>CM064863.1:55702553-56902553 GCA_032719365.1 Prinsepia uniflora | reverse complement strand
CATTTGTTTATCTCCTATATAGTAGGTAAATAACAATGTATATGTTTTTTTGCCTATACTTGAGGTAAAATTTTTGAGTTTTTAAGTACACTACATTGATCTCCTGAATAGTAGGTAATTAAAAATATATATAATTTTTTCCTATAGTTATGGTAAAATATTTGGAGGACTGAAACAGTTGCATCTCTTTTACCGTTACAATAAATTATTATTTTTCTATATTGTAGGAATTTTCTATATGGTTATTTGAATATGTATTTTCTTAATTTTTTTTATAATTTTTTTTGCTTAATACAGATAACCTTAAGATTCTTGATAAAATAGAAAGATTATATTTGGTACGCTATATAAAAGACTTGATAAAATAGTATAGTACAATACAAAATCAGTATTTGGTACCACTCATATTAATTGGTCACCATATAAGTTAATACGGTTGAGTGTCTTTATACGATCCAAATACTCTAAATAATATGGACAAATAATACGTTCAAAATTATCCGTATTAAATAGTCGGATGACTAACAATCTTAAAAAGTGTAATAATAATAATAATAATAATAATAATAATAATTTAATAAATAGTAACAATACTAATATATCAATAATTAGTATTTATGATATAAATATTTCTTATCAAATACTACAACATAATTCGGTCAATTAATATAGTTAGTATTTTAATCCAGTAGAGTATTAAACGTCTAATTAAATAGTCTGTTTATCTGGTAGACAGATTAATCTATTTGACTAAAATAATCACTACAATACAATATAACAAAGGAGACTTGTTCAATATTCAAAATTTAAAATTCAGAATCAATAATGATTATTTGTCCTTATTATCTATTTAAAGGATAAAATGGGTATAAAAATAAATAAAACAATTGAAATTAATAAGTGGACTAAATTAATGATAGATTAACCTTTTTGACCAATATATAATAATAGGCTCTTGTTTAATTAACTCTGCAGAGTGGCGCACGTGTAAATAATAAAGCCTATGCCATGTGAAAGGAATTTTGTTGCTAATTATAAGACTAATTCAACTCCTTGAAAGGAAAGACCCCTTCATATTTTTTTTTTTGTCATGCTTTGTTAGTTTTTGCCTTGGTTCGGGTTGGACGGTTTCCCATCATCCCATGTGCTTGCTTAAGGAAGTTTCCGAAATCATGGTATTACTTTGTAAATTTGGGAAATAAATTACTATTAATTTTAACAAAATAGCCTAAACCATCCGGATTCTCGAATTAACCCGAAACAACGTCCGATTTTCCCGAGACTTGTCCCAATGGATTCCTTATAACATTTAGACCAAAAACCATGTTGGAAGTAACCCGGAAGAATGTCGTAAGCTCTATGCCCCGGTTCCTGCCTCAACGTTCACCCCAGCACTATTACCACGACCTGGAGGGTAAATTAAAACCAGAAAGTGTGAGTGGACTAAAAGAAATAAGAGTTTCAAACACGATTTAGAAACAAACAAGGATTAAGAAAAACAATAAGGTTTTCCCCTCCGTTTGGGCAATAAGTAAAAAAATAAATTATAAAAATCATCCCCTTTAAATGTATTATAAGTTGTCAAAGTTTAAAAATATTAAAATTTTATATTTTACAAAAGTCAAATTTAAGATTTCTCTTTATGCAATGATTAAGGAATACTAGTACATAATATGGACAATACTTTAACCTAATTGAAATTAATATAAGCAAAGACTATATCCTTTTGTGTAAAGAATGAAGAAATATGAGGGGCATCTCGGGCTCTCAGCTTGCGGGGGTCCGGTATCTTGCATCCCAAGTGTAGAATGAAAAGGGAAAAGCCACCATCTCGATCTCGTAATTTTCAACTCTCATAACCACGTAAGAGGCTAATACTGGGATAGTTCTATGTGCCCTTTCCTGTGTGTTTACACGAGAAGCAAAAGAAAAACTAAAGATCAAATTTGTCAAACAAAACCACATAAGCTCGGCTTCTTGAGAACATAAATCAACTGTTGAGAACAGAAAACAGAGCAGTAAAAGAAAAACAACATCAACCAAATACCTCTAACGAAAGCACAATTTCATTCAGGGTGTTCCTAAAGGTTTCTTGTTTTTATTTTTATCAAACAACTAAGTTCTTCATTAAAAAAAAGCAAACAAATACACAGTATTGAAAGCCCAATAATAAAAAGGGCTTAAGAGAGACAAAAGAAATACACATAAATATCACAAGTCCCATGTGCATTAGAAAAGTCTAACAACTTCAAAAATAAAAAAAAAAACCCGAAAGAAACCCTAAATCTAAAACATGGAGAGCCAGCAACTCTGGCTACCGCCCTCCTGTGAACACAAAGACATCGGAAACCAGAAAAGTGGAGGTGATACCAAAAAATCGAGTGGAGAATGGAGGTGAGTAGGTCACCCGCGCAAAAAGCACTCCCATGTCCATTCAATGAGTGCAAAAATCACTTTAAAGTCCATTAGCATGTATGTGCTCACACTTGTCTCGGACATCAAAGTACCCAGTTCCTTCCAAACAGTAGCGTATCTCCTCATCGGCATGTATGTGCTCTGTATAAAAGTTCTTCAGCTTCTCCTAGTAATTCTCCAATTTATCCGGGCATATATCAAGCAAATCCTACAAACATTCACAACAAATAGACTTTTTCTTTGTTAATGACACAATACCAGATTAGCATAAAGTCAACTTTTGTTTTCCAAAACACTTGCTACATAATGAGTATTTTTCCGGCGTTCCCATAAATTCACTTCTTGAACTATCACAGACGGCTAATTTTCCAACCAAAAAAAAGTCACTAGCGTTAGTATGTTACTCGGTAATTTTTTTTTTAATTGAAACGCAACATTTTGAAGGAAAAAGTTATAGATGAAATGTGGTAAACACCACCAAGGGGAAATTGAAAATTTGTAACATTTTAGTGGAAATTGGCAAAAATAAAATTTTCAGGGAAAAAAAAACTAAGGAAAGCACCTGGTTTCTCTAATCTTGCGAAGTTCCTGATCGTTTTCATAATCCTTTGGGTTCAAATGCCAATAGAGCACACCCAGCTCTGGAACATCAGTACCACCAACCTCGTCTAGTACAAAATCAACAAATCTAATTATCAATTACTAATTAAGGAGAGTTTATTCAGCTTGATTAAGAGAAGGATTAAGAAAGGACCTGCCAAATGATCCAATGGCACAATCTCTTTGGGGCTGCGATGGTGAGGAAGCCTTGGGTCTGCATCGCTCTCGTCCATGAACCACACCTGCTTCAATTTTATTGGAATCAAAATTAAAATAAACACCAAACCAATTTTCCATCCTATTGAAAAATGACATCGAAGCAGTGCTCTTCGCCACGCTAGCAACTCACCCCGATCGCCATGGCTGACTTCACTGGCTCCGTTTCTGACGAGCAAGCTTAACGCAGACACTGTTTATAAAGTCTGGTGAAACAGTGTCGTTTTGCATTGGATTTTTTTATTTAGCATTGTATACTTTGCCACGTGGACGGTTTGATTCTCTTTTAAGTTATTTGTGGATACCATTTTTAGCTATTTTCCCGCCACTTTTTTTGTGGCCCGGCACCATAACACAACCGTACACTACAGCGACGGTCCAGATTCAGAGGGGGCGAAGCACTAAAATTTTAAATTTGTGAACATAAAAGCAGCTCAAACCATCGCCTTTTCAATTTTACAACATCTAGAATCTTCTTTCTATTTCAGGGTCCAAGGTTTTGGGTTTAAGAAAGAACAAAGTATGGCTCCTTCCAATCCTTATTCAAATGAATCTAATCACAACCTGCCATGATTCAATGCATATACAAAAATAACACAATAAAAAGCTAACGAGATTCGAACCTGGGTCAACAACTTTATAGGATCTATAGGAAAGTAGCTTCAAGCTCTACCTGAAGTGGTTCCAAGTGTAAAACTAACAATTGTAGAGGAGCCCAGAAAACTGACATTTTTCTGGTCTAATTTTCAACACATTTTTGCCAACTCTCATTGGTCAAATAATTGACATAGATTACATAGCACTGCTCTCCGTAGCTACAAAACGTTAAAGGAGATAATTTCCTTTAACTTGTACAGCAAGCTAATGGTACCCCCGGCATACATAATTACATGCACGAGTTAAAAAGGAAAAAAGGAAAAAAGGAAATGACAGCTTGCAGCTCTGCATCCCGACCCTACAACCATTGGCATTGAAGGCGATTCCTAAGGATGAAAATATGATCCTACAATTACAAAACTGAACAAAATGATACCAGTCTGAAACGAGAAATCTCCTCCTGATAGGCAAAAGTCAGTGGAAACACTCCGTGATCGCAGAGCAGTCCAAATCATGCCAAAAGGAGAGTCTCTGCGCGCTAGGAGCCAGTTAAATTAGTTTCTTCTTCTCCCTTCCTATCAGGTTTGTCACAGTACTAATTTATGGTGATTCCCAGCTCTGTATGACCTAGAAAGTGTCAAGTTTGGCGTTCCAGGATATCTGCATAACATCCAACCCGAAAAACAAAAATACAAAACCAAACAAATGACTGGTAAATACTTTTATAATAAAAAATATGATCTGTTTCTGACTTCAATTCTTCACATACCATCACATAACAAAATTTGGACATCCTACCTTACCTGATATGTCACTTTATATTTGATCGGAAAACTATAAAAGTTAAATCTGTAAACAAATTATGAATATCTTATGTGAAGAAACGTACAAGGAAGGGATTTTATAGCTCACCCTTTTCATTTAGGTTAACAGGAAGACAGCGGCTGCTTGGCTGATTCTCAGTTGTTTGTGCTAGTCTAGGCTGAGGTGGAGAGCTTGTGCCACTCCGACTTGAATTCCCATTCGAGGTATGTGTTCTGAGTTGATTGTTCAAATAGACCTCCAAGCTAGAACTTGATCCAATATTTTTCTTTATCTTTAATCTTCCCCTTGTAGGAACGCGAGCAAAGAACAAGGAGGAAATGAATGGGATGAGATGAAAAGCTTGGAAAAAATTTCAATATGTAATAAGATCATTTTAATGGTACCTGTCTTTTTTCTTTTCAAGGTATCTCTGCACCGAGACTTGTCTGCTGGCCTGGCCCTCTGCATCTCAAGAATTACATCACCAAATGTTTCAAGGAAAAGAAACTAGTAACTTTCATATTTCATCAAAGAGTGAAGTACATACAAATGGGTCCTGATAAGGCTCAACTTCAAGAGGCTTTCCAGAAGTATATACAGATCAACTTCTTTAAATTCAACATTATATATAATTATGATACAAATACACGTCCATGGAACCGTTTCACTACAAGATGGGATTATGTATGGATATAATTTGAAGCAGTGATCGTGAGTCATGACAAAAGCAATGGGAAAAGAAAGTGACAGTGGACTAGTACTAAGAGGAGCATCACCGGTGAAGGTAATTTTAGATATGAATCTTTCAAAGCAGCAAGAGGCAGACAAAAACAGAGTTCAAATAAGTAACCTAGTAATAGAGTTAAAGAGATATTACAATAACACAGCTAGTGCCAAAGGTTTATGTGAGATGGGTCACAATGGCAGTTTCATTTTTGAACCTGAGGTGATAGTATGATTGGTTGTGCTGTAACAGCACGGTAAATGCATTAACCGTCCATTAAAATACTTCTAAAATTAAAAATTAAAAAAAATCCTAAAGTACAACACGTACTGCAAGATAGCATCGCAAACTATGATTTCGTAGCTATCTCTTGCTTTACAGCCTTTTGGAATAATGAATACGGGCCAGCGTCTATGGAGAGGAGGAAAAAAGAAAAGGGCAATCTAATGAGCAGTTCCCATGAAAGTCACCAAGCCTGATCGACTTAACTCCTTTTCCCGACCCCTGGCCTCTCACTTCGCTTCAAACTTCTGTATCATAGCTTGAATGACGACAGTCGATTGGCCTTCTTTTCAAGCAAGAAAATATGACGGAGAACCATAAACCTTCTACAGTTCTGCCTACTCTGAAATTAATGAATGGCTATAACCTATCAAATTTATTTTCTTACAAAGGATAGGATATTGAGACGTATATCAATGGAAATTATAGGACTAAAACTTAAAGCATACTTTACACCTTGATTAAAGAAAATTACAAATCATAGAAGAAACTTCTGTAGGGGTAGAAGAATATGAACTTACCAGGATCTCGAGTGTTATTTCCTGTCTCCCGGCACTTATAAGTATATTCGCCAATCTTCTCTGTAAAGTTAAGCGAAAACTATCATTACAGAGTGAGCCACCAGTATCTAAAGTCAAAAGCTACTCTAGCAAGGTGCTTAATCATCGTTGATTGTCAAAGTCTCTAAGCTATCATAATTTTACAAAACGTTCACACCAAATATCCTTTCTTGGTGACTTATAGCCAAATCTACTGATAACCAATCAACATAAGACTCAACAAAGATTCAAGTTATGTTCAGTACTGCTGGAAAAGAAGAACCAAGGAATGTTTAATAGAGAATCTTGTTTATTTCAGAAATCCATAGTATGATACTTAGGTTCCTTCAGGCTATGTTTAGATGAGGAACTTCAAAGTACCAAGGCAAGGATTTAGGCAAAATTAGTTAGAAATGAGGAACTTCAAAGTAGCAAGGGATTTCAAATGATTAGATGCAATGCATTTATATGGGATTCGTTTGTAACACCTCCCATTATCTTGTTTATTTCAAAAATCCTATAGTATGAAACTTGTGTCTGGATGACGAACTTCAAAGTACCAAGGGATTTGAAATGATTAAATGCAATGCATTTAGATGGGACTTGTAAGTAACACCTACCAAGGTGTTACTTGGTCTAGCTATGCTCATGTGGTGCATGTGCTTCCTTACAAGTTATTCCGTTAGTTAAATACAAAAACTCTATTCAATTATTGATAGTGCATTTCTTAGAAATATAGTATAAATTCCTTGGAACTTTGAACTTCCTTGTACGCAACAAAGAAACTGTTTTCAATAGCATACTTACTGAAATCCTACTGTTCCATGAATACAATAATGCAATACCTACAACCATTTCTTGGATCTTATCTTCCATTCATCAAATGAAATTTGATTAAGTGTCAAGTAGACAAATAACTCCATTCCACTGACATTGTTTCGGAAGGTAAGACATGAAGCCCTGCACAAATACCTGCTTGCGTGGCCGGTGGGATTGTGGAACTAGGGGAGAAAGGACCATCTTTGTCGCATGCAGTTTGAAATTGGCATCGCAAGGACCTTACTGCTGCAGTACCACCAAATTGATTGTCCAGATGCAAATGATTGGGCCCTGCTGCAAGGTGCATAATTGCCCGTGCCTGAAAAACCATATATCACTGCATTGGAAGGTTTATCTCCAAGTATCCATGCAGAAGGGAAGCTTCATTTACCTTATCAGGTGGCACTCCATCATATACATTCACCTTGCCGCAGTAGAAAATTGCCATTTGCCTAACTGATGCCTCAGTTGTACACAGATTTCTGTGGACACAATTTTATATACTTTTCTTTAGAACTTAATAGAAATATCTAACAAAAAGATTAGCAACATGAAAGATGACCTGGATCTGACGACCCCCCTACCACATGCAAGTTTAAAGTTTAAATTATTTGCATCATGTGGAAGAGTAAATGGAAAAGTTTATAATCAAGAAAAATATCACATCATACTCGGTAAAACAAATTAATCTACTTTGGCGCCATAAGAACAAAGAGAATATGCACCCAAAATTGTAATGTCATTTCAATTAAATCTTTAAAATGCATGTGACATATCAGTTCAAGCATATTGTAGATGACAGCAAACATGGGAAAAAAGCCATGACCCATAGGGAAAAGATAAGCCTACCAAAAAATAGTAAACTTGGTGCCAACCTTATGGCGTGGGGCTCCTTTAACACCCGTTTGGGCTAGGCATGAAAACAAGAATCCCACTTCAAAATCTTCTCAACAAACCCATTTGCCCCCATTTTATTAAGCTCAAAAAATTACATTAGACTCGATATGGATTCTAATGAAAAAACGCCAACAATATGAAGCCAAAGTCTACTAATCTTGAGGAGGCCATCCCAACAACAGCTTCAAATCACGCTAAATAGCCTACTTCACTACCACATTGTGCTTAACATAGTCAAACGACACCAATCAGTAAAACCAGCCAACGCCAGTGCATAATAACAAAGCCAAAAGAGAGGGTTAAAGAAGATAAACCTGGGACTGATAACCTTGGTATCTGCCTCAAGCGGCCGGTCCTCAGGAACCGGTTTAGGAGGCTCTTTTCCAGGATATGGCGCCGGTTCATCTGCCGAAACCGAAATCTGGACATCGGCACTCGCTTCCTTGGCCGAATCGGCGGAATTCGAAGCCGGCACCTGCACATAAAATCCCGAATCAAACAAGTGCTAACCATAAAAAATAATCAAGACTAAAACTTCCTAGTCTTTTTTCTCGAGAACCAACCATATACGAAAAAAGTACTACTGACCCGCGGTGTGGTCGTATGAGGCGAGACGACAATCTTTCTAAGCGCTCCGGCGCCGGAATCTTCGTTCGGCTCCAACAGAGCCTTGAGGGAAATAACCTGCTGGATCGCCTGCGATTTGTTCCACGAAGGCCTCCGCATTCCTGTACGGACACGTGTGCCATGACATTTTCTTTCAAATTACCAAAAAAAAAAAATTCCTCCTTTTCAATTAATCAAAAGATCAATAAATGAAAAACAGCGGGAGACCGAAATGTTCAGAGATTTTTGGTGCACCGGTAAACATGGTGATGGAGAGAAGAGAGACGGAAGGGGGTAAAATTAAAAAGAACCTTTTTCTTTGAGATATTTGCGGCAGTCCTCCCGGGTGAGCTGAGAAATGTCATCCTCGGTGAGCTGGTTGAGAGGCTTCTCAAGGATGGACCGGAACGATGTCGTTGCGGCGTCCATGGCGGGAATTTCGCCGCCGGAGATGGAGCCCTGAGAGTGCGATCTGGGCAGTTTGGTAATTAAGCGGGAATTGGGAGGGCAAAGTGTTTCGGGGAAAAAGGGCATCAAAGGGCGAGGGAGTGAGTGTGAGTGTGAGTGCGAGCGTGAGTGTGTGAGTTTCCGCGGCGACTCATAGAGTGAGTCATACATAAGTCGTGTGGTTGAGTTAAGGGCTTTTGGTGGGGGGAAGGGGCTTTTCGGAACCTGCGTTTCACCCTAGACTGCCACGTAAGATGTTGTCTGAATGATTCTGGACTAATTGGCATTTTATTAATAAAACTTGTATGTTTATTGTGGTAATTAAAAAATAATGAATGATTAATTAATGGTTTGGGATTTGGGACTTTGGGTTAGTCAACATTGTGGAAGGGATCAAGGGAACACATAAATATGATAATACCCTTCCCTTTTATAATGGACATGTAGGTAACTACGCTCAGATAAAAAAAAAAATGTAGGTAACTACGCACACCAGATTTGTTGTGAAAAGTAAATGTGTGTATTGTAGAAAGGCTCGATATAGAATTAAAAGATTGTTGTGTACATGATTAAATTTTTTCTCTCATTTCATTGAGTTAAACCCATTTATATAGAAGTAGGGTTAGCATTTAGTACAAAACACAAAGATTACATATCTACCCCATTTACAAATGACTAAACTATCCTTCATAATATTACATAAATAGCCATAAACTTTAATACATTTACAACACTCCTCTTTGGATATTTCATGTAATGGTGTCGCTGAGCTACGTGCTTATGTGTTACTTCGTTAAAACCTTGTCAGTTAACAAAAATCATGTGGGATAAAAATGATTCTGGTTGAAAGAAAAAGAGTGCAACGCGCATTGATCGTGATTGCATCGGGATCTCCGGAAGTAGTTGAAGTTGTCTTTTCTGGAACATTGGTAGATAGTCCATCTTTGAGATAATATGCATTAAGGCTGCTACACCAAAACCTTGTCTGGTAAACCCAGTAGGAAAAACTCGTGGTCGAAGGGAAAAGATGAGCAAATGCATATGAGTCGAATCATGTCATCTTCAAGATGCATTATTAATGGTGTGACCATAACAAAATGTGTGCCTCGTTAAAACCTAGTCAGGTAGCAAAACCCAATGGGACAAAATAACCATAGTCATAGGATAAAAGAGTACACGATGGTCTTGTGAGTATACTTCGGGATACTCACTATGCTTCAGGGCGCTCGGTATGCTTCGGGATACTCCCCCTGAAAATTAAGAACTTGGTAGATCTGCCAATCTACACAAGCCAATACCATGAACATGCTTCTGGAATGTTGCATTAGATAATGGCTTGTTATTGTCTCCTATAATGAAACTGGTTCTCACCTATTGGATGTAGATAACATTATCTTAGTAGATCATCTTAGGTTCATCATTGGTGGAATGCAGTCCACAAGTAGTTCGAATATGCCCCATAACAACCTTTAACCATATACTTTCACAGATTGATTCGTGAAGAGTTAAAATCTTTGCATAATTTGAAAACATAGCAACAAGGGTCTGTTTCGTAGACCTCCAAGATATTGTTGTGTTCCCAATGGTAAAGACATAACCGGATTAGGAACGTACCTTGTGTGGATCTGATAGGTAAACTGCATCAGTATACCCAACGAGACGTGCACCGTTCTAAGGACCAAAGGGGGTTTAATCATTTCTCGATGTATAGGGATATAATAAGCCCATATCTCACATATCATTAAGGCATTGGAAACTGTCTTTTATGTCATTCTAGTGACAGTGTCATGACCCGGCCCATCTAACACAATATTGTCCGCTTTGGGCCCAGCCCTCACGGTTTTGTTTTCGGGAGCTCACGGTGCAACTTCCCAGGGGGTCACCCATCATGGGATTGCACCAGCCTCAACTCGCTTAACTTTGGGGTTCCAATCCCCCCCAAAGCCACTGAGCTCCCAAAAGGCCTTGTGCTAGATAGATATGTGTCCACACATATAAGGTACTTCACCTTTCCCTCCCCGAGCGATGTGGGATCGTTCACCGATCTTACCTTTCCAAGCTCACGGGTCTTGCTCACCGATCTTGCTTCTCAAGCTCACGGGTCTTGCTCACCATTCTTGCTTCCAAGACCGGGTCTTACAATCCACCCCCCTTGGGGCCCAGCGTCCTCGCTGGCACACTTCCGGTCAGGGTCCAGCTCTGATACCATTCTGTCATGACCCGGCCCATCTAACACAATATTGTCCGCTTTGGGCCCAGCCCTCACGGTTTTGTTTTCGGGAGCTCACGGTGCAACTTCCCAGGGGGTCACCCATCATGGGATTGCACCAGCCTCAACTCGCTTAACTTTGGGGTTCCAATCCCCCCCAAAGCCACTGAGCTCCCAAAAGGCCTTGTGCTAGATAGATATGTGTCCACACATATAAGGTACTTCACCTTTCCCTCCCCGAGCGATGTGGGATCGTTCACCGATCTTACCTTTCCAAGCTCACGGGTCTTGCTCACCGATCTTGCTTCTCAAGCTCACGGGTCTTGCTCACCATTCTTGCTTCCAAGACCGGGTCTTACAGACAGTGTTTTGGCGCAGAGCTGAATGTAGCTAGCAAGTTCACAGCGGATGAAATGGCCGGTCTAGTGCATTTGAATCAAATACAATAATGCGCTTATTGCACTTAGATATGAAACTTATGGTCTCACTATCTCTTTGTTATCATCTGACAAACGAAACGAGTCCTTTATAGGATCTAGACTACGGATGATCATAGGCGTGCTTGAATATTTTGCTTTTATCCTCATTAAAGCATTTCATGACAGGACCCATCTCAATCCCCCCCGGGATTAACGTGGGATGACCCTGCTCCCATTTGACACGAAGTGTCAGACAAGGGATATTTCCGACCTTTGCCCTCCCGGGCTATCAGAGTACGCCAGGATCCGGAGGAGGTATGTGATATCTCGGTCTCTGCTATAGTCCACATCCGCTGTCAACCTGAAGGGCAGTCAAAACATTAAAAGCTGTGAGTGGACAAAACAAAGAGTTTATAAAAACATTTCCATAAAGACATTTGTACCTTTCACTAAAAAGTATGCATGCATTCGAAAACCATTTAACCAAATGAAACCATATGTGGGAGCTAAGCCCAAAACCATAACTGAAGAAACCAATAGGAATCAACATACGGGCCACTACCCAAAACCATAAGGGACTCAGCCCAAAACCATATTGAAACCAAGTACACGAGCCACTGCTCAAAACCTGTGCACACCACATATCACATATCATATATATCATATATATGTAACGACCCGTCCCAAATTCCTAGATTAGATTAGTGACTAATCACGGATAGTGAGGCTAATCCGTGATTAGTTTAGCGAAATCGGACGAACGATGCAAAATGACCGTTTTGCCCCTATGCATGGGCAAAACGTTGACTTTTCAATCGGGCGGTCAAATGGACTTTGACCAATGACCGTGATGTATTTCGTGACGTTACGAGTTCATAGACAGGTGGCACGTTCAATTCCGACGTTCGAGGAGGAAATTATGACGTTCGGAAGTTTAGGGGCATTTTAGTAATTTTGGTTAAAAGGGCAAAATAGTTGACTTTTTAACTGGGATGTCCGATGGCCAAGGACTGAGGACTATTACGTAGATAAGGACGATACGAATCCATAGACAGGCGGCACGTCGAATTCGGACGTTCGACGGCGAAGTTACGGTTCACGGAAGTTCTAGGTTACTATTCATGGCGACACGTTTTACGAGGCGAAGAGTGCAGTTTTGTCTCTAGTGGGCCCAGATATTTGTCCTGATGCCCAATGGATGAGTGAAAAGTGTCACTCATCCAATGGACACCAATTTCATTCATGCATCAAACCCTTCCCCGTTCATCCATTTCTCCCATTTTTCCCAAACCAACCTGATCACCATTTCTCACCCAAATACCAAACCCTTGACCTGTGAGCTTAGCTGAGAGGACAGAGAGATGAAGAGGACCGGTTGGACGTGGTGGCTGGCCCAGGTAGCACCGCCGTGCACGACGGGGGAGAAAAACCGATCGAGGTATCGGTTTAACCATTTTTCCATCCAATTTCCATTTTACGTGTTATGGGTCGATTTGGATGTTGGTTTTGAAGTAATTAGGTTGTTAGGAGGTCAATAGGGAGGTTTTGAAAGGTTTTGGATGTTGAGGAACCCTGGGGTGAGGTTTTGGATTTTTGAACCGTGAGGTCCATTTTGGGTTCACGGGTTCTAGGCGGTTTTAAGGGTTTTGTTTAATTGGGTTAGATAGGAAATGAGAAAATAGGAATTTAGGGATTAAAATGGAAGAAAACGGATGAGAAATGAGGATTGTAGAACCCTGGACCGGTCACGCCGATCCAGTTGCAGAAAAAGACCGGACCGGTCGGTTCAGACCGGCTGCACGAGGTTGAAGACGGGTACTGTAGCAGGCGCGTGAAGCCCACGCGCAGCCACTTCAGGCGGCACGTACGGGCGCGTGCTAGGGTTTTTGGGGATGGTTCCAACATGTCAAATCATCTATTCGATGTAACAAACATTTTGGGACTGGTTTCGCGTCAATCGGACATCGTTTCGATAGTTTTCGTGGTGTCGGAAGGTTTAGGTTCAGTTTTAAAAATAGTTAAAAATACGGGAAAATTATGGGGCTTTAGTGAGAGGTTAATGAAGTAGTTAGTAACCTTCCATTACAATTTGGATAGATTTGGGAGTCCCGGTGATGGTGATCGGCTCGGGAGAGCCTATGGCACGCAAATCGAGGTGGCAGCTCGGACGGTCTGTGAGTGGACCTTGTTTTCTAAATTGGTGCATGCATAAATGTTTATTATATGTTTTATTACATGTTTGATGATGCCATGGGTGCATTTGTATGTGGTTACGTATAAGCACGTATTTCGAGGTTTCGGCCTTATACGGTGCTTATACCGGTCTGTATTTCTTTATTGGTCTAAATGAAAAGGTTTTGGATTTCTAAAAGAATAAACTCGGGTATAAGACCCCTTTGGTTTGGTCTCGGGCATATGACACTATTTACGACCTTCGGGTCTAAATCGTGGTCGCGACGGGTGCTATGTGCACGGCGATCGACGATACGACGTTCGCCTCCGGATTGGGATGTGTTCCTTCCGGAGAGGTCACGATGCACGATTCGTGGTTGGACAGCCTGGGGAGGCTCGACTTCGGAGTGGTGACGGTTCAGGATAGCGATCGGTGATGAGTGCACCATGATCTTGAGGTGGTCGCGTCGGTTGATTTGTTCACGGCGACATACCAGGATTGAGGGCGGTCCTGGATGGATGGTTGCACGCATCACTATGATCGGAGTCGTGACTAACCCTTAGATATCGGGCAGGATTCCCAGTTGAGTCATATGTTCGGGCACGAGACCCAGTTGTTTTACACTGATGATTTCGGGCTAGGGACCCTAGATGGATTTCCAAGTTCATGATGGTTTATGGGAACCAGCATGAACTCTGGAAAGGTCATTGTGGTTCATGACGGTTTATGGGAACCGGCATGAACCTTTGTCAGGTCATCGTGGTACATGACGGTTTATGGGAACCGGCATGAACCCTGGTTATGTTATTATGGATCATGACGGTTCAGGGGAACCGGGCATGAATGTTTATGTTATGTATATATATGCTCATATCCCTTCCTTTACTTATTCTATCTCCTCCGGGGAGGGTCGTTGGCCTGGGTGGACCCCGGAGTAGTCACGGAGCACCGACTGAGTGGAGTCACCCCCAGTTGGGTTCCTTACTCTCAGGAAGGCTATGATTACTATTACCTCGGGTAGGGTCAGTGGTCTACGGACATTGATCTTGACTTTGAGAAGACTCGGATTGAGACCTGGGTAGCACGCGCGTAGCTTTGGAAACCCTGACAGGATTGGTTGTGTGAATTATATGTATATGTGATGTATGCTATATATGATATATGATGTGTGTTTACACAGGTTTTGGGCAGTGGCCCGTATGGTTAGTTTTTTATGATTTGGGCTGAGTCCCTTATGGATTTGGGCAGTGGCCCGTGTACTTGATTTCATTATGGTTTTTCTGGATAAATGGTTTTCGAATGCATGCATGCTTTTTAGTGAAGGGTACAAATGTTTTCTTATTAAATGTTTTTATAAACTCTTGTTTTGTCCACTCACAGCTTTTAATGTTTTGACTGCCCTTCAGGTTGACATCGGATGTGGACTGTAGCAGAGACCGAGATATTACATACCTCCTCCGGATCCTAGCGTACTCTGATGGCCTGGGAGGGCAAAGGTCAGAAATATCCCTTGTCTGACACTTCGTGTCAGACGGGAGCAGGGTCATCCCGCACTAATCCCGGGGGGATTAGGATGGGTCCTGTCATATACATATAATTCACACAACCAATGTAACGACCCGTCCCGAATATCGGGATTTAATAATATTTAATTGTGATTTACTAATCTGGGATTAGTTGGGCGATTTCGGACGAATTGTGCAAAATGACCGTTTTGCCCCTAGGTGTGGGCAAAACGTTGACTTTTAATTCGGATGGTCAAATGGACTTTGATCGATGACCGTGACGTAGTTCGGGACGTCACGAGTTCATAGACAGGTGGCACGTTCGATTCCGACGTTCGTGGTGAAAGTTATGATGTACGGAAGTCCAGGGGCATTTTCGTAATTTAGACGATATATGGGCAAATGTTGACTTTTTGACCAGGATGTCCGATGGCTGAGGGCCAAGGACCGTTACGTAGGTTTCGTCGATGCGAATCCAACGACAGGCGGCACGCCGAAATCGGAGATTCGACGACGAAGTTATGGGTCACGGAAGTTTGGTTTCGTTATGCACGCATTACGAGGCGTGGACACGTGGCGTTCTCTGATTGGTCTGAATTTCTGAGTGGGACACGTGGACCACTAACCTTTAATTATTGGGATCAGATCTGGATTGGTCAGATTGATTAAATTATTGGATTAAAAAAATATAAAGAAATCCCACTTAGTGCATCTTTTGATCTGGACCCTTAATCTCATTGGTGAGATTTAATCTGGGCCGTTCATTCTTTTTCCCTCTCTCTTTAATTGGATCAGCCTAAATCCTCCCACTCTCATTTCTCTCAAACCCGTGAGCATGTACACGGCTCACACTGCACACCACCACCATATCTGTATCCATGGGTTTGTGCGGAGGGTTGTGGGATGACTGCTGAGAGCTGGGCACGATGGGAGACGGCGGGAGCCGGCGGAGATGACGGCGGAAGGAAAAACAGGGGAGGCCGAAAAACTCAAAATTGGGAATGTCGTTGTAGACTGTTTTTGATCGTGCTGATGGGTGGTGGAGGTTCCTGTGATCAGTCCAGGCATTTTGGGTGGCCACGGTGGTGACCACGACGGCGATATGGCCCTAAACCCGTGAGTCCGATTCTCGGGTCTAAAATGGCAGGATGGGCCTTACTGTCTTTCGGTCGATCTAGTAACCAGGAGGATGACTCAGAGGATGAGACGAGTCTATAGGGACCATTTTCATCGAGAATGGTGGTCGGAGCTGAGAGCAGTCGACGGTGGAGGTTGGCCGTGAACTTCTCGATCGAGAAGGTGAGGATCTTGACGTTGTTCATTGTTTTTGTTTCCACAGAACTCCTAATTTAACCCAGACGATCATGTAGGTGAAAACTCCGTCCAAAATGATCCTGTATCGACGGAGAACCGATCGGGTTGGCCCGCGGGTCACGGCGACCCGTTTACCAGTCGTTCGGGTTGAACGACGGTGAACAGTACCTGGCGCGTGGGTTTCACGCGCAGGGAGTTCAACCGGCGCGTGGGGGCGCGTGTGAGGTAATTTTGGGAAACTTCCAACATGACTTTTGTCCTATACAATGTAACGAACATTTTAGCGTTGGTTTCGTGTCGATCGGATCCCGTTTCGTTATTGTTCGGGATGTCCGAAGGTTTTAAATCCAGTTTAAAAATACTTAAAAATTCGAGAAAATTACGGGACTTGAATAGGATGTTAATGATGAGGTTAGTGATCCTCTAAATTGATTTGAACAGGATTGGGAGTCCCGGTGATAGTGATGTGGCCCGGGAAGGCCTATGGCACGCGTATCGAGGCGCTCAGTTAAACGGTCTGTGAGTGGACATTGGTTTTATAAATTCGATGCATGCATAACTGTTTCATGATTGTTATAAATTGTGATTAAATGATTTATTTTGGATATCGGTGAATTTATATATTTTCACGCATTTCGAGGCGATTTACGTGTTTGCACGTAAATCGAGATTTTTCTGGATTTGCACGGATTTCCAAAATGTGGTTGGATATGATTTCATGAAACGGTTACAAATTTGATAAAGTGAAATCGGGCCAGGGGCCCAGTTGATTTATGAAATCGGGCCAGGGGCCCAGTTAACTTATGAAATCGGGCCAGGGGCCCAGTTGACTTCTACATGTGATTGCGGGTCGGGGACCCTAAAACGGAATTGAATAAATGTTTTCTGGTTTACATTTTATATATATTCACATGCTAAAAACAATAGTGGTTTTGATGATATGGAAAATCTGGTTATGGCACGTTTCACGGTATTTGGGCTTGAGACCCGTCTGATGAAACTTAATGATTGGTTTGGATTTTTATCCATGTATATATATATGCCTTGCATGTGGATATCGATAAAATGTATTTGGTACTGCACTGTATAGATCCTTCCATATTATATTGTCTCCTCCGGATGAGGTACCCCGGAGAGGTCACGGGCGTCTAGTACGTCCAGCGTCTATGACGCTAAGCATCAGGTGATGCTGCATCAGGTGATGCTGCATCAGGTGATGCTGTACCCGAACGGGGTTCGGGGATTTAACTCGGAAAATTGAGACCCGAGTGGCACGCGTAGCCTTGTGATTGTGACCTTATTGACGTCAGGGACGTCAGACATCAGGGATGTCGGATTGGAGTGTATAGTGCAGTGGCTAAAATAATGGTTATGGTTTATACTATATGCCTTATGGTTCATATTACTGGATTTATGAAATAACTCTTGGATTTACTTTTGGAAATTGAAACTAGGCTTTGGTTTCCGGGCTAAGGCCCTAATGGTTATTTCTAAATAAATGTGGGATTATTGGTTTTGGTGCATGCATATGATTTTACTGAGGGGCATAAATGTCTTATAAATGTTTTAAACAGACTTGTTTATTTTTGTCCACTCACAGCTTTTGTTTTCAATGCCCTTCAGGTTGATTCCGGATACGACTGCAGCAGAGACTTGAGCATCGCACACCTCCTCCATCGATCCTTACGCACTCTGGAAGCCCGTCTGGGCAATGGCAATCGGTTATCCCTTGTCTGACGCCTCTTGTCCGACGGGAGCATGATACATTCCATGGTAATCCCGGGGGGATTGGGATGGGTCGTGTCAAGTGGTATCAGAGCAGGTTTTGCTCTTTTGTGCGCGAAGGACGAGGGTGTGATGTCTCTTTGGGCTGCAGTTCCGTTGTCAACCTGATAGATAGTTTTGGGTTTGTATGGTGAATTGGGTGTGTTTGGCCCGATACGCCGTGCATTGTTGCGATTCAACCCAGGTGGGGTTGTATACGATTAACTGGTAATGTGGGACCGTCGGTTCGGTCATGTGATTATGGATTGTTGTGCCACTGGGCACAGCCGGGTTCAAGGAACCCCATTGGAGTAATGTTATGGAAATGCGAAACTCAGTTGAGTATTGGTCTAAGTTTTGGACCCTGGTAGTGTTGGCTAGTGTATGGGGTGTTGGTGCATCGGAGTTAGCCGATGACCTTCGCGATGGAACCCACGTTGAGTTGACGATTGGATTGGATTGGATTGGACGTCTATACGATGTTAGGACCGCGGGGTCGGTCAAGTTGTGGATTTTACTGCAGAGGGCAGTTGGGTTCGGTGGAACCCTAGGGTGTGATTTTGGAACCCTAACTTGTAATTGATGGAACGAAAGGTGAACCTTAAGTGAGAACTTGTGCTGCGACGAGCGGCTGAGGTCATGGATGACCATGTGGATGACTCTAGTGAGTCTTATGGGTTTCGATCTACGGATACGGTTATGAGGAAATATGGAATCCTGTGTCGGATCGAATATTAGTGTGATGCGTGGATACGGATCTTGACAACGATGACTGTTGGTCGACAGTTGTGTCGAGATGACTGGCTATCGAGGGTATTTTGTGTGGCTTTCACACTTGGGGATCAGGGGATGTTCAGGGAACGTCCATTATCCTGATGTGCCAGTGGTCAAATTGGAGGTACCCATAGTCGTGGGGTACGAGTGCTGTTACGGGATCGTCGTTCGTAATGAACGGAGATCCAGGGTAACAACTTTGCACATTGTGTGCTACGTATGGATGTTGGTGCGTTGGTGCTGGTACTAGCGCAGGTGCTGGTGTCAGTAATTGTGATGACGATGAGCCACCAGTTGGGGTGTGACTCTGTCATGATGGACATGTGATTGGTATCTGCGACTCAGAGGTGGTTGAGTCTTGGACTGGATAGGTTCCAGTAGAGGTTGTGTCGTGTTGGGATAAGTCCTAACAGATATATGATGACAAGTGATGAATGGATCAAAAGGTATGATTGAAAATTTGGGGAATCTTGGGATGCTGTCCCCTAGGTCATGTGTATTGGTGGATTTGGGGAGTTGTTGTCAACTCCGAGATTGGTATGATGGTATACTTCTTATATCCTCGGAAAGTACAAGGAAATTATTGGAATTGGAAAAATCGAGGAAAACCATTCGTGGTATTGATGTGGGATTTTGTGATTGTGAATCATTTGGAACCCGAGGATTGAACCTGTTTAGGTTGAGCTGTGAGACGGAGGCAGTTTGGTATGCACATCCAGGCAGAGTTGAGGAAATTTCCGTTCGGAATCGGGGTGTGTGCATACATGATTATTGGCGGACGTGAGGTCCGAGTAATGAATTGATTTTGGACACGTGGTGGTCCAAGTGAGGTATGGACGTGGGCAGTCCAGTGGTTGAACTTGACATCTCATTGGGAGCATGTCTGTTTCCAACATGGTTGGAACTCCCGATTCGGGGAGAGTTGTGATTGGGGGACGAGAGGAGTGCTCGTTTCCACATCGGTGTTTGGTGTTCCGAAGTCTTTGGGGTTGACTTCTTATTTCCTACCGTGGCAGATGATGATTGTTGCTACCAGTACGTTGAGCGTGTATTGGTGGGTGGACCCATGTTTGGCTTGGGGTCATTGGACACAAGAAGTTGTGTATGATTTTGGATTTGGTGGGAAATGCGAGGTCATCTTTCCACCAAGCGAAATTTGGCGAAGGATTCAATTGAGGGTGTAGGACTCTATGATCAGCTTTCAGATGGATTGTTAGCTATGTGAGCATGTGGGGATCCTAGGTGGATCTTATTTGTGATGTTGTCGACTTTGGTCGATGTGACGATCTAGGATCGTGATGTTACTTGTCGGGTGACGTAGCGATGGATATGGATTGTGATTGTGATGATACAAATTGGGGGGAGAGTTTATCACTCTTACCTTGATATGTGAGTCGTAAATGACGGGACTGAACTTCTTTTCGGAGCGGAGTCCATATGGTTGTTACTCGGTTGAGTAGGTTTCCGAAGTGGTCGGATTTTGTCAAACTTTGACGTGTGAATATTGGGATTGGCTTCCCTATGAAGTCAATCGAGTGTTTTGTACAGGCAACCGATAGATTCGGTTACGTTACGTCTTGATGGACGTAAACGAGATTTTGGGTTTTGGAATCGAATTTCTGGGTGACGATTCAGGATTCGATTGCGAAGCTCGAAAATGGATTACTGGATTTGGGTGCGGAATGATTATTCCAATGCTAGCTTACGGAATAATGATTTCGGATTCGGATTTGGACATGGATTGATAATATGGTGTCTGGGTTCGGGTTCGGGATTTCTTACGAAATTGCGAATTCGGATTCGGAATTGGAACTAGATGACGGGTGGAGCACGTTTTGTCTCATGTTGGTTTGGGCAAATGTACTCCATTACTAGAACGCGTTTGGCTATGACCTGGGTGGCTATAGTCAGATTGATGGATTGAGGTACGTACAGGGTACGTTGTACGAGGATTGATACTGGTTAGGCTGAGTGGTGCCTAATGGCGGTACATGGAATGTACCAGTGGTGTGTAACTAATGTGTTGGTAATCGGCTTGAATCTGATATCATTTGTTTGGCTGTATTGTGGACTGGACATTGGATACTGTGCGCTGGGCAGATTGATCTTGTCGGGTTCAGTGATTTTATGAGCAGGTGCTCTTAGCCATGGTTGGCTTGTGGAACCCTAGTTTTGAGATGTGTGTTCACTGCTGGGCTGGTATTCAATGTGTTCCAGTTACACCACTTGATGGAGTAAGTTGACGGTATACGTACACTCAGGATGAGTGAATTGGTGGTCTGAGTAACCACGAGTAGCCTTGTGTGACTTGATCACACCGTGATTTTCCCAGCGTTTTGGTTCGCTGACGGAGTCGGCAATTATGGACATTGAGATTATTTTGTGTCGCAGGATTGGGCTTGCCCTGCGAATGGTGATCATGTGGTTGATCTTGCGCTACATCGAGAGTGATGTAGTACGTGGTGTTGTCACCGACGGACAGATGGTTGGGGCTTTACTAGGGTGGTAAAGCTTAGTGGTGACAGTTTGACTGATGGTGTCAGCATGGACTGACAAATGAGATTTGGTGACTCCCAACGGGAGCAAATGTAAGGATTTATTGATAATGGAAAGGAACCATCTAGTTGAAGGAGTCAGCTAAATGGTTAGGCGATTTTATAGCGGATCAGGTGATCATTTCCACTCGAGGTGGTCGAGTGTTGTTGCTATTATGACGTATGACTGAGATGGTATGTCTGGGTACAGCCGAGGCTGGTGTTGACCCAGTGTGTGGGTGTACAAGTGTACACAGTTGTGAGGTCGAATTGTTTTCCACAAGGTGGTTGTGGAATAAGGTGATTGGTAATTTCGAGGACGAAATTCTTTAAGGAGGGAAGGTTGTAACGACCCGTCCCGAATATCGGGATTTAATAATATTTAATTGTGATTTACTAATCTGGGATTAGTTGGGCGATTTCGGACGAATTGTGCAAAATGACCGTTTTGCCCCTAGGTGTGGGCAAAACGTTGACTTTTAATTCGGATGGTCAAATGGACTTTGACCGATGACCGTGACGTAGTTCGGGACGTCACGAGTTCATAGACAGGTGGCACGTTCGATTCCGACGTTCGTGGTGAAAGTTATGATGTACGGAAGTCCAGGGGCATTTTCGTAATTTGGACGATATATGGGCAAATGTTGACTTTTTGACCAGGATGTCCGATGGCCAAGGGCCAAGGACCGTTACGTAGGTTTCGTCGATGCGAATCCAACGACAGGCGGCACGCCGAAATCGGAGATTCGACGACGAAGTTATGGGTCACGGAAGTTTGGTTTCGTTATGCACGCATTACGAGGCGTGGACACGTGGCGTTCTCTGATTGGTCTGAATTTCTGAGTGGGACACGTGGACCACTAACCTTTAATTATTGGGATCAGATCTAGATTGGTCAGATTGATTAAATTATTGGATTAAAAAAATATAAAGAAATCCCACTTAGTGCATCTTTTGATCTGGACCCTTAATCTCATTGGTGAGATTTAATCAGGGCCGTTCATTCTTCTTCCCTCTCTCTTTAATTGGATCAGCCTACATCCTCCCACTCTCATTTCTCTCAAACCCGTGAGCATGTACACGGCTCACACTGCACACCACCACCATATCTGTATCCATGGGTTTGTGCGGAGGGTTGTGGGATGACTGCTGAGAGCTGGGCACGATGGGAGACGGCGGGAGCCGGCGGAGATGACGGCGGAAGGAAAAACAGGGGAGGCCGAAAAACTCAAAATTGGGAATGTCGTTGTAGACTGTTTTTGATCGTGCTGATGGGTGGTGGAGGTTCCTGTGATCAGTCCAGGCATTTTGGGTGGCCACGGTGGTGACCACGACGGCGATATGGCCCTAAACCCGTGAGTCCGATTCTCGGGTCTAAAATGGCAGGATGGGCCTTACTGTCTTTCGGTCGATCTAGTAACCAGGAGGATGACTCAGAGGATGAGACGAGTCTATAGGGACCATTTTCATCGAGAATGGTGGTCGGAGCTGAGAGCAGTCGACGGTGGAGGTTGGCCGTGAACTTCTCGATCGGGAAGGTGAGGATCTTGACGTTGTTCATTGTTTTTGTTTCCACAGAACTCCTAATTTAACCCAGACGATCATGTAGGTGAAAACCCCGTCCAAAATGATCCTGTATCGACGGAGAACCGATCGGGTTGGCCCGCGGGTCACGGCGACCCGTTTACCAGTCGTTCGGGTTGAACGACGGTGAACAGTACCTGGCGCGTGGGTTTCACGCGCAGGGAGTTCAACCGGCGCGTGGGGGCGCGTGTGAGGTAATTTTGGGAAACTTCCAACATGACTTTTGTCCTATACAATGTAACGAACATTTTAGCGTTGGTTTCGTGTCGATCGGATCCCGTTTCGTTATTGTTCGGGATGTCCGAAGGTTTTAAATCCAGTTTAAAAATACTTAAAAATTCGAGAAAATTACGGGACTTGAATAGGATGTTAATGATGAGGTTAGTGATCCTCTAAATTGATTTGAACAGGATTGGGAGTCCCGGTGATAGTGATGTGGCCCGGGAAGGCCTATGGCACGCGTATCGAGGCGCTCGGTTAAACAGTCTGTGAGTGGACATTGGTTTTATAAATTCGATGCATGCATAACTGTTTCATGATTGTTATAAATTGTGATTAAATGATTTGTTTTGGATATCGGTGAATTTATATATTTTCACGCATTTCGAGGCGATTTACGTGTTTGCACGTAAATCGAGATTTTTCTGGATTTGCACGGATTTCCAAAATGTGGTTGGATATGATTTCATGAAACGGTTACAAATTTGATAAAGTGAAATCGGGCCAGGGGCCCAGTTGATTTATGAAATCGGGCCAGGGGCCCAGTTAACTTGTGAATCGGGTCAGGGGCCCAGTTAACTTATGAAATCGGGCTAGGGGCCCAGTTGACTTCTACATGTGATTGCGGGTCGGGGACCGTAAAACGGAATTGAATAAATGTTTTCTGGTTTACATTTTATATATATTCACATGCTAAAAACAATAGTGGTTTTGATGATATGGAAAATCTGGTTATGGCACGTTTCACGGTATTTGGGCTTGAGACCCGTCTGATGAAACTTAATGATTGGTTTGGATTTTTATCCATGTATATATATATATGCCTTGCATGTGGATACCGTAAAACCGAAGGTCATCCATAGCGTCATATGCCCGAGACCAAACCAATTGGGTCTCATACGCGAGTTTATCCTTTTAGAAATCCAAAACCTTTTCATTTAGACCATTACAGAAATACAGACCCATATAAGCACCGTATAAGGCCGAAACCTCGAAATACGTGCTTATACGTAACCACACACAAATGCACCCATGGCATTACCAAGCATGTATTAAAACATATAATAAATATTTATGCATGCACTAATTTAGAAAACAAAGGTCCACTCACAGACCGTCCGAGCTGCCGCCTCTTTGCGTGCCATACGGCTCTCCCAAGCCAATCACCATCACCGGGACTCCCGAACCTGTCCAAATCGTAATAGAAGGTTACTAACTACTTAATTAACCTCTCACTAAAGCTTCGTAATTTTCTGATATTTTTAAATATTTTAAAACTCGATCCGAAACCTTCTGATGCCCCAAACATTATCAAAACGGTGTCCGATCGACACGAAACCAGTCCCAAAATGTTTGTTACCGAATATAAGATTTTGTATGTTGAACACTTCTCCAAACAGTGACTCACGCACCCAGTGAAGGTTCCTGCGCGTGAGGCCCACGCGCGGTGAACAGTGTCGTCTTTTCTGATGGTCGAACCGGGTTCGACTGGTTCGAACTAGACCAAACCGACTTGACCGGTTCAACCCTTAAACCCGTCCATTTCTACCCCATTTTGTCCCATTTTAATTCCTAAACGTTCCTAATCCCATTATTCATCTTTTTAGACGTTACAGATCATTAAAACGCGAAGGAACCGTACCTCCATACGTCGTTAATGGCGACGGCGACTGCAACCCTCCTCCGCCGTGCATTCCAGCCGTCCAAAGCCTCGAAAACCGTCCTATTAGCCTCCTAAAGTCCCTAGAAGTACAACCCAATCCTTAGGTTTGATTTAAAACCCACCAAAAACCGATTTCCAAGTTTGAAATAAAACTCACCTTACGGGTTGGCTCTCTGTCGTGAACCACCGCCGTCCCCAACCATGGCTTGCCGTTAATTAATTTCGTCCTCGAAATTCCAACCGACCTAAATCCAACCGTTCTTCCCTCCTTAATTTAGTTTCGTTGTCGAAACTTCAACTATTCTGATTCCACCTCCACCTCGTGGAAATAATTCGATCTTACGACACGTGTACACTCATACACCAACTAACCAGAACAAAACTCGTCTGCACCCAGACGTACCGCTAATGTTTGCATCGCATCGATTACATTCGACCACGTCGAATGACAGAAATTATGAGTTCCGAATTGACACTACTTGTCAAATCTACCATCTCGTTGACACAACAACTCGAAGGTTTCTTGCTCAAACGCTAAACTATCTTGACGTCTACTCCGCTAGGAGTAATCAGACCTCAAACAACGATCCACGAAACATCTGACAAACTGTAACGACTCGTCCCAAATTCCATGATTAGATTAGTGAATAATCACGATTAGTGAGGTTAATCGGTGATTAGTTAGGCTAAATCGGACGAACGATGCGAAATGACCGTTTTGCCCCTAGTGGTGGCAAACGTTGACTTTTTAATCAGGCGGCCAAATGGACTTTAACCGATGACCGTGACGTAGTGCGTGACGTCACGAGTTCATAGACAGGTTGCACGTTCAATTCCGACGTTCGTAGAAGAAGTTATGACGTTGGGAAGTTTAGGGGCATTTTGGTAATTTTGGTTAAATGGGGTCAAATGTTGACTTTTTGACCGAGAGGTCCGATGGCCGAGGGACGAAGACCGTTACGTAGATAAGGACGATACGAATCCGTAGACAGGCGGCAAGTCGAATTCGGACGTTCGACGGCGAAGTTACGGTTCACGGAAGTTCTAAGTTACTATTCACGACGACACGTTTTACGAGGACCAATTGTATTTAGTGGGCCAGTTACTTTTCAGCAACCAATGGATGAGTGACAAGTGTCACCCATCCACTGGCTACCATTTTCCCATTCATGCATCCAACCTTCCCGTGCATTTTCATTTCTTCATACAAACCCAAACCCATTACCCGATCTCACCCAAACCATCCACCCAAACTCAGCCAACCCAACCCCATTTCGACCAGGACTGAGACCAGAGAGTGAGGGAGGATGTAGGACGCGGTGGCCGGCCCAGGAAGGCGCCGCCGTGGGCGGTGGAACCGCGAACCCGTGCGGGTGCACGGTAAGCCCGATTCTTCCCATTTTTCAATATATGTATTATGGGTTGTTTTGGTTGCTTTCAATGAATTAAAAAGGTTGTTAGGAAGCTATTAGGACGGTTATGAGGGAGATTGGACGATGAGAGACCTCTGGGGAGGAGTTTGGAGAATCGAACCGTGAGGTTCAAATTGGACCGGTCGGATTTCGAAGGTTTTAGGAGTTTTGGTTAATTAGGTTAGATAGGAAATGAAGAAATAGGAATTTAGGAATTGGAATGGAAGCAAACGGATCGAAAATGAGGGAGAAGGAGACCTGGACCGGTTACGCCGGTCCAAGTTGCAGGAAAAACCGGACCGGACCGGTTCGGACCGGTCTGACCGAAGTAGGAGACGGGTACTGTAGCAGGCGCGTGAAGCCCACGTGTAGCCACTTCAGGCGGCACGTGAGGGTGCGTGGCAGGAAATCTGGGAAGGTTCCAACATACGAAATCATCTATTCGATGTAACGAACATTTTGGGACTGGTTTCGAGTCGATCGGACACCGTCTCGATATGTTTCGGGGCATCGGAAGGTTTAGGTTCGGTTTTAAAAATAGTTAGAAATTCCGGAAAATTACGGGGCTTTAGTGAGGGGTTATATAAGTAGTTAGTAACCCTCTAAATTAATTTGGACATGTTTGGAAGTCCCGGTGACGGTGATCGGCTCGGGGAGCCGTATGGCACATGTATCGAGGCGCGGCTTCGGACGGTCTGTGAGTGGACCTTGTTTTCTAAATTGGTGCATGCATAAATGTTTATTATATGTTTTAAATACTTGTTTGTGATGCCATGAGTGCATTTGGATGTGTAGTTACGTATATGCACGTATTTCGAGGTTTCGGCCCTATAGGGTGCCTATACGGGTCAGTATTTCTTTATTGGTTTTAATGAAATGGTTTTGGATTTCTAAAAAGATAAACTCGGGTATGAGACCCATTTGGTTTTGTCTCGGGCATATGACGCTATTTACGACCTTCGGGTCTAAATCGTGGTCGCGGCGGGTGCTATGTGCACGGCGATCGACGATACGACGCTCGCCTCCGGAATGGGATGTGTTCCTTCCGGAGAGGTCACGATGCACGATTCGTGGTCGGGCAGCCTGGGAAGGCTCGACTTCGAAGTGCTGACGGTTCAGGATATCGATCGGTGATGAGTGCACCATGATCTTGTGATGGTCGCGTCGGTTGATATGTTCACGGCGACATACCGGGATTGAGGGCGGTCCTGGATGGATGGTTGCACGCATCACTATGATCGGAGTCGTGACTGACCCTTTGATATCGGGCACGGTGCCCAGTTGAGTCATATGTTCGAGCATGAGACCCAGTTGTTTTACACTGATGATTTTGGGTCAGGGACCCTACATTGATTTCCGGGTTCATGACGGTTTATGGGAACCGGCATGAACCTTTGTCAGGTCATTCTGGTTCATGACGGTTTATGGGAACCGACATGAACCCTGGTTAATGGATGTTGTGGATCATGACGGTTCAAGGGAACCGGGCATGAACGTTTATGTTATGTATATATATATATATATGTATTCATATACCTTACTTTACTTCTATTATCTCCTCCGGGGAGGGTCGTTGGCCTGGGTGGACCCCGGAGTAGTCACGGAGCACCGACTGAGTGGAGTCACCCCCCAGTTGGGTTCCTTACTCTCAGGAAGGCTATGGTTACTATTAGCTCGGGTACGGTCAGTGGTCTACGGACACTGATCTTGACTTTGAGAAGACTCGGATTGAGACCTGGGTAGCACGCGCGTAGCTTTGGAAACCGTGACAGGATTGGTTGTGTGAATTATATGTATATATGTGTATATGATATAAATGAGATATATGATATGTGATATGCACAGGTTTTGGGCAGTGGCCCGTGTACGTGGTTTTACTATGGTTTGGGCTGAGTCCCGTATGGTCGTTTTCATTATGGTTCTTTCAATCTTGGTTTTGGGCTTAGTTCCCACATATGGTTTCTTTGGTTAAACGGTTTTCGAATGCATGCATGCTTTTTAGTGGAGGGTACAAATGTCTTCTTATTAAATGTTTTATAAACTCTTTATTTTTTTCCACTCACAGCTTTTACTGTTTTGACTGCCCTTCAGGTTGACATCGGATGTGGACTGTAGCAAAGACCGAGATATCACATACCTTCTCCGGATCCTGGCGTACTCTGATAGCCCGGGAGGGCAAAGGTCGGAAATATCCCTTGTCTGACACTTCGTGTCAGACGGGAGCAGGGTCATCCCGCACTAATCCCGGGGGGATTGGGATGGGTCCTGTCACAAACTGTCACCACTTGATAGTTATCAGTAAAAAACTGACACTATACTCACCTGTGGTTACACGAACCACCAACACACTCATCCTGAGTATACGTATACTAACCAAGCCTTTCACTCGACCTGTGTGTAACTGGACCAACCAGAAATACCATGACCTAATGCATAGTATCCAATGTCCAGTTCATGTCCTCAACTAATCCAATGGTATCGGAACTAAGTCGACTACCAACATGTTCACCAACGGACTACTTGTATAACCTATATACCGTCACCAGGCACCACAAGCCTGTCCAGTATCGTACCTCGAACAACGCACAAGGTACGTACATCTACCCATCAATCAACCTACAACCATCTAGGTCGTAGCCAATCACGTTTCAATAATGGAGT
Organism: Prinsepia uniflora; assembly: GCA_032719365.1. Classification (NCBI taxonomy): domain Eukaryota; kingdom Viridiplantae; phylum Streptophyta; class Magnoliopsida; order Rosales; family Rosaceae; genus Prinsepia; species Prinsepia uniflora. Next base: position 56,873,376 of record CM064863.1, on the reverse strand, counting down.
CCATCTGTCCAATCGAGCATTAGACAAATCGAAACTCCAACCCATCATATATTTCCATATCCGAATCCTAATCCGAAAGTATTATTCTGTAAGCTAGCATTTGGAATAATCATTCCGAACCCAAATCCATAAATCTACTTTCAAGTTCCAAAATCGAATCCTGAATCGTCACCCAGAAATTCGATTCCAAAACTCGAAATCTCATTCACGCCTACGAAGGCGCACTATATCCGAACCTATCGGTTACATGTTTAAACAATTACCTCAATACATTTGATTGACTTCATAGAGAAGTCAATCCCATCATCTGCACATCTAGGTTGACCAAATCCGACCTCATTGGACACCTACTCACCTGAGTAATAAGCCATATGGGATTTACCTCGAAAAGAAGTTCAGTCCCAACATCCTCAACTCAAACTATCCCAGTAAGAGTAATAAACTCTCCACCTATCTGGATCATCAAGATCACGATCCAGATTCATCACCACGTCACCCAATCGTAGACGTCACGATCCCCGATCGTCACGACGTCCAAAGTCCTCAACATCAAAATCTCGATCCATCTAGGATCCACACATGCTCACTCAGCTAACAATCCACCTGAGATCCGATCATAGGGTATTACACCCTCCTGAATCCTTCGTTAGTCACATCACTATTTAACAAATTCCCACATCTAAACAGATCAGTCAACGAAGAGACACGTCGAGACTGTGGGTTCTCCCCAATCACTTCGTATCGATCATTGTCATTCCACTGAGGAAAAACTAAGGATGATCGAATACCATGACATCAAAATCCATCCTACGTGAATGCAAACGACACCCGCTGCACTCACCACGTCTTGTAACCTAACATCGTCTGCCACCAAGTAGAGAATGAGAAATCTCAGTCACCTAACTTCGATATACTCACTCCACCTGATGACCCAAGACAAACAACAGGTCCACCAACCAATAGATGATTGGTGTACTAGTGGCAACCAACAACATCTACATCATCAACATCATCTACCATCATCAATCATGGTAGAATCTGAGAAGTCACCCAAAATGACTTCGAAATACCCATTACCAATGCGAAAAACTCGCATTCCTCTCGTCACCTCAATCGCAAACTCTCGCGATTTCAAAATTCCAACTACGTCGGAATCAACAAACTTGGACATCAACCACGTGTCCATAACTAAGAGAACTTGGTACACCATCTTGCCTATCGGTTCACACCGTTTATGTAGATACCCTCATTCCGAGTGGAATTCACGCGACTCAAGGTTAAACCTCGTTTGCTATTTATGGATGTGCATACACGGTCTTCAACACTCGTATCTCGTACTACGAGTCTCAACTACTGCTAGATCTAATCCCGTCCATCACTGTCCGTGATCCACTCCCGAACCACAGATACCGAACATAAGCCCATCTCAACGGAGTCACATCCCGATTCGCGACTCACCGTCATCACGATCATCGGTACCGGCACTAGTACTAGTACACCATCTGTCAACATCAACACAAAGTGTGCAAATCAGACAACTCTGGATCTCCGCTCATACCGAGTGACTATCCCGTACCCCTACTCGTATTGGAGAAACTCTGCCTCCGTTGTACCCAAAAACTCTGGGTACAGTCACCCCGACAACTCATACGAGAAAAGGAAACGTCCCCTGAATGTCCCCGTCTCATTCTGTGATCGCACTTAGCCGTAACCGAGCCGAATCTAGAATCACTGCTCGTATGTATGCGTTACTCATGCACCTCGTATCATTGTCACGACTGAAAATCCCATCGTCACAATTGTCACGACAACCTGAGTCTACTCGACCTTATAAGACTCGACTACGTCCATCGATAGTAGCGTCTACCACAACCTCATAAAGACCAAACTACCAGATATCTCGACATCCAGACTCTGCATCCAACGAAATCAATTGCATGTACCAACTACTCCGTATCCCACTCAGGGATTCCATCGACAATTACCAACCCAGATAACTTGTCCAACCAACTCTAACCAGTCGTAACTCGACTCAACCAATGTCGTCTACTAGGTCATCCACGACCTTAGATGTACCGGCAATCCATCACAACTATGGTAGTACGACGACCCAACTAGGTATAACTGATTACCACAACCTCGACTGCAGAGTGCAGTCCCATCACTCAAGCTGACATGACTTATCCAGACATGACCGACCGTCTTGACTACGAAAAGTCGTCAGAGTCTAACCACTCGTCAACTCACATCTCCGAACCATACAACCCAATGTAGGGTCCCACAATCATGCCCTAGGGTCAATCTGAACCCAACTGTGGAAAGCAGTAAATCCATCTAACTCAACCAAATCCGATCATCCGATGGTCACAATTCCCAACCAGTCGTCGGAACCGATCCTACGACATCGTGAAAGACGATCCCAACTAACCATCTCACGATCAAAACGCTAACGTACTGCTACGTTCATCCTTCCATAGGGTCCCACACTGTCAACCTCGACAGAACTATGGCAACTCCGGCATCTAGTGCCGAACCAAGAAATTTCACGATCCAATCCTACTAACTATCGTACCGGCACCCTAACTATCAGGTTGATAACGAACTGTAGCCCATTGAGATATCACATCCTCGACCTGCGTACTACTCCAAGAGCTCCACGGTTGCTCGAATAGAGACAACCCAGCTCTGATATGAGCCAGCCTCGCTCTGATATCACGCTGACAGTATCAGAGCGTCCTGGGTATCCCATAAGCCAACCTGCTCTGATACCACTTTGACAGGACCCATCCCAATCCCCCGGGATTAACGCGGGATGACCCTGCTCCCGTCTGACACAAAGTGTCAAACAAGGGATATTTCCGACCTTTGCCCTCTCGGGCTATCAGAGTACGTCAGGATCCGGAGGAGGTATGTGATATCTCGGTCTCTGCTACAGTCCACATCCGCTGTCAACCTGAAGGGCAGTCAAAACATTAAAAACTGTGAGTGGACAAAACCAAGAGTTTATAAAAACATTTCCATAAAGACATTTGTACCCTTCACTAAAAAGAATGCATGCATTCGAAAACCATTTAACCAAATGAAACCATATGTGGGAACTAAGCCCAAAACCATAACTGAAGAAACCAATAGCAGTCAACCATACAGGCCACTGCCCAAAACCATAAGGGACTCAGCCCAAAACCATATTGAAACCAAGTACACGAGCCACTGCTCAAAACATGTGCACACCACATATCACATATCATATATATCATATATACATATAATTCATACAACCAATCCTGTCACGGTTTCCAAAGTTACGCGCGTGCTACCCGGAGTCTCAAACTCAAGTCTTCTCAAAGTCAAAGTCAATGTCCGCAGACCACTGACCCTACCCGAGGTTATAGTAACCATAGCCTTCCTGAGAGTAAGGAACCCAACTGGGGGGTGACTCTACTCAGTCGGTGCTTCGTGACTACTCCGGCGTCCACCCAGGCCAACGACCCTCCCTGGAGGAGATAGAACAAGTATGGAAGGTATATGAACATATATATATACATAACATAAATATCTATGCCCGGTTCCCCTGAACTGTCATGATCCACAATATCCATTCCATGCCCAATTCCCATAAACAGTCATGTACCACCATAACATAACAAGGGTTCATTCCGATTCCCATAAACCATCATGAACTTGGAAATCCATGTAGGGTCCCTGATCCGAAATCATAACCGTAAAGTAATTGGGTCTCGTGCCCGAACTTATGACATCAGGTGGGCATCGTGCCCGATATCTAAGGGTCAGTCACGACTCTGATCGTAGTGAAGCGTGCAAGCATCCATCCAGGACCGCCCTCAATCCTGATATGTCGCCATGAACGTATCAACCGACGCGACCACCACAAGATCATGATGCACTCATCACCGATCGCTATCCTGAACCATCTGTACTCAGAAGTCGATCCTCCCCAGGCTGCCCGACCACGAATCGTGTATCGTGACCTCTCCGGAAGGAACACATCCCAATCCGGAGGCAAGCGTCACGTCGTCTGTCACCGTGCACCAAGCACCTACCGCGACCACGACTCGGACCCGAAGGTCATCCATAGCGTCATATGCCCGAGACCAAACCAAATTGGTCTCATACCCGAGTTTATCCTTTTAGAAATCCAAAACCTTTTCATTTAGACCATTACAGAAATACAGACCCGTATAAGCACCGTATAAGGCCGAAACCTCGAAATACGTGCTTATACATAACCACACACAAATGCACCCATGGCATTACCAAACATGTATTAAAACATATAATAAACATTTATGCATGCACCAATTTAGAAAACAAAGGTCCACTCACAGACCGACCGAGCTGGCGCCTCGATTTACGTGCCATACTGCTCTCCTGAGCCAATCACCATCACCGGGACTCCCGAACCTGTCCAAATCGTAATAGAAGGTTACTAACTACTTAATTAACCTCCCACTAAAGCCTCGTAATTTTCCGATATTTTTAACTATTTTAAAACTCGATCCGAAACCTTCTGATGCCCCGAACATTATCAAAACGATGTCTGGTCGACACGAAACAGTCCCAAAATATTCGTTACATCGAATAGAAGATTTCGAATGTTGAACACTTCTCCAAATAGTGACTCACGCGCCCAGTGAAGGTTCCTGCGCGTGAGGCCCACGCGCTGTGAACAGTGTCGTCTTCTCTGATGGTCGAACCGGGTTCGATTGGTTCGAACTGGACCGGACCGGCTTAACCGGTTCAACTCTTAAACCTGTCCATTTCTACCTCATTTTGTCCCATTTTCATTCCTAAACGTTCCTAATCCCATTATCCATCTTTTTAGACGTTACAGATCATTAAAACGCGAAGGAACCGTACCTCCATACGTCGTTAATGGCGACGGCGATTGCAACCCTCCTCCACCGTGCATTCCAGCCATCCAAAGCCTCGAAAACCGTCCTATTAGCCTCCTAAAGTCCCCAGAAGTACAACCAATCCTTAGGTTTGATTTATAACCCACCAAAAATCGATTTCTAATTTTGAAATAAAACTCACCTTACGGGTTGGCTCTCCGTCGTGAACCACCGCCGTCCCCAGCTGTGGCTTGCCGTCACAGTCTCTCAGTCCTCATCCTCACTCACGGTTACACACGAAATCACATAAGTAATGGTGGTGGGGTGTTTGTGTTTGAAGAACAAAGAAGAAAGTAAGAAATGGTGTAATGGATGTGGTTTCGGGTTTGTGATAGACAAGGGAGTTGAAGGCTGATCAGATGAGAGGGAGAGAAATAATGGATGGTGAGGATTTAAAGATTAAGTTGAAATGGAAGGCTAGGATTAAATGTCAAATGGATTAATTATAAAATAAGAAATATAATATTATTTAATTAACATAGATCCACTTTTAAGGGGTTTGTCCAATGGGATGAGTGACACTTGTCACTCATCCATGGGACCCACTGAAAATATCTAGCCAATCAGATATTACCAAATCATCATCGTCTCGAAGTACATGCATAGTGAAATCGACCTTCCGTGACCTATAACTTTTCCGTTCGAAGTCCGATTTCAACATGTTGCCTGTCTATGGATTCGTATCTTTTCGATCTACGTAACGGTCCTCTGCCCTCGTCCATCGGACCTCCCAATCCAAAAGTCAACATTATGCCCTTTTTATCCAAAATTACAAAAAAGACCCTAAACTTCCGAACGTCATAACTTCTTCCTCGAATTTCGGAATTGAACGTGCCACCTTTCTATGAACTCGTGACGTCACGAACTACGTCACGGTCATCGGTCAAAGTCCATTTGACCTCCCGAATGAAAAGTCAACATTTTGCCCACGTCCAGGGCAAAATGATCATTTTGCATCGTTCGTCCAATTTTGCCTAACTAATCACCGATTAGCCTCACTAATCTTGATTAGTCACTAATCTAATCTTGGAATTTGGGACGAGTCGTTACATTTCAACATCTTCTGGGTCTAATATCAACATCTTCTAGATGTGATATAATCAATAGACTAAATCCTCATATGCACAGTACTCGAGCTTCAGGTCGAGACAGAACTTCGTTCTCCTAAGATCCTTCATTTCAAAATCCAACTTCAGGTGGTTAGTAGTTTCTTTGGTTTCTTCTGGATTACCAATCAATAGAAAACCTGGAACTTGTTTTCTTAATAAACACGCATGGGTCTTCTTCGTTATCCCATCCTGATCAAATTACTTAGATGGTTATACCACATCCGTTCGGATCATCTCAATCCGTAAAGTGAACGCCTCAAGGAGGTAGAGAGCGTGTTCTATGGTCTGGAACTATTTGCATCATGTTTTTAGGTCCTTCAGGAACTTTCAAACATATCTCTATATAGATCCTCTATAGAGATAAGCATTAACCACGTTTATAAGCTGCATATTCAGTTTTTTTGGAAACTACCAAACTGATAAGGTAGAAAAACGTTATGACGTCCATTCCGGGAGAATACGTCTCCTAGTAATCAATCTCAGGGCGTTGAGAAAACTGTGCGCCATTAAATGAGTTGTACATCTCACAACCTCATCTTTCTCATTACGCTTCCTTATGACTACCCATTTAAATCCTGCAAGTTTAACATGGGGAGTTGTGTGAACTACAGGTCTAAACACCTTCCTTTTTGTCAAGGAATCTAATTTGACCTGGATTGGTTCTTTCCATTTTTGGCTAGTCTTCTCTACGTTGGAATTAATTCATCAACGAAGTAAGGTTCGATTTCATTTCTATTTATTATTTCGGTAGCGACCGCGAATACATATAAATCATCGATGATAATATCATTCTGATTCCCTATCTCACATAAGCATGCATGATTTACCAAGATCTCTTTATTCTCGGGAGTGGGTTCTGACGTTGGAGCGTCCCCCAAAGCCATCTCAGACCCATAATCCGGAATTATCTCATGAGATAGATCAGTTGATATTTAGAAGAGATTCGATTATGCCAAATTTATCCTCTTCCGGGGATGAGAATCCTTCGAACCTATTAGTCTACCTCGCTTCTAGGCAGAGACATATGACTGGTTAGCCGCCATGGCCGTACCTCGTCCGTCTGGGACGATGCGTCCTACTGGGATGTCTATCCTTGCAGGCAAGTTTGCAGCATGTATATGTGATCTCGGCACTTTAGCTAGATTAGAGGAAACATCTAACAGATTATTAGCTACACTCTGTAAATCTATAATTCTCCGCACTATGTTCTTACTTTGTGTGTTCGGGGATCAAGATGAGACATAGTGGGGATGTTCCACATCAATTCACGTTGTTCTTTAGGAACGTTTGACGTTCTTATCTCCCCCTAACGGCCGGAAAACTGTCTCATCAAAGTGACTATCCGCGAATATAGCGGTAATAAGATCGCATGGCAAGGGCTCTAAAGACCGTATAATGGATAGGGATTCATAACCGACATGTATGCCCCTCCTTTGTTGAGGTCCCATATGTGTACGTTGTAGCGGCACAGTTGGCAAGTAACTGCACACCCATAAATGCGTAAGTACAAAACAACTGGTTTGTACCCAGTCACCAGCTGTAACGCATAACATCGTTGGGTGGCGTTGACCTCAACCAGACCAATATTACTGCATGCAAAATTGTATAGCCCCTACGCAAAAACGAGAAGCTTGGTGCATATTACCAAGGTGAATTAGTGTTTTTGCGAGACCATTATGGGTGTGGACATTGGGAACCAAATGTTTATCAGCAATCCAAAGGGGCATACAATAGTCATCGAATTATGTCGATGTAAACTCTCCGGTATTATCGAGACTTATAGACTATATAAGAGAATCCGGGTGATGTGGCCCTCAATTCAATGAGCAGGGCTAAGAGTTTAGCGAATGCAGTATGCATGTGGACAAAAGGGTAACATGTGACCACTTTGTCGGTATTTTAACCTAAACCATGAAAGTTGTTCAGAACGGTCTGCATGGTGGTTGGAAAGTCCACAACGTTTCCCCTTGTATTCTGTACAAGAAAATGGCGAAGTCTGGATTCATCTTTGGATATAATGGTCTAGTATTCAATTTTTGCTAACGAGAAAACTTGGCATATGTGCCTACGAGTAAGAGGATGCCCATGCAATATATTGAGGATACGGTGCATCATTACCATGATCTGGGTGTCCTTACCGGTCATGCAATATAATGATTAATTGCTCGTACTAGTTAGCTTCTAGCTAATTTTTGGCTAGCTTGGGGCTTGTTTCTCCAGTGTATGCTTTTGGTCATACTAATTGGAGGTTATGCAAAGGTATTCCACTTTCTTGTCATTAGTGGTTTCAATGTGATAACCGTTGGCTCGAATATCCGTAAATCTCGACAAAGTTCTGCGAGAACTTGGAGAATAAAAATCTTATTGATGGTAATTCAGTACCATTATACAACATACTTTTGTCATATTTTTTTGGAGTATAACATTGTCAGTCAGACAATAAGCGTCCCCACAAAACATAAATATTTATGGATTTAATTCAATGGATCACATGCATGAGAATAAGTGCTTGTATTGAATTAAATCATATTTGAGCGAAAAACCACACATTCGAATTCCAAAAACATAAATCATTGATTTAATCCATATATGCGAATTTATTATTGCCTCTTGAGTTTCGTAACTGTCATTATACTCGTTTGCAAATTTTTGCAAGATGGATTGTGTTCAGCATTATTTTTGATTATATACATACGTGAATTTAATATCCTGTAAAAAATGAGTGATATACTCGTAACTGTCGTTAAACCGTTCTTTTAGAGTCTATATAAAGGACAAATCATTGCATTTAATGTTTTGAGAAAACTCATCCATAAGCACCAAATAAGAACTTCAGGTTCTAGAAAATGGTATGATAAAACAGATTTAAAATGTAAAATCTACTTGTTTTATCATGTCCAGTGAATTTATGAAGGAATCGGCAAGTCCTTTTTTTCATAACTTTGTCGAAACTACGGGTTCGGTGATTAGTATGAACTTTGAGTTTATTTATAAATCTCTAGTTTATTGATGAACATTTGGTTCATTTAAACACATACATTTACTAAATAAATAAGTATAAAAACATACAAACATTAAACAACATAAATAAATACTAAAAAAAAACATGTGAAAACAGTTTAGTTAATGCTTCTAGCATTATATAATTTGATATATGTAATCATATGCTTATGGCATTGAAATTTAAACAAATTTATATAATGCATCGAGCCATATTTAGGATTTCGGTCTTTTGGACCATGGGTTGGATTCTCTATTTTGGGCTTGCCGTATGCCATGCATTACGGGTTTGCCGTATATCATACCTTACGGGCTAATGTGCAACCAATTGGGTGTAGTAAACCCATTTACATATTATTAGGCTTAATATTAGCCTGGATCATATTGTGAACATGGGAATTAGGTTAGCCTTCTGGGCTTTCATGTTGCGGGCCTTCTCGGCTTCAAACCTTCAAGATCTGTTGGACCTTTGTGAATTCGGTTGAGGATGTAACCTTCTAGGCCTTGGCATATGATCATCAATTATATACATAATTAACAATAATCAACTTCAACATCAATACCCATTGTATAACCACAGTAATATTAATTTGTCCACATGAATGTAAATTCAATTCTCATTCACATATTATCATAAATATCATCAAATGTACCACATATTTTATCATAATATGTAACGACCTGTCCCAAATTCCTAGATTAGATTAGTGACTAATCATGATTAGTGAGGTTAATCCGTGATTAGTTAGGCAAAATCAGACGAACGATGCAAATGATCGTTTTGCCCCTGGAATGGGTAAAGCATTGAATTTTGATTCTGGCTGTCAAACGGACGTTGACCGATGACCGTGACGTAGTTCGTGACGTCACGAGTTTATAGACAGGCGGCACGTTCAATTCCGACATTCGAAGAGGAAGTTATGGCGTTCGGAAGTTTAGGGGCATTTTGGTAATTATGGTTAAAATGAGCAAATAGTTGACTTTTGACCTGAGATGTCCGATGGCCGAGGGCCGAGGACCATTACGTAGATCGGGACGATACGAATCCGTAGATAGGCGGCACGTCGAATTCGGAAGTTTGACAGCGAAGTTACGGTTCACGGAAGTTCAAGTGCACTATTGCACGAATTACGAAACGAGTTAACTTTTGGCCTCTAGTGGGCCCAGATATTTAGTTCCTGCCCTATGGATGAGTGACAAGTGTCACCCATCCACAGACCATCCTTATATCTTCATGCATCGACCATTTCTTCATTCAAACACAAAAGCCGATCTCACCATTTTTCCTCTCCTCTGTGGAACCCAAAACCCAGGTAACCCAACCCCAGATGATCAGGACAGAGAGGCCAGAGAGTGAGGGAGGATGTTGGATGTTGGTGGCCGGCCAGAACCGCCGTGAACGGCCAGAACCGCCGTGGACGGCAGCGTGGAGGCAAGGAACCCGAGAGGTACTCGGTTGAACCCTTTTTCATTTTATTTTGGTGTTACTTGCTATGGTTGATTATAGGTGATTAGAATGAGCTTAGGGGGTTATTAGGAACCTATTAAGATGGTTTTGGGAGGTGTTGGACGGCTGTGAAGCCGTGGGTTGATTTTGGAAACATTGAACAGTTTGGTTCAAAATCAAACCATGGGTTTTGTGTAGTTTTAGGTAGTTTTTATGATTGGAATTGATAGGGAATGAAGAAATTGGAATTATAGGATTGATTAGGGTTGGAATCGGACCGAAATAGGGGAGAAAAGTCATTGAACCGGTCACGACGGTTCAGCACAGTGACGGTGAACAGTAAAATCGGTTCACGTTAGGTTAGTGATGATGAACAGTATTTTGGACGTTCTTGGGGAGCGTGAGGGCGCGTGGCCCATAATTTGGGGAAGTGTTCAACACGTGAAATCATCTATTCGATATAACGAACAATTTGGGACTGGTTTCGTGTCAATCGGACATCGTTTCGATAGGTTTCGGGGTGTCCGAAGATACCCTCGGTTTAAAAATAGTTAAAAATATCAAAACATTACAGGGCTTTGGTAGGAGGTTAATTAAGTAGTTAGTGATCTTCTATTACAATTTGGACAGGTTTGAGAGTCCCGGTGATAGTGATTGGCTCGGGAGAGCCGTATGGCACACAAATCGAAGCGGCAGCTCGGACGGTCTGTGAACGGACCTTGCTTTTCTAAATTGGTGCATGCATAAATGTTTATTATATGTTTTATTACATGTTTGATGATGCCATGGGTGCATTTGGTTGTGGTTACGTATAAGCACGTATTTCGAGGTTTCGGCCTTATACGGTGCTTATACAGTTCTGTATTTCTTTAATGGTTTAAATGATTTAGGTTTTGGATTTCCAAAAGGATAAACTCGGGTATGACACCCATTTGGTTTGGTCTCGGGCATATGAAGATATGGATGACCTACGGGTCTGAGTCGTGGTTGCGGCAGATGCTTGGTGCAAGGCGACGGACGACGTGACGCTCGCCTCCAGATTGGGATGTGTTCCTTCTGGAGAGGTCACGATGCAAGATTCGTTGTTGGGCAGCATAGGGAGGCTTGACTTTGGAGTGCGGACGGTTCAGGATATCGATCAGTGATGAGTGCACCATGATCTTGTGGTGGTCGCGTCGGTTGATTCGTTCACGGTGACATACCAGGATTGAGGGCGGTCCTGGATGGATGGTTGAACGCATCACTACGATCGGAGTCGTGACTGACCCTGAGATATCGGGCACGATGCCCAGCTAATGTCATATGTTCGGGCACGAGATCCAGTTACTTTATGGTTATGATTTCGGGTCAGGGACCCTACATGGATTTCCAGGTTCATGACGGTTTATGGGAACCGGCATGAACCCTTGTCAGGTCATTATGGTACATGAAGGTTTATAGGAACTGGTCATGGAGGATGTTGTCTATATGTATATGAATATAATGGATGTTATGGATCATGACAGTTCAGGGGAACCGCATGAATGTTATGTTATGTATATATATGTTCATATACCTTCCTTTACTTCTATTATCTCCTCCGGGGAGGGTCGTTGGCCTGGGTGGACCTCGGAGTAGTCACGGAGCACTGACTGAGTGGGAGTCGCCCCCGTTGGGTGCCTTACTCTCAGAAAGGCCTGTACTATAACCTCGGGGCGGGTCATTGGTCTTCGGACATTGACTTGGTACCTGAAAGACTTAGGTTTGAGACCCCGGGTAGCACGCGCGTAGCTTTGGAAACCGTGACAGGATTGGTTGTGTGAATTATATGTATATATGATATATATATATATATGTTATGTGATATGTGTGGTTACATAGGTTTTGGGCAGTTGCGCTTATGGTTGGTTTCTTGTGATTTGGGCTGAGACCCTTATGGATTTGGGCAGCGGCCCGTATGGTCATTTTCATTATAGTTCTTTCAATCTTGGTTTTGGGCTTAGTTCCCACTTATGGTTTTTTTGGATAAATGGTTTTCGAATGCACGCATGCTTTTTAGTGAAGGGTACAAATGTCTTCATATGAAATGTTTTTATAAACTTTGGTTTTGTCCACTCACAGCTTTTAATGTTTTGACTGCCCTTCAGGTTGACATCGGATGTGGACTGTAGCAGAGATCGAGATATCACATACCTCCTCCGGATCCTGGCATACTCTGATAGCCCGGGAGGGCAAAGGTCGGAATTATCCCTTGTCTGACACTCCGCGTTAGATGGGAGCAGTGTCATCCCTCGTTAATCCTAGGGGGATAGGGATGGGTCCTGTCAACGTGGTATCAGAGCATAGGATTGCTCGTAGGATGCTTATCAGAGCGAGGCTGGCTCATATCGGAGCTCAGTTAGCTCATATCAAAGCATAGGATTGTTCATCTGAGCATGGGTTGCTCAGGTGACTCTGAATTCCAGAGCGTATTTTGCGCGATACTCCGTACGCAGGTCGAGGATGTGATATCTCAATGGGCTACAGTTCGTTATCAACCCGATAGTTAGGATGCCGATACGATAGTTAGTAGGATTGGATCGTGGAATGTCTTGGTTAGGCATTTGATTCCGGGGTTGCCCTAGTTCTGTCGTGGATGGCAGAGTGGGACCCTACATAAGGATAAACGTAACAATACTTTCAAGTTTTGATCGTGAGACGGTTAGTTGGGATTGTCTTTCACGATGTTGTATAATCAGCTTGGCGATAGGATTGGGTTGACGTCTTTGCGATGTCAAGACCGCGGAGTCGGTCAGACTGTGGATTATACTGCAGTTAGCAGTTGGGTTCAGTGGAACCCTAGGGCGTGATCGTGGAACCCTACTTTAGGGTGTATGGTTCAGAAAGATGAGTTGGCAAGCAGTTGACTTTGGCGACTTCTTGGAGCTGAGATCGTCGGCCATGTCTGGTCTAGTCATGTCAGCTTGAGTGATGGGACTGCACTCTGCAGTCGGGGTTGTACGTATTGGTTAAACCTAGTTGGTTGTCGTACTACCGTAGTTGTGATGGATTGTTGGTGCAGCTAAGGTCATGGACGACCTGGTAGACGACATTGGTTTAGTCGAGTTACTACAGGTTAGAGTTTGGTTGGACAGGTTACCAGGGTTGGTACTTGTCGATGGAATCCCAGAGTTGGGATACAGAGTAATTAGTACGAGCAGTGGATTCTGTTGGATGCGGAACCTGGATATCGATATGCCTGGTAGTTAGGTCTGCACGAGGTTGTGGCAGACGCTACTATCGATGGACGTAGTCGAGTCTTATCAGGTCGAGTAGACTCAGGTTGCCGTGACGATTGTGACGATGGGATTGTCAGTCTTGACGATGATACGGGGTGTGTGAGTAAATCCCATATGGCTTATTACTCGGGTGAGTAAGTGTCCGACGATATCAGATTTGGTCACCCTAGATGTGTTGATGTTGTGATTGGCTTCCCTATGAAGTCAATCGAATGTAATATGTAATCGTTTGAGCAGGTATCCGATAGGTTCGAATATAGTACTTCTCGGTGGACGAGAACGAGATTTCAGGTTTTGGAATCAGATTTCTGGATGACGATTCAGGTTTTGATTTTGGAACTTGAAAGGATTTCTGGATTTGGGTTTTGGAATCGGATTCTGGGTGACGATTCAGGATTTGATTCTGGAGCTTAACAGTGGATTTCCTTTTACGGATTTGGGTTCAGAACGGTTATTCCAAATGCTCGCTTACGGAATGAGGATTTTGAATTCAAATTTGGACATGATTATGGATATGACTTCTGGTTTTGGATTCGGGATTTCTTACGAAATTGCGGATTCAGATTCGAATTTGGAAATAGATGATGGGTTGGAGTTTCGATTTGTCTAATGCTGGATTGGACAAATGGACTCCATAATTGAAACGTGTTTGGCTATGACCTAGGTGGTTGTAGTCTGATTGTTGGATAGATGTATGTACCTTGTACGTAGTTCGAGGTACGATACTGGCAAACTTGTCGTTCCTCGTGACGGTATATAGGCTATACTAGTAGTACGTTGGTGAACGTGTTGGTAGTCGGCTTAGTTCCGATACCAGTGGATTAGTTGGGGACGTGAACTGGACATTGGATACTGTGCATTGGGTCATAGTGATTCTAGTGGGTCCAGTTGCACACAGGATGAGTGTGCTTGGGGTAAGTGTAACCACGAGTATGTATAGTGTCAGTTTTCGACTGATAACTGTCAAGTGGTGACGGTTGTAGGAGGTGTCAGCGTGGATCGTTGTGTGAGGTCTGATGACTCCCAGTGGGAGCAGACGTCAGGATAGATTGAGATTGAGGAAAGGAACCTTCGAGTGTTTGTGTCAGTGACTTGGTAGATTTGACACGTAGTGTCAATTCGGAACGTATGGCTATGGTCATTCGACGTGTCGAGTGTAGTCGATATGACGTGAGTGTTAGTGGTACGTCTGGGTGCAGACGAGTTTTGTTCTGGTTAGTGGGTGTACGAGTGTACACGTGTGTAAGATCGAATTATTTCCACGAGGTGGATGTAGAATCAGGGTAGTTGGGGTTTCAAGAACGGAACTAATTAAGGAGGGAAGAACGGTTGGAATTTCGAGGACGAAATTAATTAAGGAGGGAAGGTTGTAACGACCCGTCTCAAATTCCTAGATTAGATTAGTGACTAATCACGATTAGTGAGGTTAATCCGTGATTAGTGAGGCGAAATTAGACGAATGATGCAAAATGACCGTTTTGCCCCTAGAATGGGTAAAACGTTGACTTTTGATTCTGGCTGTCAAACGAACTTTGACCGATGACCGTGACGTAGTTCGTGACGTCACGAGTTCATAGACAGGAGGCACGTTCAATTTCGACATTCGAAGAGGAAGTTATGATGTTCGGAAGTTTAGGGGCATTTTGGTAATTATGGTTAAAAGGAGCAAATAGTTGACTTTTGAACTGGGATGTCCGATGGATGAGGGTCGAAGACCACTACGTAGATTGGGACGATACGAATCCGTAGACAGGCGGCACGTCGAATTCGGACGTTCGACGGCGAAGTTACGGTTCACGGAAGTTCAAGTGCACTATTGCACGAATTATGAAACGAGTTAACTTTTGGAATCTAGTGGGCCCAGATATTTAGTTCCTGCCCTATGGATGAGTGACAAGTGTCACCCATCCACAGGCCATCCTTATATCTTCATGCATCAACCATTTCTTCATTCAAACACAAAAGCCGATCTCACCATTTTTCCTCTCCTCTGTGCAACCCAAAACCCAGCCAACCCAACGCCAGATGATCAGGACAGAGAGGCCAGAGAGTGAGGGAGGATGTTGGATGTTGGTGGCCGGCCAGAACCGCCGTGAACGGCCAGAACCGCCGTGGACGGCGGCGTGGAGGCAAGGAACCCGAGAGGTACTCGGTTGAACCCTTTTTCATTTTATTTTGGTTTTACTTGCTATGGTTGATTATAGGTGATTAGAATGAGCTTAGGGGGTTATTTGGAACCTATTAAGATGGTTTTGGGAGGTGTTGGACGGCTGTGAAGCCGTGGGTTGATTTTGGAAACATTGAACCGTTTGGTTCAAAATCAAACCATGGGTTTTGTGTAGTTTTAGGTAGTTTTTATGATTGGAATTGATAGGGAATGAAGAAATAGGAATTATAGGATTGATTAGGGTTGGAATCGGACCGAAATAGGGGAGGAAAGTCACTGAACCGGTCACGTCGGTTCAGCACAGTGACTGTGAACAGTAAAACCGGTTCACCTGAGGTTAGTGACGATGAACAGTGTTTTGGACCTTCTTGGGGCGCGTGGCCCATAATTTGGGAAAGTGTTCAGCACGAGAAATCATCTATTCGATGTAACGAACATTTTGGGACTCGTTTCGTGTCAATCGGACATTGTTTCGATAGGTTTCAGGGTGTCCAAAGGTTTAGGGTCGGTTTAAAAATAGTTAAAAATATCGAAACATTACGGGGCTTTGGTAGGAGGTTAATTAAGTAGTTAGTGACCTTCTATTACGATTTGGACAGGTTCGGCAGTCCCGGTGATGGTGATTGGCTCGGGAGAGCCGTATGGCACGCAAATCGAGGTGGCAGCTCGGACGGTCTGTGAGTGGACCTTGGTTTTCTAAATTGGTGCATGCATACATGTTTATTATATGTTTTATTACATGTTTGATAATGCCATGGGTGCATTTGGTTGTGGTTACGTATAAGCATGTATTTCGAGGTTTAGGCCTTATACGGTGCTTATACGGGTCTGTATTTCTTTAATGGTTTAAATTATTTAGGTTTTAGATTTCTAAAAGGATAAACTCGGGTATAACACCCATTTGATTTGGTCTCGAACATATGACGCTATGGATGACCTACGGGTTTGAGTCGTAGTCGCGGTAGATGCTTGGTGCACGGTGACGGACGACGTGACGCTCACCTCCGGATTGTGATGTGTTCCTTCCGGAGAGGTCATGATGCACGATTCGTTGTCGGGCAGCCTGGGGAGGCTTGACTTCGGAGTGCGGACGGTTCAGAATATCGATCGGTGATGAGTGCACCATGATCTTGTGGTGGTCGCGTCGGTTGATTCGTTCACGGCGACATACCAGGTTTGAGGGCGGTCTTGGATGGATGGTTGCACGCATCACTATGATTGGAGTCTTGACTGGGCCTTAGATATCGGGCACGATGCCCAGCTAATGTCATATGTTTGGGTACGAGGCCCAGTTACTTTATGGTTATGATTTCGGGTCAGGGACCCTACATGGATTTCCAAGTTCATGACGGTTTATGGGAACCGGCATGAACCCTTGTCAGGTCATTATAGTACATGAAGGTTTATGGGAACCGGTCATGGAGGATGTTTTCTATATGTATATGAATATAATGGATGTTATGGATCATGACAGATCAGGGGAACCGGGCATGAATGTTATGTTATGTATATATATGTTCATATACCTTCCTTTACTTCTATTATCTCCTTCGTGGAGGGTCATTGGCCTGGGAGGACCCCGGAGTAGTCACGGAGCACTGACTGAGTGGGAGTCGCCCCCGTTGGGTGCCTTACTCTCAGAAAGGCTTGTACTATAACCTCAGGGCGGGTCGTTGGTCTTCAGACATTGACTTGGTACCTGAAAGACTTCGGTATGAGACCCCGGGTAGCACGCGCGTAGCTTTGGAAACCGTGACAGGATTGGTTGTGTGAATTATATGTATATATGATATATATATATATATATATGTTATGTGATATGTGTGGTTGCATAGGTTTTGGGCAGTTGCCCTTATGGTTGGTTTCTTGGGATTTGGGCTGAGACCCTTATGGATTTGAGCAGCGGCCCGTATGGTCATTTTCATTATGGTTCTTTCAATCTTGGTTTTGGGCTTAGTTCCCACCTATGGTTTTTCTAGATAAATGGTTTTCGAATGCATGCATGCTTTTTAGTGAAGCGTACAAATGTCTTCATATGAAATGTTTATATAAACTTTGGTTTTGTCCACTCACAGCTTTTAATGTTTTGACTGCCCTTCAGGTTGACATCGGATGTGGACTGTAGCAGAGATCGAGATATCACACACCTCCTTCGGATCCTAGCATACTCTGATAGCCCGGGAGGGCAAAGGTCGGAATTATCCCTTGTCTGACACTCCGTGTCAGACGGGAGCTGGGTCATTCCTCGTTAATCCCAGGGGGATAGGGATGGGTACTGTCAACGTGGTATCAGAGCATAGGATTGCTCGTAGGATGCTTATCAGAGCGAGGCTGGCTCATATCGGAGCTCAGTTAGCTCGTATCAAAGCATAGGATTGCTCATCTGAACATGGGTTGCTCAGGTTACTCTGAATTCCAGAGCGTATTTTGCGCGGTACTCCGTACGCAGGTCGAGGATGTGATATCTCAATGGGCTACAGTTCGTTATCAACCTGATAGTTAGGATGCCGATACGATAGTTAGTACGATTGGATCGTGGAATGTCTTGGTTCGACATTTGATGCCGGGGTTGCCCTAGTTCTGTCGTGGATCACAGAGTGGGACCCTACGTAAGGATGAACGTAACAGTACTTTCAAGTTTTGATCGTGAGACGGTTAGTTGGGATCGTCTTTCACGATGTTGTATAATCAGCTTGACGATAGGATTGGGTTGACGTCTTTACGATGTCAAGACCGCAGAGTCGGTCAGATTTTGGATTATACTACAGTTAGCAGTTGGGTTCAGTGGAATCCTAGGGAGTGATCGTGGAACCCTACTTTAGGGTGTATGGTTCGGAAAGGTGAGTTAGCGAGTAGTTGACTTTGGCGACTTCTCGGAGCTGAGATCGTCGGCCAAGTCTGGTCTAGTCATGTCAGCTTGAGTGATGGGACTGCACTCTGCAGTCGGGGTTGTACTTATCGGTTAAACTTAGTTGGTTGTCGTACTACCGTAGTTGTGATGGATTGTTGGTGCAGCTAAGGTCATGGACGACCTGGTAGACGACATTGGTTTAGTCGAGTTACTACAGGTTAGAGTTTGGTTGGACAGGTTACCAGGGTTGGTACTTGTCAATGGAATCCCAGAGTTGGGATACAGAGTAATTAGTACGAGCAGTTGATTCCGTTGGATGCGGAACCTGGATATCGATATGCCTGGTAGTTAGGTCTGCACGAGGTTGTGGCAGACACTACTATCGATGGACGTAGTCGAGTCTTATCAGGTCGAGTAGACTCAGGTTGCCGTGACGATTGTGACGATGAGATATTCAGTCGTGACGATGATACGGGGTGCGTGAGTAAATCCCATATGGCTTATTACTCGGGTGAGTAAGTGTCCGACGAGATCAGATTTGGTCACCCTAGATGTGTTGATGTTGTGATTGGCTTCCCTATGAATTCAATCAAATGTAATGTGTAATCGTTTCGGCAGGTATCCGATAGGTTTGGATATAGTGCGTCTCGGTGGACGAGAAAGAGATTTAGGGTTTTGGAATCATATTTCTGGATGACGATTCAGGATTTGATTTTCGAACTTGAAAGGATTTCTGGATTTCGGTTTTGGAATCGGATTTTGGGTGACGATTCAGGATTTGATTCTGGAGCTTGACAGTGGATTTCCTTTTACGGATTTGGGTTCAGACTGGTTATTCCAAATGCTAGCTTACGGAATGATGATTTCGAATTCGAATTTGGACATGATTATGGATATGATTTCTGGGTTTGGATTCAGGATTTCGTACGAAATTGCGGATTCGGATTCGGATTTGGAAATAGATGATGGGTTGGAGTTTCGATTTGTCTAATGCTGGATTGGACAAATGGACTCCATAATTGAAACGTGTTTGGCTATGACCTAAGTGGTTGTAGTCCGATTGTTGGATAGATGTATATACCTTGTACGTAGTTCGAGGAACGATACTGGGCAGACTTATCGTGCCTAGTGACGGTATATAGGCTATACTAGTAGTACGTTGGTGAACGTGTTGGTAGTCGGCTTAGTTCCGACACTAGTGGATTAGTTGGGGACGTGAACTGGAAATTAGATACTGTGCATTGGATACTGACGTTCGGGAGAGGAAGTTATGACGTCGTGAACGAATCAACCGACGCGACATTCGAAGAGGAAGTTATGACGTTCGGAAGTTTATGGGCATTTTGGTATGTCGTCGTGAACGAATCAACCGACGCGACCACCACTAGATCATGGTGCACCCATCACTGATCGATATCCTGAACCGTTAGCATTCCGAAGTCGAGCCTCCAGTGGCTGCTCAACGACAGTACGTGCATCGTGACCTCTCCTGAAGAAACGCATCCCAGTCCGAAAGCGAGCGTCGTATCGTCCGTCGCCGTGCATATAGCACTCACCGCGACCACGACTCAGACACATAGGTCATCAATAGGGCCACATGCCCGAGACAACCAAATGTGCCTCATGCCCGAGTTTATCCTTTTTAAATCCAAAACCATTTCATGTAAACCATCGTAGAAATACAAACTTGTATAGGCACAGTAAAAGGCTGAAACCTCGAAATACGTGCCAATACGTAACCACACACAAATGAACTCATGACATCACAAAAAAGTATTAAAACACATAATAAACATTTATGCATGCATCAATTTAGAAAAAAAAGGTCCACTCACAGACCATCCGAGCTGTTGTCTCGATATGCGTGCCATACGGCTCTCTGGGGCTAATTACCGTCACCGGAACTCCTAAACCTGTCCAAATCACTTTAGAGGGTTACTAAATACCTTATTAACCTCTCACTAAAGCCCTGTAATTTTTCAGAATTTTTAACTATTTTTAAACTTGATCCTAAACCTTCGGACACCCCGAAACCTATCGAAACGATGTTCGATCGACACGAAACCAGGCCCAAAATGTTCGTTACATCGAAAGGATGATTTTATGTGTTGTAAGTTTCCCCAAAACTTTCCTCACGCGCCCCCACGTACGGCTTGAATTTCCTGCACGTGAAACCCACGCGCCAGGAACAGTGGCGTCTTCAACCACTCGCCATCCGATCTGAACCGGCGGAACCAGTTCGGTTCCATATCTCCTTCTTTTTTCATCCTTTTTACCCCATTCCAACTCCTATTCAATCCTAACAACATTTCCAACCTAACCATGCCCTCAAAACCATGAAACCAAAGCCTAACCCATTGGTTCTAGAACCCATTTTGAACCAAAACTTCCATTCGATGTTCAGGGCACTTTTAGGGGTCAAAGCTTCATCCTAAGGGTTCCAATAGGTTCCTAGGATCACTAGAAAGAGATTGGAAGGATCGATTTGGCCTAACTTGGCCAGAATTGGGATTCGGTGGGTAGCCACCGAAAATCCTCCAGCCACTGTTCCCGACTTTCTCAGCCGTCCTCAGCCTCCAAAACCTTCTCCTAAGCTTCTTACCAACCTCCTAAACCTATCCTAATCAATATCTAAGCTCTCTAACATCCAAAACCCAAAATTGAAATTTGAAAACATACATGGGAATCGGTTTTACCTTGGCCGTGGCAATCCACCGCCGTCCACGGTGGCTCAGCCGTCTCCCTGCCTTGCCTTGGTTCACCAGCCATCCTCAACTCCTCTCTTGGTCCTCAGATTCAAAGATGGGTAGGATTGGTGTTTGGGGTTAATTGGGTTTGGATGTGGATCGAATGAAACAGAGGGAGGGGGAGTGGTTGCATGTGTCTGTGTAGGGAAGCAATGGATGGGTGACACTTGTCACTCATC
Organism: Prinsepia uniflora; assembly: GCA_032719365.1. Lineage (NCBI taxonomy): Eukaryota > Viridiplantae > Streptophyta > Magnoliopsida > Rosales > Rosaceae > Prinsepia > Prinsepia uniflora. Next base: position 56,851,706 of record CM064863.1, on the reverse strand, counting down.
CATTGGGCCTAGGGAAAATATCTAGGCCCCACTCAGGATAAAAGTCCACTTTTGCCTCTAAAACGTACAGTCATGAATAGTACCTCAAAATTTTCGTGAACCGTAACTTTTCCGTAGAACGTCCGAATTCGGCGTGCTACCTGTCTACAGATTCGTATTGACCCGATCTACATAACGATCCTCGGCCCTCGGCCATCGGACCTCTTGGGTCAAAAGTTAACCTTTCGCCCTCGTTCAAGGGTAAACTCGTAATTTCGCCTTGAACGTCCGTTAATCCTCGGCTAATTCCCGATTAGCCGATTAGCCTCGCTAATCCGTCATTAATCTTAATTAATCCTTTAAATTTGTGACGGGTCGTTACAACCACATGCATCATATATCATATCCATGCCATCATTAGATCATCATATATATCATATCATCTATATTTATCTGAGCATGCATATCATCATACATACATCATCCCATCATTCTCATCATCAACATATCATGATCATCATAGTCATCATATACCATATCATTATGCATGTGTACATATATCATTATGTGTTTAACATCACATCATGTATATCAAATGGAATTATGTACCTGACTTTGATTCTATTCAACTGAATAGCATCCAAGGCAGAGTTCGATCGTTGCCCATCGTTGTCAAAGCATATATCTGGGAAAACTCTGACCTTTATCCTACCTTGTTTGCTAAAAGGAATTACCCCACCACAAGAGATGAAAAATAACTAATCATACTACTAGCGGCAGTTGGCAGACACCACCTGATGACACCATGGAGAACATCCTGCAGCATCTGAATAACTTACGTGATTGAATATGACACGACCCACCCCCAATCCCCCGGGATTAAGGGCTAAGTCATGCTCCTGTCTAACTCACGTGCGACATGAAGGCTAACCGACGACCAACCTCCATGTAACACGTAAGCTGGACAAGGGATTTCCAAGCAAAACGTCTTAGAACGCGCATAATCTACTGTGGGCAGCGTGTGTGATGTCTCCGTCTCTCTAACCACAGCCCGTACCGCATCAACCTGTAGGGTATCGAAAACACCAAAGACTATGAGTGGACAAAAATAAAGGATAAGTATAGAAAACCGTTCACAAGAAAAGACATTTATACCCTCCCTTTTAAAAAACCAATGCATGCATATCAAAACCCATGTCATAAAACCATTTTATTTTCAAGTTATTCAAACTGTTTAAGAAAACCGAACTCATTTTCCTTTTCTCAAATCCGGGCCTCAGCCCAAAACCATCAAAAGCCATCTCATCCGGGTCATTGCCCAAAACATCGGAAAACCATTGTTGAAAACCATCCTTCTCAAGTTCTCATCGAAATCCAAGACACATTTGAAATCCATTTCAACCAATTGAACCTGCTGGATTTATCCGAGTCTTTAAACTCCCCAGACTTTAAACTCAATACAGGCCTCAATATAATTAGAGTCTTTAAATTCTCAAGTCTTTAAACTCAATAGGCCTACGGGGGAAATCACAATATCTGAGTCTTTAAACTCTTGAGTCTTTAAACTCAATCCGGGTCCGCCCCCGTCACATATCATATTCGGGTCTTTAAACCCAATAACCAAATCCAGCAAATCTAGTCCAAAGCCATTTTAAAACCATTTCCAAATCCATGTCCAAATCCGAATTAGAAATCACCATTTTGGATTCCAAACTGAATCCGAAATCATCATCCCGAATCCAAATCTAGAATCATATCCATAATCCATTTCCAAATCCGAATCCGAAACCATCATCTCGTAAGTCGGCATCCAGAATAATCATTCCAAACCCAAACCCAGAAATCCATTTTCAAGTTCCAAAATCAAATCCCGAATCGTCATCCTGAAATCCGATTCCAAAACCCGAAATCACGTTTATCGAAACCACTTTTATGAACTGGGCCTCAAGCCCGAAATCATTTTTCCAAAATGGATCTCATCCGGGTCATTGTCCAAAACATCGGAAAACCATTGTTGAAAACCATCCTTCTCAAGTTCTCATCGAAATCCAAGACACATTTGAAATCCATTTCCAAAATCCATTTTAAATCATTGAAATCAAATCATATTTCAAATCCCAAAATCAAATCATCAAAGTCATGGTCAAATCTCAACATAAATCAGAAACTCGTAAAACGTGCAAATACATTATTATCTCGAAATACGTGCAAAACCGAAAACCATCAAGATCATAGTATAAAAATAGAAATCATGTATAGAAAACATATAAAACATTTATGCATGCATCATAAGTTTGAAAGCAAAGTCCACTCACAGACCATTTACGCCGCTGCCTCGATACGCGCGCACTTATACCGTTCCCAGCTAATCCGCTATCACGGCTTTCCCAAACCTATCCAAATCCCATAATAAGGTCACTAACTACTTCATAAAGGTTATACTAAAGTCCCGTATTTTTCCCGACTGCTTAACTATTTTTAAACGAGCTCTAAAACCTTTGGACATCCTGAAACATATCGAGACGATGTCCGATCGACTCGAAACCAGTGCCAAAATGTTCGTTACATCGAATAATTTAAAAGTCATGTTGACAACTTCCCCAGACTAGGCTTCACGCGCCCCCACACTCAGCCCAAAGGGGCTGGGCGTGAGGCCCACGCGCCATACTATTCATCGTCTTCTTCCTCTCGCCGACCCGGTTCAGACCTGTTCGACCAAACCGGCACAGGCGGTTTTCCACTATTTTCCACTTGTTTCCAGTCCTTTCCTCGCCAGTTACATCGTCCCTTCATTCCTACTCGTTCTACCTAAGAAAAATGATGAAACTAGGTTAGATTACTACTTTCCCGATTGAAGAAAACAAACGCAGAAGTTCCTCCTCTGTTCTCAGGCACCACCGTCGTCCTCCAGCCACGGTTTCCTATTCTCTGAACTCGTCTCAATCTCTAGGAACTAACCTAGTCAACCAAATCGTGTCTCAACCGATAAACAATAGTTTGTCATTTTATGAACCAAACAGAGAAATAGAGACCGTTGGAATTGCCTACCTGCATCCTTCGATTCCACCGTGACACGACCACGGTCCTCCAGTCTTCCTCACTTCTTTATGGTTCATTGAACACCACCAACAGATGAGGTTCACACAGGTTTGAACATTTTGAGGTTCACGGCCTAAAATGTCACAATGAACACTCCTCTCGATCTGCTTCTTGTTTCCCTCTTCTCACTGTCATCTCTGTTTCACTCTCACACACCACCACTCTCCCTAGTTCTCACGAAGTCACACACGCACAACCACTGATATCTCACACGATTGAACCAAACTGCACCATGTCCTCTGTTTTAATCGATTACATGGACGATTTGGCTAGAAGCCACTAGAGAATGGACAGATGTCCACATTTCTCTGGTCCAGGTGACAATATCCCACCAGCCAGGACAGATGTCCTCTTCCCTATGGTCATCATTTAAACAAAACAGGTAAAAAGACCATTTTACCCCTCCTGTCACATAATTATCGTTTTGCCCCTAAGGCTTTTTAGGCCAAAACCGAACCGTCCGATGTCCGATGACCGCATGCCGCATGTCATTGTACTCAAGGGATCGAGACCTACCTAATGGTCCTCAAATTACGTGAAAAGTCCATGTCGTTCGAAAAGTCAACCAATTGTCCCTTTTTAACCAAATTACCCTCAAACTTCCGAACGTCATACTTTTTTCTCGAATGTCGGAATTGGACGTGCCACCTGTCTATGAACTCGTGACATCTCGAACTACGTCACAGTTATCGGTCAAAGTCTTTTTGGCCGTACGAAATAAAAGTCAACCGTTCGCCCAATTCCAAGAGCAAAATCGTCATTTCGCACTGTCCGTCCGAAATCAACCAACTAATCACCGATTAACTTCACTAATTGGTCATTAACCACTAATCTAATCCCGATTTCCGGGACGGGTCATTATAGAATACGCTTAATCGTTGTCTGCAAGTCCTGGAGTTCAATTGTTTTGCAAAGAGACATCCGTAGCGCTCCACAGTTTCTCTGAAGCAAGCTTTGCGTAAGAAATGTTTGAGGAGCAGGCATTAGAGGTCAGAGGTCGATGTTTGCGACAACGCTTAGTGACACAATGAGTGTTGGGGATGCACCGATCCGTCCATGGTCTCGTTTCGTGTGCGTTCTATGATCTGGGTTCCCCGCTGGAAAGTTGCGTAATAGGTGACAGTGATAGCAGCATCACAGTCTTCATCTTCTTCATCGTACGCCTGCCATGGTTGATCTAGGTTTTAAGGCAATCTTCTCTGCAAGATTGTGGTGGCGCACGACGATGCTACAATAGCGGCATTCGATGGAGACTCCTGGAGTTAGAGACGCAGCGTTCGCAGAGAAGCACATGTGACCTCCCACACCACAACTCATGAAGGGCTTCAATAGGCCGAAGCGGTTGCCGAATCTTTGCGTGAACCACAGTGGAATTGAATGCGAGGAGGTGCTCATCATCGCCGCTTGAACCAGTCGCTATTGAGTTTCCATAGTAGAGCTACCCATACAGATGACGGCTCGGCTGAGCAAAACGACTCCATTAACTTTTCTCATGATCAAATGAAAATACGTGACTCATGAATTTTTGTATAGGACAAACAGTGTTCTTGGTTTTCTTGGGTTTTATTGTTTGAAGAGAAGAATAACGTCGAACGATTGAAGTTTTCAATATAGGCGAGGGGCTTTGGGGCCAAAACGCTTAGACGAAATGAGAATTTTTTTTCTAGAAAGGGTGAAGGCCTCTGGAACTATTTGGTATCTGGGTGGAGCCTACATGGCCTTCAGATTTTGATCTTCACCAAAGCACAAGACAAAAGGAAAAAAAATTCTCTATGAACAATAGGGCAAAATCAAATCGTTTAGGATTTCTAAATTTTTCTCAACAGGTTAGAGTCGTACTGATAACGTGTTGTGAACACGATCAAATTGTCTCTCTCATTTCATTCAGTTAAACTTACTTATATAGAAGTAGGGTTAGAGTTTAGTACAAAGCACAAAGATTACCTATCTACCCCATTTACAAATGACTAAACTATCATTCATAATATTACATAAATAGCCATAAATTTTAATACATGTACAACACAGATTCTTTTTAATCTTATTTTCTTCTTATTTTTTTAATTTATATATATAATATGTGCTATGTGCTAGAAGCAGGTATAAAATTAGATTGAATAAGTTTTATTTTAGTCTTTAATCTTATAATAAAATTAAACGCATCAATATTTACGAATTTAATAAGTAAATTCGGTCCATTCTCACTAACGGGCCTTTTAAAAACTAGGCATTCGTCTGAGTAATGTTAACATATTGTAGCGCTATAGCCTAGCTAATTTATCTGTGGTACTTCCTAATGAACTTAGAGCTTCAATACCAAAAGTAATTGACAATTGCAAGGGAGGTAAAATTTTACAAAAATGGTGAAAGTGTTGAATGTATTTAATGCATTTATATATTGAATCATAACCAATATCGAATGCTAGTTATATATGAATTCATGTACCACTTAGTCAGTTATTAATCTATTGCAGTTATCATACCATGAATTCACATTATTCGCAAATTTTCAGCCTATATATCCGTGTATTTGGGATCTTAGCCTATATATCCGTGTATTTGGGATCTCGACATAAAAATGAGGGAATAAATATCAACAATATTTTCATGAATATGTCCGTATTTAAGAGTCTTGATAAAAAAATCAGAAGGAAGAAAAATTTCCTTATAATTTTCTACAATATTTGTATTAGTCTTATATAAATATTATTAGATGCTTACATTTTTCCCAACATTATATTCAAAAATTCCATGCTTCTAACTAAATCTAGAACATTTTTTAGCGTAAACGATAACAATAACGAAATATTCATCAATATTTCCATAAATTCGATTATCGATATCTTTAACATTATTCATACCACATAAGAAGGAATAGCTAATACTTAGTAAATGACCCTTACACGAGTCTAATTGGCACTTATACCAACTTTACTACCCTTTCATCAATAAACGTTGACATATAAGAGTATTTCTAGTGATAAAGTCAAGGTCAATGGACTAGGGGCGAGGTTTAGCATTTCTCTATGACAGGACTCATTCCTAAAATACTTTGATAATCACACTCGATCCTGCTCCCCTATTACCATAATCCTCAAATACCGAAATTGTCCCCAATACGTGTCAGACTAGGGATATTTGTACTTCCTTCATATCATGCATCCGCCTCACAATCAGCCCCAGTTTTTGTGCAACGACCCTAAAGGGTTACCAAAAATCATCAAAACATGTGAGAGGCCAAAAAAAAAAGAAAAAAAAAGATATAGTTTGAAAAACATTATTCATTTACCCTTCGTTTTATAAAATTATGCATGCATATGTAAACCGAGAAAACGAACAATCAAACTTCGGTTTAAAACAATATTTCCTTGAAAATTCAGTTCGAAAGACCCATAAGCACAAATATCTGTAAAAAGATTATGAATTAGTAAATCAAATCAATATCAAGATATCAACTCATATAAAAATATATCAAGATGCCACAGAAATAAACACACATAACCAACCCATTCTCATTGCACGAATACCAGTAATCATAATCAACCACATTACCGATAGGCAAAACCATTCAGGAAAACAGGGCCCAGCTCTAGACGTCCGAGTGTCGACCAACCTAGGGAAACTGAGTTTTGCTCTAGACGTCTAAGTTATAGCCCAATCACCAATCTCAAGAAAACATAGCCCTATTCTGAACGTCTGAGACTAACCACATAACCTATCTCAGGAAAACGAAGCTTAGCTCCAGACGTTTGAGACAATCCAACCAACCCGCAATCCGAATAGGGTTGTCCATAAGCACAATAGTTCACAAATATTGAGAAAACATATAGATATACATATATATATATATATCACATAGCAATGCCTTGAAACCAAAATACACTTTTCAAAAACCGGGTCTAAGCCCCAACACAGTTTTTGAAAAATCTCGTAAAATGTGGCTTTACAATAATTCCTAAAAACTTCCAAAAAATCACTTAAAAATCAGAACTGAATCAACATTATATAAATCATATAATAAAACAATTAAAATACTTCAATATGCATGCATAATAATTTATAAAAAAGAAAAAAGAAAAATCCACTTACACACCGTAAACGCAGTCGAATTCTAAGTTGCACGCTTTTCTGTAATTTTTGAGAACCTTATAGCCTGTCATAAATTATTACTAAGGGTAACTAATATCCCAAATAGTTTTATATTAAAATTCCCTAATTTTTCAAGATTAAAAACGAATTTAAAATTAAGACATAACTCTACTTAAATGTAACGACCCGACCCAGAATCATGGGATTACCTACAGATTAATGAGATTTAATCGAGGATTATCAGAAAATTTGTGGTGAAATGACGAATTTGCCCCCGGAGGAGAAAATGTTGACTTTTGACCCATGATATTTTTTGCCCGTTGACCGAGGCCCATTGTGTAGATCGCAGGATGGTGGTTACGTAGACATGAGGCACGTCGATTTTGGACGTCGTACGGTGAACTTATGGGTCTAGAACGGGTTGATGGGGATTTTATGGTTACACGATTTATGAGATGGGTTGACTTGTGTTTTGTGGGCCTAGATATTTGTCTCCAGTTCAATGGATGAGTGACACTTCTCACTCATCCTCTGATCCTTATCCCTTAAATGCTTGCACGATCCTCTTTGGTTTTCAAACACCTACACACTCGAAACCACACCACCCCACCTCACCTTCTCTATTCATGTCAGGACCCGTCCCAAATATCACCTCGATACTCGGGATGAACCCTGCTCCCGTCTGACAATCACACTTACAATGCCAAAAAGAAACTTCATACAACTATAAGCATAACCATCAGACGAAGGAGTAAATATATACAACAGTAAGTCAGAGCATAGTTCTACAAAATGGGCACCAAAATTCCTACAAGTCTAAGTCCGCAACGGAAGAACGTCGGAAGCCCTATGCCTCGATATCTGCCTCAACGTTCACCCCAGCGCTATCACCACGACCTGGAGGGAAAATTAAAAACAAGAGGTGTGAGTGGACCAAAAAGAATGAAAGTTTTAAAACCGTCTACCAACAAATCAACGTAAGGAAATAAAATCATTTGTTCCCTCCGGTTTAAAACCAGGCATGCCAATGAAGTAGTAGAAAAACCATAATATGAACATCATAAGAAACAGAGACACTATAAATACCATAAGAAACAGATACACTGTAAAACATCATAAGAAACCAGAGTATAACCCGATCAAACCTGCTGGACCTATCCGAGTCTTTAAACTCAACCAGGCCTCACATATCAATCCGAGTCTTTAAACTCCCGAGTCTTTAAACTCAATAGGCCTATGGGGGTAATATCATAGTATCCGAGTCTTTAAACTCCCGAGTCTTTAAACTCAATCCGGGCCCGTCCCCCATCAATATCAATCCGGGTCTTTAAACCCATATCCAGATCCAGCAAATCCAATCCATATCCAGTGTAAAACCAATTCAAAATCCATCGCCAAATCCGAATTTGAAATCCCCGGTTCGAAACCTCTCCGGCGTTCAGAACCGACATTCCGAACCCAAATCCGAAAAATCCATTTCCATACTAAAAACCATAGGAAATCCCTAACCATGTTTCATAACCCATTTACCATCATCAGAAAACAGTTATAGGGTGAATTCCTCAAATATGGCATCAAAATCTGAAAACCGGCTTTTTCTCGAAAAACGTGTAAAACCCCGAAAATATCTCGAAAAACGTGCAAACATCTCAATCACGTATAACGATCATTTAAAACATAAAAACACACATAGAATCATAAATCAGTAATTAAAACAGTTTGGCATGCTCGGAAATAAGAAAGAGTCCACTCACAGTTTACAACACGTCACTCGCGCTCCGTGCGCTCCTCAACCGTCTCTGGTGTCTCCCGTCCTGTCAATCGATACCAAATAGGGTCACAATAACATCAAGGATACCTTCCCTATTTTCCCCAATTTTTCGGGAATTTAATAATATTTTAATCCTAAACCTTAAACTGTACGGATTCCCGAACCATTCCGTAACACCGTCCGATTAACCCGAAAACTATACCATTGGATTCCTTAGGACATTTAGGGCTAAACTCATGTTGGACGCTTAACCGGATTCCTCCCCACGCGCCCCCACGCGCCGCCCAAAGTGGCTGTGCGTGGGCCTCACGCGCCTGCTACAGTCCACCTTCAACCTCGAGTCAACCGGTTCAACTGTGTTGAACCGGCGTGACCGGTTCTCCGCCGTTCACCCACCATTCTTCTCCATTTCAATACCACTAGCTTCGTCCAGTCCCCTGCAATCAAACCCAGTTCTAAAATCCAGAAATCACGGCCTAAAACCCTTCATCTTCAACCTCGAAAAACCTTGCCCGTGAGCTCTGTTTTCCTTCCTGGCCGTCCACAGCTTCCCCCTTCACGGTGGTGATACCAGCACCACCCTAGGACCCTACTTAGTCCTACCCAACTCACAGAATCCGTCGATTCATCCCCGAAGTCCACGACTTCAAGTTTGAAACTCACGGCTAAAACAGGGTACAACGGACCAGCCGTCGAACCACCAGCCACCGTGAACCTCCCGTCACGGAAACCACCACAGACGACGCCTAAGACCTCCCTGAACAACACCCTGACTTCCTAATCTCTCGACTCCAAGCCCAATGTCACGACTTTGCATTTGAAAAATCCACGAAAAACAGGGTAAACGAGCTTACCTTTCGATTCCGGCGCCGCCGTGAGAACTGTCACCCACCACGGTGCTCGTGGGACTCCCCTCAACCTCCTGAGTCTCTTACCGCCTCGGTTTGCCTCACCACACGGCACAACAGCCTCCACCGTCCACGGTCTCCTCTGTTTTCCTCAAATGTTCGCCGCACCACCACCGTGCCGCCGTACACGATTCCAGTCCCAAAACACGATCAGCACCTCACCCACGTCTCTCTGTCACTCTCACCAGTCACTCCTCACTCTCCCTGGCATCCAAATCGATCACCGCCTCACTCAAACTTCTCTCTGTTTTCTGTGTTTCAAACCCAAACACGGTTTGATTTTTGTACAAGGTGTGGCCGTGCACACTTGAGAATGGCCTGGAACCATCCAGCCACTCCCACGTGTCCAACATCCATAGGCCAGCCCCAAATATCTGCCACTTGCCCTTATCTGATTGGGCTGAGGAAAAATGACCAAAATGCCCCTCCTGCACAAAATTACCATTTTGCCCTCAGACTTCCCAGACCCGTATCTTTTCCGTCCGACGTCCGATGACAGCGTGCCGCCTGTCGTTGAACTCAGGACGTCGAGACCTATCCAACAGTCCTCGGTCTACGTGAAAATCACACCTCCTCCAAAAAGTCAACATTTTCCCTATTAGCTCAAAATTACGGTAACGCCCCCAACCTTCCGTACATCATAACTTCTCCTCCGATTGTCCGAATCGAACCTGCCGCCTGTCTACGGACTCGTGACGTCCTAACCTACGTCACGGTCAAGGGCTAACACTCATCCAATCAATCGTACAAAAAGTCAACTTTTCGTTTACTATTCACAGGGGCAAAATCGTCCTTTTTACAAAACTTCACAAAAATTACATTTTTACCCTTCCCGTAGGTACGGGTTGTTACAATTCATACATCATATGTGGTTTCTGTGTGAGGAAGAAAGTGATTGAGAGGGAAAAGGATGGCAGTGGAAGGACAGGAAACTGCGAGGGGTGGCTGGAACCCAGAAACTAGTTACGTTCTGTGAGTTTGTGCGAGCTCATAGGGACAAAAAGGAAGCAAAAACGACGCAAGGACGAGCAAAGATGGAAGCTCAAAGGACGGTCGGGAAGGTTCGATCTTTGCTTAAAAATTTCAGGCTCGGACATCCTGGAGGCTTCAGATTGGCTTACGGCTCGTGTTTTGAGTGAGTAGTGGTACAATTAGTGGACTCTTGTTTTCCTGACCCCATGCATGCATTTTTATGGTTTTTATATGAATTATAATGAGAATTTCTTGATGATTCTTTACGTGTTGTTTATATGAATTTTGGGAATATTTAAGGAAAATGATATTAAAACGTTTTGCAAGCAAATTGAGTTTATTAAACTTCGGGTCCTCAATAAGTTATAAGGGATGGTTGATAGGACCCGTCCCAATCCCCCTGGATTATCGTGGGACGTGCCTACTCCTGTCTGACACAACGTGTCAGACCAGAGATAAACTCGTTACCCGCTCGGGGTCCATCAGAGTACACCAGGATCCATGGTGGCATGTGATGTCTCGATCTCTGCTACAGCCCGCATTCGCAATCAACCTGAAGGGCATTAAAACCATTAAAAGCTGTGAGTGGACGAAATAAATAATTTATAAAATCATTTCGTAAAAAAACATTTATGCCCTTCACTAAAAAGCATGCATGCATTCGAAAACCAGTTATCAATCCATTTCTCATTAATTAAATCATTAGGACCTTAGCCCAAAATCGTAAATCAAAGTATAGGGGAACTCGACCCAAAATCAATCATGTGGGAACTCAGCCCAAAACCAAATCAAGAAACCATCACAAAGTCTCAATTTCAATCATAGAACACGGGGTCTCAACCCTAAATCAATCACACGGTGAAACATCATATACATATATATATAACCCATCCTCGGCATCTCATATGCCCAATCAAGAACCCGTCATGATATATCTACATTATGCATACTACTCGAGTCTTATCTCCGAGTCTACCCCCAGGATCTACGACGTCTGGGAGGACCTGTCACCAGACCCTGTCCGAGACTATATCATATCTCTCACTCCTGGGCATGTGCTTCCTCTTGGAGTCACTCATCCCAGGCAGTGGATCGTGACACTCCAGGATCATCGACGTCTGGAGGAGACTATTCATACAGGAGGGTATATACATATAAGTGAAAACATACTTCTCTTTCAAATCATAGTTCAACTGGGTCTCATACCCGATTCGTAATCCAAGATTCCTCGAATCCGGTTCAAATCCAAATCTCACAGGCCTCAAGCCCAAATCCATATCTTAATATGGTCATAAACCTGAATTCTCATTTCATAAACCACGATTGGGACTCAAGCCCGATATCACAAATCACTGGGCTTCAAGCCCGATACCACAATCAACTGGGCCTCAAGCCTGATACCATAAACCAACTGGGTCTCAAACCCGATACCGTAAATCAACTGCGCCTCAAGCCCGATACCACAAATCAACTGGGACTCAAACCCGATATCATAAGTCAATTGGACCTCAAACCCAATATCATAAACCAATTGGGTCTCAAGCCCGATATCATAAATCATCTAGGTCTCAAGCCTAACACTATCAATCAACTAGGCATCAAGCCTGATACCACTAATAAATTGGGTCTCAAGCCTAATTTCATACTTTCAAATCCAAAATCCTTTCATCAATCAAATCATTTGATAACACAAGAACACATAAAGCCCCGCCTAAGCCCAAGGTATCACATAAAATAGAAAATCTTGAAATACGTGCAATAACACATTTTCCTCCGAAGAGGCCAACAATTCATATCAAATCACATGCACTCATGGCATCTCAAATCATGTTCATAAACTCATAGAAAATATTTATACATGCATCGAATTCATAAAACAAAGTCCAATCATAGACCGTCCAAGGTGCACCTTGATATGCGCGCCATAATTCTCTCCAGGATAATCACCATCACCAGAACTCCTGGACCTTTCCAAATCATACTCGAAGGTCACTAACTACTTTAAATAGGCTAACATTGAATCCCCTAATTTTCAGGATTTTTAAACATATTTTACATGGACTTTAAACCTTCAGACACCCAAAACTACCCCGAAACGGTGTCCGATCGACTCAAAACTTATCCCAAAGTGTTTGTTACATCGAAAAGATGATTTCACGTGTTGAACTCATCCCAAAATAGTGCCCCACGCGCAGTCCAAAGGCGCTACGCGTGGGCTTCACACGCTAGAACACTGTTTGTCTTCAACCTCCAGATGAATCGGTCTGAACTGGTTCTTTGGTTTTCGATTCGACCGAACCGACGAGACTAGTTCTCCTTCCTTTGACCATTATTTCTTCCCGTTTTTCTTCCTATGGTTTCGTCCTAATCTACCCAATCGACCTATGGACTCACAAACATAAAAACGGGCCTAGAAAATAACCTTTCAAATTGATCTTCATGAACCTGCTTTTCGAGCCACTGTCCAGCCGACCCCGACCACCACGGCCTTCGATCCCTGCCACAACGGACACGTACAACCCCCAAAAACAGCACCCAATCGTTAGAATCAACCCCCAAACGTCCAAACTTAAAAACCAGATTTTGAACTTAACCGGGTTATCGGGTTTACCTTCCTCCGCCGTGGTCTCCACCGTCTCTCAGTCATCCGTCCGTCTCAGTCTCTCTCTTTCAGTCCATCGGTCATCATGCTAGGGAATAGGACAGGATGGTGGGGAGGGTTTGGGGTTTGGGTTGCGCGGTTTTGGTTCGAATGGATGAAACAGATGAGGATGGAGGGTGGGTGCATGTATCTGTGTAATGGGAGCAATGGATGAGTAACACTTGTCACTCATCCATTGGGCCTGGGGAAAATATCTGGGGCCCACTGAGGACAAATGTCAATCCGTCTCGTAAAACGTGCAATAATGCCTCAAAACTTCTGTGACCCGTAACTTTCCCATCCAACTTCGAATTTCAACGTGATGCATGTCTACGGATTCATATCGACCCGATCTACGTAATGATCCTCGGCTCTCGTGCATCGGACCTCCCAGGTTAAAAATTAACTTTTTGCCCTCATTCAAGGGCAAAATCATAATTTTGCCCTGAACATCCGATAATCCTTGACTAATCAGGGATTAGTCATGTTAATCCTCGATTTAATCTTAATTAATCCCAAAACTTTGGGACCAGTCGTTACAATGGTTTTATACTTGTGATGTCACATTTATATGACTATTTTAGTGGCTCATTCTACGAGGTTTGATGTGACTGTGATATGATATGACTGTGAATATATGATGATGTGAATGTATTATGATAATGGTGATGATTTTGATGATGTGAGATGTGATTGGTGATCCACTCGAGTTGTCGATCATGATGGATAGTCTCGGGCGTCGAGCTAGGCTCCGTTATTCTCGAGAGTCGTCTCAGATGTTGAGCCTCGGGCTCTGTAATTCCTGAGATTAGGATGGTGACTTAGACGTCGAGTTCGTGACTCCATCATACCTGAACTGGTCCACACTCGGACGTCGAGTCAGGGACTTCATCTTTCTCGAGTGATATTAGCCTACTGGTAGTGCATTTGATATGATGATTCAGCAGTTGGTTCAGTATGTTGAATATTTCAGTATGGTTAGTGCTGTGTGATTGGTATACTTCTGCACTGATGTGGTTATGTCTTTGTTGAGATATTAACAAGGCTGGCTTCATATTTTGTTGATTATGTGCTTGGGTCTAGTTGTATATGCAGTGATGTTTGATATGGTTTCATGTTGGTAAGTTTTATGGCAATACTAGTTTTTGTAGTTACTACACGTATTTTAAGATTGATATTTTATTCGTAAACTATGCATAGATTTATTAAACGGAGGGTTTAATGTCTGATTTCGGAAAAGAGTTTTCCAAACCATTGTTTTTGTCCACTCACACCTTTTATTGGTTTTCACACCCTCTAGGTTGATCATGGACGCGGGCTGTGTGAAGACTGAGGCATCACGTGGGTTTGCGTACTCTGGAGATCACATCCCTTGTCTGACACGTGGTAAGTATATAAGTAAATATCGAAGGTACTTTGGTGATTTTGCATGACGTGTCAGACGGGAGCAGGTCCTCCCACGCTAATCAAGGGGGATTACGGGGAAGGTCCTGTCATTAAACATCTCGAAACTTGTGTCATTAGATTCGTAATATCGAAAACATGAAAAGTCATATTGGACGAACGAAGAATCGCCGCACACACCCTCATGCATCACTTGACAGGATCTATTCCTAATTTACCTTTGTAACAATATTCGGTCTTACTCCCGTCTAACAAAAATCTCAATTTACCAAGATTACCCTTACTTTCTGTTAGATAAGGGATGTTTCCAATTTTTTGTTCGTATCCACGTCTTTGATAGTTTAACCAAACAGCGCCCATTCTTGTGGGGTTAACGCCCACATCCAACCCACTAACCCCGTTAAGAGATGGGAACTTCTGATTTTATTTATTCTAAGCCTTTATCCTTATTATTATTAACATTTATAAGTAAATCGTATAATAAAATTATTAATAATAGATAACAATTTACTAGCCGTCACATATATTGTGCTTGTAATTTCATAAAAAAATTATATTCTTCATAGTTCATCATTTGAAGTTTATTAATATTATTGCAAGTCCTTTTATAAGGTAATCAATATAATAAAAATGAAAAATAATATATCCACACACATCGTACCTTAGCTAGATCTTTAGATGTACACCTTTTTTTTATATTTTTCGAAATTCTTCTATTTAGCATAATTCATCATTATAAATCATTAATAACCCAAGCTAATCATATATTAATATTCCTTAATTTTTAAAACGAATTTATGAATTTAGAAATTACATGTAATACTTCGAATAATCAAAACTATCTCAAAACGATATATGATCGTCTCGAAAATTATACCGTTGGATCCATAGCATCGAAATTACGAAGCTACATGTTCGACGCATAGCAGAGGGTCGCCGTATGCGCCACCACTGGCCTTGCGCATAGTGGCCACTCGCATGCACAATAATTCACCTTCAATCTCTGTACATGCCCAATTCTCCATAAATCGAGTCGTACAACCCTCGATGGTGGCCTGACTCAAACTCCCTTGTTTTCCCACTATTTTACACGTTTTAAACTTCCAGATTTATAAAATCGATTCCATGATAAGATCTAAGGCTCAGAATGTAAGAAAACGTACATGAAAGCTTGACCTGAACTCACCATCCTTCGGCCATGGCTCATATTTTGTCCTATGCCATTTCCAGCATCTACGAGTTCTTATTTCCTTTTCCTAATTGATCATAGGATCACTAGACAAATGCTTGAGTAACTAGTTCTACAATTGCAAACCAAAAACCAAAAATCCGAAATAATATTACATAGCTCATTCAATTTCTCTTCACGTCCCTCGGGTGGAACTCGGACTCATTCAATGTTTAGTGATGTCATATCACAGCCCTCAGGATCTGCATAGCCTGGTTTCGGACGTCTGAGTGCTAACTAACCGCTCGAGGATACAACATCTTAGCATATTTCATATATAAACCACTTGGGAAAAGAGCCCTGCTCGACATCCGAGTGAAAACTAACTCAAGAAATGAGTCTAGCTCGACGTCTGAGTTACACGTGAAGGTTTTTCAAAACGTAAGTCTGTTGACCTTTGGAGTTAACCAAGAAATGAGATTAGTTAGTGAACTGTTGGATTTTCTTTGGAGTTAGTCAGGTGACCATGAGAACTCAGAAAAGGGCGTTGAGTAAAATGTACGATCTGTCCAGAGCGGAGATCAGACAGATATGTCCCGGTGTTGGACGGTGAGTGGTATAGTAGCTAGTAGACAGACTAGATCCGAGACTGTTTTGGTGTGTGGATTTGTGTGGATATTGGTACGTAATCGGATGTTGCATGAGTGCAGTCCTTGAACCGGCCTATGAGTAGTTTCGATGTGATTTTTGAGTGTTAACCAATCTGATTGATGTGGTACGATCATCAGATTGAGTCCGAGATGGACACAAGGAACCCTAGTGCTTATATATGTGATTATCCCTGCTAGGGAAAGTATTCGATGTGGTCCAGATACACCCAAGATGAGTGAGACAATAGTTTACATGCATGCTGGAAGGATGAAAAGAATGCTACACATGAACTAGATCATGCCCAAATGAGTGAGAAAACCTCCAAATCATTATCACCACGCAAATAGGATGTCGACAGCAAATTTTCATATGGGGGGTTCAAAAAACACAAGGTGAGCCAAACTCCCAATGACTCAACCATCGGGAAACCTAATCTGCAATTCTCAATACCAATCCACCAGATTCATAATGAGATCAAGGATAAGGCTTGGTTCAAAAAATCAGAACCCATCAAAGGCAATCAGGATAAAACTGATAAAACCAAATGGTGCGCCTATCATGAATGCTACAGGCACAATATCAACACATGCATATATTTCGAGAGATATCTCTAGAATCTCGTGAAAGAAAGACATTGCATGGACTACATAAGAAAGAATATTGCAAATCATGTGGAGAACAAAGAACCCAAGGAGCCTGCATCAAAGGTGATCCGTATCAACTAGTTGCTTGTCAATGGAATGGATGTTGTCATCACTTGTCACAAGCTGCAAGTCATAATTCAAGAGATATAGAAATCTATGAAACTTTCAATTTTGTTTTTTATGTTGTCTTCTAAATTCAAGTACCATGCATTTGAGTTATCAATAAGATTAACAATTTGTTTTGAATTCATACAAACATATTTGTATATCATATGCAATCTTCAAAACTTCTTCCAAGAAGTGCTCAAAACAAATCCAAGCCTTCCTCCGGGAAGCATTATAAATCTTCCTCTGGGAAGCACTAAAGCATCTCACTAGGCAGCACTTCAAACCTTTCTCTCGAAAGCATTCAAGTCTTCCTTTGGTGAACAACTAAGCATTCCTTCTAGAATCAAAGCCTTCACCATGCAAAGCCTCGAAGCCTTCGCCCTGTGAAGCATCCAAGCCGTAGACCTGCGAAGCATCCAAGGATGGTGATGCATCCAATCCTTCGCACCACGAAGCATCCAAGCCTTCACCTTGCAAAGTAGCCAAGCCTTCGCCATGCGAAGCATCAAAACCTTCACCATGCGAAGCATCCAAGTCTTCGCCATGCGAAGTATCAAAGCTTTCGCCATGCGAAGCATCGAAATCCAAAGTCTTCCTGCGAGAAGCACCTAAAAGCATTCCTTCTAGAATTGAAGCCTTCGCCATGCGAAGCACCTAAGTCTTCGCCATGCAAAGCATCAACACCTTCGCCATGCGGAGCATCAAAGCCTTCGTCATACAAAGCATCCAAACCTTCACCATGCAAAGCATCCAAGTCTTCGTCATGTGAAACATTAAAGTTTTTGCCTTGTGAAGCATCCATGTCTTCTCCATGAGAAGCATCCAAGCATCGAAGTCTTCGCCATGCAAAGCATCCAAGCCTTCACTATGCAAAGCATCAAAGTCTCCCACATGCGAAGCATCAAAGTCTTTGTCCTGCGAAGCATCAAAGTCTTCATCATGTAAAGCATTTAAGCCTTCACTATGCGAAGCACCAAAGTCTTCCTTCAAAAAGCACCGCAAGTCTTCCTCTTAGAAGAAATCCAATGCTCTAATTATAAGTTGCTCTAAGACCTTCTCTGGAAGGCAATTGGAGTCGAAAAGCTCTCAGTGGATGCTCATGGCGGCAATGGGGGCATTTGACAAACCTACAACTTCGTAAGTTAATAAAAAGCTTGCAGAACAAACTTCATACACGAATTCAAAATTCTGTATAAACAAACTTTTTATTTCTTTATTCGAAAAACGGTTGGCAATCACATATCGATTGTTCAAACCAAGTATTCAATACTAGAATGAAAATACAATAATCAAAAATTTCATACGGCATGGGATTGAAGGAAAACAAAAAATACCGACAGACATGAAAACAGTAAATCCAAAAAAATATACATCCCTTAAGATTCCTTGAATTCCTAAGCAATGTGGGGGCATTTGTGGAACCCAAAATCGCCTGAAAATTGTCGAACTGCCATACATGCCATAATTCTCAAAATGCCCAAATTACCCTTGGTAATGGCATTAATGACTTACAGACACCCGCATAGTAAATAATGTATTTCTAGTCAAGTACATTATTAAAACAGATTAACGCCTCGATAATATTGATATTCTTCGAGAAATAATTGATATTCATAATAATAAACAATTGTTATTAATATTAATTATCATTATTATCATAATTACTATTAATGTTAATTATCATAATTATTATAAACATTAATGATTATTATTATCGTAATTATTGATGTTGATTATCATTATTATCATAATTATTATTAACATTAATTATCATTATTATCATATTGATCAATTATTATGATTATTAAATGATATTTAAATATATTATTTAATTACAAATTCAACCGATCAATCAAAACGCTCCGAGACTCTCAAAGCTTCCCTATTAATAGCGGAGCTCATTTCATTTTCAAAGTAATTCGGTTCAACGCTACTTAAACTTTTGAAATTTCTCTTTCAAAACTGACTTAAGCATATGAGTGTTTTTTTTATCGAATAACCCTCGGGGTCTCGATCTTGACCGAACGATAGCTTACTATTTGCAAGGATCTTGGAGTTTTTTGAATGTAAATGACAAATTCTCCTTCAACAATTGTTTTTCCTAAAAAAAAAAAAGAAAAAAAAAAGCAAAACAATTTAGTAGTACCAGCAACCAAAGATTAGTTGGGTATATATACATATGCTGAAGAACCAAAATAAAATAGGGAAGCTCATGCAACTCTACAGTCTCCACCAGTTTACTCGGGAGATGAGTTTGAGACCACCATATATATAAATTATAATAGCCTAGCCTAGCCAAGCCAAGCCACCCATACAACAAAAATTAGCCAATTTCAATTAATCAATAATTAAGGCTGTTGAACATATATATATGTATATAATTAATTAACTGGTTCATTTAGTGAAGCCAATTAATCAATAATATTAATGCCCAACTTAAAACACACAAATGTTTTCGCATTAAAATCTTATTTTCTTCCTTCTTCTAATTATCACAAAAAAAATAAAATATATATTGTACCATATTATCACTCAATATCACATTTTGGCACACTATTTCTATGCTTAAAGTATTAATTTGCATCTGATAAAAAAAGAAGAATTAATTTGTAACCTCAGTTGAAGAGATTTTGGTTTGGTTAAGAGACTTCACGTCATGAGTGGCACACGCACTATGACACAGATGTAATGACAATCATTAGGGGTAAGGGAGAAAAGATTTTGCCAAGACAACCAATTAAGAGATCAAGTAGCTGGTGCACATAAGCAAGCAAGAAAATCATTAATTGCGTTTCTTCTCATGCAGTGAAGCGTCCCTTTCCAACTTGTATGGTTGTCTGTATATATAAATATACACAGTAATAACAGTGTCACACACAACACTTGCTACTAGCTAGTAGCTAGCCATGTAATATCAAAGCATGCAAAGCAAGCAATGGTTGCTTCCTGCAACACCCAAAACAACTATTAATAATAATACACTCATCATCCTAATTCCTAGCCACTGTTTCGGGCTCCACACCTATGTATCTAGTTTCTTCATCTTCTTCTTCTTCTTCTTCTTCTTTTTTGATCTAATAGTCTACATGATACTATATGAACGATTGATTTTAATATTTTCAAACATTCCAAACGACGTTAGGTGACATTAATAAATTTGAAAGTTTGATCGATTGGCATGCATGTGGAACCAAATCCATGGCCTAAGGCAACAAGTTATTCTTAGTCCTCCTACCTCCTCAATGTGGCAGATCTTAAATGCAACCAAACATGCATCAAATCACTGAGCCTGCATATTTATCACCGACCTTTTACACTAGTTTACACGTACAGTTACACTTATATATTAACACTCCTCCTTCCCCCTCCCCCCTCCCGCTGAGGTCAGAGGCTAATGGCTAGGCGAGGCCCGCACTTGCACGAATATCATGGGCGCTTCATTTAATTCAAGTTTCAACTGCTGCGCGCGCTTGCTTCCTCTTTACATCACCCCACCCCACCCCACCTCATTTCATTTCTCATTCTTTATTTCGTAATTGTAAGTGTTATTTCACGACTTGTATAGGCGGAGTTTTTAAGTTCAATTATAAACGAGATTGTTTAGGGTTCTTCAATATCCTTATGTTAAAAAGAAAAATTAGATCTTACAAGAAATGCAGCTAAAAATCTTAGTTCCAATTCACCAAACTTTTTATAATCTAATTGTCATCTTTCATTTTTATATCGAAAAGGCAGTTCAACTTTGATACTGATGCTATTTCCGACTTACTTATTTCACCAAATTGACTCTCGCTCAATTTTAGCACTTGGGCTCTCCGAATAGTTAGAGATTTTTTTTTTTTTGTAATTTCTTTTAGGGAGCAAACGAAAAGTGTTTATTTGCGTGGATTATAATTTATAAGAATTGTGTTATAATAAACGACAACAATGTGTCGATGTGTGTAGAAGTGGGTCCCGATAAGTATGAGAAAGGTCTTCCATGTTATAATTAAATTCGAAAAGAAAATAAAGAGAGAGCAATAATGGTGTACGTGCATAGGGCAAATATAGGGGCATTAGGGTGAGGGTGCGCGGGTGGGTTCACCCTTGACTCGGATGTGTTCCGTGTTCGTCCCGTACGAGACAACATCCTCTCCCTTTCTCCTCCACCACCACCTCCACCTCCACAGGAGATGCCCTCCTTCGCTCACCCCAATTACCAATAATCATACACTTGTGCCCTCAATGTGCCTGCCAGTGCCATACCATACTATTATACGAAGTGGCATTGTAGTGAATATGGGTAGTAACTTGGTTTCTAATACACTCCGTCACAATCATTCAGGGCCTTATAGGGTCCCATCTCTACTTTAGCCGAACAATAAAACAAACAAAGCCAAATAAATTTCTCTCCCTTTCTCTCTCTCTCTCTTGCTCGCTCATATCGCCTTTGATCTTTTGGGGACTGTTCTTGACTTAGATCGACCACCATTCCCACACGCTCACAGGTAAAAAAAAACTGCAATAACAATAAAAGCATCTCCCTCTCTCTGCTTTTTCAATCTTCCATTCTCCCTCCCTCCCTCCCTCTGTTCTTACACTATCATCATCTCTCTCTCATCTCTACTAACGTGCGCACCTCCAGCTCAGGCGATGGGCGTATTGCGCCACCGCCGCCGCCACAACCATCGTTACTTCAGACTTTCAACAACTCTCATCACAGCCTTCACTTTCCTCTTGTTCACGTCACCGTCCTCCTCCTCCTTCGCCATCACCACCCAACCCCAACTCGGTAAGCGCGCAACTCATCAAACAAAACCCATTACACCAAACGCAACTCATTTTCATTTTTAACTCGTTACGTGCTGACTCAGCTCCGCTCAATTGATTCCTTCATTTTCAGGTAATCACCAGCATCATTATCAGCAGCAGCGGAGAATAGAGGATCGTCAAGGCAGTGAAAGTGGGCCGTCAGCATTGGAGCGAGTCGTGACTCAGAAAAGTCGACTGGGTTCATCGCCTCCGAGTTGCAGATCCAAGTGCGGGAGGTGTTCGCCGTGCAAGGCGGTCCACGTGCCGATCCAACCAGGTGTCTCTATACCACTCGAGTACTATCCTGAAGCTTGGCGTTGCAAGTGTGGCAACCATCTCTTCATGCCTTAATTATTGTAATTATAATTTAATTAGTTACACTAGCTAAGCTAATTAGCCGAGTACAGTTCTATATCTTAGGCTACATTATGTTTTTGGTCACCCTCGCCTCGTCTTTAATTTTAGCTAGCTCATTAAAAATCTGTTACTAAAATTGTATTTTTAATTACTATTTGGTTGTTTGCATATCATTATTATTTTTACTAAACGTGGGGAACAAGTGAGGGCGTTGGGAATGTAACATTTCAGTGAGACTATCGAGAGATCTCTCTACCTACCTTCTCTTTTAATGCAGGCCATCATTTTCATTACTCTAATCTTTAATTAAACAATTAAATTCCACTTGAATTAAATTAATTCTCGACTGAACAAGCCGATAAGCACTTTGTTCACTGAATTTAATTCTTTCTTGCTTTCACTAATTTTTCATTAATGAAAGGTTAACTATGATATCACAGAATGGAGGCGGAGGAGGGCATGTAATTAAAATCATGTCATGTAGATAGCTAGCAGTGTAAATTCGCTCTGCCTATAGAAAAAAGGAAAAAAAAGGTTCAAAATTATTATTCTCATTATTCTTGTGAGAAGTAATCATCAAAAAAGGCATTATACAATAATTTAAAGTAAATAATACAATAAAGAAGATGAATTGTAGAATGCATCTATGATTCTGTTTTATGGGACTAAAATCGCGAATAGTGGGTCAAGGCTTTTCTGTATATTGGAAAAAGATTGATTGTAATTTGTATTGTAGCTTGATTTTAGTCTGTAGACAGTGCAAAGGAGAGGAGGAGGGTACGCTAGCTACAGAGTCTCACACAAATACAATACTCAAATAAATTATTGTGTTTTGATTTTATTTATAAATATATATATATTTATGATGCATGTCTATTTTAAGTAGATGGGTATCCTTA
This sequence comes from Prinsepia uniflora, assembly GCA_032719365.1. Taxonomy (NCBI): domain Eukaryota; kingdom Viridiplantae; phylum Streptophyta; class Magnoliopsida; order Rosales; family Rosaceae; genus Prinsepia; species Prinsepia uniflora. The sequence continues at coordinate 56,828,225 of CM064863.1, read as the reverse complement.
GTGTTTCTTGGTATAGCCTATAGGGTTGATGTGTACTGGATGAGGTAGCAGGTAGCCTGCACACTCTCATAAGTCATAATATAAATGCAATCTCAGAAATAATCGATCTGAATATAGTACTGCATGCACCCAGGGATCGTCTGATGGCGATGAATTATTGATCTGTTGCTAGTTTGCTACCACCAACTACTTGCAGACACATGACCAAAAGAAATCATCATTATGGGCTGCTTTCATGTACAGCAGCAGCAACTAGATACACCAACCATATGCATATACATGCATATATACGCATGTGAATCAAACATGGGTTTCCATTCTTTTGTTCTTCATTAAAAAAAAAATGGGGAAAAAAAGAAAAAGAAAAAAGAGAGGGTTACGTGAGATCAATTCTCTTGACCAAAGACTCATATTGGAAAACAGACGATTGTGTTCACTGCGCTAAAGTTTCTCATTTTTGCTACGTTTACCTTGTTTCATGACTTTCCTTACTCGCTATTTTGTGTAAGATTATTTTCCCTCACTGTGTTAATAATTTTTCAACCATAGTTAATTTGGATGCCCCCTTACCCGTACATGTCATCTTCCCTTTTTCGCGGGTAACTTTTTTCTTGATAAAAACAAAGCAATTAGAAATTATTCATTCATTTTCGACTCCGCTTAACATAGCACGATTTCGGTACTAGGTGAATTTTGTCACTCTTCGGGTTGGATCGGATGTCACCCTGTGGAATTCCATGCACTATATATATATATATTCAGAGTACGTGCCATGTAGGCCTGTAGAAATATTAGCTTTTAGATGGAATTAATTGTGTCTCTTTATAGAAGTTAAAGACGGTATATAGATCTCTTAGGCTGTATAGACTAGGAGGGGATATGATATCCACCGATACGACACCATACATTACTGTCTACCCGCGGAAAAATCACTTCTTTTTTTTACTCCGTACCTGCCCAGGCCAGCTGCTCACCAACCCTCGCATTCTGACGGTTGGGGCGGTAAGTATTTATTCTAATCCTTGAAAAAAATTATATTTTATTTAAAAATTGGAATAGATAATTCTCATATATTATCATTATTTTTTTAATTATGTATACTTATTATTATTGTCTTATATAATACATAATTAGGATTGTAACTTTAGTTTATAATTAAAATATTTCTGATTTAGTGTTTAGGGTTTAGTTTTTGGATTTTGGATATTTATAAAATACAAGAATTACATTCTAAAATATAAGCGATATATTAACATAATATCTTAATATTGGATAATAAAGATTTTTTAATTTGACTTTTAATAGTACTTTTTGAAGAATTTTTACTTTTAATTATCTTGTTTTAAGTTTGATTATTCTTATATTATTCTTTAAAATGAACGAGTGAAAAAAAAAATTACAAGTAAAGTTATACTTTCATAAAATAAAAGGAAAATAAATTACTAAATAGCATGGGATTAGACGCTTTAAAAGATCTATTTTATTGTTTGAACAATTACTATGTTGAAGATTCCTTCCACTTGTTCTTGGAATTGGAGGAAATTGATGAGGATTAGGGAGGTTGTTAAGCCTTAGATCCGTGGTATTGTGGGGAATGGAAAGAAGATTTTTTGTGGCATGACTAGCGAAGTCCATTCGGCCCTATACTCAATCTCTTTGGTATTTTACCAATGGAGTCCATTGGTAGTCATACTTGTTAGCATGATGACTCAGCACAATGACACGTTATCAATAGTTAGACTGTTAAGAATTAGTTATGCTTTCTGTTATGACAGTTGTCACAGTAATAGTTGTACAAGGTATAAAGCCTTGAAGTGTACGATCACAAGTGTGCGTTTTTTGATCAATCTGAAATACCATCTGCTGAAATTACTCTCCTTCAACCTCTCTTCTCTCCTTGTTTCCCTTCTCTTCTTCTTACCATCAATAGTCAGTTCATGCATTCACCATGTTCCTCACATATCACAAAACCTTCTCTCTGTTAACTGCTTCTGTAAAGACAATAATTGCTACTTTATACTTGATGACAAGTGTTTTGTTATCCAGGACAAGGCCACAGGCAGGATTTTGTACAGAGGTCTGAGCAGTGAGGGTCTCTATCCCATTCCTTTTCATCTGCATCCAGGGCTTATGTCACCAACATCTGCATCTCCACCTCCCTCTGCTTTGTTGTGCAAGGATATCCGACACTCTCTATGGCATCATAGATTAGGTCACCCCTCAAACAATATTGTCTCTACTTTGCTGCAAAAGTCTGGTATTTCTACTTCTCCTGATGTCAACCAAACAGTTTGTGAATTCTGCTTACAAGGAAAATTTACCAAGTTACCTTTTGTTTTTCCTGCTTCAAAGTCCACTACTCCTTTTGAATGTATACATACAGATGTGTGGGGTCCTGCTCCTGTTCATTCTATTGAAGGGTTTAGGTACTATGTTACACTAATAGATGAATGTACCCGTTTTACGTGGCTGTTTCCTATGAAGAATAAATCAGACTTTTATTCTGTTTTTGTCTCCTTTCATGCCTTCATTACAACCTCTTTTTTTGCTTCTGTAAAAATTTTGCAATCTGATGGAGGGGGTGAATATATTGGCACCAATCTTCTGCATTTCCTGCTATCTAAAGGGATTAAACATCAGAAATCCTGCCCACACACCCCAGAGCAAAATGGTCTTGCAGAGAGAAAGCACAGACATGTTATTGAAACCACTATCACACTTCTGCAATCTGCTCAACTTCCCTTACAATTCTGGGTCCATGCTTGTCTCACTGCTGTTTTTCTGATCAACAAAATGCCTTGCTCTACCCTACAAATGCAATCCCCTCATGAAAGGCTGTTTGGAACCTTGCCTGATATCTCCTCCTTAAAAGTATTTGGCTGTGCCTGCTTTCCTTATCTCAGAGCCTACAATTCCAACAAACTCCAACCGAAGACTACAAAGTGCATTTTCCTAGGCTATGCAACTCAGTACAAGGGCTATATCTGTTTCAATCCTATTTCTTCCAAGTTTATTGTCTCTAGGCATGTTTTATTCATTGAGCATGTTTTTCCCTATTCCACTCTCATGACAAAACCTGCAGTTTCTTCCTCCTCTAATCAGCCTGCTCCTATTATGTCTGTGTCTCCTCCTTTCCTTGATCCTCATCTCAACTCCCAGGTTTCCTTGCCTACACATTCTCAACAGTTTTCTATCTCAAATCCTCATGTGGTCTCAGCTTCAAATCCCTCTATACCACCCAATTCAATGCTCTCACCATCAGATGCTGCAGTGCCTGCCACTAATTCTTCTGATACTGCATCTACTGCCTCAAGCACTGCTGTTTCCACAGGTGCTGTTTCTCCAGGTTTCTCAGATTCTCCTGCACCAATGACCTTTGAGCCTGCTCTTCTTCAGGTTGTTCTTCCCATTACAGGAGTCAACATGCATCCTATGCAAACTAGGTCTAAGAGTGGTATCATCAAAAAGAAGGCCCTCAATTCTATTCTCACTACCAATGTGGATCTTTCAACTACAGAACCAGTATCTTATAAGATTGCAGCTTCTTCTCCCCTTTGGCAGGCAGCTATGGAAGAGGAAATTGCTGCCCTCCATTCTCAGAGAACTTGGTCTGTCGTTCCTCTTCCCACAAACAAAAATCTGGTAGGATGTAAGTGGGTTTACAGAATCAAAAAACACTCAGATGGTTCCATTGCACGATACAAAGCTCGACTTGTGGCCAAGGGCTTCAGTCAGGAACCTGGCTTGGATTTTGGCCAAACCTTTAGTCCAGTGGTGAAACCTACAACAGTCAGGCTAGTTCTAGCTCTAGCAGCTCATTTTAATTGGCCTCTCAAACAGCTTGATGTCAAAAATGCTTTTCTCCATGGTGAGCTTAAGGAAGAAGTCTTCATGATGCAGCCTCCTGGTTTTGAAGACTCATGTCACCCTGATTATGTCTGTCACTTGCACAAATCACTGTATGGCCTGAAGCAAGCACCTCGAGCTTGGAATGAAAGGTTTACCAGTTTCCTTCCTGGTCTTGGTTTTCAATCCACTTGGGCAGATGCCTCCCTTTTTGTTAAGAAAACACCACTTGGGATTGTAGTTCTCCTTTTGTACGTTGATGATATAATCCTTACAGGGACCTCATTATCTGAGATTCAAGATGTCATTTCAGCTCTCACCCTTGAGTTCTCCATGACAGACCTGGGTGATCTTCAGTACTTCTTGGGAATTCAGATTACTAGGACTAGCTCTGGTATATTTCTCTCCCAAGCTAAGTATGTCCAAGATTTGCTTCACAAAACCTGCATGATGGACAGTAATGCTGTTGATACACCTAGCATCCCTGGTTCCAGACTTAGGAACAATGATGGTCCTCTCTATTCAAACCCTGCAAATTACAGAAGCATCGTGGGAGCCCTGCAATATCTTACCTTCACAAGACCTGATATTGCCTTTGCTGTCAACCAAGTATGTCAGTTCATGCATTCACCTTGTGACACTCATTTTATGGCTGTTAAAAGAATTTTGCGGTACCTTCGTGGCTCTCAACATCGTGGAATTCAGTACAGCAGTGGTTCACTTGACATAACAGCATACACTGATGCTGATTGGGCCGGGGACCCTAACGATCGACGTTCCACTACAGGAATGGCAGTCTTTCTTGGCTCGAATCCCGTCTCATGGTCCTCTAAGAAACAGAATACAGTTTCTAAGTCAAGTGCAGAAGCTGAATATCGAGCTCTTGCAATTACCTCAGCTGAATTGGCCTGGATACGTCAGCTCCTCTGTGCTCTTCACATACCTCTTCTCAAACCGCCCTTGCTACTATGTGATAGTACTTCTGCAGAAAGTCTATCAGCAAATCCAGTCTTCCATTCCAGAGCCAAACATATTGAAGTAGATTACCACTTCATTCGTGAGAGAGTCATCCGTGGTGATCTCCATGTTCAGCATGTAGCATCTTGTGATCAGACAGCTGATATCTTTACCAAGTCTCTTGATGAGCGATCCTTCCTCATTCACACTTCCAATCTGATGTCCCTTCAGCTTGAGGGGGCATGTTAGCATGATGACTCAGCACAATGACACGTTATCAATAGTTAGACTGTTAAGAATTAGTTATGCTTCCTGTTATGACAGTTGTCACAGTAATAGTTGTACAAGGTATAAAGCCTTGAAGTGTACGATCACAAGTGTGCGTTTTTTGATCAATCTGAAATACCATCTGCTGAAATTACTCTCCTTCAACCTCTCTTCTCTCCTTGTTTCCCTTCTCTTCTTCTTTAATGGTCTGTTCCAACAATACTAATGCCTTTCTTGTGTCTATATTAAGATTTGATGGATGAGATGAGATTGGCCTTTCTCTAGATGCCCTTCTATTCACTTTATCCGTCTTATGAGTAACAATATCCCTCTTTTACCTTCTAGCAAGGATCGTTTTCTTTGGAGCTTGAATGCTAACAGGTTCTTCTCTTCTAAATCTTTATGGGAGGCGATGAACGGTGTTGCGACTATGGTTCCTTGGTATCATACTGTTTGACATCGTACTTCTATCCCTAGAGCGAGCTTTATTCTCTAGCTTGCCATCAGAGGTCGGTTGGGTACTCTTTATCGTATTGCCCGCTTTGTTGATGGGGCCAATATATCATGTGTTCTTTGTGGTGGGAATATCGAATCGCTTAATCACCCCTTTTTCAATTGCCCCTTTAGTGATTATATTTGGAGGCTTGTGTGTGTTTAAATGTGGTATGAGCTGGTTAAATCTCCCTTGGCCTTCTTTAGTACGTGGAAGTTTATACCTTGCACTGGAAAAACGATTCTCTTGCCTTTTTAATCAAAAAGGTTGTCTTGGCTGCTTCAGTGTATTACATTTGGCTTGAACGCAACAATAGAGTTTTCTCTAACTCTCAATCCCCTCCTGGTATCATCTTTAACCGAATTATTGAAATGAATATATTGAAGATTTGTTGTATGAACATAAAGTGGAATATGGATAATATGCGGGTTGCTAGGGAGTGGAATATTCCCACCTGCTAGCTTTCTGTTTTTGGGGTATTTGTGCTGGTGGGGGGCTGTGGTGCTTTTCTTGTTCTTGTGCTATTGTTGTTGGGGCATTCCTGTTAGTGCCATTTGTTGGTTTTCTTTCCAGATTTGTAATTCGTGTGTGTGTTTTCTGCTGGTGGTTTGCATTGCTGATTTGTAATTCGTTGCTTGATGCGCTTGATGTTGGTTTATCTTTGTTGTCGCTTTTTTTTGTTGATGTTGATTGTTTGTTACTCAGCTTGTTTTGTTGTTTTGTTGGTTGTTGGTGGGTCCGGTCTTGTTGCTGGATGTTTCTTGCTAGTTTTTGTTTTTTGTGTGTGGGTGGCTCTCCCTTTGTACATTTTCGCTGTGTTGCTATCTTTTAGCTTTTTGCGGTTTGCCCTTAATACAATTTTGATTTATAAAAAAATTGCAACTATGTTAGTTAAGGATTGAAATTTATTAAAAATATAATTAATGTGCGTGATTATATATAGATATTGATGTTATTAGTGAGTCATAAATGGATAGCCGATTTATGTTTGGATAGAAAGGTTACTTGGTTAGTGGTGGCAAGTGGGTCAACCCCAAATTTTGTTAAGGGGAAATGGCAGAGCCTGCAGATCTACAGCTACTTCTTCACATGTGTGCATTCTCAATTTCTCTCTCTCTGGGCCTCTGCCAATTTAACAAAACACTACTTCCGTGTCATTTCTTTTCCCTTTTCTCAATCTTTTTCCCCATTTACAATTAAAATAAAATATTTAAAAAATTGTGCCGTAGCTATTGTTTGAGGTTTTTTGTTATAGTTTGAAAACGGTGGAGTATGTCCTCTCATACATCTGGTAATCTCCTCGCTGCTGCATGCATGCATGCATCAGATAGTTGACTTCATATTTAATCTTCTCACATCTGTTTTTCTCAGATGAAAAATGTTGCCTTTGACTACATGATTATATATTAGGAAGCAAAATGACTGCAAATGTATTCGTTAATGTTGGATACGTACGTATAACATGTGTTTGGTGTAAAAGAATTCATAATAAACAAGAACGACGACGTTCAAATTAACATGACTATTAATTAATGATTCTTACAGGTTAGTGAGAGATATTTTTATCGCTAATCAATCTGATACATATTCCATCTTGTTAGTGCCTTCACTTTGTTCCAAGTTTCAAGCTACCATCTTAAGAATAAAAAATGAAACCCAAGAAAAATGATGTCGTTTTGTGCTCCCTTCGGTGGTTACCGCAAACAAAACGCAGCACAGATTTATATGACCGAAAGGCCGTACATTATGCTGAAACCATCGCTTCACGAGGAAAGTAGCCCTCGCATTATTTGATTATTATTCAAGCTTTTATTTTATGCGTTCAGATGATGATTTTTTTACCTCCCTAATCAATGCGCTTCAAGTAGGAAAGCTTCACTTTGTACATTGTCATCATTAGACAATAGAGAGTTATACAACCAAAGCAATGGAGGGAGGGAACAACTGATTATTACCCATCATCTAACCATGTAATAGGTAAGGCCGTAAGGGAAGGGTTTAATGAATACCCATCAAATTAAAGCACATTCTTTATCTATCCTTCAAATTAACTATGAGTATTCAACATTCAATCTTCCTTCTACTAATTTTATTTTTTATTCTTACAACTATTATTATTATTATTATTATCATTTTTAATATATTTATTTAATAGTCATAATTATTTCTGCTTTGATCAAAAAATGAAACCACAATTAGAAAAATAGTTTTTTTTTTCTGGGAAACCAACTAAAAAGTGTTATGAATTTATATTAACATCAGAGTATATTTTGAGATCTTAAGTCATGCATTAATCGTTATAATAAACACATTCATTATTCATAAAAAAAATTATCTCAAACATTTTTTTAAATAATTTACCAAAAATCAACATAAACTATAGAAATTTCGACGATTTCACAACAGTGGTCTTACATGTGACCGCTTGCATGACCCTGGTTGTGACCCATCATTTATCCAGTATAAATACGTAACAATTTCCTTTTTAAAATGAAAAGTAAGAAAACAAGAAGAAAAAAATGAACTAGTTAGAAGAAACTTTTAAATTTTTTTTGAATAAATGTGTTAAAGACATTTTGCAAAGCAAAAAAAAAGAACAATAAAAACCAAAAACAAAGGAAATTGAAAAGAAAAAAAATGAAAAGCAAGAAAAAAAACTGGTTAATTTATCATGAGGGTAAACCCTCCAAAGTTGAAAATGGGTATAAAACAAAATTACACTAATATTACCAACTACTTAAAAACAAAATTGATAAAACATCCTAATTTTCTCTCTTTCTTGTTATTACCGCCTATCTTATGGTTAGAAACTAATATTACCTACTACTTTAAAAACTTATCCTACGATTAGAAACTAATATTACTAACTACTTTAAAAACTTATCCTACGATTAGAAACTAATATTACCTACAACTTTAAAACAAAATTGGTAAAACATCCTATTTTTATATCTTTCGTGTTATTACCGCCTATCTTCCTTATGATATTTTTTTTGAAATAATTATAAATTAGTCCATTTATTGTATTATATATTAAGATTTTTACTCAGTGTGTTTTTTTTTTAAGTTTTCTAATATCGTTTATACCTTTATATCAAATGTGGATGAAAAAAATTTAAAATTTAAAATTTAAATATTATATATTTGTTTTTTAAAAATTATTTGATGAGATATTCTAACTAAATTTCATATTTGAAGATTTTTTTTTGACAATGAAAATCATTTTAATCCACTAAACTTCTCAAATACGATCTGATTTTTTTGAATGATTATATACTTACATGTACTTTATCCATTTTATAAAGTATTTTGGTTTTATTCAGTATTTTGGTTTTATTCTTTCGAAGATAAATTAATAATTATCTGCATATTTATTTTTTATAAGTAAATTAATAATTATCTGCATATATTATATTGCGTATAATATACCTATATTATAGAATTAAAATTTCTATAGGTAGATTATATTGTTGCCTGAGATATTTCGATTACATATACATGAACTGAAATATACTCCATCGTTCTTAAACAACCACTCTAATTCACTAGATGAATTAAACAATTCATCTGCTTTATTAATTATCTTCTGCTTTGTATTTTCAAACATTCCATCATTCATTCATTCGCGTCATCAATTTCTGTCTCTGGAACCTTGGTCGAACAACCATCATCCATGGCGGAAACTATTCCAAGTACCGATTGGCAAGTGGCGAGTAGCAACTGCAAAGTATCGTTGTTAGAATTTTCTAAAGCTGATGACTACAATGCTACACAATATTTACTATTTAACCAGAATTCGTCCTTTAAACTTAAAAGACTCCAATATCCCTGCAAACAGTAAACAGTAAGCTACCGTTCGTTTAAGATTGAGACCCTGGGAGTTGTTCGACAAAAAACGCTCAAATGCTTAAGTCAGCTTTGAAAAAGAAATCTCAAGAGTTTAAGTAGCGTTGAACCGAATTACCTTGGAAATGAAATGAGTTCCGCTATTTATAGGAAACCTATTGAGACTCTCGGAGCATTCTGATTGGTTGGCTGAATTTGTAATTAAATAATATATTTAAATATTTTTTAATAATCATAATAGTAATTATGATAATAATGATAATTAATGTTAATAATAATTATGATAATAATGATAATTAATAGTAATAACAATTGTTTATTATTATGAATATCAATTATTTCTCGGAGAATATCAATATTATCAAGACGTTAACCCGTTTTAATAATGCACTTTGCTGGAAATATATTATTTACTGTGCGGGTGTCTGTAAGTCATTAATGTCATTACCAGGGGTAATTTGAGCATTTTGAGAATTATGAGTCACGTGGCAGCTCCGAAATTTTCAGACGATTTTGGGTTCCACAAATATCCCCACATCGTTTAGGAATTCAGGGAATCCTAAGGGATGTACATTTTTTTTGGATTTACCATTTCCATGTCTGTTGGTATTTTTTGTTTTGCTTCACTCTCGTACCGTAGGAATTTGTTGATGATTGTATTTTCATTCTAGTATTGAATACTTAGTTTGAGCAATCAATATGTGATTTTCCAGCCATTTTTCGAATAAAGAAATAAAAATTTTGTTCATACAGAATTTTGAAGTCATGTATGAAGTTTATTCTGTAATCTTTTTATTAAATTCCGAACTTGTAGGTTTGTCAAATGCCCCTATTGCCGCCATGAGCATCCACTGAGAGTTTTTTTTTTTTTTAACTCCAATTGCCTTTCAGAGAAGGTTTTAGAGAGACTTTCAAATAGAGCCTTGGATTGCTTTTAAGAGGAAGACTTGAGGTGCTTCGTGAAGGAAGACTTTGGTGCTTCGCATAGCGAAGGCTTGGTTGCATCACATGACGAAGGTTTGGTTGTTTCGTATGGCGAAGGCTTTGATACTTCGCATGTCGAACACTTGGATGCTTCACATGGCAAAGACTTGGATGCTTCGCATGGTGAAGACTTGGATGCTTCGCATGGCGTAGACTTAGATGCTACGCATGGCGAAGACTTTAATGTTTTGCATGGCGAAGACTTGGATGCTTTGCATGGTGAAGGCTTGGATGCTTCGTATGACGAAGGCTTTGATGCTCCGCATGGCGAAGGATTTGATGTTTTGCATGGCAAAGACTTGGATGCTTCGCATGGCGAAGGCTTGGATGCTTCGTATGATAAAAGCTCGGATGCTTCGCACGGCGAAGGCTTTGATGCATCGCATGCGAAGGCTTTGATGCTTTGCACGGTGAAGGCTTGGATGCTTCGTATGACAAAGGCTTGGATGCTCCTCATGGCGAAGGCTTTAATTCCAGAAGGAATGCTTTTAGGTGCTTCTCGCAGGAAGGCTTTGGATTTCAATGCTTTCCATGACGAAGACTTGGATGCTTCGTATGGCGAAGGCTTGGATGCTTCACATGACGTAGGCTTTGATGCTTTACATGGCGAAGGCTTAATGCTTCGTATGGCGAAGGCTTTGATGCTTCGCACGGTGAAGATTTGGATACTTCGCATGGCGAAGGCTTGGATGCTTTGTATGACGAAGGCTTGGATGCTTCGTATGGCGAAGGCCTGGGTGCTTCGTATGGTGGAGGCCTGGGTGCTTCGCATGACGAAGGTTTAGGTGCTTCGCATGACGAAGGCTTCGGTGTTTTGCATGGTGAAGGCTTATGTGCTTTTCAAGGCAAAGACTTAGATGCTTCGCATGACGAAGGCTTAAGGATTGGATGCTTAGTAAGGCGAAGGCTTAGGTACTTCGCAAGGGTGCTTCGCAAGGCGAAGGCTTAGGTGCTTTGCAAGGCGAAGGCATATGTGCTTCACATGGCGAAAGCTTAGGTGTTTCGCAAGACGAAGGCTTGGATGCTTCGATTGACGAAGGCTTAGATGCTTCACAAGGCAAATGATTGGATGTTTCGTATGATGAAGGCTTTGATGCTAGAGGGAATAAGTTTCGAAAATTGTATATGACGTACACATATGTTTGTATGAATTCAGAACAATTTTTCAATCTTATTGATAATTAAAATGCATGGTACTTGAATTTAGAAGATAAAATTAAAAGAAAAATTAAAAGTTTCATAGACTTCTATGTCTCTCTAACTTTGACATGCAGCTAGTTGATGTGGATCAATTTTGATGCAGGCTCCTTAGGTCCTTTGTTCCCCATGTGATCTGCGGTCTTCTTTTTGTAGTATGTGCAATGCCCTTCCTTCACGAGATTTTGGAGATATCTTTCGAAAGATATGCATGTGTTGATGTTGTGCGCATAGCATTCATGATAGGCGCACCATTTGGTTTTATCATCTTTCTCCTGACCGCCTTTGATGGGTCCTAGTTTTTTGAATCAAGTCTTGTCCCTGATCTCATTATGAATTTAGTGGACTGGTATTGAGAATTGCAGATTTAGGCTTTTCAATGGTTGAGGCATTGGGAGTTTGGCTCGCCTTGAGTTTGTTGAACCCTTATGCGAAAACTTGTCACTGACATCCTCTTTGCGTGGTGATGATGGTTTGAGGTTTTCTCACTCATCCCAGCATGATCTAGTGTATGTGCAGCATTCTTTTCATCCTCTCCAGCATGCATGTCGCTCCGCTAAGGGGAGCATTTTGGTGAGGCTACGTACATTACAGTAACAAGGTCCCTGCAACCAACAATTCGAGACTTATCATCACAGTATCTCCTAATGTATTGGTGAAGGGTCTCTATTGCTCGCTTCCAGATGGTGAAGAGATGGTCATCCTGTACTTCGATTGTCCGAAGTTGCACGTACTTCTTCACAAATGCTAAAGCCAACTCTTCAAAAGATGCGATCAACCTCCAAGAAGTTGGTTGAACCACGTCATGGCTTGCCTTGAAGAGAAGCTTGAAACACTTTGCACTGAGTGCGTCATTGTGTCTATGGGGAACCATGAATCCACAGTAATAATCTATATGCTTACCGAGTCGGAAGTTCCTTTGAACTGATTGAAGTTCTGCGTTGCGAATCTTTGAGGGAATGTTTCCTCCTCAATATTCTCACAAAGGTGAGGATGACTGAATTTGGTGACGTAGATCATCTTCTAGATCGCCATTGCATTGGACACGGAGGTGTTGATCCAACATTCTTTGCACATCATCTGCTTGCAGCGCGCCTCGTTGAGGTGGGGAGTTATTACATGCTAACAGCCGGGGATCCTACTTGAGTCTCAACCTTTGACCTCTGAGATCCGTGCAGGTAACGTAAGCCTTCGTCTTCTCCTCATTGCGATGAGTAGATCGTCTTGGGATTTTCTGGGAAGCCACATGCGGCACTTGCTCCCATGTGAGTGCTCTATTCGAGATGATGCCCCTACCCCGCTTTCCAGCCGTTCTTACATTGATGGCCTTGGTGATGTAGGTTCTTTGCTCTGCGGGTGTGACTTTCCTCTCCGGAGTCACTTAACTAGGTGCCCCAAGACATCGTTCGACATTAAACTTTTTCCTTTCCTGAGTGCCTTGGAACGTCCTCTTGCATTCCACGCGAGGTGGAAAGTCTCTCAAGTTCTTGGGATGTTCTTTCTGCCAAAAGCCGTTGCAAAAGCTCTAGCTTTATTTTGAACTTGACTGCTCAACCTTTCTACTTGCTGTACCAAGTTGTCCTGAGCAGGCTTGTGGTGGTTTCTCCCTGAGATGTCATGGCGTCCATCTAGGAAATCCCACAGGTCCATGTTTGGGTGGGGGCAGACTCTACCTTGATGCTCCTCCTATCAACTGCCCACTTATTTGCTGTAAGGTTGAAGTTCCATCTCTTAGCGCAGACACTTGAGTTGTTGGAGAGGGGAATGCACCGAAGCGGAAGGTTTGCATTCTTCCCTGCGTCTCCATGGGCGCTTTGATGGAAACACGTCGGGGTCGACTTGGGCACTCCTCCAGAGTGTCTATGTGTGCTTCATTCCTCGTCTGAGCAGTTGAGGCTGAAACACCTTCTCTAGCTGATCGAACGGATTGACGTACCCTAACCATGTGGAATTGCAAAAATGTTTGTTGGATGATGAACAATGTTCAAGATCATCGATCAATATCAATGAACGACGAATGAAGTAAGATGAACGATAAAAAAAATCTAAAAAACGATGAACACCGCCGAAGAATGATGAACGTTCGTGAGAGCTCTTCTTGAATATTTCTCAATCGGCTCTCAATGAAAGCACCAGTTGTCGAATCAGAATTCGTCCTTTAAACTCAAAAGACTCCAAGATTGAGACTCCAGGGGTTATTCAACCAAGAATGATCCAATACTTAAGTCAATTTTGAAAGAAAAATTTTAGGAGCTTAAGTAGCATTGAACTGAATTACCTTCGAAATGAAATAGGTTCCACTATTTATAGGGAAACCTTGAGAGTCTCAGAGCGTTCTGATTGGTCGGTTGAATTTTTAATTAAATAATATATTTAAATATTATTTAATAATCATAATAATGATAATTAATGTTAATAATAATTATGATAATAAAAATAATCGACATTAATAGTAATTATGATAATAATGATAATTAATGTTAATAATAATTATGATAATAATGATAATTAACATTAATAGTAATTATGATAATAATGATAATTAATATTAATAACAATTGTTTATTATTATGAATATCAATTATTTCTCGGAGAATATAATATTATCGAGGCGTTAACCCATTTTAATAATGCACTTGACTGGAAATACATTATTTATTGTGCGAGCGTGTGTAAGTCATTAATGTCATTACTAGGGGTAATTTGAGCATTTTGAGAATTATGGGTCACATGCCAGCTCCAAAATTTTCAAGCGATTTTGGGTTCCACATTTACAAACTGCCAAAACCTTCAATTCGATTCCGATGATTCAACGCCCAAGGAATAAACAATCTGCAAACAACTCAATCTTCTTGATTTGCTGATGGATGAAAACAAGTCAAGGGATGAAATATCAAAGACTCTGCTTTTCAGAACTCCATGTCCCGACTTCAATTCGCGAATCCATGGTGGATCAAATAGTGACTCAAGCCTTAACTGAAGCACAAAGTTGTAAACATTTTATTGATTATGGCATGGTGGTCCACATGGTGTCAACATCTGTGTTTCTATTGAAACTTTTGGGGCTTCAGACTCGATGGACAAACCTAGATTTGTGGTGGCAAGTAAGTCGTTGATGGAGAACACTTGAAAATGCAAAATAAAAGAAATATGCATGGTGGATCAAATAGTGACTCAAGCCTTAACTGAAGCACAAAGTTGTAAACATTTTATTGACTATGGCATGGTGGTCCACATGGTGTCAACATCTGTGTTTCTATTGAAACTTTTGGGGCTTTAGACTCGATGGACAAACCTAGATTTGTGGCGGCAAGTAAGTCGTTGATGGAGAACACTTGAAAATGCAAAATAAAAGAAATATGCATTTGACAAACCCTAAAATGTTGGGATTTTATAGGCTCACGATAAATGATACGATTTTAATTCCTTAAAAAATAATGGATTAAAACTAATGCTGCATTTAGATCACTGTTAAAAAAATAAATTTATTTCTTATTTACAGTTCCTATTTGTTATAGTAGATTAACTTATAATTTGAACTCTTAAAAAATGATCTATATATAATTATCCCTATATTTTTTCCTTCTCTCAGTTGCTCGACATATCTTCTTTCAACTTTATTCTTTTTTTTTTCTGCAGATTTAATTTGATCTCATTAATAAGAAGTTTGTCATTTTGAAATGCAAAAAATTTGATTATGAAAAATATATCAACTTTTTTATATAATCAGATTTGTTATTGCCAATAATTGTTCGGTTCAAGATTTTTACGAATTTGGTTATGATGTGGGCGGACTTCTTAACATACAATTTGAATTCGAAAGTAGATTCAAATTCTGTAAAACTAAATTGAATTTCTAGGTATTTGAAATTTTGAAAGGAGACTAGAAAGAAAATCGGAAGATAAGAAGATAAGGGAAGAAGTTGGAAGCATAAAGAATGAAGCAAGAAGAATGTAAGTACTAGAGGTGAATAAGTATTCGGAAATTCTTCGAGGACAAAATTTGGAAACTTAGAAATTATTTAGGGTGTGTTTGACTCCAAAAAATAAACAGGTCATTTAGCGTGAATGAAGCATTTAGTAAACAAAAAATCAGTTTTCTTTTGTTTGGAAAGGTGTAATGCCTCGTATTTTTAATCAAATGTAAATTCAAAAATTTAATATGAAATGACCATTTTACCCCTAGTTAGGGAAAAATGTTGAATTTTAACCAAGGATACTTTTTGGACTTTAACGAAGACCCGTTGTGTTGATCAAGACGTCACGAGTTCATAGGCAGACGATACGTTGAAATCGGACGTCTAACGCGAAAGTTATGGGTCATGGAAGAAATCAGGTACTATTCACACATTACGAGAAAGTGTACCGTTGACATTTTGTCATTGGTCAAAATATCTGTAGTAGACCAATGGATGAGTGACAAGTGTCACTCATTCAATTGGCCCAGCCCCCCAAATTCATGCTATCCTTTAATTTCATCTTCATCCTCTTTGTTCATTCTAACTCGAAACCAAAACTGACACACAACACCATCAACCCTTCCCTTTGCTGTTGAGAGAGGTTGAGAGTGAAAGGAAGGCTGAGAGACAACGGAAAGGAGGCTGAGCACGGCGGAGGAAGCACGACCTAGGAAAAATCTGAAACCCGATTTGGGTCCAAAATTCGAATTCAATTTTGAGGGATTGTTCCTAGGGATTGTACGACCTCATAGGGACCATAAATGAAGGATTTGGTGGTTGGAATCGCTTGGAAATCTAGTTGGAAGTTTGCCCAAAAATCATCAAGCTCTAGTGGAAATTTTTAGGCCTTGTTTGATGTTTTTAGGTCCATAGATGTAACGACCCATCCCGAAAATTGGTATTAGATTAGTTATTAATGACGGATTAGTGAAGGTAATCGGTGATTAGTTGGATGCGTTCGGACGAACGGTGCGGAATGACTATTTTGCCCCTGAAATTGGGCAAACTATTGACTTTTTGATCGGGCGGTCAAAAGGGCTTTGACCGATGACCGTGACGTAGTTCGGGACGTCACGAGTTCATAGACAGGTGGCACGTCCGATTCCGACATCCGAGGAAAAATTTATGACGTTCAGAAGTTCGAGGGCATTTTCGTAATTAAGGTAAAAGGGGGAATTTGTTGAATTTTTGAACGACAAGTTTTCTTCATGCAAACCGAGGACTGTTAGGTAGGTCTCGACGTCCTGAGTACAACAACAGGTGCACACCGTTATCGTACGTTGGACGGTTAAGATATGGGTCTAGAAAGTGAAGGGTAAAATGGTAATTTGGACTTTTAGGGGCAAATCAGTCTTTTAATACCTTGGGATTTGTGTAACCGGATAAGGACACTTGGGCTGAGTTAATTGGATATTTTTGGGCTGAGTCCACAGGGTGAGTGACACCTGGCTGTTTCCTAGAGGCTTCCAGCCTTCTCTCATGGTTAAGCCAAGTTTAAATGGGATTATTAATCGATCAAATGGAAAAACAGAGACAGTGAGCACAATCGACCAATTCTCAGTGAGTGAATCATGTGTGAGTTCCTTGTAATAGTGAGTGAGTGATCAGTACGGTGAGGGAAGGCGAAAAATGGGGTGGAGCGGCCGTGTAGCCGTCGTGGACGGTGGGGCGTGTTCAAAATCTGAGAAACAGAGGAGGATGTGTAGCCGTGAATAAAACCTCCTCAAACCTCATCAACAGCCTAGAGTCTATAAATAGGAAATGGAAAGGATGTTGAGACAAGCTCCTTGGACTGGAATTCGAAGAAAAATGGGGACGGTAAGTGAAGAACCTGTCGAAGTCGTTTTTGGATTCAAAAATGGTAGAGTCTGTTTTATTGATTGTTAACCCAATTCTTTGTTTAAACGAGGTTTCTGGAGGTAAAAGAGGAAGTTTGAACTTGAACTCATGGCTTGAGGTGGCCTGAGAAGCAAGAACACAAAGGAGCCATTTGAAGGAATTTCTTCGATATTGGCAGGTACAATTTAGATTGAAAGTTCATGCTTTGTTCATGTTAGTTGATTAGAATTGAAAAGACGAACTCAATGGATCAATTAGAACTGAAAACGGTTCGACCCGAGTTTGTCCCACAGTTGAAGATGAACAGTAGCTACGCATGAGGCCCACGCGCAGCCCCTTTGGGCGGCTCGTGTGGGCTCGTGGCACACATTTTGAGGAAAGTTCCAACACGACTTTTAAAGTATTCGATGTAACGAACATTTTGGCACTGGTTTCGAGTCGATCAGACATCGTCTCGATATGTTTCGGGCTGTCCAAAAGTTTTAGACCTCGGTTAAAAATAGTGAAAAATACGGGAAAATTATGGGGATTTAGTATGACCATTGTGACGTAGTTAGTGACCTTAGTTTGGGATTTGGACAAGTTTGGGAAAGCCGAGGATAGCGGAATGGTCAGGAACAGCGTAAGTGCGCTTGTATCGAGGCGACATCGGAATGGTCTGTGAGTGGACTTTGTTTTCTAACTCTTGATGCATGCATATATGTTTTTATATGTTTTTCGTACGTGATTCTATGATTTGATTTATGACCATGGTGATTTACAGTTTTACACGTATTTTGAGATATTTACAAAATTTCACGTTTTACGAGGTTTGATGGATATTGTGATTTGAACCTGGTTTTAATGATTTGATTTCGGGATTTGAAATACGATTTGATTTGAATGAAAGTAAAAGGATTTTGGAAAGTGATTTTGGGCTTGAAGCCCAGTTTAAAAAGTGGTTTTGAGAAAAGTGATTTCGGGTTTTGGAATCGGATTTCCGGATGACGATTCGGGATTCGATTTGGAACTTGAAAGTGGATTTCTGGGTTTGGGTTCGGAATGGTTATTCCGGATGCCGGGTTACGGAATGATGGTTTCGGACTCGGATTTGGAAATGGAGATGGATATGAGTTCTGGGTTTGGATCCGAGATCCTGATGAGATTGCGGATTTGGATTCGGATTCGTATATGAATAGTGGTTATGGATTGGATTTGCTGGATCTGGTTATTGGGTTTAAAGATCCGGATATGTTATGACAGGGCCCGGATTGGGTTTAAAAGACCCGGATTGAGTTTAAAGACTCGGTAGTTTAAAGACTCGGATATTGATATTTCCCCCGTAGGCCTATTGAGTTTAAAGACTCGGGAGTTTAAAGACTCGGATTATATTGAGGCCTGGATTGAGTTTAAAGACTCGGGAGTTTAAAGACTCGGATAGATCCAGCAGGTTCGATGGATGGAAATGTGGTTTCAAATATGTTTGGATTTCACTGAGTTTTGATGTTGATGGTTTTCAATAAAGGTTTTCCGATGTTTTGGGCTCTGCCCGGATGATATGGCTTTGTTGGTTTTGGGCTGAGGCCCGGGGTTTGAGGAAAGGAAACTGTGTTTGGTTTTTCTTACATGGCTGCTTATCCTGAATAAGAAATGGTTTTATGACATAGATTTGATATGCATGCATTGGTTTTTAATTGGAGGGTATAAATGTACGTGTTTTATGAACTGTTTTTAAACTTATACTTTATTTTTGTCCACTCACAGTCTTTTTGTGTTTTCGATACCCTCCAGGTTGTTGTTGTGCGGGCTGTCAGTTGAGAGAGAGACGGAGACATCACACGCGTGATCCACAGTACATTCTGCACATTCTGGGACATCTGGAAGCTGTTGGACGGTCGGATCGAGAATCCCTTGTCCGACTTACGTGTCACATGGAGGTTGGACGTCGGTTTAACCTTTGTGTCATGCGTAAGTTAGACGGGAGCAGGACTTAGCCCTTAATCCCGGGGGATTGGGGGTGGGTCCTGACAATATATCCCTTTCTGGGATCATTTCGAGTAGATAGGAAGAAAAATGGGCTGAAATGGTTGAGGAATGAGTGAGCTATAACCGGGTCGGGTCGCGGGTCAAATCGACCCGATACAGAGAAATGGGTCGACCCACCTGGAGGTTGATGATGACGTAGTCCACACCATCATCATGTCAGAGTTGTCAATCGACGTGGAAAATCAGGTGATGCCACGTGGCAGGCTATTAGGCCAAGTCAGCAGCTGAAGTGTCAAGTCCACGTGGACCAATCAGGTGGTGCCACATGGCAGGGTGTCAAGACTTGTCAGGCCTATGTGGTAGGTCCAGTTAGTACAGTCATAACACATGGAGCAATAGGGAGGTGCCATGTGGCAGTGTGTCAAAGATGTCAGAGACACGTGTCAAGATATATGGCACTAGTCAAGGAGTGCCACGTGGCAAGATGTCAGGCTGACGTCAACGTTGACTTTGCTGATGCAGCATGACAATGCAGATGTCAGGCTGTCTCCAGATCTTCAGGAATTGAAGAAACGATTGACATCCGCTCCAGTATTGGCCCTTCCAGATGACAATGGAGAATTTGAAGTTTATACTGATGCATCCTTACACGGCTTGGGGTGTGTGTTGATGCAGCATGGGAAAGTGATTGCTTATGCCTCTCGACAGTTAAAACCGCATGAGCGCAACTATCCTACCCATGATTTAGAACTGGCTGCAGTAGTGCATGCACTGAAGATCTGGAGACACTATTTATACGGTGAGACCTGCCGACTGTTTACGGACCATAAAAGTTTGAAATAATTTTTCACCCAGAAGGAGTTAAATGTGAGGTAGAGAAGATGGTTGGAATTGCTTAAGGACTATGATTGCACGATCGAATACCATCCTGGAAAAGCAAACGTAGTGGCTGATGCATTGAGTCGGAAATCAGCACATTCAGTAGCCCATCTGCGGACGACACATTTGCCTCTATTAGTGGAACTTCGTAAGACTGGTGTTGTGTTGGGACTTGATAGTCAAGATGGTTTGGTAGCGAGTTTTCAGGTGCGACCAATCCTGATTGATCAGATCATTGATGCTCAATTTCAAGACGCGACTTTATGTATCCTTCGAATCGAAGTAGAAGCAGGAGAACGGGAGGATTATGCAGTGAATGAGGACGGAGCCTTAACAACGGAAGGGAGATTATGTGTACCTGCAGATGAAGCATTGAAAAAGGAGATTCTGGCTGAAGCTCATAGTTCTGCGTCCGCTATGCATCCAGGAGGAACTAAAATGTACCGTACGCTCCGAGAACATTATTGGTGGCCTGGCATGAAACGAGAAATTGCTGAGTATGTAAGTAAATGTTTGAGATGTCAGCAGGTAAAGGCAGAGAGACAGAGACCTTACGGAGCACTACAACCACTTCCTATCCCAGAGTGGAAATGGGATCATATAACCATGGATTTTGTGTTTAAACTTCCGAGGACGCCCAGAGGCCACGATGGAGTTTGGGTGATTGTAGACAGACTTACCAAGTCAGCACATTTCTTACCTGTGAAGGAAGACTTTCAGATGACCCAGTATGCTAACTTGTTCATTAATGAGATCATTCGGTTACATGGTACACCTGCCTCTATTGTCTCAGACCGAGATCCGCGATTTACATCTAGATTCTGGCAAAGTTTACAGGAAGCTTTTGGAACAAGATTGCATTTTAGTACAACGTTCCACACTCAGACGGATGGACAGTCGGAATGGACCATCCAGACCTTGGAAGATATGATGAGAGCATGTGTTCTGCAATTCCAGGGTACTTGGGAGTCACATTTACCATTGATGGAATTCGCCTATAATAACAGTTACCAAGCAAGTATTGGAATGGCACCTTATGAAGCCTTATATGGACGCCAGTGCAGAACCCCTTTGTGTTGGACAGAGGTGGGCGAAAGAAAATTGTCTAAGTCCGAATTGATTGATCTGACGACAGAGAAAGTTAAGCTCATCTGGGATAGACTCAAGGCAGCCCAGGATAGGCAAAAGAGCTACGTGGATCGGCGAATCAGAGATCTTGAATTTGCAGTGGGAGATTGGGTTTTCCTGAAATTATCCCATTGGAAAAGCATTGTACGATTTGGCAGACGCGGGAAATTAAGCCCCCGTTTCATCGGACCTTATGAGATTATCGAGCGGATTGGCCGAGTTGCTTACCGACTAGCATTACCATCGGAGCTTTCCAGAGTCCATAATGTCTTCCATGTGTCAATGTTGCGGAAATATGTGTATGATGAGTCCCATGTATTAGAAGAGCAACCAATTGAGCTCAGAGAAGACCTAAGCTTTGAGGAACAACCTGTGCAGATCTTAGATCGAAAGGACAAGGTACTCCGCCGAAAGACAATTCCCATAGTGAAAGTGCTTTGGAGAAATCAGAATGTAGAAGAAGCTACTTGGGAATCAGAAGCTCAGATGCGAGAGCAGTATCCGTACTTGTTTCCGTGAAATTTCGGGGACGAAATTTCTTAAGGGGGGAAGGTTGTAACGCCCCGAAAAATCCACAAAATGTAAAATATTAAAATAATGTGAAAATGACGTTTTTACCCTTGGAGGAATATTGGCTAAAAGTTGACTTTTTGTTTGGAATACTTTTTGTACATTTTTCGAGGACCGTTGTGTAGGTCCCGAGACGCTGAATCCGTAGACAGGTGGCACTTCGAAATCGGAGTTCGTATGAAAAAGTTATGGGTCTGGAAAGTTCAGGGGCAAAATGGTCATTTGTGCTAAAAGGGTTAAAATGGTAATTTTATATAGATTTTGATTAGACGGTGAAGAGGATTATTATCATATGATTTCACATGCTGATTCATTCATTTGAATTAAATTAGTGACATTTGTTAACCTAAGCATCCACTTAGTGGCACTTAGGTGCTTGGTGTCAAGTTAATCAAATTAATTAATATGTACTGTAGATAATTAGCACCACACTCGACTGAGAAAGAACACAGAGAATACAAAATACATCCTCCTTCACTTTGATCAATTCTCAACAAACCAACATAAATCAGTGCACTAGAGTGAGTAGTTAGCGTGAATTGGAGAGAAAAATCGAAAGAGGAACAAAGAAAACTGAGATAAACCCATACTGGACATACCCGAAAAACCACCCAAAACCTTAATTCTCGATTTTGATTTCTAAGACGGTTTCGTGTGAAATTAAGGTGATATTAAGCTTTCTGGGAGCTAAACGCATCAAACCAAATCGATTGGGAAAGAAATTGGTGGAGAAATTGGGACGAACAGACCCTGCGACTTCCTTGAAACTTTGAGCTTGAGTTCGATTACTTGGAGGTAAGGAATTGTGAAATTGACTTCATAGTTGTGTTTATAATGGCCCTAGGATACTTTTAGTGTGATCAATTGAAAGAAACAGGTCGATTTGAGGTCAAACCCGAATTAAGATCCGACGGGTGTTCATCTTGAGTCGAGGAGTTTTAGGGCTTAATTGATTAAATTGAAGTTACGGAACCGTAAGTTAGATTGAATTGGTGTTAATGAGTGAAAGAATGGACGAAATTGAGGTTGAATCGAAGGAGATTGCACCGAGTCTGATCGCGGGTTTAAGACCCGTTTATCAGAGAAACGGGTGAGGGAGACGCACTGTAGCAGTGCACTGTTCACGGCGTGTGGCTTTCACGCCCAGCCGCTTGCGGCGGCGCGTGAGGGCGCGTGGCCGGGAATCTCACCTTGGGTCAAACAAAAATTTTGATACTCTCAATGATACGGACCTATTAGCGTTGGTTTCGGGTCAATCGAATATGAATTTAGAGTACTTTTGCATACCCGAAGCGTATCGGTTATGTTGAAAATAATATTATTTTATTCCGACAATTAGGAAATTCGTACAGGGGATTATGTGATAAGTTAGTAATATTATATTACTTGTTTAACAGGCCCGAATACTTCCAGGACTTCGGAAGAGCACGAACAGCTTGAAACTGAACAATCTGGACGGTGTGTGAGTGGACTTTTGTTTTCTACCCTGAATGCATGCATATATGTTTTAAATACCTTATAATATGATTTGAAATGATTTGGTATGACTAATGTTTTGATATGATGATTTTCGGATTTTTGGAATATTATATTATTTTATATGCTTTTGGGCACGATTTTCGAGAAACCCTTGATATTGTTGTTTTGGGGCGAAGGCCCGGGGTTTGAGCTTGATTTTGACTCGGATTATGAGTCTGGCACTAGATTTGATGGATTTATGTTATAATTGAGATTGTGATTGTACAGATTTGCGTGAAACTGGTTTACGGATGTTGATAAATGATTTTGATATTAAATGTAACTGTTTTTCACTGATTTTCATGATGATGATATATGAGGGCTTTCAGTATGGAATATGTTTCCCCCGAAATGAACCCTGGAGATAACGCTCGCCTCCGGAATGGAAGTGTTTACCCCGAAGAGGTCACGTAGCACGGTCTGTTGTCGTGCAGCCAATGGAGGCTCGACTCAGACCAGATGTGCTGGATTATATGGAGGTCAGTCAGTGATATGTTTATGACGACCTGGATTGCCGGCTGGTGATGTGTTCACAGCGGCGGATGCTCGGGATTTGAGCGGTCCTTGAGCCTATTGATTTGCACGCGTTGCAGGGATAACGTGACTCTATATTGGACCTGGATCCTATGTTTTCATTGATGCTTGAGGTTTATATTCATATCTTAATTATTTGATTTATGAGTTATGATATGCATGCATGTTTGTGAAAACTGGAGGGTAAGACTATATTTTGATAAATGTATTTCTAAACTTGATTTTTGTCCACTCACACTTTTGATGTTTTATTTACCCTCCAGGCCAGTGCACAGGTACTGAGGCTAATATCGAGGCAGAGGAATAAACAGACCGTTGCGTACTCAGACACTTTGCAGCGTAGGATTTTGATCCCTACTTGTAAATATTTCCTATGCTCTGTAAACCTGTTGACTAGGTCAACGGTCTCAGAATACTGAACTATCCCTTGTCTGACAATGTTTATCGTTTGTTATGTTCTATATGTATATATTTAAAACTACTTTTAGTACTTTCGAGTTATTGTCAGACGGGAGCAGGATCTTTCACGGTTATCGAGGGATAATCGGGATGGGTCTTGTCAAGGCACCCCATTAAGATATCTCCCCGGGCGTCTTTGAGTTGTATCCTAGGGAGGAACTCGGAGATGAGACCCCAAGCTACACCGTAGCATTGGAAATCGTGACTGGTATTGATTATAGACATCGTGGATGGCGAGACATCACGGATGTTGGCTATATCGTGTTTTACGGATATGTGTGTCCAGATGTAAATATATATATATATATATATATATGTATGTTTTGAACTGTTTCCATACAATTTGATTTGAATGCATGCATGTTTGTAAAATGGAGAAGAAAATGCTATTATTCTTAAATTGTATTTGAAAATGATTCTTTTTGGTCCACTCACATTTTGACTGTTTTATGGACCCTCCAGGCCGTGACAGAGAGACAAGGGCGGAGACTGAGGCAGAGGCATAAATAGTGCTGTTGCACATCTGATTGCCCCTTTGGGTAGGATTTTGGTACTTTTATTTGTACATACATATATACTCGGTCCTGTATATAGATACTTATCCCTTGTCTGACAATGTTGTAGTTAAACTCAACATGTTTACTTTTAAACCCATAAAAGGTCTTTTCGGTATTTGAGTATGATTGTTAGACGGGAGCAGGGCACGTTCCACTCTGATCTAGGGGGATCGGGACGGGTCCTGTCAAAAGGAGTCAGAATTTGGTAAATTTTTAGAGGAAAATTTGGGAGAAATTGAGGATCTCAAATAATGAGTTGAAATTCTGCCTCAAGGGATATAATTTTTCAAATGATTAGTTGAAACAAGTGAAATTTTAATTTCTATGATTTTTAAAATTGATATCCAAACACTATAATTTACAAATCATGAAATTGTAAATACGGAATAGAAAATTATGAAATATATAATTCTCATTAAACTAGAAATTTTTCATTCAAACACACCCTTATAGAAAAGTAATATGCCTTTTGCTTTTTGATATAAAATAGATAATATTAAATTTTAGCCATGAGATCAATTTGGATGGCCAAGAATGAATATAAATGAATGAAATGCCTATTAATATCCATTTTACATACATTTTGGCCCCTTAATGTGACACTATTCATATATTTTGGCCAATGTTATTTTTGTGTTTCTAATGGGAAGAGGTAAGGGGTACAAATTTTAATTTTATAAAATTTAAATTAGATTTAAAATACTCCAAGTATAATAAAAAATAAAACCATTAATTTAAATTGAAAAATAAAATCAATTAGTTGCAGTTACCATTAAAATAAAAGCAAATTCGGCAGCGATCAAGGTGATTATTTACTTTAACTTAATCTACAATAAAAAAAAGTTGAAATAATAGACAATACTGAACACGTGACCCTTAGGATTAGTCTGCAGCTTGTTGATGGGTTCCGGCCAAAATAGCCTAGGGGCTTGCCTTTGCCCAGGTAATACTTCACCTATTAGATGATGTTTTGTATGGAACAGAGATCAAAACATGCCTTGCCTGGGTTAGAATATTCCTATTAGATCTGCTCTACAAGAAAATGAAACAAAAAATTTGAGATATTTCACATTTATGTCTTACCACTTAAACGAGACATTTTGGAATAAGTGAAAAGAATAATAAAAATAAAAACGGTAGATGGTAGATTAGGTGAGACATGTTGACAAATGAAGGGAAGTGTGACGAGCCGAAAAAAGAAAAAAGAAAAAATTGAAAATTGGAAGGAAATGACGATTTTGCCCTTGGTTATGGGGGCAAAAGTTGACTTTTGTTCGGGACCTCGTTTGGACTTTCCATAAGGGACCGTTGGATAGGTTTCGAGACGCTGAGTCTGTAGATAGGCGACATGCGTCAATCAGAGTTCATATGTGGAAATTACGGGCCTACAACTATGAGGGGCATTTTGGTAATTATGTGTTGCAGGGGCGAAATGGTCTTTTGGTCAAGTGAATGGTTGATTCAGCCGTGTGGGTGAGTCAGTTAGGTAATTAAGTGACACATGTCACGGTGCAGATTACAATTAGTGGCATTGATGCCGTTTGATATTTGGATAGGACAAATTCCCATATATAACAAACTGGCCTCTGGGAAGCAGAGGGAAATTGAAAGCATTTGAAAGAGAACTGATGCAATTGAGAGACTTAGGAGCCTGGGACAAAAAGGAAAAGAAGAGAGAGTGTGAGAGAAAGAAAAACCAAAACCCAAAAACATGTAGAAACTTCAAATCCTCCAACATCGAATTTGAAACCAGGGACCACAATTGCTGTAATTGACCTTGATTAAGCTTTCTGGATTGAGGTGAGTTGAACCCAATCAAAAATGAAGGAAAACGGGGTTGTATCGACCGTGAATGGAGGTCCTCAACTGCTCGAAAATTCGAGGTTGAGTTCAGGTATATAGAGTTATGGGAACCTGAAGTTGGTTTCGATTGTATGATTACAATCATCTTAATAAGCTTCCTGGTCAATTAGAAGGGAAAACTAAATCGACAATGATGAGAATTGGATTTGTAAACCGTCGAACACTAAATGGGGATTGATTGGTTTTAGTCATTAATTTGATAAATTAACTTTACAGAACTAAAATTAAGGTTACAACGATGAGATTAGCCGAATCAATTGAAGAAATGAATGTGAAATTGGAAAGGATTGAAACGGGTCGTGTCGCGGGCTAACGAGTTGAGTTGCTGGCAATCGACTGGAGAAGATGAACAGTAGCAGTTACTGTAGCAGGCGTGTGGACTTCACGCGCAGCCGCTTGCGGTAGTGCGTGGGGGCGCGTGAGCGGGAATCTCGAGGTGAGGTCAACATGACTTTTGTTCCATTTAATGTAACGAACATTTTGGCATTGGTTTCGTGTCGATCAGACACCGTTTCGATATTGTTTCGAGGGTCCGAAAGCTTATGTTACGTTTTTAATTCGTAATTAATTCCCGAAAAATTATGGAAAATTAATATTGTCAGGACCCACCCTTAATCCCACGGGATTGAGGGCTAAATCCCAATCCCGTCGTACTTACGCATGACACGAAGGCTAAACTGACGTCCAACCGTCATGTGACACGTAGGTCGGACAAGGGATTCTCAATCCAACCATCCGAAAAGTAACCGGACTTCCCAGAGTGTACCGAACTACTATGGATCGCGGGTGTGAGTCTCCGTCTCTCTCGACCAACAGCCCGTACCGCAACAACCTGGAGGGTATCGAAAACACGAAAAGACTGTGAGTGGACAAAAAAAAAGAAAAAAGAATAAGATCAAAAAAAGTTCAATAAAACAATTACAGTTATACCCTCCATGTAAAAACCAATGCATGCATATCAAAGCCAAGTCATAAAACCATTCATATCAAAAACCATCATTTAAAACCATTTGAAAACCCGAAGCACATCCCTCATTCAAATCCAGGCCTCAGCCTCAAATGATAAGTCAATCTCAAAGTACGGGAGCTCAGTCCCAAAACTCGTCAAATCCCAATCAACCGGGGCCATTGCCCAAAACATCGAAAAACCAGTGAAACACCAGTGAAAAACATCAATCATACAAGTTTACTAGATCTCAAGTGCGCCCGAGTCTTTAAACTCAAAACCATGCGCAAATAACCAGGCCTTCCTATAACGACCAGTCCCGAATTCCAAGATTAGATTAGTGACTAATCACGATTAGTAAGGCTAATCGGTGATTAGTTAGGCGAAATCGGATAAACGATGCGAAATAACCGTTTTGCCACTAGGCTTGGGTAAAACTTTGACTTTTCGTTCTGGCGGTCAAATGGACTTTGACCAATGATTGTGACGTAATTCGTGACGTCACGAGTTCATAAACAGGTGGTATGTTCAATTCCGACGTTCGAGGATGAAGTTATGACGTTCGGAAGTTTAGGGGCATTTTGGTAATTATGGTTAAAAGGGGTAAAATGTTGACTTTTTAACCAGGAGGTCCGATGGCCGAGGGCCGAAGACCATTACGTAGATCAGGACGATAAGAATCCATAGACAGGCGGCATGCTGAAATCAGACTTCGAACGGGGAAGTTATAGGTCACGGAAGTTCGATTTCACTATGCATGTACTTCGAGACGGTGATGATTTGGCAAAATCTAATTGGGCTAGATATTTTAGGTGGGTCCCATGGATGAGTGACAAGTGTCACTCATCCTATTGGTCCAAACCCCTAAATTGTGAATCTAAGCTAATTAAATATTAATATAATTATTATTTTATAGTTAACTCATCCAATACTCAATCTTGGCCCTTTATTCCATTTAATCCCTCAGATCCTCACCATCCATTAAATCGTCATCTCTCTCATCACACAACATCATCTTTATCTTTGTTCATTTATCCATTTCCTCACAAAACCCGAACCCCCCCATATGCACACTTCTCCATTTTTCTTCATAACACAAACACCACCCATCACACTATCACTCTACTTGCATCATCTTGACCGTGTGAGGAGTGATGAGAGGCTGAGGGCACGACGGTGGTGGCTCACGGTGGTGGACGGCGGAGAGAACCCGTGAGGTAAGAAAATATTTGAAATTTCGAAATTGGGTTTTCATGGGGTTTTCTCGATTTCTTTAATTGGGTAAGGTTTTTGGGGACTCTAGGAGTCGAATAGGATTATTTTTGGGGTTTAGGATGACTGGAAACGTCCGTGAATGGCGGGAGAAAATCCGGCCACCATTAACGACGGTGAAGGCACGGTTTTGGAGGTTGTTTTTCGGTTTTTAGCATTTTAAATGTTAGGGTTTGATGTTAGGATTATATTAAGATTAAAAAGGACTAAAATGGGGTAGAAATGGACGGATTTAAGGGCTGAACCGGTTCAGACCGGTCGGCCGGTCCAGTTGCAAAAATAAAACCCGGTTCGGCCAAATGGGGAAGATGATGAACAGTGCACATCACCTTCCCTAGGCGCGTGGAGGCGCGTGAACAGTAATTTGGGGAAAGTTTCAACACATAAAATCATCTATTCGATGTAACGAACACTTTGGGACTAGTTTCGCGTCAATCGGACATCGTTTCGATAGGTTTCGGGGTGTCCGAAGGTTTAGAGTCGGTTTAAAAATAGTTAAAAATATCAGAAAATTACGGGGCTTTGGTAGGAGGTTAATTAATTAGTTAGTAACCTTCTATTACGATTTGGATAGGTTTGGGAGTCCCGGTGATGGTGATTGGCTCGGGAGAGCCGTATGGCACGCAAATCGAGGCGGCAGCTCGGACGGTCTGTGAGTGGGCCTTGGTTTTCTAAATTGGTGCATGCATAAATGTTTATTATATGTTTTTATACATGTTTGATAATGCCATGGGTGCAGTTGGTTGTGGTTACGTATAAGCACGTATTTTGAGGTTTCAGCCTTATACGGTGCTTATACGGGTCTGTATTTCCTTATTGGTTTTAATAAGTTGGATTTGGATTTCAAAAGGATAAACTCGGGTATGAGACCCATTTGGTTTTGTCTCAGGCACATGACCTCAGATATCGGGCACGGTGCCCATCTGATGTCCTATGTTCGGGCACAAG
The DNA here is from genome assembly GCA_032719365.1 of Prinsepia uniflora. NCBI lineage: Eukaryota > Viridiplantae > Streptophyta > Magnoliopsida > Rosales > Rosaceae > Prinsepia > Prinsepia uniflora. Next base: position 56,798,198 of record CM064863.1, on the reverse strand, counting down.
ACCCAGGTTACTTTACGGTTTTGATTTCAGGTCAGGGAACCTTAAATGAATTTCCCGATTCATGACGGTTTATGGGAACCGGCATGAACCCTTGTTATGGTATCGTGGTTCATGACGGATTATGGGGACCGGCATGAACCCTGGTTATGTTATTATGGTACATGACGGTTTATGGGAACCGGCATGAGCCCTGGTTATGTTATTATGGTACATGACGGTTTATGGGAACCGGACATGGAGGATATGGTCTATATGTATATGGAATGGATATTATGGATCATGAGGGTTCAGAAGAACCGAGCATGGATATTTGTATTATGTATATATTTGTTCATATACCTTCCTTTACTTCTATTATCTCCTCCGGGGAGGGTCGTTGGCCTGGGTGGACCCCGGAGTAGTCACGGAGCACCGACTGAGTGGCGTCACCCCCCCAGTTGGGCTCCTTAATCTCAGCCGGCAAAAGGAGCTGCGCGTGGGAGCCACGCATCTACTGTTCATCGTCTTCCTCCTTGCGTCAAACCCGGTCTGAACCGGTTTGGACCGGCCCAGTTTGACTGAACCAGCGGTCACGGTTCAGGGTTTAATTCCAGTCCGTCTTTATGGAAATGTTTTTATAAACTTTTGTTTTTTCCACTCACAGCTTTTAATGTTTTGACTGCCCTTCAGGTTGACAACGGATGTGGACTGTAGCAGAAACCGAGATATCACATGCCTCCTCCGGATCCTGGCGTACTCTGATAGCCCGAGAGGGCAAAGGTCAGAAATATCCCTTGTCTGACACTTTGTGTCAGATGGGAGTAGGGCCATCCCTCGTTAATCCCGGGGGGATTGGGATGGGTCCTATCAATGTGGTATCAGAGCATAGGATTGCTTATCAGAGCGGGGTTGTCTCTATTCGAGTAACCGCGGAGCACTTGGAGTAGTACGCAGGTCGAGGATGTGATATCTCAATGGGCTACAGTTCGTGGTCAACCTAATAGTTAGTAGGATTGGATCGTGGAATGTATTGGTTCGGCATTTAATTCCGGGGTTGCCATAGTTCTGTCAGGGTTGACAGTGTGGGTCCCTATGAATGGATGAACGTAAACGGTACTTTCGAGTTTGATGATCTTGAGACGGTTAGTTGGGTCGTCTTTCACGATGTCGTAGGATCAGTTCCGACGACTGGTTGGGAATTGTGACCATCCAATGATCGGATTTTGTTGAGTTAAATGGATTTACTGCTGGGAGCAGTCGGATTCGTGGATTGTACTGCGGCTGGCAGTTAGCAGCCGGATTGTGGAGTGTGCTGCGGTTAGCAGTTAGCAGTCGAGTTCGCGGACTCTAGTGGAACTAATGGCGGTTAGCATTCGAATTCGAGGAATCCTAGTTGAACTTACGGTAGGATTGGATTGACGTCTTTTCGATGTCAAGACCGCGGAGACGGTCAGATTGTGGATTGTACTACAGTCGGTAGCTTGTAGTTGGGTTCATAGTGACCCTAGAGTATGATTGTGGAACCCTACTTTAGGGTGTATGGTTTGGAGATGTGAGTTGGCGAGTGGTTTGACTTTGACGACTATTCGGAGTTGAGGCCGTTAGTCGGTCTAGTCATGTCAGCTTATGTTGGGACTGCACTCTGTAGTCAAGGTTGTATTTGTTGGTTAGACCTACTTGGTGGTCGTACTACCATAGTTGTGATGGATTGTTGGTGCAGCTTAGGTCATGGGCGACCTGGTAGACGACAGTGGTTGTGTCTAGTTACGACAAGTTAGAGTTTGGTTGGATGAGTTACCAGGGTTGGTAGTTGTCGATGGAATCCCGGAGCGGGGATACGGAGTAGTTAGTATGAGCGGTTGATTCCGTGGCATGCGGGGTCTGGATATCGAGATGTCTGGTAGTTTGGTTTGCACGAGGTTGTGGCGGACGCTACTATCAATGGACGTAGTCGAGTGTTATCAGGCCGAGTAGACTCAGGTTACCGTGACGATTGTGAAGATGGGATTGTCAATCGTGACGATGATACGAGGTGTGTGAGTAAAGCATATGCACGAGCAGTGATTCTGGATTCGACTCGGTTACGGCTGAGTGCGATCGCAGAATGAGACGGGGACATTCAGGGGACGTTTCCTTTTCTCGTATGAGTTATCAGAGTGATTGTACCCAGAGTTCTTGGGTACGACGAAGGTAGAGTTTCTCCTTTTCGAGCAGAGGTACGGGATCGTCGCTCGGTATGAGCGGAGATCCAAGGTTGTCTGATTCGCACATTTTGTGCTGATGCTGGCAGGTGATAGTGTTGATACTGGTACTAGTGCTGGTGTCGGTGATTGTAAAGACGATGAGTCACAAGTCGGGATGTGACTCCATCAAGATACGTATATGTTCGGTATCTGTGGTTCGGGAGTGGAACACGGATAGTGATGGACTGGATTAGATCCAGCAATAGTTGAGACTCGTGGTACGAGATACGAGTGTTGGAGACCGTATATACACATCCGTAAATAGTATACAAGGTTTAACCTTGAGTTACGTGAATTCCACTCGGGATGAGTGTGTCTACATAAACGGTCGTAAATGGGCATGTGTCCATAACCAGTTTAACGGGGACACGTGGTTGATGTCCGAGTGTGTTGGTTCCGATATGGGTAGAATTTTAGAACCGCAAGAGTTGTGATTGAGGTGACACGTGTAATGCGGTTTTTCCGCATTGGTAATGAGTATTTCGAAGTCATTAGGGTGACTTCCCAGGTTCTACCATGGTTGATGATTGTTGGTTGCCACTAGTACACTGATCGTGTATTGGTTGGTGGACCCGGATTTGTCTTGGGTCATCAGATAGAGTTGAGTATATCGAAGTTAGGTGACTGAAATTTCTCATTCTCTACTTGGTGGTAGACGATGTCAGGTTACATGACGTGGTGAGTGCAGCGAGTGTTGTTTGCATTCACGTAGGATGGATTTTGATGTCATTGTATTCGATCATCCTTGGTTTTTCCTCGGTGGAATGACAAGGATCGATACGAAGTGATTGGGGAGAACCCACAGTCTCGACGTGTCTCATCGTTGACTGATCTGTTTAGATGTGGGAATTTTTTAAAGAGTGATGTGACTGACGAAGGATTTAGGAGGGTGTAATACCCTATGATCGGATCTCAGGTGGAGTGTTAGCTGAGTGAGCATGTGTGGATCCTAGATGGATCGAGATTATGATGTTGAGGACTTTGGACGTCGTGACGATCGGGGATCGTGACATCTATGGTCGGTTGATATAGTGATGGATCTGGATCGTGATCTTGATGATCCAGATGGATAGAGAGTATATCGCTCTTATTTGGATGTTTGAGTTGAGGATGTTGGGACTGAACTTCTTTTCGAGGTGAATCCCGTATGGTATATTCCTCAGGTGAGTAAATGTCTGACGAGGTCGGATTTGGTCAGCCTTAGAGATGTGTTGATGTTGGGATTGGCTTCCCTATGAAGTCAATCGAACTTATTGTGGTAAATCGTTTGAACAGATATCCGATAGGTTCAGATATGGTGCGTCTCGGTAGACGAGAACGAGATTTCAAGTTTTGTAATCAGATTTCTGGATGACGATTCAGGATTTGATTTTGGAACTTGAAAGAGGATTTCTGGATTTGGATTTTGGAATCGGATTCTGGGTGACGATTCTGGATTGATTCTGGAGCTTGATAGTGGATTTTCTTTTTATGGATTTGGGTTCGGAATGGTGCATTCATGATACTAGTCTATGGAATGATGATTTTGGATTCGAATTTGGACATGATTATGGATATGATTTCTGGGTTTGGATTCGGGATTTCTTACGAAATTGCAGATTCGTATTCGGACTTGGAAATAGATGATGGGTTGGAGTTTCGATTTGTCTAATGCTGGATTGGACAAGTGAACTCCATAATTGAAACGTGGTTGGTTATGACCTAGGTGGTTGTAGTCTGATTGTTGGATAGATGTATGTACCTTGTACGCGGTTCGAGGTACGATACTAGGCAGACTTGTGATGCCTGGTGACGGTATATAGGTTATACCAGTGGTATGATGGTGAGCGTGTTGGTAGTCGGATTGGTTCTGATACCATCGGATTAGTTGAGGTCGTGGACTAGACATTGGATACTGTGCACTGGGTCATGGTATTTCTGATGGGGTCTAGTTACACACAGATTGAGTGAAATGCTTTGTGGGTAAGTTTTTTCTCATGCTTGAGTCGGTTGGTGGTTAGTATAACAACAAGTGGGTATAGTGTTAGTTTTTGACTGGCGACTGACAAGTGGTGACAGTTTGTCGAAGGTGTCAGCGTGGATCGATTAGTGAGATCTGATGACTCCCAGTGGGAGTAAATATCAGGATAGATTGAGATTGAGAAAGGAACCTTCGAGTTGTTGTGTCAGCGAAATGGTAAATTTGACAAGTGGTGTCAATTCGGAACGTATGGCTACTGTCATTCGACGTGGTCGAGTGTAGTCGATGCGATGTAAACGTTAGTGGTACGTCTGGTTGCAGACGAGTAAGTATTGTTTGGTTAGTTGGTGTACGAGTATACACGTGTTACGAGGTAGATTTTACTTTCCACGAGATGGATGTGGAATCAAAATAGTTGGAGTTTCGAGAACGAAACTAAATTAAGGAGGGAAGAATGGTTGGAATTAGGTCGGTTGGAATTTCGAGGATGAAATTAATTAAGGAGGGAAGGTTGTAACGACCCGTCCCGAATTCCAAGATTAGATTAGTGACTAATCACGATTAGTGAGGCTAATCGGTGATTCGTTAGGCGAAATCGGATGAACGATGCAAAATGACCGTTTTACCCCTAGGCGTGGGTAAAACGTTGACCTTTCGTTCTGGCGGTCAAATGGACTTTGACCGATGACCGTGACGTAGTTCGTGACGTCACGAATTCATAGACAGGTGGTACTTTCAATTCCGACGTTTGAGGAGGAAGTTATGAAGTTCGGAAGTTTAGGGGCATTTTGGTAATTATGGTTAAAAGGGGAAAAATGTTGACTTTTTTGATCAGGAGGTCCGATGGCTGAGGGCCGAAGACCATTACGTAGATCGAGACGATACGAATCCATAAACAGGCGGCATGCTGAAATCGGACTTCGAATGGGAAAGTTATAGGTCACTGGAAGTTCGATTTCACTATGCACGTACTTCGAGACAGTGATGATTTGGCAAAATCTGGTTGGGCTAGATATTTTAGGTGGGTCCCATGGATGAGTGACAAGTGTCACTCATCCCATTGGTCCAAAGCCCTAAATTGTGGATCTAAGCTAATTAAATATTAATATAATAATTATTTTATAATTAACTCATCCAACACTCAATCTTGGACCTTTATTCCATTTAATCCCTCAGATCCTCACCATCCATTAAATCCTCATCTCTCTCATCAGACAACATCATCTTCATCTTTGTTCATTTCTCCATTTCCTCAAAAAACCCGAACACCCCCCCCACCCAATATGCACACTTCTCCATTTTTCTTCATAACAAAAACACCACCCATCACACTATCACTCTACTTGCATCATCTTGACCGTGTGAGGGGTGATGAGAGGCTGAGGGCACGACGGTGGTGGCTCACGGTGGTGGACGGGCGGAGAGAACCCGCGAGGTAAGAAAATATTTGAAATTTCGAAATTGGGTTTTTATGGGTTTTACACGATTTCTTTAATTGGATAAGGTTTCTGGGGACTCTAGGAGTCGAATAGGATTATTTTTGGGGTTTAGGATGGCTGGAAACGTCCGTGAACGGTGGGGGAAAATCCAGCCACCATTAACGACCGTGACAGCACGGTTTTGGAGGTTGTTTTTCGGTTTTTAGCATTTTAAATGTTAAGGTTTTATTTTAGGATTATATTAGGATTAAAATGGACTAAAATGGGGTAGAGATGGACGGATTTGAGGGCTGAACCGGTCCAGACCGATCGGCCGGTCCAGTTGCAGAAATAAAACCCCGGTTCGACCAAATGGGGAAGATGATGAACAATGCACATCACCTTCCCTGGGCGTGTGGGGGCGCGTGAACAGTAATTTGGGGAAGTTTCAACACGTGAAATCATCTATTCGATGTAACGAACACTTTGGGACTGGTTTCGTGTCAATCAGACATCGTTTCGATAGGTTTCGGGGTGTCCGATGGTTTAGGGTCGGTTTAAAAATAGTTAAAAATATCAGAAAAATTACGGGGCTTTGGTAGGAGGTTAATTAAGTAGTTAGTAACCTTCTATTACGATTTGGACAGGTTTGGGAGTCCCGGTGATGGTGATTGGCTCGGGAGAACCGTATGGCACGCAAATCGAGACGGCAGCTCGGACGGTCTGTGAGTGGACCTTGGTTTTCTAAAGTGGTGCATGCATAAATGTTTATTATATGTTTTTTATACATGTTTGGTAATGCCATGGGTGCATTTGGTTGTGGTTACGTATTAGCACGTATTTCGAGGTTTCAGCCTTATACGGTGCTTATACGGGTCTGTATTTCCTTATTGGTTTTAATGAGTTGGATTTGGATTTCAAAAGGATAAACTCGGGTATGAGACCCATTTGGTTTTGTCTCGGGCATATGACCTCAGATATCGGGCATGGTGCCCATCTGATGTCCTATGTTCGGGCACGAGACCCAGGTTACTTTACGGTTTTGATTTCAGGTCAGGGAACCTTAAATGAATTTCCCGGTTTATGACGGTTTATGGGAACCGGCATGAACCCTTGTTATGGTATCGTGGTTCATGACGGATTATGGGGACCGGCATGAACCCTGGTTATGTTATTATGGTACATGACGGTTTATGGGAACCGGCATGAACCCTGGTTATGTTATTATGGTACATGACGATTTATGGGAACCGGACATGGAGGATATGGTCTATATGTATATGGAATGGATATTATGGATCATGAGGGTTCAGAGGAACCGAGCATGGATATTTGTATTATGTATATATATGTTCATATACCTTCCTTTACTTCTATTATCTCCTTCGGGGAGGGTCGTTGGCCTGGGTGACCCCGGAGTAGTCACGGAGCACCGACTGAGTGGAGTCATCCCCCAGTTGGCCTCCTTACTCTCAGGAAGGCTATGGTTACTATAACCTCGAGTAGGATCAGTGGTCTACGGACATTGACCTTGACTTTGAGAAGACTCGATTGAGACCCGGGTAGCACGCGCGTAGCTTTGGATACCGCGACAGGATTGGTTGTGTGACCTATATGTATATATGATATATGATATGATATATGAGATGTGATGTGTGGTTACAAGTTTTGGCCAGTGGCCCGTATGGTTGGATCTTTATGATTATTTGATATGTGGTGTGCACAGGATTTGAGCAGTGGCTCGTGTATTTGGTTTCAGTATGGTTATGGTTTTGGGCTGAGTCCCTAATTGGGTGTCTGATGGATTTGGGCAGTGGCTCGTACATTTGATTTGATTATGATTTTTGGCTTAGTTCCCACAGATGGTTCCATTTGGTTAGATGGTTTTCGAATGCATGCATGCTTTTTAGTGAAGGGAACAAATGTCTTTATGGAAATATTTTTATAAGCTTTTGTTTTGTCCACTCACAGCTTTTAATGTTTTGACTGCCCTTCAGGTTGACAGCGGATGTGGACTGTAGCAGAGACCGAGATATCAAATGCCTCCTCCGGATCCTAGCGTACTCTGATAGTCCGAGCGGGTAAAGGTCGGAAATATCCCTTGTCTGACACTTCGTGTCAGACGGGAGCAGGGTCATCCCTCGTTAATCCCGAGGGGGGGGGGGGATTGGATGGGTCCTGTCACTTCCCGGGATATCAACGAGTCTTTAAACTTAAAACACAATCACAGGCCTCGGGGTGTATCACAATCACCGAGTCTTTAAACTCAAAACCAGATCCAGTAACCCAAAACCATTTTCATTCAATCAATGAAAACCATAGAAAATCCACAGTCGAATTTGCAACGATGATTCCGTAAGCCGGCATCCAGAACCATCATCCCGAACCCAATTCCAGACTTCCGTTCCAAATCTCGAAAACCAAATTCGAAATCTCATTTCCAAAAGCCAATTTCGAAACCAAAATCTCAATCACATGAATAGGGCTCCAAGCCTGAATCACTGTTCCAAAATCATTTTCAAAACCTTGAAATCAAATCATATTTCAAATCCCGAAATCAAATCATTAAAACCACAGTCAAATCACAAGATCGTGCGAAATCTCGTAAAACGTGAGATTCCATAGAATACCTCGAAAAAACGTGCAAAACCGTAAACCATCAAGATCATAAATCGAATCATAGAACCATTTATAGAAAACATATAAAAACATATATGCATGCATCATAAGTTTGAAAGTAAAGTCCACTCACAGACCATTCCGACGTCGCGTCGATAAGCGCGTACTTATGCTGTTTCCGGCCAATCCGCTATTCCTCGGCTTTCCCGAACCTGTCCAAATCCCACACTAAGGTCACTAACTACTTCATAAAGGGTCATACTAAAGCCTCATAATTTTCCCGTAATTTTAACTATTTTAACCGAGGCTTTAAACTTTCTGACATCCTGAAACATATCGAAACGATGTCCGATCGACCGGAAACCACTCTTAAAATGTTCGTTACATCGAATACTTTAAAAGTCATGTTAAAAAATTCCCCAAAAGGAGTCCCACGCGCCGGCCAAAGGAGCTGCGCGTGGGAGCCACGCGTCTACTGTTCATCGTCTTCCTCCTTGCATCAAACCCGGTCTGAACCGGTTTGGACCGGCCCAGTTTCACTGAACCGGCGGTCACCGTTCAGGGTTTAATTCCAGTCTCTTTTGAATCCTTTTTCTTCCAATTATTTCGTCCTTCTAATTCTAATTGTTTCTTATAAACAAATCATCAATTTACAGTTAGAGATGTACCTCCTTGATCGAGTAAAAACCGTCGAATTCCTGCTCCTTGTTCTCGTGCTTCCCGTCCACCATTCCTCCTCTTTTCAAGCTCATTATCCTTGTCTTAACGTCCCAGACCGTACCTGATCAACTAATGAGGTTACTGGCCGTTAACTCGTAAGTTGCCATTTTTGGCTAAACTCAGACAATTAATGGCAAGAGTAACTTACCACCCCCCTTTTCAGCCTCGAACCAGGCCATTGGATTTCCTAGGCCTCCAGTAACATGTTCCATCCCTTAGAATCGATCAACACCCAGGAACTCAACCGTTATCAATTTTCGAATTTCCAACAAACCTCACGGTATCGTGCTCCACCGCGACTTCCACCGTTCTCCTCTCACCCTCTTTAACTGTTTTCCTTCATGGATCATGGGTTAGGGACAAGAATGATTCGTGTTGGTATAAGAATGGACGTTCAACCCCTGTATTCTCATTATGTTTCCTCCCTAAACCCGTGCAAATTACCCTTCATTTAAATTAAACAAGGGCGGCTTACAGGGTTCTACGACCCTCCAGAGAAGGGACATGTGTCCCACATCCAGTGGGCACCAATTCTAAGAACAGCCAGGTGTCACCAATGCATTGCTCAGATCCCCATGTGAAAATTGACCAAATTTCCCCTACCTGCACAAATATCGTTTTAGCCCTCGCGTTCCTAGACCCATAACTCTATCTCCCGAACTCCAAATCACTCATGCCGCCTGTCATTGGCATCAGGGACTCGAGACCTACCTATCGGTTCTCGAAATGCGTGAAAGTGATTTGTCTTCCAAAAAGTCAACTATTACCCCTATTTCAACAAAATTACCAAAATACCCTTCAACTTCCCGAACGTCATATCGATTGTCGGAATCGGACGTGCCACTTATCTATGAACTCGTGACGTCCCGAACTAGGTCCTGATCATCGGTCAAAATCCTTTTGACTGGTCAGAAGAAAAGTCAACATTTTTGCCCATTGCAAGGGCAAAATCGGCATTTTGTACCGTCCGTTCCGAATGCCTCCAACTAATCACCGATTAACTTTACTAATCCGTCATTAACAACTAATCTAATCCCGATTTCCGGGACGGGTCGTTACAAATATGATATTAATTGAGTCATTAGTGAACCTTAATGATGATTTTGGACAGGATTCATGATTCCTGGAAAATGTCGGAAATTACGAAAAAACGTGCAGCTCAGAATCGAGCGGTTTGGACGGTGTGTGAGTGGACGTTTGTTTTCTAAATTATGATGCATGCATAGTTAACTGTTTTATATGATTTATTGCATGATTTGATTTGCAATGATTGCTTGATGATTTGATACAATTGGGCTAGGCCCGAGATTTTAAAATGATGTTTTGACTTGGATTGTGAATTAATAATAATTTTATGGAATATTTAATGATTTATGGATATGATTTTACGGATTTACGTGAAATGAGATTTTAGGCTTGAGACCTTATTGTAAATGGTTTTGACCTGGTTATAAAGATAATTTTAAAATAAAGATTTTGATTGGATTTATGTTCAGTGCCCCTAGATGTGTAATTTCTGGGTAGACTCCAGATGTGTAATTCACAGAGTGACTCCGGATGTGTAATTCCCAGAGGGACCGGATGTGTAATTCATGGTGAGGCTGGATGTGTAATTCCCAGCAAATCTGGATGTGTAATTCACAGAGGAGCTTCGGATATGTAATTCCCGAGTTATATGATTTGTTTTATGATAAAATGGTTTTATGAAATGATTTTCATCTGTTTTGGCTTGGAAGCTGGAGATTCATATATTTGACCCTATGTATGCATGGTCCCTTGTTTGATAGGTGATGAGGGGTAGTTTCAGGATTTCAGTTGACTTGTCAAACGGAAGCAGGATCGGGCACGATTATCAAAGTCCAGTTAAGACGGATCCTGTCAAGAAGAGTGGGTCGTTGGCTGAAAAATACATTAAAAAAAATAAAGGAATAGGCATGTATAGGCTCTGAGGCATCGTCAGTTTGCCCATTCCCATGCACATGAGTGGTCATGACTCACGACTCATGACCATATATTCCACTCTCCAGTCTCAACTTTTTTCTTTTCATTTTCACTTTCCTCTGGTTTATTTTGGTTTCTGGAATCTGAAGCGCACACACAAAAAGAGTGAGTGAGTGAAGAAGGTAAAGTGATATTTGATTTGACATAATTAATTGCTGGGTTTCCTGGAGAACCAGGTGGTATTGAATCATTCATTTGAGACATCTTATCTACTTCAACCAAACCTCTATCAATCTCTCCTCCACAATTATTGACAACTCTAATATTTCTATCCGACTTTTATTGTTTTGATTTTTCTCTAAATTATTAAGGTGGTCTATTTTTTATTTATATTTTATTTATGAATTTTCAAATATTATATTTACTTTTTAATTTTTTTTTAAACGTGATAATATAATTTCTTTGTTAATTTACAAAATGTAAATTATAGGATAATTAAATATAATTTAATCTTCAGTTAAAAATAAATCAGGTTTCAATCATTAGATATTATGTGTTCCAAGTAACGTTTATTTATAAATATTTTTTCATACTATGTGAAAATTTTAACGGCATCAGATAAAATGTAACAATAAAATAGGTTTCAACTGAAACAAAAGTTATGCGGAAATCTGATAAGCAACAATAAATAGCATTTTTGTCCAGAATAATATTTGTGTCCCACCCTAATGATATCTCCTCGTATCACATTTTCGATTTATCAAATTAGTTTTGTACGTATATCATAATTAGACATATTCATTCTTTAAATCATCATTTCAAAATTATCTTCATAATAAATAAATAAAATTAAAGCTCATTTAGTCATTCATATTTATTCACACGGCCCGTCTCCAAAATATCTAGAAAATCGTGTCAGATTATGCTTTTGTCGCACGATTAAACTCAAAAAAAAAAATATAGAATACCATTACCAGTCGATAACCAAAGCAAATAGAATAACAATACAACAGGAGTACAAACTTTATTCCATAGTTTCCAACGAATGCGTAGTCGTGAGTGAATGCCTCATCCTTAAGAGGTAGCCCCCGACACAAATCAACATCCCATAGAGATTTCAAAAATAGTAAAAATGTGAGTGGAAAAAAATAAACATTTGAAACACAATTTCAGCGGAAAAAATTTCGTTTACTCTCCTATTATAAAACATGCACACATATAAAGAAAACAACTAGATTGAAAATGATAACATACTTGGATTTCATATTTAAATTCAAATCATAAATCCTGGACCCACAAAATACGAAACATATAATGTTTATAAAATTACTTATAACCCAAATTTCCTTGAAATCCTTCTTTATAAATGTAACATCCTGACCCGGAAATTACGAAATTATCAGGAAATTATCGAGGCTAATTGCGATTAGTCGAGGCAAAACGATGATTTTATCCCTATATGAGAAAAAATGTTGACTTTTGACCCGGTAACTTATTTGAACTTTGATTGAGGCCCATTACGTAGATCGAGAGATTGCGATTAGGTAGACAGGCGGCACGTCGAATTTGGACGTCAGACGATTATGTTACGGGTCAGGAAAGGTTAAGTCGGATTTTCACAGTTGCACGATTATTCGGATTTTTACGGTTGCACGATTTCGACATTCTGAATCCAATAGTGGTGGTTTGAGGTCGATCAGAGATCGTTTAGTTGGTGTTTTGGAGGTTTTTCTCCTCGGGAAATGTGTTCGGGACACATTTTCAGTTCCAGGGTTTTTGAGGGTTTATTGTATGGACTTATATGGATTGTTAGTGACCCTCGGGTATGACTTTGACAGGCCCGAATGTCCCGGAGGCTTCAGATTGGCTTACGACTCGTGTTTTGAGCAAGTTGGGGCACTGTGAGTGGACAATTTCTTTTATAACTCTCATGCACATATATTTATATATTTTTACTAGCTTTATGATATGGTTTGGCATGATTATGAATATTAATATGATTGCTGGATTTATGATCGGAGTAAATATGTGTATGGTTGTTATATTATGTGACACGACCCATCCCAATTCCCCTGGGATTACCATGGAATGTGCCATGCTCCCGTCTGACAAGGGGTGTCAGACAAGGGATAACCTATTGCCAGAGCCCGAACGGGCTTCCAGAGTGCGTAAGGATCGATGGAGGAGGTGTGCGATGCCCAAGTCTCTGCTGCAGTCGCATCCGGAATCAACCTGAAGGGCATTAAAAACAAAAGCTGTGAGTGGACGAAAATAGACAAGTCTGTTTAAAACATTTATAAGACATTTATGCCCCTCAGTAAAATCATATGCATGCACCAAAACCAATAATCCCATATTTATTTAGAAATAACCATTAGGGCCTTAGCCCGGAAACCAAAGCATAGTTTCAATTTCCAAAAGTAAATCCAAGAGTTATTTCATAAATCCAGTAATATGAACCATAAGGCATATAATATAAACCTTAACCATTATTTTAGCCACTGCACTATACACTCCAATCCGACATCCCTGATGTCTGACGTCCCTGACGTCAATAAGGTCACAATCACAAGGCTACGCGTGCCACTCGGGTCTCAATTTCCGAGTTCATTCCCCGAACCCCGTTCGGGTACTGCATCCCCGATGCTTAGCGTCATAGACGCTGGACGTACTAGACGTCCGTGACCTCTCCGGGGTACCTCATCCGGAGGAGACAATATAATATGGAAGGATCTATACAGTGCAGTACCAAATACATTTTATCGATATCCACATGCAAAACATATAGGTATACATAGGTAAAATCCAAACCGATCGTTACATTTCATCAAACGGGTCTCATGCCCAAAACCGTAAAACGTGCCATGACCGAAACATCATCAAAACCATTTATAGATTCCAGCATGTGAACATATATAAAATGTAAACCAGAAAACATTTATTCAATTCCATTTTAGGGTCCCCGACCCGCAATCACATGTAGAAATCAACTGGGCCCCTGACCCGATTTCACAAGTTAACTGGGCCCCAGGCCCGATCCACATGTTAACTGGGCCCCTGGCCCGATTTCATAGTTCAACTGGGCCCCTGGCCTGATTTTACATTATTCAAGTTCGTAACCGTTTCATGAAATCGTATCCAACCATATTTATGGAAATCGGTGCAAATCCAGAAAACCTCGGTTTACGTGCAAATACGTAATTCACCTCGAAATACGTGAAATCATTTTAAATTCACCGATACCCAAAGTAAATCATTTAATCATAATTATAACAATCATAAAACAGTTATGCATGCATCGAATTTATGAAACCAATGTCCACTCACAGACCGTTTAACCGAGCGCCTCGATACGCGTGCCATATGTAACGACCCGTCCCGAATTGCGGGATCAATTTAGTGACTAATCTTGATTAGTGAAGTTGAACGGTGGTTAGTAGGGCGGAATCGGACAAAATGTGCAAAATGACCGTTTTGCCCCTGGTCGTGGGCAAAATGTTGACTTATTGATCGGGCGGTCAAACGGACTTTGACCGATGACCGTGACGTAGTTCGGGACGTCACGAGTTCATAGACAGGTGGCACGTTCGATTCCGACATTCGTAGAGAATGTTATGAGGTTCAGAAGTTGAGGGGTATTTTGGTAATTTGGCTTATTACGGGTCAAATGTTGACTTTTTGACCGGGAGGTCCGATGGACGAGGGCCAAGGACCGTTACGTAGGTATCGTCGATACGAATCCAACGACAGGCGGCATGCCAAAATCGGAGTTCGGATGACGAAGTTATGGTCAAGGAATCGGGCTCGGTTTACCGAACGAACCGGGATTAAAATAATAATATAATATTGAATAGTGACCGTTGACTCAGCACACCTGGATGAGTGACACCCTTGAAATCAGAATCCATGTTTTTGGGGGAGACCTCATGATGATGTTTAATTAGTTTTTAATTAATTAATTAATCTTTTAATTTCCATTAATCTCCATATTTTCCTTAACCGTGTACAACCAAATCCAATACTCTCCCAACCAATTCCTCTTCCATTGCTGAACCTGAGAGTGTGAATTTGTGAGCGATTTGAGAGTGAATTCAACTGGGTAAACACGAGAGATTGACAGTGAGGAGGAACTGAGAATTCGAAAGATTAAGTTTTGGGAGGGAAAATCAAATTGGACGAATTGAGCTGCAATGATCGAATTGGAGCTTGGAAACATCTTACTGAGGTTGTGACGAGTCGATCCACGTCAAAAACGAGAAGAATTGGTGCCGTTTTGGCTCTGATCGAGCTTGGTGACAGAGGAAGAAATCGAGGATGAGTCGTGGAGTTTGGAGCTGCGATTGACTCAATTGTTGTGGGGAAATGACTCCTCATGATCCCACGATGCTTCTGAGTTCATCAATTGAAGGAAACCGATCGAGATCGATGGAACTCCATTGTTGAACAGTGACGGCCATCGAGCTTGAGTCGTGACAATTGAACACTGGATTGAAGCAATTGGGTTGGGGGAAATGATTTACGGAGTCCATGCAAGCTTCTGGTTGAATCAATTTAAGGATATCGATCGAAATGGATGGGGTTTGAAGGATGAACAATGGACGGGTGTTCTTGGTGTTCATCATCGAATCGTGGAATTGTAGGTAAGGTCTTGTGTAATCAATGTTACAGAACTTAAATTAAACTTAAAACGAAGCTAATGGAATGTTCAATTGATGTAATTAAGGCTGAATTGATAGGATTGGAACCGGGTCGTATCGCGGGCAAACTGGACCCGTTTACCAGACATACGGGTTAGATGGTGACACTGTAGCAGGCGCGTGGGTTTCACGCGCAGCCACTCACTGCGGCGCGTGACGGCGCGTGGGCACGAATCTCGAGGTGAGGTCAACATGACTTCTGTCCTATTTAATGTAACAGACATTTTGGAATTGGTTTCGTGTCGATCGGATACCGTCTCGATATTGTTCGGGATGTCCGAAGGTTTTAAATTAAGTTTAAAAATAAGTAAAAATTTGGAAAAATTACGGGACTTTGATAGGATGTTAATGATGAGGTTAGTGACCCTCTAATGTGATTTGGACAGGATTGGGAGTCCCGGTGATAGTGGTGAGGCCCGGGAGGGCCGGTGGCACGCATATCGAGGCATACTGTTCAAACGGTCTGTGAGTGGACTTTGGTTTTATAAATCCTATGCATGCTTAAATGTGTTATATGGTTTATATACATGATTTCTATGATGGTATTTGTGAGCATTGATTTCGGGTATGTTGCACGTATTTCGAGGTGTTTTCTGTATTTCACGTATATCGGGATTAACGGTTTATTTGTGGTTTTGCGTGCTTGTGGTTAAATAAATAATATGATAAAACGGTTTTTATATTGGAAAGATGAATTCGGGCTTGAGGCCCACTTGTTTTTGAAATCTCGGACTTGGAGTCCATTTGAGTACGTAATCGGGCTGCGGGCCCAGTTGGTTTATAAATCGGGTCGTGGGCCCAGTGGTTCATAAAGTAGGGCATGGGGCCCAGTTGGATTAAAATGATGATTTCGGGTCAGGGGCCCTATATTTAATAAATGTGGTTTCGGGTCAGGAACCCTAAATGGAATTGTGTTGTTTTATGAAATTCGGGCAGGGCCCATTGTGATGTTGTGAAATGAATTAATAAAAACTGTTTTCCATATACCATCTTGATACAAGGATATATGATGGTCTCCTCCAGATGTCTGGGACACTGGGGAAGTCACGGTGCATTGCCTGTGAAGGGTCACCATACGGAGCAGCCGAAACGTATGATGACTTAGGAGCAGGATTGCTATGATTGACGTCAGGGACGTCAGGCATCAGGGATGTCAGTTATATGGACCCGGAGAGACCCCGGGCAGCACGCGTAGCTTGTGAAACCGTGAGATATGACGTCAGGGACGTCTAGCATCAGGGAATGCTGGTGATGGTAATGGTAAAATACGAATTAATGAAATGGCTTTCCGGGTGGATTTATGATTGTGTGATTTTAATGAATTGATGTTCATTTATGGTCGTGGGTGGTGACCCACATGGTTGTTTATGTATAGTTATGGTATTTCACAGTTTTGGGCTGAGTTCCCACACTTGGTTTTTGGTTAACGGTTTTTGGGCTAAGGCCCTAATGGCTCGGTTGAGCAAAACGTTTTGGTTACTGGTTTTCGTGGCATGCATACGTTTTTATTGGAGGGCATAAATGTCTTATAAATGTATTTGTTGAACTCACTGGTTTTTGTCCACTCACAGCTTTTGTTTTTAATGCCCTTCAGGTTGATCACGGATGCGATTGCAGCAGAGACTGGGACATTGCACACCTCCTCCATCGATCCTTGCGCACTCTGGATGCCCCGTTGGGCAGTGGCTCTTGGTTATCCCTTGTCTGACACCCCTTGTTGGACGGGAGCAGGGCACATTCCACGGTAATCCCGGTGGGATTGGGATGGGTCCTGTCACCATAGGCCTTCCCGGGCCACATCACTATCACCGGGACTCCCAATCCTGTTCAAATCAATTTAGAAGATCACTAACCTCATCATTAACATCCTATTCGAGTCCCGTAATTTTCCCGAATTTTTAAGTATTTTTAAGCTGGATTTAAAACCTTCGGACATCCCGAACAATATCGAGACGGTGTCCGATCGACACGAAACCAATCCCAAAATGTTCGTTACATTGTATAGGACAAAAGTCATGTTGACCTTACTCGGACCCCACGTCCGCCAATACTCATGTATGCACACACCCCGATTCCGAACGGAAATCCACACAACTCCGCCTGGATGTGCATACCATACTGCCTTCGTCTCACATCACAACCTAAACAGGTTCAATCTCAGGTTCCAAATGATTCACAATCACAAAATCCCACATCAATACCACGAATGGTTTTCCTCGACTTTTCCAATTCCAATAATTTCCTTGTACTCTCAGGGGATATAAGCAGTACACAACTTACCAATCTCGGAGCAGACCACCACTCCACAAATCCACCAACACACATGACATAGGGAACAACATCCCAAGATTCCCCAAATTTTCAATCATACCTTTTGATCCATTCATCACTTGTCATCATATATCTGTTAGGACTTATCCCAACACGACACAACCTCCACTGGAACCCATCCAGTCCAAGACTCAATCACCTCTGAGTCGCAGATACCGATCACATGTCCATCATGATAGAGTCACACCCCAACTGGTGGCTCATCGTCATCACAATCACTGACACCAGCACCAGCGTACAATCATCAACACTAGTATCAGCACACGGGCATCCATACTAGTATTGGCATAAAAGTACCAACATACCAACATCCATACATAGCACACGAATATCCACACTAGCCCACGAACACCCATGCTAGCACACTGTGTGCAAAGTTGTTACCCTGGATCTCCGTTCATTACGAACGACGATCTCGTAACAGCACTCGTACCCCACGACTATGGGTACCTCCAATTTGACCACTGGCACATGAGGATAATGGACGTTCCCTGAACATCCCCTGATCCTCAAGTGTGAAAGCCACACAAAATACCCTCGATAGCCAGTCATCTCGACACAACTGTCGACCAACAGTCATCGTTGTCAAGATCCGTATCCACACATCACACTAGTATTCGATCCGACACGGGATTCCATATTTTCTCATAACCGTATCCGTAGATCGAAACCCATAAGACTCACTAGAGTCATCCACATGGTCATCCATGACCTCAGCCGCTCGTCGCAGCACAAGTTCTTATTTAAAGTTCACCTTCCGGTTCATCGATTATAAATTAGGGTTCCAAAATCACACCCTAGGGTTCCACCGAACCCAACTGCCTTTTGCAGTAAAATCCACAACCTGACCGACCCCGTGGTCCTGACATCGTATAGACGTCCAATCCAATCCAATTGACAACTCAACGTGGGTTCCACCACGAAGGTCATCGGCTAACTCCGATGCACCAATACCCCGTACACTAGCCAACACTACCAGGGTCCATAATTTAGACCATTACTCAACTGAGTTTCGTATTTCCAATACATTATTCAAATGGGGTTCCCTGAACCCGGCTGTGCCGAGTGGCACAACAATCCATCATCACGTGACCGAACCGACGGTCCCACATTACCAGTTAATCGGATACAACCCCACTTGGGTTGAATCGCATCTAGGCACGGCGTATCGGGCCAAACACACCCAATCCAACAAAACTATCTATCAGGTTGACAACGGAACTGCAGCCCAAAGAGACATCACACCCTCGTCTTTCGCGCACAAAAGAGCAAAACCTGCTCTGATACCACTTGACACGACCCATCCCAATCCCCCTGGGATTACCATGGAATGTGCCATGCTCCCGTCTGACAAGGGGTGTCAGACAAGGGATAACCTATTGCCAGAGCCCGAACGGGCTTCCAGAGTGCGTAAGGATCGATGGAGGAGGTGTGCGATGCCCAAGTCTCTGCTGCAGTCGCATCCGGAATCAACCTGAAGGGCATTAAAAACAAAAGCTGTGAGTGGACGAAAATAGACAAGTCTGTTTAAAACATTTATAAGACATTTATGCCCCTCAGTAAAATCATATGCATGCACCAAAACCAATAATCCCATATTTATTTAGAAATAACCATTAGGGCCTTAGCCCGGAAACCAAAGCATAGTTTCAATTTCCAAAAGTAAATCCAAGAGTTATTTCATAAATCCAGTAATATGAACCATAAGGCATATAATATAAACCATAACCATTATTTTAGCCACTGCACTATACACTCCAATCCGACATCCCTGATGTCTGACGTCCCTGACGTCAATAAGGTCACAATCACAAGGCTACGCGTGCCACTCGGGTCTCAATTTCCGAGTTCATTCCCCGAACCCCGTTCGGGTACTGCATCCCCGATGCTTAGCGTCATAGACGCTGGACGTACTAGACGTCTGTGACCTCTCCGGGGTACCTCATCCGGAGGAGACAATATAATATGGAAGGATCTATACAGTGCAGTACCAAATACATTTTATCGATATCCACATGCAAAACATATAGGTATACATAGGTAAAATCCAAACCGATCGTTACATTTCATCAAACGGGTCTCATGCCCAAAACCGTAAAACGTGCCATGACCGAAACATCATCAAAACCATTTATAGATTCCAGCATGTGAACATATATAAAATGTAAACCAGGAAACATTTATTCAATTCCATTTTAGGGTCCCCGACCCGCAATCACATGTAGAAATCAACTGGGCCCCTGGCCCGATTTCACAAGTTAACTGGGCCCCAGGCCCGATCCACATGTTAACTGGGCCCCTGGCCCGATTTCATAGTTCAACTGGGCCCCTGGCCTGATTTTACATTATTCAAGTTCGTAACCGTTTCATGAAATCGTATCCAACCATATTTATGGAAATCGGTGCAAATCCAGAAAACCTCGGTTTACGTGCAAATACGTAATTCACCTCGAAATACGTGAAATCATTTTAAATTCACCGATACCCAAAGTAAATCATTTAATCATAATTATAACAATCATAAAACAGTTATGCATGCATCGAATTTATGAAACCAATGTCCACTCACAGACCGTTTAACCGAGCGCCTCGATACGCGTGCCATAGGTCTTCCCGGGCCACATCACTATCACCGGGACTCCCAATCCTATTCAAATCAATTTAGAGGATCACTAACCTCATCATTAACATCCTATTCGAGTCCCGTAATTTTCCCGAATTTTTAAGTATTTTTAAGCTGGATTTAAAACCTTCGGACATCCCGAACAATATCGAGACGGTGTCCGATCGACACGAAACCAATCCCAAAATGTTCGTTACATTGTATAGGACAAAAGTCATGTTGACCTTACCTCGAGATTCGTGCCCACGCGCCGTCACGCGTCGCCGTGAGTGGCTGCGCGTGAAAGCCACGCGCCTGCTACAGTGACTGCTACAGTCACCACCTTCACCCGTTTGTCTGGTAAACGGGTCGAAAAGCCCGCGATAGGATCCGGTCAGATAACCATCAATTCGACCCCAATTCAATCCGTTCTTGATCCTACAACAATCATCAATCCACCAATTTCAGTTTTGTGTCAATGATTAGCATCAACCATCGATCAATCGTGTCAACAACCCGTGATCACCCAAAACGGGTCAACCACCAAAACTCCATCAATCCTTAACCATTGTCAAATTAACTTCATATGAAGCATATAAGGACTAACACGAACCAATTAGCATGATTAATTGAACACGACATTACCTCAATCACCACAACTCAAGCTTGAGTTTTCCGGCCGTCCACCTCGTCCGTCCACGGCCCTAGGAGCCCCAAAGCTTGCTCCATTTGATCTGGTTCGACACGTTGAAGTTCCAGGAAGCTCAATCCACCATCAATTAGGCTTGGGCTGGCCTACAAACCAAAGTTCGAATTTGAATTTCCCAGAAACCAGTTTCGGGTTTTTGAGCATTCCACCACCATTTCCACTCCAATTTTCCCTCTCTCAATCTCAGTGAACTGCCCACGACTCACTCTTCATTCTTTTAATTCAATTTAGCCGTTAAAGGCATCCAAAAGTGTCCAATTTCCACTGTGTAATGTTCCCCTGCACTGTCCCAAAAACAATAGAAAAACCCAGTGCCATGTCGTGCAATCGATGCCAGCCCAATCCCCATGTGCAATTCCACCTCAAACCGTCCCAATCCAGCCATTTAATTGATAAACAATCAAGGGATCGATCGCACAAAGTATCCACTACACGGCCAGTGCAATGAAACAGTGTCCCGTGCGAAATTACATTTCTGCCCTTGTGCAGGAAATTACCAAAATGCCCCTCACGCATCCTGACCCGTAACTCGGTCATACGGACTCCGATTGATGCGTGCCGCCTGTCATTGGATTCGTATCGACGATACCTACGTAACGGTCCTTGGCCCTCGGCCATCGGACATCCCGGTCGAAAAGTCAACATTTACCCCTTATATCGTCCAAATTATGAAAACGCCCTTGAACTTCCGCACATCATAACTTTCACCACGAACGTCGGAATCAAACGTGCCACCTGTCTATGAACTCGTGACGTCCCGAACTACGTCACGGTCATTGGTCAAAGTCCATTTGACCATCCGAAATAAAAGTCAACGTTTTGCCCACGCCCAGGGGCAAAACGGTCATTTTGCACAATTCGTCCGAAATCGCCCAACTAATCCCAGATTAGTGAATCACAATTAAATATTATTAAATCCCAATATTCGGGACGGGTCGTTACATTATGAGTAATGATTTTGTCATGGTTTTTGGAAACCGGGATTTGGGCTAGTGCCCTAGCGGTAAACGTTTTGGGCTAGTGCTCGTGAGCTTACCGTTTTGGGCTAGTGCCCGTGAAATTACTGTTTTGGGCTGGTGCCCGTAAACAACTGTTTTGGGCTGGTGCCCGTGCAATAAAATGTATATCGTTTTGGATACTATGTTCTGGATTGGTCAACCTTAGATTATTAGATCAATATATCCAGATTTGGACTCCGTGGATTCCCAAAGACGGGCTTGGACGTACTCGGGGTTGGACTACACATGTTCTGACGTAGTTGGATGATAGGACCCACCCCGATTATCACCTCGATAATCGGAAGAATCCTGTTCCCGTCTGACAACCGAACACAAATGACCAAAATAACAATAATAATTACATCACATACATTGTCAGACCGGGGAGAACGTACGATACAACATACTGTTCAACAAGTAAACAGTATCACAGAATATAGTTAACAGTACAAGATAAGGATAAAACCCTACTCTATGAGCTAACTACACACGCAACGAGAAAACATTATGCCTCTGCCTCTGTCTCGGTGTTAGCCCCAAAACTCGCACCACGACCTGGAGGGTAGTAAAATATAAAAGTGTGAGTGGACTAAAAACAAATAGTTATAGAAAACAGTTTTAATGAAATCAGGGTTCACCCTCCGTTTTCAAAAAACGCATGCATAACTAAGTATCTGAAAACAATTACATGAACCATATAGAAACCGTTACAGAAGACAGTTATAAAATCATGTAAAGTCGAATGTAACACCAACAAATCAAACCTGCTGGATCTATCCGAGTCTTTAAACTCAAGTAACATATATCAGGTCTTCCCGGAATAACAACGAGTCGTTAAACTCAAAACACAATCAATAGGCCTTGGGGGATATCACAATAACCGAGTCTATAAACTCAACATATCTCAATCAAGGGCCCTCCCCCGTCACAACAATCAACCGGGTCTTTAAACCCAAAACCAAATCCAGTAATAGTACCGGGTCTTTAAACCCAAAACCATGTGTAATTTTATAGCAAATCCTGAATCCATCACAATCCAAATTCCAAAACCAAATCCGAAATCATTTTTAATCGAAATGAGACTCATGTCCGAATTTCACGTTCAAATCCCAAATCATACTCACAAATCATAATCAAAACATCATTAAAACGTGATACGCGCAAATCATATAAAATCATCCATCAAACCATCATCAAAGCATAGGAAAAACTATAGTCTTGAAATACGGAAAATGCGATAAATCACATCGAAAAGCATACAATCACGTAAAGTAGGAATATCATAATCATAAGCATGAAATCATATATGGAAACATGAAACGAGTAAGTAAAACAGTTATGCATGCTCGATTAGAAAACAAAAGTCCACTCACGAAGTCCAAACGCTTCAATTGTGTCCTGCACACTCCCCGGACTCCTTAGGAATGTTCTGGCCTGCCAAGATCATAATTTCGAGTCACAATTACTTTCAATAGGCTTACATTAATTTCCCCAATTTTTCGCGATTTTTCAACGTAATTAAATCAAAACCCTAAACCTTCGAACACTCAAAACTATCCTGAAACGACGTCAGATCGACTCGAAACTTGTCTCAAAATGTTTGTTACATTGAAAGGATAAAATCACATGTTGACCTTAACAGGAGATACTGCCTCACACGCCCTCACATGCCACCCAAAGGGGCTGCGCGTGAAAGTCACACGCCCTGTACAGTAGTGCTACAGTGTCGTCTGCTTCACCCGTTTTCCTGCTAAACGGGTTACGAACCCGCGACATGACCCGGTTCATTTTCCTTCAATTCGACCTTATTTCTTTCAATTCTTCCACCGAATTCCATCTATTCTATCTCAATTTAAGTTCTCCATCATTAATTACACAAATCAAACTCTTAATCCATCATTTTTCAATGAATGTTCAAACGGTGTTCAATTTCTAACCCACACAATTCATTTTTGTTTTCTAATTAATTGATACAGAAGCATCATGAGGTTGTAAGGAACGTTCTGAAATAATCAATTACACAATTCCTTACCTGTAAGTCCTCGTACTCAACCTCCAATTTTTCCAGAAATTAGAACTCCAGTTCTTGGTCGAAATGCTATCAAACTCCTTCGATTTTTATGTGGTTGAAGTCGAAATAAGCTAAGAAGGCTGTTTTTAACCTTCGTTTGGATCCTCTCAACTAACAATTTAACATTTGAATTCTTACTCAATTTTCCTAAGTTTCACGATTTCTGGCCTCTTTCTCTCTATGTACTTGGTTTTCTTTCTATTTCGATCTCTCAAATCTCTCCAGTGTCACTGTTTCGATCAGTTCCTCACAGTAATTTGATTAAGTTAATTCAATCAGAGATGATTGATCATAATTACAAACGGTGCTCTGTTTCCTCCAAACACCACACTTGTGCACTTACTCACCCACAGCCGAGCCACCCTTCTGTTTTCCCTAGTGACAAGTGTCACTCAATTAATTAAACATCTAAGTTAAACATAGATGATTAAGCTTTCACCGTCCAATTTCCTATTTTACCCTTCCTTCACACAATTACCAAAATGCCCTTCCTCGTTCTAGAACCATAACTTATTCATCCGAAGTCCGATTTCAGTGTGCCGTCTGTCTATGGACTCAGGGAATCGAGACCTACCTAATAGTCCTTGAATTACGTGAAAAACATGTGTCATGTAAAAAGTTAACTTTGACCACACTATTTACAAGGGTAAAAACGTCATTTCATATATTATTTTATAATTTTACATTTTTGGGGTTTCCGGGGCGTTATATTGGTATAGATCTCGTACTCTCCTACCAGTAGTGCACATGGGGTGCTAGTTGTACTAACAGCTGGTTGGACTAGCATGGCGAGGTTTGACACTAGGCTGGCTGGACTAGTGAGATCAGATTTGGTGTTTAAATAAATGTATCTTGTGTAAATGTTTTCAAGGCGGCTAAGAGCCAGCGATTTCAACAAAATGTGGGCCAGAGAGCCTTCTTGTGTTATGTGATTTCATGTTGGACCTTTGATCTGTTTTATATACCATACTAATTATTGAACACAATACTTTCGTGATTATGCATGCATGTTTTACAAAACGGAGGGTTTAAAGGTAATTTTTAGAAAATGGTTTTCAAACCTTTATTTTTGTCCACTCATACTTTTTATTGTTTTTGGCACCCTCCAGGTTGATCGCGGACGTGGGCTGTATGGAAGCTGAGGCATCACGAGTTTTGTGCACTCTGACTATCCTGGGTAAGACGTAGTGTTTCCCTTGTCTGACACGTGTCTAGTAGGATTATTTTTTTCTCGAGGGTATTTTGTTAATTTGTCGAGGAAGTGTCAGACGGGAGCACGACCTTCCATGTTAATCGAGGGGGATTTCGGGGCGAGTCGTATCGATTTGGTATCAAAGCACTGGGTTGCTCTTTGTGGGAATCGTACCCTGGGTGTATATGATAGTTTTGTTACGAACGTGATGCCTCCACGATGATAGACCCGACATCAACCGAGAAGCGAGGATAAGGATAGGAAAGGTAAATAGAAAATGACCCTGG
The DNA here is from genome assembly GCA_032719365.1 of Prinsepia uniflora. NCBI lineage: Eukaryota > Viridiplantae > Streptophyta > Magnoliopsida > Rosales > Rosaceae > Prinsepia > Prinsepia uniflora. The sequence goes on along the minus strand of CM064863.1, from coordinate 56,772,431 downwards.
GGTTCTGTCAGGCATTGGATGACGTGTTTTAACGGGGTTGGACCCCGAAAAGGGTCGAGTTTCTTGTGGGCCCAGCGACTGGGAGCTATGGAGTTACTTGTTGATTGGATCTGAGTATAGTGACCATTCAGAGTTGTGAACAATGGTTGGTTAGGATGGATATGCTGCTAGGAGTAGGCAGGGTCGTTTTTGACCCTTATTCGAGAACGTTTGAACAAAGTACCAGGAATGTGTACTTATGGATCGGATCCCGGGATAGCCAGTCAGTGGATTACATGTGTGGGCGATGGGTTGCCCTCATGAGTGCATGATCCCGATAGCAGTGTGCTTCTCAGATTGGTCTGCGCAGGATTGGTGGCAGACCTTGCTATTTACGGATTTGGATGTGAATATTGAGACTTGAACGACGTTCGAGGAACGTTTCTAACATCATTTTTGCCCCAATTTTACCTGGATATTGAGAGGCGGAGTTTCTGCGCTTGGACCAGGGAGACTTGAGGGTTTCTCAATACGAGTAGAGATTTCTGGAATTGGCTCGATTTGCCTTAGGTGCGACAACAATTAAGGCAACGAAGATTCGTCAGGTAGTGTCGGGTCTTGGGAATAAGACTCGAGCGATGGTGCTGGCTGGAGGATTCATCATATTCCGGACTCTGGTGAATGTGGCATCGTAGATGATGATGAAGTTGTCGGAATCCTAGCAGTGACATGATGGTTCTAGGTGACGTAGGAGGCGTTAGGAGGATTTTAATACCCAGGGAGCTTTGGAGCGGGATGCTTCTAGCTCTTATTCTTCAGGTGGCAGACTTACGAGTTGCAGTGGTTGATAAGCGGGACGGAGATGATCTTGAGAAGAGTGGTTGAGATTACAGTTATCATTCTAGTTCAGTGGGACTTTTGGACACACGTACTACATCTGAAGTAGAGATAGGTGTATTGTCTTGCCTTGGCGAGTATGACACGACCCATCCCAATCCCCCTGGGATTAATATGGGATGTGCCATGCTCCCGTCTGACACGAAGTATCAAACAAGGGATAATACATACCTCAGCCCATACGGGGCTCCCAGAGCGCGCCAGGATTGGTGTAGGAGTACGATGTCTCGGTCCCTGCTACAACTCGCATCCGTGATCAACCTGAAGGGCATTAAACCATTAAAAATTGTGAGTGGACGAAAATCAATAAGTTCATAAAACACATTTCATAAAGATACATTTATGCCCTTCACTAAAAGTATGCATTCATCGAAGTCCAATAACCAAATCATTTACTTAAATGAACCATTAGGGCATTAGCCCAAAAACCGTAAAACTAAACATGTGTGGGAACTCAGCCCAAAACCGTAGAATACCAAAATCCGTAAATCCAGAACCAAGTGGGCGATTGCCCAAATCCATAACACAAATCCATGAACAACGAAATACCATTTCATAAATCCAATAATCCATATTTACCACATAACCATCCTCGGCATCCCAGGTGCCTAGCGTCCCAAATTCTTGACGTCCCCGACGTCGTATCTCACTGTATAAGCAACGTGTGCTGCCCGGGGTCTCTCCGGGTCCATATCTATGACATCCTAGATGTCTGACGTCCCAGACGTCTAATCATAGCAGTCCTGCTCCTAAGTCACTATACGGTCCGGTCGCTCCTTATAATGACCCCTCGCAGGCAATGCATCGTGAGTTCCTTAGTGTCCCAAACACCTGGAGGAGACCATCCACAGATCCTCGTATCAAGATGGTATATGGAAAACAATTTTAATAAGCCATTTCAAAACATCTCAAAGGGCCTTGCCCGAAATTTCCATAAAACATAAAAAATCCATTTAGGGTCCCCGACCCGAAATCATGTTTATGAAACATTGGGTCCCAGACCCGAAATCACATTTATAAATCACAAATGGGCCTCATGCCCGATTTCGTAAATCAACTGGGCACCCAGCCCGATCACATGACTCAAATGGGTTTCAGCCCGATTTTGTAAACCAACTGGGCCTCTGGCCCGATCACACAATTCAATTGGGTCTCATGCCTGAGTTCATCTTTCCAAAACCAAAAACATATCATCAAACCATCACCGAAACCACAAGCACATAAAACTACAGTATCAAATCATAACATCGAAATAAGCGCAAGTATGGGATTACCTCGAAATACGTGCAACCATGTAAATCACCAATCCCTCAACCATCACTATAGAAATCACATATATAAAACATATAAAACAGTTATGCATGCATCACAATTTTAAAACATTGTCCACTCACAGACCGTCCTACGCTGCCGCCTCGATAAGCGTGCCATAAGCCTTCCCGAGTCACATCACTATCACCAGAACTTCCAAACCTGTCCAAACCACACTAGAGGGTTACTAACCACTTCATTAACCTTTTATTAAAGCCCTGTAATTTTTCCGAATTTTTAAACATATTTAAACTCGATCCTAAACCTTCGGACATCCCGAACTATATCAAAACGATGTTCGATTGACTAGAAACCAGTCCCAAAATATTTGTTACATCGAATAGATTAAAAGTCATGTTGAACACTTCCCCAAAAATAGCCCCCCACACCATCCAAGGGCGCTGCGCGTGAGGCCCACACGCGGCACTATTGATCATCCATGTCCTTGCGACAGACCAGTTCATACCGGCCCGGTCCAACCGAACTGGGGATCCCAGTTCAACACCATAACTCATCCAATTTTTGTCCGTTTTCACCCATTTCAAATCCTACAGCTTCGTCTCACTGTTTCCTATTGATCTACAGTGTCATAACATGAAAAACCAAGCTAGATCATACCTTATAATTCGAAGAACATACGACCTTGCTTCGACCTCTGTCTCCGACAACCACAAACCGCCTCCGATCACAAACTCGGTCCCAATCGACTCCTGGTAACCTTCAGATGCTCTCCCAATCCACCAAAATGAACAACAATCAACATAACGTGGCTTGCCATTTTCGAACCAAAACAAGGTCCTCAGGGGAAAAACTCATACCTCCGCCGTCGCGTACCGCTGTGGTCACCACCGTGATCGTCTCACCATCCCCAATTATCTTCATTTATGGTTTACAATCATTTGGGGAGGTTTAGAGGGCTTATAGTGGGGGTTGGGTGTTCGGGCTTGAAGAAGAAAGGAAATGAATCAGATGAAGGCTGATGTGCGGGGGAGGGAGAGAGAAATGTGTGATAAAATTATAAAATAATATAAAATATAATTATTAATAATTAATTAATCTACCCAATCAAACAAGATCCCGATTTTAGAGAAAGCCACCTATGGGATGAGTGACACTTGTCACTCATCCAAGGGCCCCACACAAAATATCAGCCAATTAGATTTTAATTAATATTTAATTTGAGTCCCGAGACGTAAGTTCCCGATTTTGATCTCGTGACCATAATTTCCCCATTCGACATCCAATTTCGACGTGCCGCCTGTCTATGTACTCGTAACGTCCCGATCTATGTAACGGTCCTCGGTCCTCATACGTTTGACTCCACGAGTCAAAAGTCAACATTTGCCTAATCCAGGGGTAAAACGATCATTTTACACCGCCTGTCTGATTTCACTCAACTAATCCCCGATTATTCATCCTAAATCCATGATTAATTAGTACTTAATCCTGATATTAGGGACGGGTCGTTACAGAGTATGCACGAGTGTTGGTGGAATACCGACCCACACACTTTATCTCCAAGAGTTTAATACTTCTGTTGACCAGAAGTGGATCTCACTAGGTTATGACATTGGTATTAGTACCCCGACCAATATTATGCTAGTTTCTTGTCTGAGATTAATCGGTTTGGATGTGATTCTAGGGATGAATTGGTGAACTACCCGTTACACCTCTGTCGAGTGTTTTGAGGAACCATCTGTCTTTGGTAGTCTTGACTTGCCACGATTGGTCTTTTGTGGGGACCAGGAGATACTTCATTTGGGAGATACTTCAGCTTTGGAAACCGAGACGTTAGGAATAGGTATTCAGTATATGGGACACGTGTTATGATGTTCCTAGATGGCTCAGTGAGTTTGAGGAAGATGTCGGTTGTGCCGGCGTTTTTGGTTGTGTCTCCGTAGGATTTACCGGGGTTGCCACCTGAGAGGGAGGTTGAGTTACAATTGAGCTTTTTAGGGTACTCAACCTATTTCTCAACCACTGTATTAGATGGTGACAAAACCCATCCCAGTCCTTCTGGATTATCGTGGGATGTGCCTTACTCCCGTCTGACACCACATGCCAGACCAGGGATGAAATCGTAACCCGCTCGCGGTTACCTGAGTGTGCAGTGACTTGTAGGGTACGCATTGACATGTGATGTCTCGGTCTCTGCTACAGCCCGCATTCGCGATCAACCTGAAGTGTATCAAAGACATAAAAGCTATGAGTGGACAAAAATAATTAGTTTAAAAACAATTTTTGAAATAAACATTTATACCCTTCACTTAAAAGCATGCATGCATCAGAAAACAGTATTTTAAATATTTTCTAAAAAGCAACTCATATTACTTTTCAAATCAATACATAGTGAAAAGTGCTTCTCAATCAAAGTCATTTCCTCAGTAGGGTCTCAGCCCAAAACCATATGAGTTGCTTTTTAGAAAATATTTCCTAAAAAGCAACTCATATTTCCTCAGTAGGGTCTCAGCCCACAAAAATTCTCGTAAATCATCTCAATAGGGCTTTTTCCCGAACAAAGACTCACATTCAAAGTCTCATGAAAACATAATCAACCAATCCTCTTTATCAATATCCAAATCATCTCACTAGTCATGATATCAGCATTATGCTTGCGACTCGTGATTACACATCTGAATATACCCCTGGCTCTAGAGCCCGTGGCTCAACGTTTAGGTGTTCTAACTCAGGCTTGTAACCCCTGGCTCGATGTATGAGCGATGGCATCTACAGGCTCGGAAGCCTTGGCTCGACGTCTGCAAAATTTCCATCTCTGACACTCCTACAAGAAGTGTCAACGTGACGTCTCCAGGATCTACGACGTCAGAGGATGGTAGTGTGGAAAACATTTCACAAATCATCTCAAAATATCTCAATGGGGCCCATGCCCGAAATATAGTTTTATCAAATCCGTTTCCACAAAACAATCATAAAAACAATGTTCAAAATATTTATCAAATCTAGGATTCCTCGTATCCTATCAAATCCAATCTCGTAAATCCACAATAGGGTCATAAGCACGATATATGATAAATCTCATAACTTGGTCACAAGCCTGATATATTTCACTTTTGACTATACTCTAAATCAAACCATAAATCAACTGGGACATAAGCCCAAATATTATTTCCAAATCCTAAAACCATTTCAATATTCAAATCACTTTTCCAAATCACCTTTGACTGTAATACAAGTCAAAGTTAATAATTAACTGGGTCTCATGCCCGAAATATCATTTCACACATCTCCATGAAATCATTCAAAACTGATAATTAAAACATCATTCAAGTCATGATCCAACCAACATATAAATCATCATACAATACCTTATTCAAAACTATAAATAAACTGGGCATTTCAAACCATATTCATAAACCATTAAAACATATATATGCATGCATCATTTAGAAGTCAAAGTCCACACACAGACCGTCCAAGCTGCACGCTCATAATTCGGGTCATAAGCCACTCTGAGGCTAATCCACAATCTCCAGGATGTCCGGACCTGTCCAAATCATACCCAAAGGTCACTAACCATCTATACAAGTCCAAACCATAAACCCTCAAAACTCCCAGAACAGTAAACGTGTCTCGGACAAGCTTCCCGAGGCTAAAAATCTCTAAATGATCTCTGATCGACCTAAAACCACCACCATTGGATTCAAATCATCAAAAACTTTCGAAAACGATCAGTTTCACCTTGAAATTTGAGCCTACGCACCCTCACACGCTAGTTAAAGTAAAGTCCATAACGGTCAACGCTAACGTCACGCAGTCAATGCTGACGTCAGCCTAACAACTCTGACAGACTGCTACGTGGCACACCTTGATTGGTGTCATGTGTCCTGCCATGTGTCACTGATACGTCTGACATCTCTCTGGCACACTATCACGTGGACCCACCTTACTGGTCCATGTGGTCTAACAATGCTGACGTGGGCCTGCCATGTTAACTACCACGTCACCTGACAGATCCTGAAACCCTGCCACGTGGCACCCTCTCACTGATCCACGTGGTCTAACATTGGTGATGTGGACCTACCATGTCAGCTTCCTAACTGGACTAACACTTGGTCACGTGCCACCCTTTAGTTGGCCATGTGGCCTAACATGATCTTCTTCTACCCTCAGATGGGTCGACCTGTTTGACTGTAACGGGTCATTTGACCCGTGACCCTGACCCAGCCGGAACTCAGCCATTTCTCAGCCAAATTTGACCGTTCTTTCACCAATCTGATCGTCTTCCTGCTAGGAAGAGATCCCTGACCTTAAAACACAAAAGGAAGACCTGAAACTCACCTGTCACCAATGATCTTCCACGGCCAACCTTCCAGCCTCCTTCCAAGGCGGTTTTACTGTCCTTTCCCTTTAATTTTTCATCCAATCACCTCATACAAACACATAGAACACCAACATATACTCAGAACATGTCCCAAACGTTTGAAAACGAAAAACCAATTTCAAACAAAAATGGGTTTCGGGTTTTTACATGGTTTCACGGCTAGCAGCCCTGACATGTCTCCGCCCTTTTCTCCACCATCACTCTGTCTCTCAACCTCACTCTTTGTCTCATTCAACCAGTACCAGGGGATGGAAAGATGATGGAAAAATGGTAGGGTGAAGATTTCAGGTTGGTTCGAAATAGATGAAGGGAATGGGAGATGATGCATGTATGTGTGGATTTGGGCCAAAGGATGGGTGACACTTGTCACTTAACTATTGGTCCAAGCCAAATCTTTTGGGCCCACTAAAGTCAAACCAAAAGTCAACCGTCTTGATTTTCGTGTAACCAAGAATAGTTTATAAAATGGTTCTAGGCCCGTAACTTTCCCATATGATGCTTGATTTTGACGTGCCACCTATCTATGGACTCATATCGTCTCAATCTACGTAATGGACTTCGGCATATGTGCTTTGGGCATCCCAAGTCAAAAGTTAACATTTTACCCTTTCTAGAGGTACAATTGTCATTTTATCCGAATCGTCTGATAACCCTTGATTAATTCCCGATTAATCCTTAATTAATTCTTGTTAATCACAAAATTCGGGATGGGTCATTACAGATGGCACCGATAAACTTGTGGGACTTGACGATTCAGCTGCTAAATTTAGTGGATTTGGGGTTCATTCGACCGAGTACGTTACCTTGGGAAACCTCAGTTCTACGTGCACAGAAGATGGGCGGTACCTTGAGACTTGGAATTGGCTATTGGTAGCCGAACATGACGACAATGTGAACATAAATCCTTATCGTGGTAGTTCTTCTTAGTGAACTTTCTTCATTGCTCTTCACTTCTAGGTTTCATGGATGTATCAGTTTGTAAGAATTGAGCTCATCTTGGGAGATAGAATGGATCACTATAAAAGCTACCCATATACATTATTGGTTGGTGAAGGAGACTTATGCATCATAAGTTAGTAAGCAAAGTCCACTCACAGACCATTAACGCCGCTGCCTCGATACGCGTGCACTTAAGTCGTTCTTGGCTAATCTGCTAGCATCGGCTTTCCCGAACCTATCCAAATCCCATTATAAGGTCACTAACTACTTAATAAAGCTTTACTAAGGCCCCGTAATTTTTTCGAATTTTTAACTATTTTAAAAAAAGCCCTAAAACCTTCGGACATCCCGAAACCTATCGAGACGATGTCTGATTGACTCGAAACCAGTGTCAAAATGTTCGTTACATCAAATAATGTAAAAGTCATGTTGGAACCTTCCTCAAAATGTGTACCACGCACCCACACGCGCCGCCCAAAGGGGCTGCGCGTGGGCCTCACGCGTCTGCACTGTTCATCCCTGTCCTCAGGTGAACCCGGTTCGAACTGGTCCAGGCTGACCCGGTCCAGACCCGAACCGGCGTTCACGGGTTTCGTTCATTTTAGCCTAATTTTTTTATCCTGATTTCATCATTAATGTCGTCCAATATTTTCCTATTTAATATCGTTTTCAAAACTCACTAGTTAAGTTTGTAAAGTACCTTCCCGATCGAGTTTCCTTCCTTCAAAATTCCTCCTCTCTGTTTCCATGGTTCCAGCCATCACTGTCCCTAATTTCCTCGTCCATAAGCCTCCTTGTGATGTCCAAAACCTCAACCAAATAACCATTTCACTTATTAGTGATCCTAACCAAATTTGCCATGTTTGAATTTTAAAACCAAGTTTCCTAGACCACGAATTTTAAAACCGTCCTTCCTTGACCACGAATTCAGTTCTGATCGCCCTATAGGACCTCCCTAATCGTGTTCCAATCATTAGAAGCCAACATTTGTAACGACCCGGACATTCAAAAAAGGAAAATTTGGAAAAGTTTGAAGAAAATGACGATTTTGCCCTTGGAAACAGGCAAACGGTTTAATTTTGGTTTGAACGGTCAAACGGACTTTGACCGATGACTGTGACGTGAGTCGAGACGTCACGAGTTCATAGACAGGTGGCACGTCCGATTCCGACATTCGAGTAGGAAGTTATGATGTTAAGAAGTTCAAGGGTAATTCGTAATTAGGGCAAAAAGGCGGAAATAGTTGACTTTTTACGAGACACATGTTTTTCACCAACTTTGAGGACCGTGAGGTAGGTCTCGATGCCCTGAGTCCGTAGACAGGTGGCACGCTGAAAACGGACCTCGGACGGATGAGTTACGGTTCTAGAACGAGGAGGGGCATTTTGGTAATTTTGTGAGGGAAGGGCAAAATGGTAATTTTTCCCAGAGGGCACCGTGAAACAGCTGCATGTGGGCTGAAACAACCATGAATGGGTGGAAGGATTTTTTTTAACAAATCAAGTGACAATTGTCATTAACAGAGCTTGGATTAGTGGCATTGAGGACTGAGTGAGTACTAGGCGTGCTGGGTGGACTGAGTTGAACAGAGCACGAGAGGAATTTTGAAATGGTTTGGGTCTGTTTGCGGGAAACACAGCCACAAGGTGACGGGCTGCACGGTTCGAATAACAGAGAGGTTAGAAGTGCTTGGGAGACATTCTAAGAGGCAAGCACTGAGGAGCTAGAGAGAAAAATCAAATTCGAGAATTTGGGAAAAATGGAGGGGAATTCGAAGTTTAATCTGTGAGTTGAGGGGAGCCAATTAGAGATTAGAAACAGTCTTCTGGACTCAATTAGACTTCAACCGTACAAACATTGAAGGAAATTGATCGCGGTTTGGCCAAGAACAAAAGTTCCAGTTTCTAGAAAATTTCGAGCTTGAGGACGACCACCTACAGGTAATGATTCATGACATTTGTTATGGTTTAACATTTGATTAGGTCTTACGAAGATTCTGCAGCATTTAATTAGAAAACCAAGCTGATTTGAGTAAGTTTCAAAAGTTGACCCGTTTGTTTGATCATGACTGGAATGATCGATTTAAGGCTTGATGTGTGTAATTTAGTTTACAAATCCCTAATTAAACTTATTTCGATACAACTGGACGTTTTAATTGTCGAAAAAGATGTCGAATTGAGGGAAAATTTAACGGGTCATGTCGCGGGTTGAACAACCTGTTTGCAGGCTAGTCGGGTGAGGAAGACGACTGTGCGGGTACTGTAGCAGACGCGTGAGCCTCACGCGCAGCCGCTTGCGACGGTGTGTGGGGGCGCATGAGCGGGAATTTTGATGTGAGGTCAACATGACTTTTGTTCTATGCAATGTAACGAACATTTTAGCATTGGTTTCGAGTTAATCAGACACCGTTTCGATATTGTTTCGAGGGTCCGAAGGTTTATGTTACGATTTTAATTAATATTTAATTCCCGGAAAATTATGGGAAATTAGTATGATATTATTTGAGTCCTTAGTGACCCTGAAGAATGATTTTGGACAGGATTCGAGATTCCTAGAAAATGTCGGAATTTACGGAAACGTGTGCAGCTTGAAAAGCGAGCGATATGGATGGTGTGTGAGTGGACTTTGTTTTCTAAACTTCAATGCATACATAATTGTTTTCTATGCTTTATAATTATAATTTCTATGATTATGATTATGACTTATGGCAATTACGATTTCTGTATTTATACATATTTCAATATGCAATTTGCAATTGCACGTATTTCGAGGCTATGGTTCCTCCTATGTTTTCATGATGGTTTAATGAACGATTTTATATGATTTGTGTGTATCATGTTTTAATGATATTTTGACTATGATTGTGAGTATGATTTACGGTTTGGCACATATTTCGAGAATGTTAGAGATTTGCACGTTTTACGAGATTTCGAATATGTGGTGTTTTAACCGTGATTTTGGTGATTTGAATTTGGTATTTAAACTATGATTTGATTTCAAAGATGTAAAACGGATTTTGGGAAAAGCGATTTTGGGCTTGATGCCCAGTTGATAAAAATGTCTTGATGAACGAGTTTCGGGTTTCGGTAACTTGAAAGTGGATTTCTGGATTTGGGATCGGGATGATGGTTCCGGATGCCGGCTTACGGAATCATTATTGCGAATTCGGATTCGGGAATGGATGACGGATATGATTTGGGATTTGAATGTGAAATTCGGACATGAGTTCCATTTCAATCAAGTGTCATCTCGGGTTTGACTTGGGAAAGTGGTTTACGATGGATTCTGGAATTGTTGTGATTTACAATTGTTTTGGGTTTAAAGACCCGGTACTATTGATGAATGATGTCTTGGGTTTAAAGACCCCGTACTATGGCTGGATCATGTTTTGGGTTTAAAGACCCGGTTGATTGATGACCGAGGAGGGCCCTTGATTGACATCTTTTGAGTTTAAAGACTCGGCTATCGTGATATCACCCGAGGCCTATTGATTGTGTTTTGAGTTTAAAGACTCGTTGATATCCCGGGAAGGCCTCATATATATGAGTTTAAAGACTCGGTAATTGATATCCAACAAACTGATTGACTTGTAATTTGTTGTTGATTTATGATGTTTTCGAATGTGTTGGGCAGTGGCCCGGTTTAAATGGCTTGATGGATTTTGGATTTGGTTTTGGATTCATGATTTTGGGCTGAGGCCTTGTGTAGGTGATTGTGGGCTAAGACCCGAAGGTTAAGAAAAGGAAAAAGATTTTGATTTTCATACACGGTTTTCTTATACTCGAAAATGAAATGGATTATGAAATTATTTTCGAATGCATGCATTGGTTTTACATGGAGGGTAGAAATATATTTATGGAACATGTTTTATAACTGCTTGATTTTCGTCCACTCACACCTTTTGTTTTTTTATTGACCCTCCAGGTCGTGGCTCGATGATCGAGGCTATTCGAGAGGTGGAGGCATGAGTGGGCACACGTATGATTATCCCTTGTTCGACAAGTGTTGAGGGTAATTTGGGAACTTCAGTCGACTTGCCAGACAGGAGTAGGACCTGGCACGATTATCAATGTCCCTTCAGGAACGGTCCTGTCAAATTGGTATCAGAGCCAGGTTGCTGATTCTGTTGCCACATCATGCCTCTGAAACATAAGCCTCGTGCGCGACCTGGTAGTGAGACGGGTAGACGAGTGTGTATGAGACCTCGTGATAGATCTCGGATGAGGTTGACCCTGGATTGAGGGTCATATGTTATTTAGTGTACACTGTGAACTACTGTTTGTTAGAAATAGCATTGTGTGGGTCCCGAGGACGAATGAGCCCAGAGGCTAGGAAGGTTGCACATTTGGGCAAGTTGTACTCGTGAGGAGATTATTCTCAGTGAATTCCTTCAGTGGAATGTACAAAATGTGATGGGATATCTCTTAGGCCTTATAGGTCGTATAAGATATGGTGGACCACTGGTATCTGTTCAGTGACTGGGTATGCCAATGATGGCATGGCTGATTGGTATGAGATTGGACTCAAGAGGAGTCGAGATATGGGTACGGGACTCAAGATGAGTCCGGATATTGGCTAGAAACTTGAGATGAGTCATAGTAAGGTATCAAGGCTCGAGAAGAGCCAAAAAGGCTGATTTAGGAATGTTTGGCACTTAGGATGTCAAGGACTGGTATATGGTCAGATACTGATGAGTTAGGAAATTATAACTTGGTCTTGTCTTTGGTGACTGAGGTTCGGGCGGAGACCCGAGGTAGACAGATATTTGGCCTTAGGAGATAGGCCAGTGGGAGGTGAAGTGATAAGGGTAATGATATAGTAAGAATGATGATTGTGAGTCGTCTTGTCACATCATAAAGAAATGGTTATATAGACTGATTGATATAGTGAGATGGCTCTGTTGGGGTGTGGTAGAGTGAGGATTGGCTCCTATATTGGTTGTTGATGTGGCAAGAGTGGGGAGAGTTAGTGGGGCCCATGATGGACCATAGGGGCGTGGTCAGTTAGGACCACATGCCCGGGGATTTGCAATTCCTTCGTAGGAAGTCTGAGTAGCCCCGGAGTGATAACCTGGATACCTATTATTGGTGGTCATGAATATGTATTTGGTAGGTCCCGAGCTATCCAATCTTCCATGTCTTGAGATTGGCTATTGGTCGGTATGGTGTTGTTTGTGATTGGTTATGGTATGGAAGTCGTTGAACTGACTAGAGTTACCAATGTGATACTTTGATAATACTTATGTGGTAACCTTGGTATTTTTATATGGTAAAATTGGTGAGATATAAGGGGGGTAGACCTATCGATGTGAGGTTACCCAGGATGATTGGTGTTATTCACCTAGTGGCTGACTTAGATTTGGATGAGTTGGATGTAATCCTTGGATTAGATGGGTTGATGACTCATGAGACCTCTATGTTGATTAGGAAGTGATATGGGGAATCTAGGATTCCAGAGGTTATGTTTCAAGGAGACCCGAGGGTGTTACCCTTTAAGAGGTTGGTATGAGGTATTCAAAGGTTGCTGGTCATGTGTGCGGTGTGTGTGCTTCGTGTATGAGATGTCTAGTAAGGGCTGAGGATGCACGGATTTTTCAACGTATTTCCTGAGGTTTTGCCAGGATGAGAAATTGAGTTTACGATGATCTGAGCTTATATGTTGATTATGGACAACCTAATAAGGTAACGGTATGGGATAAGTATCCCGTATCACGAGTTAGGGAATTGTGGTTTCGTGGGAAGGTTGTGATTAGTGGCCTTATTAAGAGAGGCCAACATGGTGGTGATTGTCGATTTTGAGTAAAAGAGAGAAAAGGATAATGTCCGGATTTGATATGGCTAAGGCTAGTTAATACCCTTGGACGACCAATTGGATTAGGTATATTTGTAAGGTGATAGTCAGGTATTCTGACCACATTTAGATAGTATTTGGTATCATGGTTGATGGTTGGCTGGTGTCCTCCTATGTACGGATGAGTGTATGAGATACTGGACAGATGTAGCAAATGCCTCAGGGAAAAATATATGGCTAAATAAGTGTTGGGTTTGGTTGAACTAATAACGGTCGGGATTAGTGTGAATCCTAGGAAAAACAGATGTGTTAGTCAATGGAAATAAGGACTGAGATAGAATGGTTACAAGTGGAGAAATGGTGACTTATGTCGATCACTCACTATGAGATTTGGGATTCGGTGAGTCGTGTGTTGATGCTAGTTAAACCCTCAGAAGTTGACCTTCCATGTATGAGTTGAGATTGACCCATGGGGTTGAGTATGCAGAGGTCATATACCTTTGGGAAGGAATGTACGAGTACTGTATCGACCATTAGGATTAGTAATGATGGATAAGAAGAAAGGCTTAATGTGTGATAAGGTGATGGTCGGAATATATTGAGATGACAACCACATTGGTAGATCAGGTATTATTTGGGGAGAGGATTTTCATGTTTGATAACTTAAGGATAGGTGGAATCCTGTTAGTTATGGAACTCCATAGGATTGGAGTAATACATGATTTCTGATAACTTGGACGGTTGGCGTCCAACTGCAGGACCATACTTGGTGTATGGTGGAGTTGAAGCTAAGAAAAGGATGTGATTTGCGATATAGTATGAATGGTTGTATTGAGTGCTTATTGGCAATAGGAAGGAATCAAGAGGAAAGGTTAAAATCATTATACGTAGTGACCCTAGGAAAGGGATATGGTGTAATTAACCTAGTGAGGCGAATGAGCTCCCGAGTTGTTGAACCTTATGAGTTTATTGGCCTGGTGACATATGCATAAGGATGTATCATGTCACGAGTGGATGACATTTGATTGAGAAGATATGACGGGTTTTTATGTTTCCTGGATTGTGTGGACTCGAACGTGAGTTAGGCTACATATTCCTAGTAAGTTTGTGGTATGACTGCCCATGGGACATGGGTTTACAGAATGATTGAGATTGGTTGTATGATTTCTATAAGTTGGGTATGACTTATATTCGGTTGAGAGTGATCATGTTTCGGGATTATCGTAGACATATATCCACGGGAAAACTATTATGGCTCCCACTAATTGGAATTTCGAGGACAAAATTCTTTAAGGGGGGTAGGTTGTAACGACCCGGACATTCGAAAAAGGAAAATTTGGAAAAGTTTGAAGAAAATGACGATTTTTCCCTTGGAAACGGGCAAACGGTTGACTTTTGGTTTGAGCGGTCAAACGGACATTGACAGATGACTGTGACGTGGGTCGAGACATCACGAGTTTATAGACAGGTGACACGTCCGATTCCGACATTCGAGGAGGAAGTTATGATGTTTGGAAGTTCAAGGGCATTTTCGTAATTAGGGCAAAAAGGGGGTAATAGTTGACTTTTTACGTGACACGTGTTTTTCACGAACTTCGAGGACCGTTAGGTAGGTCTCGATGCCCTGAGTTCGTAGACAGGCGGCACACTGAAAACAGACCTCGGACGGATGAGTTACGGTTCTAGAACGAGGAGGTGCATTTTGGTAATTTTTTAAGGGAAGGGCAAAATGGAAATTTTGCCCAGAGGCCACCGTGTAACAGCTGCAAGTGGGCTGAAACAACCGTGAATGGGTGGAAGGATTTTTTTAACAAATCAAGTGACAATTGTCACTAACAGAGCTTGGATTAGTGGCATTGAGGACTGAGTGAGTGCTAGGCGTGCTGGGTGGACTGAGTGGAACAGAGCACGGGAGGAATTTTGAAATGGTTTTGGGTCTGTTTGCGGGAAACACAGTCATAGAGTGGCTGAGAGATTCCCACGAGCTGTGGGGATGCACGATTTAAATAACAGAGAGGTTAGAAGTGCATGGGAGCCATTCTGAGAGGCAAGCACTGAGGAGCCAGAGAGAAAAATCGAATTCGGGAATTTGGGAAAAATGGAGGGGAATTCGAAGTTTAATCTATGAGTTGAGGGGAGCCAAACAGAAATTAGAAACAATCTTCTGGACTCATTTAGACTTCAACCGTACAAACATTGAAGGAAATTGATCGCGGTTTGGCCAAGAACAGAAGTTCCAGTTTCTGGAAAATTTCGAGCTTGAGGACGACCACCTACAGGTAATGATTCGTGAGATTGGTTATGGTTTAACATTTGATTAGGTCTTACGAAGATTCTGCAGCATTTAATTAGAAAACCAAGCTGATCTGAGTAAGTTTCAAAAGTTGACCCGTTTGTTTGATCATGACTGGAATGATCGATTTAAGGCTTGATGTGTGTAATTTAGTTTACAAATCCCTAATTAAACTTATTTCGATACAACTGGACGTTTGAATTGTCGAAAAATATGTCGAATTAAGGGAAAATTTAACGGGTCATGTCGCGGGTTGAGTAACCTGCTTGCAGGCTAGTCGGGTGAGGAAGACGACTGTGCGGGTACTGTAGCAGGCGCGTGAGCATCACGCGCAGCCGCTTGCGACGGTGCGTGGGGGCGCGTGAGCGAGGATTTTGAGGTGAGGTCAACATGACTTTTGTTCTATGCAATCTAAAGAACATTTTAGCATTGGTTTCGAGTTAATCGGAGACCGTTTCGATATTGTTTCGAGGGTCCGAAAGTTTATGTTACGTTTTTAATTAATATTTAATTCCCAGAAAATTATGGGAAATTAGTATGATATTATTTGAGTCCTTAGTGACCCTAAAGAATGATTTTGGACAGGATTCAAGATTCCTGGAAAATTTCGAAAATTACGGAAACGCGTGCAGCTAGAAAAGTGAGCGATATGGACGGTGTGTGAGTGGACTTTGTTTTCTAAACTTCAATGCATGAATAATTGTTTTCTTTGCTTTATAATTATGATTTCTATGATTATGATTATGACTTATGGCATTTACAATTTCCGTATTTATACGTATTTCAATATGCAATATGTCATTGCACGTATTTCGAGGTTATGGTTCCTCCTATGTTTTCATGATGGTTTAATGAACGATTTTATATGATTTGTGCGTATCATGTTTTAATTATATTTTGACTATGATTGTGAGTATGATTTACAGTTTGGCATGTATTTCGAGAATGTTACAGATTTGCACGTTTTACGAGATTTCGAATATGTGGTGGTTTGACCGTGATTTTGGTGATTTGAATTTGGTATTTAAAATATGATTTGATTTCAAAGATGTAAAACGGATTTTGGGAAAAGCGATTTCGGGCTTGATGCCCAGTTCATAAAAGTGGCTTGATGAACGAGTTTCGGGTTTTGGAAACTTGAAAGTGGATTTCCAGATTTGGGATCGGGATGATGGTTCCGGATGCCGGCTTACGGAGTCATTATTGCGAATTTGGATTCGGGAATGGATGATGGATATGATTTGGGATTTGAATGTGAAATTCGGACATGAGTTCCATTTCGATCAATTGTGATCTCGGGTTTGACTTGGGAAAGTGGTTTACGATGGATTCTGGAATTGTTGTGATTTACAAATGTTTTGGGTTTAAAGACCCGGTACTATTGATGAATGATGTCTTGGGTTTAAAGACCCCGTACTATGGCTGGATCATGTTTGGGTTTAAAGACCCGGTTGATTGATGACGGGAGAGGTCCCTTGATTGACATGTTTTGAGTT
This sequence comes from Prinsepia uniflora, assembly GCA_032719365.1. NCBI lineage: Eukaryota > Viridiplantae > Streptophyta > Magnoliopsida > Rosales > Rosaceae > Prinsepia > Prinsepia uniflora. The sequence goes on along the minus strand of CM064863.1, from coordinate 56,755,384 downwards.
TAAAGACTCGGTTATCGTGATATCACCCGAGACCTATTGATTGTGTTTTGAGTTTAAAGACTCGTTGATATCCCGGGAAGGCCTCATATATGTGAGTTTAAAGACTCGGTAATTGATATCCAGCAAACTAATTGACTTGTAATTTGTTGTTGATTTCTGATGTTTTCGAATGTGTTGGGCAGTGACCCGGTTTAAATGGCTTGATGAATTTTGGATTTGGTTTTGGATTCATGATTTTGGGCTGAGGCCCTGTGTAGGTGATTGCGGGCTAAGACCCGAAGGTTAAGAAAAGGAAAATGATTTTGATTTTCATACACGGTTTTCTTATACTCGAAAATGAAATGGATTATGAAACAATTTTCGAATGCATGCATTGGTTTTACGTGGAGGGTAGAAATGTCTTTTCTGGAACATGTTTTATAAATGCTTGATTTTCATCCACTCACACCTTTTGTGTTTTTATTGACCCTCCAGGTAGTGGCGCGATGATCGAGGCTATTCGAGAGGTGGAGGCATGAGTGGGCACATGTATGATTATCCCTTGTTCGCCAAGTGCTGTGGGTAATTTGGGAACTTCAGTCGACTTGCCAGACGAGATCAGGACCTGGAACGTTTATCAATGTCCCTTCGCGGACGGTCATGTCATCATTAGATACTAAAAACAAGTATCTAAATTTGAACCGAAATCTTACCGTGTCGGGTTTGCCAGCCAGCGTCCACGGCGGCTCTCCACGGAGGCATCACTAGAGTCTCCTCAACACCTCCTTCATTTTTCCTTCAAACACTATCGTCAAATATTGAGAGTCGAGGGTTGTATGGCTTTGAGAACACAAACCTCCTCTGTTTTACTCACACGGTGTTTCACGGTTAGGGTCACTATCCCCTACAACTGTCGTGATTAAACCACCACCACAGCCTCCCACAGCCCTCAGCCTCACTTTCCTTTCCTAATCACTCTTCACTAATACAACTTGGTCTCACACAACTCACAAACACAGAAGATGGATGTTTGTTCAAAGTCTCTGTTTTTCTCTCATCTTATTGATCAGCCTTATTTAAAATTGCCCACCGTGTGTGAGACTTGGCTAGAAGCCACTGGAGGCTGGCCAGGTGTCCTCCAGCCAATGGTTCAAACCAAAAATATCCAATTACTCAGGCCCAATTTTCCCTATCTGATTGCTCACAAATCCCAAGGTGCCAAAAAGACCATTGTGCCCCTAAATGTCCAAATTACCATTTTACCCTTCATTTACCTAGACCCGTAACTAAACTGTCTGACGTCGAATGACGGCGTGCCGCTTGTCATTGTACTCAGGACATCGAGACCTTCCTAACTGTCCTCGTGTAAAAAGTCTACAAATTCCCTCTTTTTATCCTAATTACGAAAATGCCCTCGAACTTCCGAACGTCATAACTTTTTCCTCGGATTTCGGAATCGGACGTGCCACTTGTCTATGTACTCATGACGTCCCGAACTACGTCACAGTCATCGCTCAAAGTCCATTTGACCGCCCGATTAAAAAGTCAACATATTTGCCTATTCTAGGGGCAAAATCGTCATTTTACACCGTCCGTCTGAAATCATCCAACTAATTACTGATTAACCTCACTAATTCGTCATTAATCACTAAGCTAATCCCAATTTGTGGAACGGGTCGTTACACTAGTGCCCTAGAGGTAAACGGTTTGGGCTGGTACCCGTGAGATTACCGTTTTGGGATGGTGCCCTTGAAATCACTGTTTTGGGCTGGTGCCCATATGATAACTGTTTTGGGCTGGTGTCCGTACAATAAAATGTATATCGTTTTGGATACTATGTTCTGGATTGGTCAACCTCAGATTATTAGATTGACATATCCAGAGTTGGACTCCGTGGATTCCTAATGATGGGCTCGGACGTAGTTAGGGTTGGACTCCACACGTACTGGCGGGGTTGGACCCTGTAGATCCCGTACTGTCCTACCGGTAGTGCACATGGGATGCTAGTTGGACTAGCATGATGAGGTTTGATGTAACGACCCAAACCGTAATCGCGAGATTACTAGGAGATTAGCGCGACTAATCCTGATTTGTGCTGCACGTTGACATTGGTCCATTGCGTAGATCGAGGGATTACGATAATATAGACAGGCGGCACGTCAAATTTGGATGTCGAATGATGATTTTACGGGTCACAAAAAATTTTGGGCTATTTTTATAGTGCACACATTACGAGAAAAATTGAATTGTATTTGTCTGTTGTGGGGCCCGGAAATATCTGGTGGGGACCACAGGATTAGTGACAAGTGTCACTCATTCTATGACCCTCACATTTGATCCTTATCCCTCCCTCACTCTTTCATTTTCCACACACACTTGATTACTCATCCCCATTGTTCTTCATGGTTTCACCAGCTGGTGCTGGATTAGGGAACTTAGTGAGTGGCTGAAAGTGATGGGAAGAGTTGGAAGCAGGGACCGCAGTGAAGGCTACCGGAAAACCCAAAAACCCAGGTAACCACTGAGCGCGTGTGTGTGAGTTTTGGGTTTTTAATTTTTGAACGATTTGGATGGTAACTAAGGGCTTGATTGTATTCTGTGAGCCCTTGCGAGTGTGTAAAGCCAAGAAACAAGAAGGTTGGGTGCTGGAATCATCTTGGTGATGAGTTCGAAAGGACCCGCGAAGGATCAAGCTTGGCAGGTAAATTCTAGGTACTCTCTCTTAACTTTAAGGCCATAGATCGATTCCTGATTGGATTACGAGTCTAGTGGTGGAAAAATGATGGAAAACAGTCAAGAAACAAGGGAGTTTAGACAGGGTCACGATTCGGGTCGAACGACCCATTACAGTCCACGTCATCCTTGTCAGACCACATGACAAATCCGGTGATGCCACATGGCGACTTGTCAAGGGCTTGTCAGGTTGACGTGGCAGTGATGACATCAGTAATGACACGTGGAATGTATCAGAGAGTGACATGTGGCATGTGTCAGAGAGTGACATGTGGCATGTGTCAGAGAGTGACACGTGGCACCAATTAGGGGTTGCTACGTGGAAGATGTCAGAAGCTGTCAGGTTGTCAGGCTGACGTCAGCGTTGACTAGTGTTGACTAAACTTTGATCGGCGCGTGGGCATGTGGGCATGAATTTTGGGGTCAAATCGGTCTTGTTCGAAAGGTATCGACGTCCTGAATCCAATGGTGCTGGTTTCAGGTCGATCATAGGTAATTTGGTTCGTGTTTAGGAGGTTTTCTTCTCGAGAAGCGTGTTCGGGATGAATATTTTGTTTCGAGGTTTTGGGGGTTTATTATATGGACTTGTATAAATTGATAAGGACCCTCGAGTGTGATTTGGACAGGCTTGGACGTCCCGGAGGCTTCGAATTGGCTTACGAGTCATGTTTTGAGCGAGCGGTGGTACATGTGAATGGACTTTTGTTTTACCTAAATCCTATGCATGCGTTCATACATGATTTTTGATAACGTTCGAACTACGCATTTAAATAAACACATAATTCAACTATTACTGCAATTTAAATCCTTTTTGTGTAGATGTAGTACTAGTAAATAAGGATTGTTCATAACCAGTGAAATTAGGAAACATTAATAATGTGTTAGTGAAAAAGAATAATAAATAATCAAAGAATAAAACAATAAATGAATTAAATAATTAAGTAATAAAGAATTAAAGAATCAAAGAATAAAAGAATAACATGATTTTGGGGTTTTGAAAAGAGTTTGTAGCCTAAACTACGTTTTAACAAACTAAGAATTAAATTTAAATTAACAATCAAATTATTTAAACTACTCCTAAAATAGACTTCCTTTAAGCACAATTTTTACCAACACTCTAACATTATGTTTATATTGAACCAATCACGAAATTCTATCTTCATCATCTCAATTACATGCATACATTTTTCATATTATAAATGCATCAAACAGCGAATTATTACTTACAATATGATCCACCTTAAGTTTTTTATTTAATGCGTCGAACAACGGTCAAACATTAAATCTCTTCAATCCTATTCTAAGTGCCTCAAACAGTGAATCAACACTTAGCGTTGAATTGAAGGTTAAGCACTAAAACATATGAAGTCAATGAAATTCAAAAAGTAAAACACATAGAGATTGTATTCATACTTACAAATGTTAGGAAGAAAATATATACCAATACATATATTGAATTATAAGTAAAGCTAATAACAATAACAAGAGTTTAAGTAGAAAAATATGGTTTTTCACAAGAATCACCGAACATCGGCAGAAAATTTGTGAAGATGGTGGAAGAAATATGAGGAATTCGGTCTTAAAAACTCTCGAATTGCCATAGAATTACATATCCTTAGGTTTTCTTAAGGAAAGCATAAAATGTGTACAAAGAGAAGTTTAAGAAAATCTAAGAACAAAGTAAAGAAAATGAAATTAAGAAACAAAATGTAAAGACAAATCTATAAACAAGAATTAAAGGAAAACTAATTAAGAAGAAAATCTTCAAGAAACTAAAATTGGTCCCAAAATATATCTAAAAAGAGAAAGAAAAAAAATTAAAAGGAGACTAAGTGAGGAGCAAAAAGGGACCCTTAAACAATGAAATGGCCTCCGCTATTTATAGAGGAAGTGCCAAGAACTAGCTAAAAATAAATATAAACACAATAATAAAATAATACATGAAGAAATGATGAAAATGCAGATTTTTAGGGTTGATTGGAGCTGGAAAATGGCTGAGAAAACGTGCAATTGGAGCAGGTTGCAGCAGGGCGGGGAATCGAAAGTGAGTAGCTGAAAAACAAAACATCATTTCGATAGGTAGGCGCTGATAGGAAGCAGGTGACTCGGTGTGAAAGGCGTTGAAGCAGGACAGGTGGTTCGGTGAATGGCTCCTGACACAGACGTGGTGGGATCGGCGTGAGCGACAATGTCAACCCGTCAGGCGTGCGAGGGTACGGGCCGAAAATGTGTTTTGCAGCGCGGGATGCGTTGTGCGACGTGGAGCCTCCGTTTCGACACGCACACACTGAAGTTGATCTGAGCGCTTCGGTGGACAATCAAAGTGAATGATGGCTTGTCAGGTGGACTGCAACATGGGTCTTCTACATTTGGGCCGCGTTTCAATGGGCTTGTGGGCTGAGCGACTGGGCCGAATTTTGGGCTACGATTTAGGCTGAAGGCTGGGCGCTGGGCTGTTGAATTCAGTAGGCCCTACCGAATTCCTTTAAATAATTTGGTGGTTTTCCTTATTTCGTCCATAATTTCTTCGTTGTAACTCCGATTGGGACGATTCTTTTGCCAAAATGCTCATAATTTCATGCTTGATTTATTTTTGCAAATTTCCCACAAAATATATTATTTTCTCCAATTGTTTGCCATTTTAATATTAAAAGATAAGAATAAGGGTATAAAATAGCATAAAAAAGCTTAATTAACGGCGCTTTTTGCAAGGAAATTTGGTTTATTATACTCTTGATCTTTACTGAGTTTTGGAAAATGGTTTATACTTGTTATATCATGTTTATATGATTTTGATGCTGTTTTATTTGGGTCTTTGAATCTGGTTTGGATTATGGAAATAAAGTTGATGTGAAATATGGTTATCTGATTTTGGATAAATGTGGTATGATCGGATTTCTAGATTACGCCTAGATGTTGTATCCCTAGGAAGTCATTCAGATGCTATATCCCCGAATGGTTTTGGTATGTGGTTGACGTCCAGATGTTGTATCTGTAACAACCCGTCCTGAATTTCGGGATTAGATTAGTGACTAATCGAGGATTAGTGATGTTAATCGGTGATTAGTTGAGTGAAATTGGACGAACTAGCAAAATGACCGTTTTGCCCCTGGTCGTAGGAAAAATGTTGACTTTTTGACTGGGAGGTCCGATGGCCGAGGGCCGAGGACCGTTACGTAGATCAGGTCGATACAAATCTATAGACAAGCGACACGTTGAAATCGTTCGACGGATAAGTTACTGTTCACGGAAGTTTCAGGGCACTATTGCACGTTTTACGAAACGACTTAGCTTTTGTCCTCAATTGGGACCAGATATTTTGGGAAGGCCCAATGGATGAGTGACAAATGTAACTCATCCATTGCTCATTATGATTGCACACATGCATCCCCCTCCCTTGTTCGTGCAAACCAACCCACACAAACCCAAAACCCGATCTCATCCATTCCCCATCAAACCACACCCCAACCCATTCCCTCTCCTGATTCAATCTGAGTAGATAGAGGGTGGACTGCTGAGTTGAGGAGAGCATGGAGGTGGCCGAGCCGGCGTGCACGGTGGAGAGAGGTAAGGGCTCGGTTTATGATTTTGAATTCGAGTTTTTGTTTTGGGCTTTATGGACTGTTTTGGATGGTGGGTAAGGATTATTAGGTTGCTAGGATGATATTAGGATGGTTTATGGTGGTGGTGGATGGTTGTACGAGGTGGCCGGAACACAGAGACCGTGAGGGAGGAAATTGAACGGGGTGATTCAAGAAGTTTTTCATGGTTTTCTTCACACATTTAGATTTCTAAGGATTGAATTGGAAGATTGGTATTAATTAGGAAGAAAAAGGACCAAAAATGAGGGAGAAAATGGCCTGGACCGGTCACGCCAGTTCAGTTGGACCGGCTGACCAGTGGACCGGTCAGAACCGGCTGAATCGCGAAGAAGACGACTGAACAGTGCGGCGCGTGGCTCCCACGCGCAGGGGCTTTTGCCGGAACGTGTGGGCACGTGGCCCACTTTATGGGGAGGGTTCCAACATGTGAAATTGTCTATTCGATGTAACGAACATTTTGGGACTGGTTTCGTGTCGATCGGACATCGTTTCGATAGGTTTCGGGGTGTCCGAAGGTTTAGGATCGAGTTTAAAAATAGTTAAAAATTCCAGAAAATTACGGGGCTTTAGTGAGAGGTTAATAAGATAGTTAGTAACCCTATATTACGATTTGGATAGGTTTGGGAGTCCCAGTGACATCGATAGGCCCGGGAGAGCCGTATGGCATGCGTATCGAGGCGGTAACTCGAATGGTCTATGAGTGGACCTTATTTTCTAAATTGATGCATGCATAAATGTTTATTATGTGTTTTAATACTTTTTTTGTGATGACATGAGTGCATTTTTCTGTGGTTATGTATTGGCACGTATTTCGAGGTTTCAGCCTTATACGGTGCCTATACGAGTTTGTGTTTCTACGTCGATTTAAAGGAAATGGTTTTGGATTTAAAAAGGATAAACTCGGGCATGAGACCCATTTGGTTTTGTCTCGGGCATATGACCCTATTGATGACTTACGGGTCTGAGTCGTGGTCGCGGCGAGTGCTCTATGCACGGCGACGGACGATACGACGCTCGCCTCTGAACTGGGATATGTTCCTTCTGGAGAGGTCAGGATGCACAATATGTTGTCGGGAAGCTGATGGAGGCTCGACTTCGGAGTGCTAACAGTTTAGGATATCGATCGGTAATGAGTGCTCCATAATCTAGCGGTGGCCGCGTCAGTTGATTCATTCATGGCGACATACCAGGAGTGAGGACGGTTCTGGATGGATGGTTGCACGCATCACTACGATCGGAGTCATGACTGACCCTGAGATATCGGGCATGATGCCCAGTTGAATCATGTGTTCCGGCACGAGACCCAGTTACATTACATTTATGTTTTCGGGTCGGGGACCCTAAAGGAATTTCAAGGTTTATGGGGACCGGCATGAACCATTGAAAGGTTTTTATTATTCATGACGGTTTATGGGGACTGGGCATGAATCCTTTTAAAGGTTTTAAGGATTTTTCTATATATATATTCATATACCTTCATGGAATGTCTCCTCCGGGGAGGGTCATTGGCCTGGGTGGACCCCGGAGTAGACACGGAGAACTAATTGAGTGGACTCGTCTCTGTTGGGTACCTTACTCTCAGGAAGGCATGGATTATAACCTCAGGGAGGGTCATTGATCTACGAACATTGACCTGGGTGGACCCTGAGAGACTTGGGCTTGAGACCCCGGGTAGCACGCGCGTAGCTTTAGAAACCGTGACAGGAGTGGTGTTGTGTTTTATATGTATATGCTATATGATATGTGATGTTTACAGGTTTTGGGCTGCGTCCCACATGGATTTGGGCAGTGGCCCGTAAGGTTGGTTTCTTTATGGTTTTGGGCTTAGCTCCACGTATGGTTCTTTTGGATAAATGGTTTTTGAGTGCATGTTTTTTAGTGAAGGGTACAAATGTCTTTCGTATGAAAATGTTTTTATAACTCTTTGTTTTGTCCACTTACAGCTTTTAATGTTTTGACTGCCCTTCAGGTTGAATTCGGATGCGGGCTGTAGCAGAGACCGTGACATCACATACCTCCTCCGGATCCTGGCTTACTCTGAAGCCCGAGAGGGCTAAGGTTGGAATTTCCCTTGTCTGACACTCCATGTCAGGCGGGATCAGGACCGTCCCGCGTTAATCCCTGGGGGGATTGGGACGGGTCCTGACAGGTGGCATCAGAGCATGGTTGGCTCGTAGGATACTCAGGACGCTCTGATACTGACAGGTGGTATCAGAGCGGGGTTGTCTATGTTCGAGCAACCGTGTAGCTCTTGGAGTATCGCGCAGGTCGAGGATGTGATGTCTCAGTGAACTGAAGTTCATCATCAACCTGATAGTCAGGATATCGGTACGATAGTTAGTAGGATTAAATCATAGATCGTCTTGGTTCGGTACTCGATGCAGGGGTTAACATAGTTCTGTCGTGGATGACGATGTGGGACCCTACGAAGGGATTAATGTAATAGTAATTTAGAGTTTTGATCGTGAGGCGGTTAGTTGGGATCGTCTCTCACGATGTTATAGGATAGTTTTGACGACTGATTAGGAGTTGTGATGATTAGATGGTCAGCTTTTGTTGAGTTAGGTGGCTATGCTGCTAGGAGCAGCCGGGTTCGAGGAATCCTAGTTGAACTGATAGTAGGAATGGATTGAAGTCCATATGATGTCGAGACCGCGCGGTCGGTCAGATTGTGGAATATACTGCCTTCTGCAGTTGGGTTCAAGGGAAACCCTAGGTAGTGATCGTGGAACCCTAAGGTAAGATGTATGCTTCGGAAAGGTGAGTTGGCGGGTGGGTTGACTTCGATGACTTTTTGGAGTCGAGACCGTCGGTTAGTCTAGTCATGTCAGCTTTAGTGATGGGACTGCAATCCGCAATCGAGGTTGTAGTAATCGGTTAGATCTAGATGGTTGTCGTACTACTTTAGTTGTGATGGATAGTTGGTGCAGCTAAGGTCATGGGCGACCTAGTAGACGACATTGGTTGCGTCGAGTTACGACTGATTAGAGGTTGGTTGGACAGGTTACCAGGGTTTGGTACTTGTCGACGGAATCCTGGAGTGGGGATACGGAGTAGTTGGTACAGGCAATTAATTCCGTTGGATGCGGAGTCTGGATAGCAATGTCTGGTAGTTAGGTCTGCACGAGTCTATGGCAGGCACTATTACCGAGAGTGGTTGTAGTCGCGGTTGTTGGGAATCGGGGACGTTCAGGGGACATTTCTTTTTCTTGTATGAGAGGTCGGGGTGACTGTACCCAGAGTTGTTGGGTACGAGGGAGGCAGAGTTTCTCCAATTCGAGCAGAGGTACGGGGTCATCGCTCGGTATGAGCGGAGATCCAGGGTTATCTAATTTGCACATGGTGTATTGCTGATAGTGATGGTGCTAGTACTAGTGTTGGTGTTGGTGCCGGTGATTGTGATGACGATGAGTCACGAGTCGGGATGTGACTCCGTCGAAATGAGCTTTTGTTCGGTATGAGTCACGAGTCGGGATGTGAATCCGTCGATAGTACTCGATATGTCATGGGGTTTAGCGACCAATTGGTCAGATATGGTGGTATGCAGAGATTTGACTGCAGATCACAGTAGGAGTCTGTTGTGACTCTTCAGTCGAGAGGTACATCAGGTTAGGATTAATTGACATCCTTTTGGATGTGCCTAAACGGTGTAAACTGATAGGCGAACTTGGTAGTGAATTAGGTTGGTTACAGACACGTGTTTGATGTCCAAGTGTGTTGGTTCCGACATGGTTGGAACTTTGGAGTCGAGAGCGGTTGTGTTTGAGGCGTTGAGGAAAGTGCTTGATTTCGCATTGGAGGTCGACTTGGAAGTAGGTGAAGGAGACTTCTCGTTTTCTGCTCTTTAGCAGATAGTACAGAGTGCTGGAGAATGACATTGGATGAACTTTGATGTCATTATCTTAGATTCTTCGTGATTCTTCCCTAGGTGGGATTACGAGGAGTGATTTGACAGCTAAGTGTTCAAAGAGGGTGTAAGAACCGAACACCTAGGCTGTGGGTCAAATTTGCGTGATTCGAAGAGCAAAAAGTAACTGGCGTCACTGGATGTGACAAGTGAGTGACCGAGGTCGGGTAATCAGTAAGGGTGAATTGCCTTGCTGATTATGCTAAGCTAGAAGCAGCGGAAATTAATTAACGCGGGGACAAAATTAATTAAGGAGGGAAGGTCGGTTAGAATTTCGAGGACGAAATTATTTAAGGAGGGAAGGTTGTAACGACCCGTCCCGAATTCCACGATTAGATTAGTGACTAATCGAGGATTATTGAGGTTAATCGGTGATTAGTTGAGCAAAATCGGATGAACGATGCAAAATGACCGTTTTATCCCTGGTCGTGGGCAAAATGTTCACTTTTTGACTGGGAGGTCTGATGGCCGAGGGCCGAGGACCGTTACGTAGATCAGGTCAATACGAATCATTAGACAGGCGGCACGTCAAAATTGAACGTTCGACGGAGAAGTTACGGTTCACGGAAGTTTCGGGACACTATTGCACGTTTTACGAAACGACTTAGCTTTTGTCCTCAAGTGGGCCAAGATATTTTGGGAAGGCCCAATGGATGAGTGACACTTGCCTAATGGATGAGTGACAAGTGTCACTCATCCATTGCTCATTATGATTGCACACATGCATCCCCCTCCTTTGTTTATGCAAACCAACCCACACAAACCCAAAACTCGATCTCATCCAATCCCCATCAAACCACACCCCAACCCATTCCCTTTCCTGATTCAATCTGAGGAGTAGATAGAGGGTGAACTACTGAGTTAAGGACGGCATGGAGGTGGCCGAGCCGTCATGCACGGTGGAGGGAGGTAAGGTCTCGGTTTATGATTTTGAATTCGAGTTTTTGTTTTGGGCTTTATGGACTGTTTTGGATGGTTGGGTAAGGATTATTAGGTTGCTAGGATGATACTAGGATGGTTTATGGTGGTGGTGGATGGCTGCACTGTAACAACCCGTCCTGTAACGCCCCGGACATTTAGAAAATGTAATTTTGTAACATAATGAGTAAATGACGTTTTTACCCTTGTGAATAGTATAGTCAAATTGTTGACTTTTTGATTGGTGAATCAAACGGATGTTGACCGATGACCGTGACGTAGTTCGGGACGTCACGAGTCCATAGACAGGTGGCACGCCCAATTCCGACAATCTGGGAAAAAGTTATGACGTTCGGAAGCCCAAGGGCATTTTCGTAATTTGGGCGAAAAGGGGGAAAATGTTGACTTTTTGTTTGCCAACTAATTTTCACACGATTCGAAGACCGTTAGGTAGGTCTCGATGCCCGGAGTACAACGACAGGCGGCACGTCGAAAACGGAGTTCGGTTACGAACGTTACGGGTCACGGAAGGCTAGGGGCAAAATGGTAATTTGTCCAACCAGGGGCAAAATGGACTTTTGGCCTTGATCAGACTTGTCTTTTGTCTGATTCTCACTTCATAAAACACAGAACCGGGTCTTAAGGGAAACACAATAATATCCCCTTTTGACTACTTTTCCCCAAATTAAGGCTTGGACTATGATTATGTCCAATTGGCCCGTGATAAGCCCCAAACTCGTCGCCATTATGCAATTGAACGTCTAAGTAGCATAACTGAGAGAGAGGGACTTGAGAGGTTCAGAGAACTGAGAGAATTTTGCTTCGAAAATTCTGGGAAATTGGGGGAAAATCGAATTCGGATTTGGGAGCCAGGAGAGGACCAATTGAGGATTCCATTAGGTTGCTGGGATCAAAACTAAAAGCTTTGCAACAAAAACGAGAAGAATTCGTGTCGAATTGAGGAAGAACAGACGCTGCCATGGCTGCCAAAAATCGACCTTGAGTTCAGATACTTAGAGGTAAGCTCAATCGAAATTGATCATGGAAAATTGTTCATTATACTCTCACGAAGCTAACCATATGAATTAATTGAAAAATCAGGCACGGAATCGTGAAACCCGATTAGGAGACCCGTCGAATTTCGATCGTGAGTCGTGAAGATTTGGACCTTACCTGAGGTAATTGAGTTCACAGAACTGAAATGAAGTTAGAGTAGATGAGATCAGTTGAAAGAACGGATCGATTCGAGGTCGAATTGACTGAGATTGCATCGGATCCTATCGCGGGTATTTCAACCCGTTTATCAGACAAACGGGCGAGAACGATGCACTGTAGCTGTACTGTGCTGGGCGCGTGGCTTTCACGCGCAGCCGCTTGCGGCGGCGCGTGACGGCGCGTGGGGAGGATTCCGGCAAAGTGTTCAACATGAAACTTGATGTTCTCGATGATACGAACCTATCCGCGTTGGTTTCGGGTCAATCGGATATGGTTTCAGTGTAGTTCCGAGTACCCGACACGTTTAAATTTATATTAAAATAATATTATAAAATTCCGACAATTAGGGGATTCCTGTTTAAGGATTATATGATAGCCTAGTAACCTTAAATCACTTTGTTTGACAGGCTGGAATATTCCCGGGACTTCGGAGGAAAACGAACAGCTCGAGGCTGAACAATCGGGACGGTGTGTGTGAGTGGACTTTTGGTTTTCTAACTGTGATGCATGCATATATGGTTTAAAATGCTTATTTATATGATTTTCTATGATTTGACATGATTGATGCTTCGATTCGGTGATTTCTCGATTTTCTCGGTTTTATGATTATTATATTATTATATTCTGGCACGCTTTTCGAGAAATCATGAAATTGGTTAAAAATGATATTGTGGGCGTGAGAACCCAAGTAAATAATGATTTTGACTCGGATTTGGAGTTACATGTGAATTTGATGATTTTTAGTATTTTCGTGATTATTTTAATCAGTCTTTCGGGCACGTTTTACGAGGAACGTGCAAATGATGTTTTGGGCTAGGCCCGGATTGAAAATGATATTTGGACTCGGATTATGAGTCAATGATTGATTTTATGGATTTACGTGATCGTGGCAACTCGGGTTTACGGTTGCACGGATTTACATGAAATTGGTATTTTGGGGTGGGACCCAATGGAATTGTGTTTCTGATTGGATTTGCATTTTCCATGTGATTATATGATGATAATGATGATTTCGGATTTATAAAGTAAATCGGGACTTTGGTTAACTTAGGGCCGAGACCCTGTATTGATATTTGATTTGGTTTTCAATGCAACTGTTTTTCACTGGTTTTAGTGATGGTGATATGTTGCGGATATTTAGGGCTTTCGGGAGAAAATATGTTTTTCCCCGGAGTGCACCCTGGAGATAACGCTCGCCTTCGGGATGGAAGTGTTTACCCCGAAGAGGTCACGTAGCACGATCTTTGTCTTGCAGCCCAGGGGAGGCTTGACTCAGATCAGATGTGCTGGATTATATGGATCGGTAAGTGATGTGTTCACTAGATCTGGATTGCCGGCTGGTGATGTGTTCACAGCGGCGGATGCTCGGATTTTGAGCGGTCCTTGAGCCTATTGATATGCACGCGTTGCAGGGATAAAACGTGACTCTAAGCAACAAGATATGGAAATAAGTCCCGTGGTTTTGTGGAAATTGTTTTGATTGATCCACTTTAATTGATTTCCCATTATCACTCGTGTTTTATGATATGCATGCATGTTTGTGAAAACTGGAGGGTAAGAACTGTATTTTGGCAAATGTTTTTATAAGAGGTCATTTTTGTCCACTCACACCTTTATTGTTTTATGCACCCTCCAGGCCAGTGTACAGGTACGAGGGCTAAAAACGAGGCAAGCGAGGCAAAAGAATAAATAGACCGTTGCGCACTCAGACATTCTACAGAGTAGGAATTTGACCCCTATCTGTAATGATACCTATGCTCTGTATTGTCCTTGACTAGTCAAACTTGTGACGTCATTGGTCTGTAAAACTTAACTATCCCTTGTCTGACAATGTTTTCGGGATTTGTTGTGTGTTGTGTGTAATAAGTTTGGTTACTTTCGGAAATTTTTAGTTATTGTCAGACGGGAGCAGGATTCATCACGACTATCGAGGGATAATCGGGATGGGTCTTGTCAAATTGGTATCAGAGCATTAGGTCACGGTCTGAGTCTTACACATTAGTATACACGAATTGTGATACTGATATGTTTCTCTTACAGAACATCACAATATGCCTCCGAGACGCGAGCCCCGTACCCAGTCTGGCGATGATTTTGGAGGTCCGGACATTGAGAGAGCTCAACGTTTAGGGGCCATTGCATTCACTGGCCTGACTGATCCAGAAGAGGCTTTTGAGTGGATCACTCAATTTGAGCGGATCTTCGAGATTATGCAATGTCCACCAGGAGATATGGTTCCACTGGCCACATTTATGCTGAGCAGCCAAGCTTACCGTTGGTGGCGCGGATTGCAACTAACAGGGATGGATGCCCGTACTCTGAGTTGGGAGGACTTCCGTCATCGTTTCCTGGATCAGTTCTATCCTCGCTCCTTTCGTAATGCCAGGGAGGTTGAATTCCTACAACTACATCAGGGGGACATGTCAGTGGCAGACTATGAACTGAAATTCCTGAACCTGTCCAGTTTTGCTCCTCTTTATGTATCTAACGAGGAGGACAAGTACCGAAGGTTCGAGCAAGGACTGAGGAATGACATCCGAGGAGCTGTGACTGTGGGAACTTATGCCACCCTGCGAGAGTTGTCTGATGCAGCTGCACGAGTTGAGGCGACCTTGCCAGTGCCACAGCAGTTTTCGGGCTCTGGTCGACGCCGGGACCGTCAGTACCAGGGATCTACGAACCAGAGGTCCTCCAAGCGAGGTAATTATGGCTCTGGATCTTCGCGTGGCGCTCGACCGAGTTATGGAGGTAGGGGAACACAGACATTTGGGTATCGACCATCAGCGACTGCACAGTTCAGAGAGGCATCAGTGGGATCTACTGACCGACAGAGTAATGACCGAGGCAATGTTCTTGTCTGCTTTTACTGTAGGGAGCCGGGTCATTTCAAACGAGACTGTCCACGATTGGTTGGTAGTAGCGGCACTGGATGGGGCTCTACTGAGCGGGGCCCTAGTACGACTTCGGCTTCAAATGCTACAAGTGGGAGAGGAGGTGGCAGAACTCGGGGTGGATCTGGTGGATCACGAGGGCGTGGTCGGACTTCGGGACCACAGGCTCGAGTCTATGCGGTGACTCAACAGGAGGCCCGAGCAGCCCCGGAGGTGGTGACAGGTATGCTTACTATTTTCGGTCATCATGCACGTACTTTAATAGATCCGGGAGCTACCCACTCTTTTGTTTCTCGGGAGTATGCACTGTTGGCAGATAGAGAGATTTCTGCGATCGGATGTGAGATGGGAGTCGGTACACCGACTGGAGAGTTGTATGTAGTAAACCAAGTAATACGAGGATACCCTATTGTGATAGGGGACGTGCATCTAGTGGTTGACTTGATACTCTTAGACTTGTGTGACTTTGATGTTATCCTTGGGATGGATTGGCTGACAACCCATCATGCCTCTATCGAGTGTTTCGATAAGAGGGTGATACTTCGGAGCCCTGGATTACCTGAGGTGATATTTCAGGGAGATCGGAGGATGATAACCCCTAGAGTCATATCAGCCCTCTCGGCAGATAGATTTCTGAGGAAGGGCTGTCAGGGTTATCTAGCTTATGTTGTCGATGTGCGGGATGCACCAATCAAGGCCGAGGATATCCCAGTAGTGTGTGACTTCCCAGATGTATTTCCTGAGGATTTACCAGGATTACCCCCTTCTCGAGAGATTGAGTTCACTATCGAACTAATTCCTGGTACACGACCTATATCCTTGACACCTTATCGGATGGCACCAGCTGAGTTAAGGGAATTGAAGGTACAGTTGCAAGATCTTGTGGATGTGGGATTCATTCGACCAAGTGTATCGCCATGGGGAGCCCCAGTATTGTTTGTGAAAAAGAAGGAAGGAAGTTTGAGACTCTGTATGGATTACAGGCAACTTAACAAAGTCACGATAAAGAATAAGTATCCTTTGCCTCGGATTGATGATCTGTTTGATCAATTAAGGGGAGCCAAGTATTTTTCGAAGATTGATCTGCGTTCTGGTTACCACCAGTTAAGGATTCGGGAGGAGGACATTCCAAAAACAGCTTTTCGAACTCGGTATGGTCATTATGAATTTCTGGTGATGCCATTTGGATTGACTAATGCACCTGCGGCATTCATGGATTTGATGAACCGAGTATTCCGGAAGTACCTTGACCGATTTGTTATTGTGTTCATTGATGACATTCTAGTGTATTCAAGCAGTAAGAGGGCGCATGAGGAACATTTGAGGATTGTGCTTGATACGCTAAGGAGGAACCAGCTCTTTGCCAAACTGAGTAAGTGCCAATTTTGGTTAACGAGTGTTGGTTTTCTGGGACATGTGATTTCCGCGGATGGGATTCGTGTTGACCCCCAGAAGATAGAAGCGGTAGCAAACTGGGAGCAGCCAAAGACAGTAACCGAAGTAAGGAGCTTTTTGGGATTGGCCGGTTATTACAGACGTTTTGTGGAAGGCTTCTCCGCGATTG
This sequence comes from Prinsepia uniflora, assembly GCA_032719365.1. Lineage (NCBI taxonomy): Eukaryota > Viridiplantae > Streptophyta > Magnoliopsida > Rosales > Rosaceae > Prinsepia > Prinsepia uniflora. The sequence goes on along the minus strand of CM064863.1, from coordinate 56,738,575 downwards.
CTGCTCCGATGACCCGCCTAACCAGGAAAGGAATCAAGTTTGTTTGGGGCGAAGACTGTGAGCAAAGTTTCCAAGAATTGAAGAAAAGGTTGACCTCCGCTCCTATCTTAACCCTTCCGGATGATAGTGGAGAGTTTGAGGTGTACAGTGATGCATCCTTACAAGGATTAGGGTGTGTGTTAATGCAACATGGAAAGGTAATCGCATATGCCTCTCGACAACTGAAACCGCATGAACGTAACTATCCCACTCATGATTTGGAATTAGCTGCGGTGGTACATGCCCTGAAGATTTGGAGACATTACTTGTATGGGGAGACATGTAGACTTTTCACGGATCATAAGAGTTTGAAGTACTTTTTCACACAGAAGGAATTGAATTTGAGACAGAGACGATGGTTGGAGCTAATTAAGGATTACGACTGCACGATTGAGTACCATCCTGGAAAAGCTAATGTGGTAGCGGATGCACTGAGTCGGAAATCAGCTCACACTGTGGCACATCTACGAATGGTGCATTTACCCTTGTTGGTGGAACTACGTAGGACTGGAGTTGCTTTGGGACTGGATAACCAAGGTGGCTTACTAGCAAGTTTCCAGGTGCGACCAATTCTGATTGATCGAGTTATTGAAGCCCAACTGGAAGACCCTATCTTGTGTGTCCTTCGAATTGAAGCTGATGCGGGGGAACGACAAGATGTTGCAATTAGAAGGGATGGAGCCCTAGTAAAGGACGGACGGTTGTGTGTGCCCGAAAATGTAGCATTAAAGAAAGAGATTCTGGACGAGGCCCATAGTTCAGCGTATGCAATGCATCCAGGTGGGACGAAAATGTACCGTACGTTACGAGAGCATTATTGGTGGCCGGGTATGAAACGGGAGATTGCAGAGTTTGTGAGTAAGTGCTTGGTATGTCAACAAGTAAAGGCTGAAAGGCAAAGACCCTATGGAGCACTGCAACCCCTACCGATACCGGAATGGAAATGGGATCATATAACCATGGATTTTGTGTTTAAACTTCCTAGAACGCCTAAAGGACATGATGGAGTCTGGGTAATAGTGGATAGGCTTACCAAATCAGCTCATTTCCTACCTGTAAGGGAAGACTTTCGGTTGACGCAGTATGCCAGACTCTTCATTGACGAGATTATTCGACTCCATGGTACTCCTGTCTCTATTGTATCTGATCGAGATCCCCGATTTACATCCAGATTCTGGCAAAGCTTACAGGAAGCTTTCGGGACGAGATTGCATTTTAGCACGGCATTCCACCCTCAGACCGACGGGCAATCGGAACGGACTATTCAGACCTTGGAGGACATGATGAGGGCATGTGTCTTGCAATTCCAGGGTACTTGGGAGTCACATCTACCATTGATGGAATTCGCCTACAACAATAGTTACCAAGCAAGTATCGGGATGGCTCCTTATGAAGCCTTATATGGACGACAGTGCAGAACCCCTTTGTGTTGGACTGAGGTGGGCGAAAGGAAATTGTCTAAATCTGAATTGATAGACTTAACAACGGAAAAGGTTAAACTCATTCGAGACAGACTCAAGACAGCCCAAGACAGACAAAAGAGTTATGCAGACCACCGAGTCAGAGATCTGGAATTTGCAGTTGGAGATTGGGTATTCTTGAAGTTATCTCCTTGGAAAGGTATTGTGCGATTCGGCAGACGCGGGAAACTGAGCCCCCGTTTCATTGGACCTTATGAGATTGTGGAGAGAATTGGTCGAGTTGCCTACAGATTAGCATTACCTTCTGAGCTTTCGAGGGTCCATGATGTTTTCCATGTGTCAATGCTACGGAAATATGTGTATGATGAGTCCCATGTGTTGGAGGAACAGCCAGTTGAACTCAGAGAAGACCTAAGTTTTGAAGAACAGCCTGTACAGATCTTGGACCGAAAGGACAAAGTGCTCCGACGAAAGACGATTCCCTTAGTGAAGGTTCTTTGGAGGAATCAGAACGTGGAAGAAGCTACGTGGGAACCTGAGACACAGATGCGAGACCAGTACCCGTATTTGTTTCATTGAAATTTCGGGGACGAAATTTCTTAAGGGGGGAAGGTTGTAACGCCCCGGACATTTAGAAAATGTAATTTTGTAACATAATGAGTAAATGACGTTTTTACCCTTGTGAATAGTATAGTCAAATTGTTGACTTTTTGATTGGTGAATCAAACGGATGTTGACCGATGACCGTGACGTAGTTCGGGACGTCACGAGTCCATAGACAGGTGGCACGCCCAATTCCGACAATCTGGGAAAAAGTTATGACGTTCGGAAGCCCAAGGGCATTTTCGTAATTTGGGCGAAAAGGGGGAAAATGTTGACTTTTTGTTTGCCAACTAATTTTCACACGATTCGAAGACCGTTAGGTAGGTCTCGATGCCCGGAGTACAACGACAGGCGGCACGTCGAAAACGGAGTTCGGTTACGAACGTTACGGGTCACGGAAGGCTAGGGGCAAAATGGTAATTTGTCCAACCAGGGGCAAAATGGACTTTTGGCCTTGATCAGACTTGTCTTTTGTCTGATTCTCACTTCATAAAACACAGAACCGGGTCTTAAGGGAAACACAATAATATCCCCTTTTGACTACTTTTCCCCAAATTAAGGCTTGGACTATGATTATGTCCAATTGGCCCGTGATAAGCCCCAAACTCGTCGCCATTATGCAATTGAACGTCTAAGTAGCATAACTGAGAGAGAGGGACTTGAGAGGTTCAGAGAACTGAGAGAATTTTGCTTCGAAAATTCTGGGAAATTGGGGGAAAATCGAATTCGGATTTGGGAGCCAGGAGAGGACCAATTGAGGATTCCATTAGGTTGCTGGGATCAAAACTAAAAGCTTTGCAACAAAAACGAGAAGAATTCGTGTCGAATTGAGGAAGAACAGACGCTGCCATGGCTGCCAAAAATCGACCTTGAGTTCAGATACTTAGAGGTAAGCTCAATCGAAATTGATCATGGAAAATTGTTCATTATACTCTCACGAAGCTAACCATATGAATTAATTGAAAAATCAGGCACGGAATCGTGAAACCCGATTAGGAGACCCGTCGAATTTCGATCGTGAGTCGTGAAGATTTGGACCTTACCTGAGGTAATTGAGTTCACAGAACTGAAATGAAGTTAGAGTAGATGAGATCAGTTGAAAGAACGGATCGATTCGAGGTCGAATTGACTGAGATTGCATCGGATCCTATCGCGGGTATTTCAACCCGTTTATCAGACAAACGGGCGAGAACGATGCACTGTAGCTGTACTGTGCTGGGCGCGTGGCTTTCACGCGCAGCCGCTTGCGGCGGCGCGTGACGGCGCGTGGGGAGGATTCCGGCAAAGTGTTCAACATGAAACTTGATGTTCTCGATGATACGAACCTATCCGCGTTGGTTTCGGGTCAATCGGATATGGTTTCAGTGTAGTTCCGAGTACCCGACACGTTTAAATTTATATTAAAATAATATTATAAAATTCCGACAATTAGGGGATTCCTGTTTAAGGATTATATGATAGCCTAGTAACCTTAAATCACTTTGTTTGACAGGCTGGAATATTCTCGGGACTTCGGAGGAAAACGAACAGCTCGAGGCTGAACAATCGGGACGGTGTGTGTGAGTGGACTTTTGGTTTTCTAACTGTGATGCATGCATATATGGTTTAAAATGCTTATTTATATGATTTTCTATGATTTGACATGATTGATGCTTCGATTCGGTGATTTCTCGATTTTCTCGGTTTTATGATTATTATATTATTATATTCTGGCACGCTTTTCGAGAAATCATGAAATTGGTTAAAAATGATATTGTGGGCGTGAGAACCCAAGTAAATAATGATTTTGACTCGGATTTGGAGTTACATGTGAATTTGATGATTTTTAGTATTTTCGTGATTATTTTAATCAGTCTTTCGGGCACGTTTTACGAGGAACGTGCAAATGATGTTTTGGGCTAGGCCCGGATTGAAAATGATATTTGGACTCGGATTATGAGTCAATGATTGATTTTATGGATTTACGTGATCGTGGCAACTCGGGTTTACGGTTGCACGGATTTACGTGAAATTGGTATTTTGGGGTGGGACCCAATGGAATTGTGTTTCTGATTGGATTTGCATTTTCCATGTGATTATATGATGATAATGATGATTTCGGATTTATAAAGTAAATCGGGACTTTGGTTAACTTAGGGCCGAGACCCTGTATTGATATTTGATTTGGTTTTCAATGCAACTGTTTTTCACTGGTTTTAGTGATGGTGATATGTTGCGGATATTTAGGGCTTTCGGGAGAAAATATGTTTTTCCCCGGAGTGCACCCTAGAGATAACGCTCGCCTTCGGGATGGAAGTGTTTACCCCGAAGAGGTCACGTAGCACGATCTTTGTCTTGCAGCCCAGGGGAGGCTTGACTCAGATCAGATGTGCTGGATTATATGGATCGGTAAGTGATGTGTTCACTAGATCTGGATTGCCGGCTGGTGATGTGTTCACAGCGGCGGATGCTCGGATTTTGAGCGGTCCTTGAGCCTATTGATATGCACGCGTTGCAGGGATAAAACGTGACTCTAAGCAACAAGATATGGAAATAAGTCCCGTGGTTTTGTGGAAATTGTTTTGATTGATCCACTTTAATTGATTTCCCATTATCACTCGTGTTTTATGATATGCATGCATGTTTGTGAAAACTGGAGGGTAAGAACTGTATTTTGGCAAATGTTTTTATAAGAGGTCATTTTTGTCCACTCACACCTTTATTGTTTTATGCACCCTCCAGGCCAGTGTACAGGTACGAGGGCTAAAAACGAGGCAAGCGAGGCAAAAGAATAAATAGACCGTTGCGCACTCAGACATTCTACAGAGTAGGAATTTGACCCCTATCTGTAATGATACCTATGCTCTGTATTGTCCTTGACTAGTCAAACTTATGACGTCATTGGTCTGTAAAACTTAACTATCCCTTGTCTGACAATGTTTTCGGGATTTGTTGTGTGTTGTGTGTAATAAGTTTGGTTACTTTCGGAAATTTTTAGTTATTGTCAGACGGGAGCAGGATTCATCACGACTATCGAGGGATAATCGGGATGGGTCTTGTCACGTCCCCGGGAGTCCGAATTAAGGAATTGAATAATGACGGATTAGTGAGATTAATCGGTGTTTAGTTGGCTACTGTTGGACCTTGGGCACAGAATGACGATTTTGCCCCTAGTTTGGGCAAATGTTGACTTTGAGTTCGGGCGGTCAATTGGACATTGACCGATGACCGTGACGTAGTTCGGGACGTCACGAGTCCGTAGACAGGCGGCATGCGTTTATCGGACAGTGGACGGGCGAGATACGGGTCTAAAACAGTGAAGGGCAAAATGGTAATTTTGATTCGTTGGGGCATTTTGGTCTTTTTGGTGCATTGGGAAGTGTGCAAATAAGATGAGGACAAGTGTACTAGTGCAACTGGATATTTTGAGAGGGACCATGGGATTGTGACAGGTGGCAATGGACTAGAGGTTTCTATAAGTTTGCACGGTGTGATTTTAAACGGGTGTGTGTGTGCATCGTGTTTGTTAAAAGAGGGAAAAACAGAGGGTGAGACAGTAAGAGGAATTGATCGATTGTAGTGTGTGTTTGTGTGTTCTGTTGATCAAGTGAGTGAGCAGAGGCTAAGTGGAAGGCTAAGGAGTGTTCTGGGAAGGTGGTGAGTGTGTGAGAGACGGGGACTGTGAGGAAAACCAGAGAGCCCAAAACCGAGAACCACCGTGCACGGTTGTGCACTTCCAGTGACCAAACCACCAGATTGAACCCGTGGTGGCGTTGAGAAGACTGAGGAGAGTCGAACAGACCTAGCAGAGCTCACGGTGATGGTCGGAGAACAGGTAATTTCTTGCCTTCCCTCTGAATGCTCTGTTTTCCAGTTATGATTCAAATTGGAAGTCGTGGAGTTTGAGTATGAGTCGAGGGTTTTGGTGAGTTCTAGTGAGTTCAGTAGGTCCTAGGGAAGCTGTAGAGGTCGACACCGTGACGGGGGGTTGCACGGTGGGCCGGGAGCAAGAACAGAGTTCTTGGACGGGTTTAAATTCGAGTTTGGGAGATAAGATTTAGGTCGTGTTGTCGTGTTTGGTTGAGGGGAATCGATTGCTTAGGCCAGGACGAAGCTGATGGGTTTGATTGGAGTGGAATTGGACTGGTATTGAGGGAGAACCGGTCACGCCGGTTCGGTTCAGTTGAACCGGTTGGCCAGAGGTTGAAGATGACCCTGTGTGCAGGCGCGTGGTGGCTTTTCTGGGAAAACTTTCAATTAGGTTTTTAGTATAAATGTTATAACGAATCTTTTGGGATAGGTTTCGGGACGATCGGACGTTGTTTCGGGTTAGTTCTGCGGGATCGAAGGTCTAGGGTCCCGTTTAAAGTACGCTTAGAAGTTCGAAAAAATTATGGGACTTGAGTAGGACTTTTGTGAAGTAGTTAGTGACCTCGTTATGGGTTTTGGACAGGTTCGGGAAAGCCGAGGATAGCGAACTGGCCGGGAACGGCGTAACTGCGAGCGTATCGAGGCGACGTTGAAATGGTCTGTGAGTGGACCCCTTCTCTATAATTGAGCATGCATAACTGTTTTTCTATAATTGTTTTATGGCTTTACATGTGATTTCATGATTATCGAATATGTTATAACTGTTTTATATAATTGCACGTTTTACGAGAAAGCTACGGTTTTCAGCACGTTTTACGAGAAAGGCTTGATTTCTGATTTTGATGCCATGATTTTGGAATTTCAAATGAGAAGTGATTTTCAATGATTATAAGTGGATTTTGATGCATGATTTGATGATCAAGGTTTTCGATTTTAGAATCGGATTTCGGAAAGCGGAATTTGGTTTTAAAGTTGAAAAGTGGAATTCCGGATTTGGGTTCGGAATGATGGTTCTGGATGCCGGAAGGGCATCAAACCAGTGATTTCGGATTCAGGTTTTGATACGGATTTAGAATTGGTTTTCAAATGGTTTTGGATTGGATTTACTGGATCTGATTATTGGGTTTAAAGACCCGGATATTATGATTGACGGGGGACGGGCCCGAATTGGGTTTAAAGACCCGGATTGAGTTTAAAGACTCGGGAGTTTAAAGACACGGATATATTGATATTTTCCCCCGTAGGCCTGTTGAGTTTAAAGACTCGAAGTTTAAAGACTCGGATTATTGAGGCCTGGATTGAGTTTAAAGACTCGGGAGTTTAAAGACTCAGATAGATCCAGCAGGTTCGGTGAATGGAAAAAAGAGATGGTTTTCAACAAGGTTTTCGATGGTTTTGGGCTGAGGCCCGGGATTTGAGAAAAAAGGAAAATGTGTTTGGTTTTCGTACATGGTTTTATGACATGAAATTAATATGCATGCATTGGTTTTGAAACGGAGGGTATAAATGTCATTGTTTTATGAAATGTTTTTAAACTTAAAATTTGTTTTTATCCACTCACAGACTTTTCGTGTTTTCGATACCCTCCAGGTTGTTGGGGTGCGGGCTGTTGGTCGAGAGAGATGGAGACATCACACTCGAGATCCACAGTAGTTTCGACGCACGTTGTGAAGTCCAGATACTTTAAGGATGGTTCGATCGACAATCCCTTGTCCGACTTACGTGTCACATGGAGGTTGGACGTCTATTTAACCTTCGTGTCATGCATACGTTAGACGGGAACAGGATTTAGCCCTTAATCCCGGGGGATTAGGGGTGGGTCCTGACATGCACGACCCAGGGAGGTGGCCGGAACACAGAGACCGTGAGGGAGGAAATTGAACGGGGTGATTAAAGGAGTTTTTCACAGTTTTCTTCACACATTTAGATTTCTAAGGATCGAATAGGAAGATTGGGATTAATTAGGAAGAAAAAGGACCAAAAATGAGGGAGAAAATGGCCTGGACCGGTCACACCAGTTTAGCTGGACCGGTCACACCGGTTCAGCTGGACCGATCACGCCGATTCAACTGGACCGACTGACTAGTGAACCGGTCTGAACCGGTTGAATCGTGAAGAAGACGATTGCACAGTGCGGCGCGTGGCTCCCACGTGCAGGGGCTTTGGCTGGCGCGTGTAGGCACGTGGCCCACTTTTTGGGGAGGGTTTCAACATGTGAAATCATCTATTCGATGTAACGAACATTTTGGGACTGGTTTCGTGTCGATTGGACATCGTTTTGATAGGTTTCTTTATATATTCATATACCTTCCTTATTTGGAATGTCTCCTCCGGGGAGGGTCGTTGGCCTGGGTGGACCTCGGAGTAGCCACGGAGCACTAACTGAGTGGAGTCGCCCCTGTTGGGTACCTTACTCTCAGGAAGGCATGGATTATAACCTCATAGAGGGTCATTGATCTACGGACATTGTCATGGGTGGACCCTGAGAGACTTGGGCTTGAGACCCCGGGTAGCAGGCGCGTAGCTTTAGAAACCGTGACAGAAGTGGTTATGTGTTTTATATGTATATGCTATATGATATGTGATGTATACAGGTTTTGGGCGGAGTCCCACATGGATTTGGGCAGTGGCCCGTATGGTTGGTTTCTTTATGGTTTTGGGCTTAGCTCCCACATATGGTTCTTTTGGATAAATGGTTTTTGAATGCATGTTTTTTAGTGAAGGGTACAAATGTCTTTCATATGAAAATGTTTTTATAACTCTTTGTTTTGTCCACTCACATCTTTTAATGTTTTGACTGCCCTTTAGGTTGAATTCGGATGCGGGCTGTAGTAGAGACCGAGACATCACATACCTCCTCCGGATCCTGGCGTACTCTGAAGCCCGAGAAGGCTAAGGTTGGAATTTTCCTTGTCTGACACTCCGTGTCAGACGGGATCTGGGTCGTCTCGCGTTAATCCTGGGGGGATTGGGACGGGTCCTGACAGTATCCCTAGACGACCACTCGAACGATGTATCCCTGAGTGGTTGAGATGCACGGTTAGCTACTAGATGTTGTATCCCTGGGTGTCCACTTGGACTTCGAGCTGGACTCTGTAGACCCCGAGTGGTTATGTGATATGATGTGTGGTTGGACACCCGAATGTTGTATCCCTAGGTGGGCCCTCAGATGTTGTATCTCCGAGTGGCTTTGTGATTTGATGATTTTGTTTGTAGACATCGGGGATGGTTAGTCGATATAATGGTTGGCTCAGTATGATCAGCTGGTACAGTGTGAAGGGTTTTGTGTGACTGGTATAGTTGTGCATGGGTTGATTCACCGTGGTTGTTATGCTTATGCTCGGCTTAAACGTATGTGCATTGGTTTTGATGTGGGTTTACATTTAATAGGTTTTTTGAACTGTTGGATTTTTCTATACCGCACGTATTCCGAGATTATTGTTTTATTGATAAATTAGCTGCATGCATAGTTTTATTAAATAGAGGGAATTGGTATATTTTGGAACTATGTTTTTACCACATTTGACATGGGATGTGTGAAGGTTGAGGCATCACGTGGAATTGCATAGTCTGATTATCTGAGGTATGAAGTAGGTTCATCCCTTGTCTGACACGTGGTTAACAGGTTTATTCGATTCCCAAGGGTACTTGGGTCATTTTCTCATAAACGTGTCAGACAGGAGCAGGTTGTCCCAAGCTAATCGAGGGGGATTACGGGGAGAGTCATGCCATTTGACACTGGGCTGGCTGGTCCAGTGAGATTAGATTCGGTGTTTAAATAAGTGTATCTTGTGTAAATGTTTTCAAGGCGGTTAAAAGCTAGCAATTTCAAAAAAATGTGGGCCAGAGAGCCTTCTTGTGTTATGTGATTTCAGATTAGAACCATGATGTTTTTTAATATACCATACTGATTATTGAACACAATGCTTTCGGGATTATGCATGCATGTTTTACAAAACTGAGGGTTTAAAGGTAATTTTCGAAAAATGGTTGTCCAAACCTTTATTTTTGTCCACTCACAATTTTTATTATTTTTTACACCCTCTAGGTTGATCGCGGACGTGGACTGTATGAAGGCTGAGGCATCACGAGTTTTTTGCACTCTAACTATCCTAGTTAAGACGTAGTGTATCCCTTGTCTGACATGTGTCTAGTATGAATATTTGGTTCTCGAGGGTATTTTGGTAATTTATCAAGGAAGTGTCAGACGGGATGACCTTCCCTGTTAATTGAGGGGGATTACGGGAGCACGACCTTCCATGTTTATGTGTCCCCACGCCTTATACTTGTAACATTGTTTGCCCTTTCCACTGCCTCTGGATTTAGACCTACTATGCTCACTAAATCCCGTAACAGTTGACCTCCTCATACGATTCTATTCATGAGCAATAAGACATAACCTTGAGAATCATCGGATTTCCTTCTCTTCTCATGTGATAAGAGAGTCGATTCTATCTCATTCATCTTCAGCGTATTCTTACCATACACAATTGTAGTAACAATATTCTCATATGAATCGGCAAACGAGGTAAGAACTAAAAGGGTTTGATCTTCTACCTCAATTTTAACCTCAAATTTTAATATTTGATTTACCAATACCTTGAACACGTTCATGTGCTCTATAAGATTCGCACATTCTCCCATCTTGAGCTTGTAGAGATCCCGTTTTAAATTCAGCTTCGTCTGCAAGCCTTTTCCAAGATAAAGTTTCTCTATTTTAGCCCAATGCTCAGGCGCGAAATTTACATCATTAACATTATTTTTAATATTGTCAGCAATATAAAGCATAATAGTGCTAACACACTTGGACTCCAACTCGTCCCAATCTTCATCTAACATCTTCTCCGGTTTCGCATCATTTCCCTTCAACGGTCTTGCAAGGCCTTGTTAAACTAGGATGTCCTTCACCCTCATTTACCATAGAGTGAAATTTCCTTTTCCATCAAACTGTTCCACCTTGAAATGTGAGACGCTAGAACTTGCCAAGACAAATCGCTCACGATCGATAAATCGGAGTTCTGATACCACTTGTTAGGAAATTAATCATCCGTCACGCAAGTGCTAGTAATAAAGATGGAAGAAATGAAATAAAGAAGTTAAGAACACAAAAGATTTAACGAGGTTTGCCCAAATAATTTGCCTACGTCGTCGGAGAGTTTTCACCTTCACTATGAGAGAATACAAAGTACAAGATTACACCACTCAAGTTTATACCCGACCTGAGCCCTTGTATCTAATAGGATGCCCCTTGTACACCCTCTCTCAACCTAGAAGATCACTTCACCCCAAAATCTATGCACACTCTTGAAACACTCACAAGTCACCTTGCTTCTATGCCCGAAAACCCTTAGAGTTGATCTCACTCACTCACTTGTGATGTGTTCTCCTTGATTGCCAAATGTGACCAAAATCTTCTCCTTATATAAGCCAAGGAGTAACCATCTAGATGTCTTCATTAATGCTCAATCCACCTACCTACTTCATTTATTGAATCTTCCACCTACTTCCTTCATGAACTTTCTAAACATATCTTTGGTTCATGCACTTTAATCTGGAACAAAAAATATGTTCTAAATAAGTCCAATAATGTAAAAGTTCAAATACCTTTTGTGATTATACTTTTGTATTGGCATAGATATCTTACATTCAAAACATCGGGGCATTCAGGCATTGTACACATTCTGTACATTCTGCAAATTTAATCTTCAAAATGAAAAGTCTGTTGGAGGAGTACGTTTTTGGACAAATTTTAAGTTAAAATTATACAAAAATCAAATGTAGAGAGTTTAGTGTGGATGCTCGCACAAGTAACATAACTAAAAAAGTAAATTTTCTGTAGGAAACTGCACTTTCTCTATTATTTCTTGTGTACATTGCTTCTCTACAAAAGAAACTCAACAGTTTGAAGCTCTAGTGGCAGAGACTCATCCCCTTCTCTTATAGCCACTAGATGCCCACTCTCACCTTCCAAATAAGCTTTCATGAAAGCAACCAAAGCCCCTCCAACAAACCTCCTCATGGGTTCTCTGGACTTACCATTTTTGCACAAACAATAAGTTGCCTTGCCTCTAATCCCCTTGGTCTCATCATCTAGCATATCAAGATGGCCATAATCCCTAGCCACAAAGTAACATGCCGGTTTCTGGCATTCGTTAAAGAAGTCCTCATGGTTCACACCCTTTGGAGCACAAGGAGGAAACAAAGGGTTCCTTTTCACTTCACCCAAACCAGAACCAATCACCATGACTGCCATGTCATCAAGATCAAATGAATTAGGAACATAGGTTAGTACATGTGGAGGGGTTTGTTTCCCTTTGTCCATTCCATCAACTGGGTCAATTCCTATCAAGGCTGAAAATTTTAAACTTGGGTTGATCTTGATTCCTTCTTTCCCTAAAGCTAGGGCAAAAGAAACCTTCCCTCCGCGGCTATGGCCGGCGAGGGCTAGCTTGCTTAGATTTGCCTTTACCTGGGGTGGAAGCAAAGATTGAAGTCCTTCAGACAACCAGTTCGTTATTGCAGCTGTGGTCTTGATCTCACCACTTGAATCTGGTCCAACTATGGTATATAACTGTTCATTGCACAATGAACAATTTTACATGTCAATAAGGCAGATTTAGACTTCCATGACTGAAAACAGAAAAGAGCCAAGGAATGAGGCCTCTTGGGTTTTTTCAGTTCATACTAATAATACTACCAATCAAATTCCAAACATTGCTTTCAACAACTTGAGTGGTGAAAATGAGAGCCCAGTGATTCACATATTTTGCTTCCTTGTTATTTGGAAACTTGGTTGGTGACCAATGAGACAGCGGAAGCCTCTGGTATTATGTGACATATGCTTGCCAGCAAAAGACCATATGCTTCAAATAGGAAGGACAATTCGCATGACAAATGGTAAAGAAAAAGCTAAAAATAAGTACCGATTTAAAATTTCAAGAACAACAGTACGTAGTTGAAAGGGAAAAAAAATCCAAACCCTATAAGATTAATTCGTAACAATGACAAGGTTGAGATAGACTAAAACTGAAAATAATATATGGAATTGATTAACATATAAAGAAAATATAACATATGGAACTAATTATTAAAGAGTCTAATTAAGAGGGCACGCACCATCAAATTAATTATCAAAGTGTAGAGTGTAGAAATATGTTAAGGAGATAGAGACTAGCCTGAGGGGCAATAACAATGAAACCGTGAGAAGAGATGTGTTGGATGAGGTGAGAGTAGAAAGAGTTGGAGAGAAGGTAACCGTGGAGGAGCAGCAACACTGGGAATTCTCCATCTTCACAAGGCATGCCGATGAGTAGAGGCTTTGGAGGTGGAAGAAGAGAAACTGATGATGAGGGCTTTTTGGTACATGAACTTTCTGGTTCAACTCTTTGGAGTAGCACCTTGTGATTTCCGAGCTCAAAAACGAAATTTTTCGTAGGAGTTGAAGAAGAGGAGATGGAGGACATGTTTCGCATCTAGTAACTTTTTTGGTTCGGTGCAAAGCTATCTATAGGATAAGCCATTACTATCGTACTGATCCTTGTGGGGGAAATTTATAGCCTCTCATCTTCCCCACCTCCAAGGGTAAGATGGACTTTAGACCACTATTGCATTATCTGCGTATATGGGTTCTCCTCATTGAGGAGGAGGCCCAACGGTATAGACACTAGATAGGCGTAGGAGACTAGGCCCTAAGGAATTTCGTATGATGTTCAAAAGAGGGAAAATATGTGAGGTACTTCCATAACTCATACGAAAATGTTATATTGTAGGGCTACAACGAGAGGTTAAGTTAGGGGTTAACATCAAATACATCCAACTGTTTATATTGGTCTACAAAGTCTTAACCCTCGAGACAAATCTCCCCATAACACAACACGGATATATATGTCCCAAATCTCTCCTACTGTCCCTCATATCCCCACACTTTCTCACCTTCCAAACGAACAAAACAAGTTCATTCATCATCCTCCTTCGCCTCCTCGCCATCCCCGACCAATCTCCGATTCAATTCCTCATCTGCAAACACACTGCCATCAACATTTGTGAATTGTTTCATATATCAATAGCTATGGCGCCAAAGTTCTTTAAGAGAGGGGGTGACGTGGAGACAGGTCAAAATGGGCAACAATTGTACCCGAACCAAATGGAGACCCCTCAGCTCCGGTGGGCTTTCATTCGCAAAGTCTACATGATCGTTGCCTTTCAGTTGCTTCTCACCGTGGGCGTCGCCTCCGCCGTGGTTTCCATCCCCGCCATCTCTGAGTTTATCAGATATACTTTGTCCGGCGTGATCACATTCATTTGCATTCTTGTATGTTCCGTAGGGGGTACGTGCCTAACTAAATCAAAATCAAACCCTCCAATACTTATTTTATTTGTTTTGTTGTGTTTTTAATTTTTCTTTGTTCATGATTAGGGTTACAATCGATCAATGATTTACTTATTTTGATTTGGTGCAGTTGCGGTTGCCATCTTCTTTTACCACAAGAAGCATCCTTTAAACTACGTGCTCCTCACATTGTTCACGATTTTACTTTCGGTAACGATTGGCTTGGCATGATCGTTTAGAGCGGGTAATACCCTATTAGCTAGATGATTTCAATGGCATGTTATGTTATTTGACGGTGAATTTGTCATTATACACAATTACTTTTTCAAATTTGAGATTTTTAATTAAATTGACATGGTGGCTACATAGCATAAGGGGAAACAAAACGTTACCCAATCATTTTCTTTTCAACGAACATGTTCATGTCACTGGATTAAAAATTTGTGTAAATTTGGAGGCGATTGACAGGGAAAAACGTTTTCCTGGCCGTGATTCTGACTGCGACGGTGGTTGTGGGCCTAACCTTATACACATTCTGGGCAGTGAAGAGAGGCAAAGATTTCAGCTTCCTTGGGCCATTTCTATTTGCTGCATCCCTCATGCTTTTAACGTTTGGCATCATTCAGGTAACCAACAGTCTACTTCACAAATCTTAGGCCTCCAGCATTTTGATCTGCATATTCAATGGGTGGACTGATGCTAATTAAAACCTCCAACAAAGACACTATTTTTATTTTATTTTTCGTTTTTATATGGCTTGGCTCCTTATCAAACATCTGTCTTTGTGCACACACATACGTGCGCACAAAGACAGATGTTTGATAAGGATGGTTTATTCTGCAATTGGAGCTCTTTTATGTTGTGCTTATATTGTGTATGACACAGATAATCTGATAAAGAGGCTGAGCTACGATGAGTATATATTTGGTGCACTCTCTATATACATAGATGTTGTCCAACTCTTCCACTTTCTTCTCTCTTTAATCACCGGCGGTCGGTAAATTACTGACTTAGGCCACCACCACTAGCCACCGCACTCGCTAGCTAGACCTAATTATTAACACCAGATTAGATCTCATTTTCTCGTCTCTCCGCCCACCATATGAAGATAAGATTTTCCAAAAATGGTTTCTTGTATAAAACTACTGTATTACACTCGCCCATTTTTTTTATATAAAAGCTTTATATACAACTTAATTGGCCGCTTCTATTTTTTATGTTTCAGTTATATTCTTGCATTTCAAAATACACACTTAGACATTCACTTTCTAACTCGGAACATGTTTCAATATCGAGAAAGAGACATGTTCAGAGCATGCACGAACTCCAGATTTGAGTTGAAAATATCTTGGTAATTTTTTATCATAAAATGTATGATATTTAACTATAAATATTTAAGAATTTGAAATTATTTATACGTTTGAATCTTGAAAATATTCATATTTTATAATAAGATGATATAATAACGGACCTGATGTACAAGTATCTATATCAAATAATGACAATCACCTGTAATTGCATCCCCTTGCGGAAGAAAAAAAATGGAGAGAAAAATCAGTGTGATGTTGATATGTTAACCTGTGTAGGCAAGTGGGTCATGTGAGGAATTGTTTACTTGAACCCAGGTAGGCAATCATCTTTAGCACTAACTTAATTATTTGAAACGGAATATCCTCTGACAATTAGCCTCTTTCCAGCTAATTAAAACTTGTATTCATACCTTAATCTCTACCTTCCATTTTCGCTGTTTCACTTTCATCCAAACAATCAAAACTATTAGTTTTTTCACCAAAGTGGAAGATTACAAGACCAAGAGGTCCAACACAATCATGGATTGCACAATCTTGAAAACCTTAAACTAAATCCTAAACCCCAACAGCAACAGGGGTCAAAAGTAAAAAAATAATAATAATAATAATAACCCACATAAAAGAATGAGGATTAAATGAAACAAGACAAAAAGAAGAAAACAAATCAAGGGCATGTCTTTTTTTGTCTTCTATCTTCTTCTTTTTTTTTGTCTTTGTTTTTTTTTTTTTTGATCAAGTGTCTTCTATTTTTTTCTTTACTCAAACTAAGATTCTTTTCTTTCTTTTTTGACTGCACCCAGTCCAAGATCCTCCTTTTCTCTTTCCTTAATAGTATCACAACATCCACATGAACTGAACTCTGCCATCACATGCTCTGGCTTCTTGCTTACTTGCTACCTTTCATTCCATTCAATCTCTCTTTTTTAAACTTCTTTAATTTAATTCACTACTCTTCTTTCCATAGATCCATTGTTTTGTTACTTAGTTCTGTCTATTATTGTGCGACTCAACACTATCAAGCGCGATAGTTCTAAAATTTTATAGGAGAATTTCATTGGATAAAGAATTCAAACAAAGAGACAGAAAGATTGTATATATATATATATATTCCACAATATTAAAGTGAGTAATTGAGATAACTTATACCTTTTGATTCATCCTTTTCACAAGAGCAAAACAAACTAACAGCACAGCCAAGTACCAAAACATGCATCATGTCAACTTTCAGCTGGCCACATATCATCCTATCTTCCAAATTTTTCCCCTTGCAAATAAAAAACAATTCAAACCCTATGTCTACTGTGCCTTTCTGCAGCAATGGAGATGAGCCTTGACACACCAAGAGTCCAGATATCATACTCCCTCTGGTTCCGACACTCAAATTCCACCACCCCGCGCATCATCGTTTTCAGGCCAAAGTAGCGCCTGTGCTCACCGCCCTCAAGCAGGTGGCGGCCGGGCCAAGCCGGCATATCTTTGACCACTTCCATCACCACATCTGTAAAATTCAAAAGCAAATGAAAGAAAATAAAGATGAACCCTTTTGATGTTTTGCTACTAGCTTTTGCAAATCCCTAGTTAGAAGAAGACCCCCCCCCCCCCACACCTTCATTTTGCTCAAATTATTAGCCAAAGACAAAAAAAGTAATGACTTACTCTTTTTCTTTTTTGTGATGGTCCCAGCGACATGCCTGCTCTTCATCTTCAGCATAACCTGCACAAAAAGAAGCTCCAGAATAAATAAAAGAGAAAGCACAAAAAGAAAAAAAAGAGGAGGCAGATCCAATTCTTTCATCATTCATTCCAACCTCTCTTTTGCTGTGCACAACAACTTTTGTCCCATCAATCTCACATTCATCACCAAAAGTTCTATTGATTCCCAAATAATTGGCCCTACTTTAAAAGTAAAAGAAACCCTAGATTCATAGATTGCTACCAACTTTACCTGGCTTGATCTGTTGATATAAACAGAGACGATTTTCCAATGAAGATCACCTGCATTCCGTACAAGAAAAGAAGATAATTAGGAACTAATAATTGGATGTGTCGACGAGAATGAATCAATGGAAACCTTGTAATTGAATTTGAATGTCACTCACTAGCTGATCATGCTAATTAACTCAATTCAATTGGTGCAAAATCCAAGTGCAACAACTTCAGAATCAAATGCAAGAAATAATAATGAATGGACGAAATTAACCTTTGCGGGTGCGCTTGAGAAGCTCACAGCCCTTAGCAAGTAATTCTCTGCTGCAGATCCCCAGAAAATTCTCTTCAGCAACGAGTTCTCCACTGAAACTACTGTTTGAATTTCCATTACTACCATTACTAGCAACTCCGCTGGTCCCCTTCTCGACCGGAATAACCGCTGCTATATTCCACACTTCCTTCAATGCCCTCGCCTTCAATGTAGCCGCACCTCGTAGAGCTGCAGTTCCAAAAAAGAAACCTCAAGGGCATTAGAGTCATAAGGTGATAAATTGCAAATACCAATTTCAGGTCTGTACCTGTTGCTGCACCGGCAGTTAATGTCATGATATCTCCGGCAGAACGGACGTTGACAGCGGAGCTGACAATGGTAGCAAGATGTTCCCGCTCTGCTCCCATAGCCTCAGCCGCCTCCACGCACTGGGCAGCAACCAATGTGGCAGCAGAGGCCACAGCCATGTCAGTTTTTGCCATATTCTCATCCTTTCCAGACCCGGATGATGCAGCAGTGGCGGCAGCAATGGCGGCAATGGCGGAAGCCACACCAGCAACAGAAACAGCAGCATGAAGCTGGGCATTGTGTGCTCTGGTCTCCTCTTTCTTTTTCTCCCTCCTGTCTTTCAGCCACCTACCCACCGTCTTTCCACCGCCAGACACGGCCGTGCCGCTGTTGGCATTAGTTCTGTAGTTGTTGGGGTGGTTGTTTGAGCGGCCATACTGCATGAAAACAGAAGCGAATGCCTTAATTGGGTAACAATTATCACAGCAATGTTAAAAGTCAAACAACCCAAAAACAGAGGTGATGATGGGTGTGGTGAGTAAATGAAAGAGTGTGCGGCTCTGAATGTTCTAAAATTGTAAAATTAATCACTCACCCACCAGACAGATTTGGGGTCACACGCACCGTGTTGGGACCAAAAAATCATCATGACTCGAACAGGATAGAGAACAACTGTGGTTAGCTCTGTAAATATACAAAAGCCCAAGACTATATCTACAAAGTGGAAGCTTTACCAACTTAATCAATTTTTAGTGAACACTGAGAAACATTAAATTTATGAAATGTGTATTTGTAATTAGCTGAGCCTGAGTGGCAAGTTAGTAACTTTTGCATAGAAAACAGCGAAAACAGAAGGATTCGGTGATTTATAGGGTCCTATAATTAAAGCTGGGTGTTGGTTACTGTGAAAGCTGGGGACTACGTTCGACCGGCTCAGATCAAGTCAGGCCCGACGCAGTGCTTGTGCTTTCAACCCGGACAGACTTGTCGTACTTCCCATGTAATCGGTGTCTGCCGTACTGCGGTCGCCGGTAAATAACAAAAACATAAAAAGTATCAAACAAACTGGGTATACCGACCTTAACATCATCCATTTCGGAGGGAGAGACAGGAGGGCTGTCGGTTAAGGAACCGTTAAGTGGGCCGCTGCTGTGCGAGAGCCTGCCGGAGGTCCGGGGTGATACCTCTTGCTGCAAAATAAAATAACATACACTATCAATTTGTGGGTTAGTTTTTAATTCGGAAAATACTGAAGAAGAAGAAGAAGAAGAAGACGACCCAGAAATGGAAAGTCAAATTGAGACCAAAACAAGAAAAGAGAGACGCAGACGTGTAAGGCATGGGCGATGACCTGCTGTACCCAAAAACCGACGCCATGAAAAGAGCCAAACAAGAACAGAGACAGGTTACTAAAATACAACACAGGAAACAAAACGGAGTATTTAACAAAAATTACAAAAATTAAAACAGAGCACAACAGAGGACTATAAATCGCCATCAATTTCTAAAAACAAGACCAAACCTAGAGAAAAAAAATCCCGAAATTTGTCCGGACATGGCAAGTAAGCTAAAATTTCAGCTCAAAGACAAATGGTCGGCGGGAGCTTACCGACTGCGACATAATTCGCTCCATCACAAGCTGAGAGGTCTCGGAAGAAGCAAACGAGAATGGGTTCCCGGAAAAACTAGCACTTTCTTCTAACTCGCCGGCGAAGTCTTCGGGTATGGTCCCGCCGCCGCCATTCACGGCAGTGGTGAGGTTAATCTTCGGGAGTGGTGGGGGATGGCCAGGGGGAGGAGCTAAGGCTTTGGAGACTTCCAGAGCGGATACGCTCCAGGAGCGAGAGAGAAACTCCATGGGCTCACGAGGAGTCTCCGGTGGGCGAAATATGGCGGCCTGAACCGGGTCCATTTGAGCAGATGTGTTGAGTGAGGGTGTGGAATGAACCGGTTCAGAAGGGTTGTGAAGTGAGTGAGAGAGGTTCTTTTGAGTGTATGGGAAGGTTGTCAGCTTTATAGAGAGAAAGCAGCACAAAGCAAGCGGCCGTATAGAGGATTGGATTTCAGTACAAAATAATAAATAAAATAATAATGGGGACATTTAATTTTTTAATGAAAATAGAAAACAAAAAATGAAAGGAGGATGAATATTTTATATGAAAAATTCCCGATTTAGAGTCATTAAGTGTAAGGATCCAAAATATTGTAACGCAAAAGAAACATGATAACAATCTAAGCAACAAAAAATATGAGAAGTTTATGTAAACAGGGCATAAAAAAGAGTATTTAGGATGGTGAGTCTTGATATTGGAATGGACAGATCCTCCCCGTAATTTTCATTAATTAACGTGGAAGGACATGCTCCTATTTGACATGTCCTTGAAAAATGACTAAATTACCCTTGAAAACCAAATAAACATACACAATACGTGTTAGACAAGGGATAAGCTTACATCCTACCTTGAATATTCAAAGTACGCAATGCCACGTGATGTCTCGGTCTTCATACAATCCGCATCCGCGATCAACCTCGAGAGTGCCAAAACCAAAAAAGATGTGAGTGGACAAAAACAAAATTTGGAAAAACCATTTTTCGAACGATACATTTACACCCTCCGTTTTATAAAACATTCATGTATAGCCAAGAAATCATTGCTTTCAAATAACACAACAGTATATATATACAATGGGTCCAACCTAAAACCACATAAATATACAAGGCCATCTGGCCCACATTTCAATGAAATCGTCAAGTCTAAGCCATTTTGAAAACCTTAACACATATTACGAGTATTGAAAGTCAAACCTTATTACATTAGTCCAACCAATCATAAGCCAAATCTCGTCCCACTAGTCCAACCAGCTCGCTACCGGTAGACAACGACAGGTCTACAGAGTCGAACTCCATCGACACATGTCGAGCCCAGCTCTGACCACGTTCGAGTCGGTCTCTGGGTATCCACGGAGTTCAACTCCGGAATAGGGATCCAATCGCCTGAGGTTGACTAATCCAAAACATATAACATAACCAAAATAAGAATACTTTGAAACCCGGGCACCAACCCAAGCACAATTTCCATAGGGCAGCAGCCAAAATAGTTTTCATAGGGGCACCAGCCCAAAACAGTTGCCAAAGGGGCACCAGCCCAAAACAGTTCCCAAAGGGGCACTAGCCCAAAACACGGTTTCCAAAACCACCATAACTCATAATTTAGAAATAACCATAAATGGGTTTAAAATCCAAGCATATATTCACAATCATAATCATGCTAAACCATAGCATTTAACCAATGAAAACATATAATAATGCATGCATGAAAGTTATGAAATAAACAGTCCACTCACAGTACCGTCGGTTGCTCAAAATCCGAGTCATAAGCTAATCTGAAGCCTCCGGAACGTTCGGGCCTGAAAGTCCCTGAGCCAAGCTCGAAACCTCAACGGCCACCTTCGAGTTTCCTCCTGGGCTCATCCTAGCGTCCAACATCGTCCATTCTGGTCTCTACCCACTCACAACACCTGGGTTTGGTTTTCCATCTAGCCTCCGTGGCTTCACCGTCCACCACCGTCCCTATCCGTTTCTCAACCTCACTCTCAGCCTCTCTCAAGCAGCCCTGCTACTGAAGCAATGAAGAAAATATGAATATGGGGTTTCGGGTGTGTGAAGGAAATGAAAGAGTGAGGGAGATGTGTTAAGGTGTAGGGAAATGGGTCAATGGGATGAGTGACACTTGTCACTCATCCTTTGGTCCAAGTTTAGATATTTTTGGACCCACTAGTACACAATTCAAATCAACTCCTTCGATAAGCGTGCAACCACAAATTCGAGTAAAACTGTTTTAAACCCGTAGAATCACCGTACTACGTTTAAATTCGACATGTCGCCTGTCTACGTAATCGTCATCCCGCGATCTACGCAACAGACCTGTGGTCAACGTGCAAATTACCTCCCGTGTCAAAAGTCAACACTTTTCCCTCTAGGGGAAAAATCGTCATTTTACCTCAAATCATCCAAAAATTCTCGATTGATCTTGGATTAAATCTCGATAATCTCCTAATAATCCCGTGATTACGAGGCGAGTCGTTACAGAAAATTTAATGGATATTATCCCCCCAAAAAAAAAATTAATGGATACCCATTAAATCATAATCTTCATCTTCTTTTTTATAGTGTAAAATTAAAAGTAATCAATGGATGGAAATATTAGGGACAAGAATATAGGATAGATATTGGGTTTTGCCATTTATTCTTATCGAGAGTGTATACAAACGTGGAGAATTATACATAATAAGGATTGTCTTTATCCTTTAGGGAAGTCTTGAAATCTTCCGATATACAATAATTAAGAATATTAAAAGATCGTAATTTTAATGGCAAATACGATATTTTTTTTTTGTGTATAATTTCAATGGGAACCTTGTTAGTTTATGATTGATAAGAAAAAAGTTAGTTACGTGTTACAAAAATAGTCATAAAAAAATTTGAATAATTGTCTATGCTTGTATTAGAGCTCTCAATTAGGAATGGTATATACGTTGAAAAATGAATTCACCACTACGTAGACCTGTGAGCTTTCAATTGATCGACATAGATGAGAAACATAAATAATCTAAACCTGGTTCTAAATTGGTTCGGTACATCTCAACTTTATGTGGACCTTGGATCAAGATTGACTCTTGTAAATTCAAACTTTTCCTTCTTGTTTTTTTAGCTAAACAGTAAAATTAAAGATATGCGATAAATAAGTAAATATTATAAGTATTACTTCCTTATAATCGAAACAGATAGAAGAAGAGAATCCAGCTTCAACAAAGTGGAGCTCTTAATTATTTCAAAAATTCAATCCAACAAATCCTAAAATATTCTTGAAGCACTGATTTATTTCTTTTTTTATTACCATATTTTATCACCGACCTACTGAGCACACACATGGCCATGTCAAACTACGCCAAAAGTTGAAGAAGTTCAAAAATAGCAACAAATCCACTAAACCTAATCGGTTTGTGTCCAGAACTAAACAACAAAATGAGGAGAACCCATGATTACATACACAGATTTTGCTAGGAATAGAAGCAGACATTGCATTCCTGGGATGAAGATGGCCTGAATGGCTGAATCTCTCCCTGAGCTCCAACACCTCCAGAAAAGGAGGTATGTGAAAAGCTGTGACCTTAAAGAGAGAGGGTCGATCCTCGTCGCGGGGTTGTCGCCGTCGCAGCCTCCTCGTCGCCGGGGTTATCGCAGGGTCGCAGGTCGCGGGGTCGTGGTTCGATTGTCGCGGTTCTTCAATTTGCGCTGGGCTTCTCAGTGCGGCAATGTGAAGACAGGGAAAGACATCTGCTCATTAAAAAACCACATCAGCTGATGATGTGGAGGTGATGTGAAGGGAAATTATTATTTTTAATTTCAATTGCTTAACTGTACAACCTAACTTATTTATCCCTGATTTTAATTCTATGGATTGAAAAACACCATTTTGGAAGGAAATTGGAAATTCCAGGTGTATTTTGACACAAAAATATATTTAGAGTGCATTTTAAGACAACGACAATAATTCAGGGTGCATTTTGGCTAAAAAAAGCCTTCATTTTTAGTTGGGACTTGAAAACTTGAGATTAAAATGGGAATTTTATTGAGATCAGAGTTGGCTCGACTTCTATCATTTTCGTTTGGGATTAAATGAAACGTCATACAAAAGCATGTTCTATACATTCCTTTGTAAGAACGAAATATCCATTTATAATTACTATCAAAATTGAAAATACTATATTTTTTGGTAAATACCACAAAGCATCTTTGCACCTGAAGAATAAGTCTAATCCCCACTCGGTGTGCATCTTGCATGTGGTCACAAAATGGTTCTAATGAGTTTTACATTTCGGCTATTTTTTGAAAGTGATAATTTACCAAATACACCACAATTTATAATTAAAACAAGATATTTCATTATTAACTATAATTAAAAATAGACATTGGAGGAAAACCCACATTTATCCAATTATTATAATAAATACTCAATAAATATTAACAAATGAAGGAAATGTGAATTTTAGGCATGTTTTAATCATTGCATCTGATATTACCAAATGGGAGAGTACTAGCTTGGTGTGAAATGCTAAAAGAATTAAAATTATTTGGAAGTTAAGTAGGTGGTAGTAAGTATTTTTGGACTATTTACAATATTTGAATCCTATTTTTGGATCGGCTTCGCGTACCATTCAAATTTAAAATAATAATTTAGGAAATTGATGGTTTTAATTATGATATATGTATTTATATTATTCGATAAATCAAACCGGTAATTTGAGGAGGTACCATTAAAATGTAATGTAAGTATTATTATTTTATTTATTTATTGTTTTTAATAATTGTCCATGTATTATTCTTAACCTATCTATCTCTTTCGTATATTTTGATTTCACAAATTAATTTAATTTTTTATATCAATTCATTATTTTTTCAGTTGAAATGATGGGCTATTTTCAATGAAATGTAGGATGATTGATAAGTGTGAGGTATATATATATATATATATAACAAGGAGGGTTGACATTTGTAGGCTAGGGGGATCCAAGAGTAGAGCCAAGGACTGAAATATCAATATTGACGGATATATCGCTACCCAAATTTATGGATATCTTGCTCTATCGATATCAATATTGATATCGTTTACGGTCAACAAAAATGATGAAAATTTAGTCTAAAAGTTGATATAATAAGTATATGATTTAATATGATTCTGACGATGACTAATAATATAAAATCTTAAATATAAACATAAATTGAAGTGAGTTACTATAATTGAATGTTAATATAGTTAAAAACATAACAATAAACATAAAATAATTTCAATGGAAGAAAAATGATAAAATAAGTCTAAATATATTTAAAATTGAAAAAAAAAAGATGAAAAAATAGGGTCAAACTTCGTTAAAAAATTGGAAGGAATGAATATATTTAAAATTGGACAAAAAATGGAAAAAAAAAAAGGCCAAACTTTGTTGAAAGTTGGAAAAATGGATAAAAAAAAGGGATAAAAAAGGAAAGAAAAAATGAAACAGCAATTGTAAATAAGGGGGTCAAACCCAAGACCCTCCAAATGAGAAATAAACCCAAAGCCAACTTTGCTAGCCAGTTTTATTGTACGTTTAAGCAATGTCTAATATATAAGTATAAAAACTAACAGTCATCTCCTACCTTCAATCGGGTATATAATTCGGGTTTTCCTACTCGATGACATGACCCAACTCAATCTCCTTCGTTTTACGTCCGTTTTTCACGAATTAATAGTCCATCTTCATAGTTTTAATCCCAGAAAAGGATCTGTGTGCTCAAAACAAGAAAATCTTTCGATATTTTGGCAAATTTCCTTCACTCCCTCCTTAAGTGTCATCGGCCGGAAATTCTGATATATCAACTGATATATCAGCGATTTTGTCGATATTTTCATCACTAGGTAGAGCCAGTGAACTTTATCTATTGGCGTAGTCAGGATTTAACATCAGAAGAGACCTGATTATATATGGTTATACAAAATTTCAAGGGCATTTTTTGCTGATTTCACAAAATAAAAAATAAAAAATTTGTTTCACAACTTCATTTTTGTTATATTTATTTGTATAAACATTAGGAGATCTATTCATACTCTTAAATTTAATAAAACAATAACTTAAGAAAATTCATAAGTTCCACTATCATTATAGACATTCATAAATGAAAAAGAAAATATGGATTTATAAATTAAAAACTAAACCCTTTGAAAATACGAAGTAAATACATTTTGGAAATATTTGAAATTAAGAAAGAAAATAAGAAAATTAACAAAAATAGGTAAATAAGGTAAAGAACCGTTAAATATTCTTTTATATTTTTGCATAAAAAAATGGGCCCTCCTTGTTCGTGGGCCCAGGGCGATTGCCCTTGCGGCCCTAGGCCATGGCCGGCCCTGCCACCATCACCTTTTTGTTACCTCCACCATCACCCCACCATCGCCACCGCTACCACCTCCATCACTAATAGTTAGTTAAGCTAACTAGAAATGAAATAATAATTTAAGAGAACACAAATATTTTCGTAGGATAAAATTAGTTGGCTATTTCTGACTCAATTGATTTTCAATGCGTTTGGCTAACTTGCACTTCATGAATATATATTTATTAGAATGAAATCAATTTTAATTAAAAAACCAAAGGTACCCAAAAAAATTAGGATATGAACAAACGACGAAAAAGATTTGTATTCTAATAAAATTATAAAATCGAAAGAAAGAAAAGAATATTTGGCATTGAAAAAAACAAAAAAAACGTTTCTTGAAGGCACGCTAACTATGCATTAATAGTATCCATCTGGAAAATTAAATGAAAGGTGCCATAACTATCATCTATCATATCAGAAAGAAGAAGAAGAAGAAGAAGAAGAAGAAGAAGAAGAAGAAGAAGAAGAAGAAGAAGAAGAAGAAGAAGAAGAAGAAGAAGAAGAAGAAGAAGAAGAAGAAGAAGAAGAAGAAGAAGAAGAAGAAGATCCACATGTAAATATGCAATGCATGTACGTTTATGAAGATCGATGACTGTGTTTCTTTGTTTGTATATCATCTATCATATCAGATATATATATATATATATATATTTAGATATTATCATATCATTTCAGTTTTGTACATTATCATATGGTAAAGCTACTACTATATGCAACTACCATTCAACATCTCCAATTTAATTTACAGTGGAAACTCAAACTCGGTTAAAAAAACCACATGCCCACTCATCTCAATCTCAATAATTTTCTACGTCCGATCCAATCTTCACCACATATGTCATTTTAGTTAATTACGTGATCAATGAGAGTTACAAATACATAATTACAAATATAGTTATTTGATTGCATGCACTTATTTTCAATTAGAGACGATTCAATCATAGAGCAAAGGAGTTCATTAACCGTAAAGCAAAAATTCTAACATAATAATTTTGGTTTGACCCTTTAAAATGTACGTGTATAATGTAGAATTTCAATTGTAACGAGATCGCTAAATTTCGCTTAGGTTTTAAAATATAAAAATATATGATTGAAAATCGTACACCGTAACATAAAATAAAAAGGAGGCGGAAAACATACTTTTTTGGGGAAATTTTGGGCCTATTTAATATCGTATTTCAAAACAGTTTTTTGTTTAACAGTTGTAAAATGTATTTATTAACTCATTTAAAAAAAAAATTAGAAAATGAAAACAAAAGGTACAATAATTTTCTAGTGTTTTATAAAATAAAAAAGTATTGTGTTTTAAATTATAGGATACAAAAATAAATATCTATATATTGCCACTATCACCAAGACCATTTCCACCGCCACCCTACGCAATTAGCATAACCACCACCGCTAATGCTAACACCACCACTGCAGCCACTCCCACCACCACCCTATTATCATCGTCATTGCCATAGCCACTGCTACCATTACAAGCGCCATTGCTACTCCCACCACCATTATTCAACCACCATAATCACTGCCCACCGGTACCCCATCACCTCCTCCCTACAACAACCATCGTCATCGTCACCCCACCACTTCCACCACTACCTTCATTGTGCAACCACCATTGTCGCCGCCACCCCGACCACCACCACCACCACTTCCACTTCCACTTCCACCTCTACCCCATCACGCTATCACGCTCTCTACTATTATCATTCCCATAGTTGTCATCTCAAAAATTATATTTGGAAATTATTGTCTAATTAGTATTTACTCTGTTTTTAATTTTATATATTGTTACAAAACAAATTTATTTTCTTTTTGATTCTTACAAGATCATAATGAGAGTAAAATACCAATCACATTCTCAAATATTAAATTGTTTTCAGTTGTCAAAACAATATTTCAAAAACTGTTTTGTAAAATGATATCAAAAGGGCCCATTAACACCCTTATATCATGATTTCTTTTTTCCAAAAAATATTTATCATTTCTTATCGTTTCGTATATGACACTACATATTAATTAATTCATCAAGTTGGAACTTGTTGAATCATATCAATCTCATAAAATCATAATTATTTACACAAATGATTAGATAAACCTAGCTATGAAAGATCCATGAAATTTGTAGAGGCGAAGGTGAAGGCATTGTAGAATACTTGAATTAATCATTGAAGGGCGGAGGCAAAGGTGTACCGTCGTACGTACTTGCTAGTTGGTGAGCGAGTCAAAGGCCGTTGATCCAGTGGATCAGCAATCTTCTCTGGTGCCTGGGTCCCAGAAGCAGCGTGTGATGAGCGCCCAGTCCCCTCCCCCCTCCTGGGTCCTGGCCTCCTGCCTCCTGCCTCCTGCCTCCTGCTGCTTCCGAGTCTGGTAGACCACCAACAGAGGAATTTCAATTCCCCAGTAGCACTCTAGACTCTAGTACGCAGTACCAACTACCAAGTAGTAGTAGGACCTCTTTCAACTCCATCCGTCCATTAATTTTAATTAATTTCCCATAGTAATTCGATAAAAGGGTAGATATTCAACACAACTTCGTTATCCATGAAAAGTTATCATCTTTATAAAATTACTTCTTTTTATTAAAATTTACATACTAACCATTTAAAATTGTTTTCATTTACATACTTGACCCCAACCATGAATTCTCCCAGTTTTTTAATGGACAAGATGTTTCCTTCTTCATTGGTAAATGATGCTCAATCTTTCAACACCAACCTTCCCATGCATTCCACATGCACACACACACGCAGATATGAGTTTCTGTCCTCTATATTCCTCAGTAACAATCCTCAATATTGTCAGTCCATAAATATGCATGATCCATCCACCTCACGCGGGACCCTTACACACACCCCACAGATGACTGCCACGTAGGATCAAAAATTGCTTTGCAAAATAGTCCCTGTCGATTCCCAACAATGCCCTCAGGCCTTGGCTCACGTAAGAGAGACAAATTTGTAAGAGGATTTCTGTTTCTGACAAATTGCAGCTGATTTTAAAATTAGTATAATATTTTTGTTATTGGCTAGGTGGAATTTAGTTAAGTTTCAAAACGGCGCTTCTAAAGTGATTGGTACGAATTTAGCGTTTAAACGGTTAATCAGAGCTTAGGTAGGGTCCAATTGATTTTCTTTTTAAGATAAAATTTAATAAATTAATAATATGATAAATACTATCAAATAATTTCAAGATAAAAATTAATTATTTAGATAAATTAATTGAATTGGAAATCATAAATATTGAAAATGTAAATTTTTTATTAATTTTATTATATAACATTCTATATTTTTTAATTTATTACCTTTATTTTAATTAATACTTATATTATTAACTAAGTATTTAATAAATAAAATAATTTGTATAACTATATATATACGAATATACACGCAAATTCACGTTGACATTTAATTATTATGCGAGGTAATTTTTCACCTCCATGCATCTAAACATTTAACTATTATACGGGACTGTTTCTCACTTTCAACTACATCGATGAACTAGACGGCAACCCGATTAAAAAAATATAAAATAGGCTTGTTTCTCTTTTATGCTTTTGGTTCTTCTTCGTTGATGATACGGCTAGGATATGGTGCGCACTGTGCAGATGGTCCATTTTATGTTCCCCTCGGTTTGCTTTTCCGTTTTCCAATATTACCCTTGTGATGATTCTTACTCTTTTGGTTTCACTTTGTGATCAAATTAAATCTTCATCATCCTCGGCTTATTGGTGTGCTATATGATTAGGCATATTAGTTATTATTCAAAATACTCTCCGAATTAGCTATTTTATTTCAATGTATTTATATAATACTAAATTGTTACAATGTACTGCTAGAATTTTTCTTATGTTATTTTCGTTGCTTCAAATTGTTAATCTTCTATTTAGGTTGCTTGTGTCATCATATGATTGAATATTTTATTTATGATGGGTTTCCCCGTATTCGGTTCATTAATTAGTTGGATTGGAGGGTTGAGAATGGATTTTTGCAGATTAGGGATTTGAGAAACCTAGATGGGTTGAATGTTCTTCATCTTTTTTTTTTCTTTTCGAATATTTGGATTTAGTATTTTGTTACAAAATAAATAAAATATCTAATTATGTGATGATACGTAAATATTCTAAATAGAGAATTAACGATGTGGAGCAACGAAAGTAATAGAAATAGAATTCTCGCAGTACATTACAACAATTTAAGATTACAAGAGTAAAATTAAGTGATTAAACATTTTAAATAATAAGCCATATGAATATATATATATATATATATATATATTGTACTTTAATGTAGAAAAAATGTTTGTGTGGTCAAATATATGGGCTTAGCTTTTCGTGCTTTATTTATCTGAATGTCTAACACTTTACTGCTACTGCTAAGTAAAAATTTATAATTAATGAGAAACCCATTGAGCGTCCATATTCGAACAGGTTGTGAAAATTTGTGCAATCTAAACGATATGAGGTTGATTAGAGGTTATATGTTTTAATTTCGATAACGTAATTACACTTTTCTTTTATATATTTTTTGTTAATATTATTTATAAATGTAATTATAGGGTCAAATAATTGTTATGGATACAAATATTGTTAAGACATTCCACTCGCGCCAAAAAGTGTACGAAGAGTTTGTATTTTTCTTTCAGTTTTTATAGTGGTAACATAATTTCATAAAGTTTTTTTTTTTTTATTTTTCAGCTAATTACATGAAATCAATATGAATAAAAATTAGCGTTAGATTTTGTCCAAACAATTGCATTTACTGTAATAATTAATCATTGATATTCAGCCACGTCAACTATATATTCTCATATGATAGATTGATATGAATATCAATCAAATTTAAATAAAAATCATTAAAATCTTAGTAGTTTGATACGATTTGAATATTATTCAAAAAATATAATTGAATTTGTTTGAATCCAAGCATTCATTAATGGTTTGATTTGGATCAATTTTGACAATTTAGACATAAAATTTTCATATAATTTGTTCACCAAAAAATTCCATACAAGCCGGTGAAATGGCTTAATTCCCTACAAGCCATTTTTTTGAATCCCTCATAGGTTTGATCATGTCCGTAGGCCAGGGCACCTTCTCCTTCCTCAGTTCTCTCCATTTTCTCCTATTTTATTCCTTCCTTTCTTTCTTTCCTTCCTTCTCTTCCCTTCTCCTTCCTGATTTTCTTTATTGGTTTATCACCTTCATGGTGGTTCCATCCTCACCCACACCCCCCTCCTCCCTTTTCGGCCAAGCTCCACCGATGATCCCCCATACACTACATAATTCCTATAAATAAACATAGTAAGTCGGTGGAAGAATAAGGGGAGGAAAAATAAAGACAAATATAAAAAATTCTAGGTTCTTCAAGCCAAATTACCCTATGCTCAAAATGACCAAAATGTCCCTAGCCACTTTTACCCTCTATCGAGCCTATTTGATCTCCGATTTTAACATACGACCTGTCTATGGACTCGGGAGCCCGAAACTTTCTTAACAGCCCCTTTCGAACTTTCTAGAAAATGTCTAAATAAAAAAAATAAACATTTGACCTTTAGGGGAAAAATTATCATTTTGACTTTTCTCAAATTTTCGGGTCATTACACCATAACCACTGTTGCAACCAAATTGTTTAAATTTATTAGACAATATGCTAAAAATATTGGGAAGTATTGATGGACACCACGTTGTTAGGCATAATATTGAAATTAGTCATGCCAGATGAGCTTGAAGCTTCATGATCAGATTCTGATAGAGTGGTGTTAGGTACACCATTCTTGGTTGCAGCAAGTGCATACATGAAATATGTATGTTTATAAGATTGATCATTGTCAGTTTCTTCAGCTAAGAGTTGAAGCCTAAAATCCTTGAGGCATATAGAATTCTCTCAACCATGAATGGCATATCTAGAGATGTTGTACTCAGTAGGAAAACCTCCTAGTGCAAGAATAACAACATCATTATCTCCAAAATGGATATTATAAGATTTCAAAAGATCCGTAGCATCTTTGATTCTTTGTAAATATTGAGTCATTTTTCTGAACCTTTATTAATATTTTGAAGATTAGTCTTCATTTGAAAGATATAATTGTTTGTAGAGGAGGGAAACTTGTCTTTCAGGCTAGTCCACATTTTTTAGCACTCTTTCATCCAATGACACATGAGATAGCAGCTGAGGAGAGAGTTGAAGTGATGAGGTACATCAGTGTTTGATCATTCATCTTTTATATCAAGTAACCATCAAAAGATGGATTTTCTGAACTCGAATATGAGAAGAGTTGAGAAGAGATCTCCTTTCTACCATTGAAAAAACCAATAATTCCATTCACATTGAGAAGAAGCTCCATCTGGAAGTTCCAGGTGGTGAAATTATGGTCATCAAGCCTATCAATCACTGCATTTCCCATCGTTGGAATGAGAGAAGTAATTGGTGATTACAGTATTTTAAGTTGAGTAACTGTAATCATGGTAAATTTGGAAGAAAGTGTAATTCTTTTGATTGAGATATCAAGAATATCACAGATCGAGCCCTTGGTGTGTACGGTGAGAAATCAAAAAGAGAAGATTTCTCTGGGAGTTTTAGAATGAAAAGACTGAGTGTTCTTTAAGAACTTCTGAGACGATTTTAAGCAAAGTAAAGGTCTAAGTGTAAGAAGTTGAGGTTCCACCCCAAAACCAATTGGCAATGGGGGAAGTAGTCCAAGATCTTATGAGGCACAAATTGTAGTTGTGCTTTTCCAATGTGGGACATTTTCCTCACATCTCAACACGCCCCCTCACGTGTAGCGGATTTTCCAGCCTATCACGTGACGATTTGATTGGGTACGTGTGACACGTGTGACGGTTAAACCAACACGTGAGATAACCCCGCTCTGATACCATATCAGATGAAGAGAGGGAGAGAATCAGGGTGAAGAAAAGAGAGGGAGAAAATGAGTGTATTCAATTGATTCACCCCAACATTACAATGGTATATTGGATACAAGAGTCTTTATACTCTGAAGCTTAACCATACTCTACTCCTAACAGTCCTAACTAACTTCTAATCAATGTGGACAGCTACACAACTTCTTAACAGAAGGCTAACTAACAACTAGATTAGTCCAAGGCCATGACAGATGGCATTCTAACATCACAGATGCAGATTGGGCAGGAGACCCAAATGACAGACGTAGTACAACTGGAATGGCAGTATTCTTAGGTTCTAACCCAATCTCCTGGACCTCTAAGAAGCAAAACACAGTCTCTCGATCTAGTAATGAAGCAGAATATCGAGCATTAGCCATCACAGCAGCTGAACTTGCATGGATTCGTCAGTTGTTGTGTGCTCTTCACATCCCTCTTCTCAAGGCACCCCTAATCTACTGTGATAGTACCTCAGCTGCCAGCCTTTCTGCAAATCCAACCTTTCATTCTCGAGCTAAGCATATTGAAATCGATTATCATTTTGTGCGTGAACGGGTTGTCAAAGGAGACCTCAATGTGGAACATGTGAAATCGGCTGATCAATTAGCAGACATTTTCACCAAAGCACTTGCTGAAAACTTGTTTCAGGTTCATTCCTTCAATTTGACTTTGGAACCATCAAATTGAGGGAGGGTGTTCACCAAAGCAGTTACTTGTAAACTTGGTTCTTGCTGAAAGTTACTTGTATTCCTGCTGAAAGTTACTTGTACTTGCTGAAAAGTTGGTTCCCTTACACAGTTTCTCACAGAAAGCTTGTTTTCTCACTGAGAACTTGTTTGCAGGTTATTCACCCGTGGCTTCAAGTCACTTGTTGAACTTTGCTTCAGGTTTGCTACTTGCTTCAAGGTTCACTCGTCCAATTTGATTTGGAACCATCAAATTGAGGGAGGGTGTTAGAATGCCATCTGTCATGGCCTTGGACTAATCAAGTTGTTAGTTAGCCTTCTGTTAAGAAATTGTGTAGCTGTCCACATTGATTAGAAGTTATTTAGGACTGTTAGGAGTAGAGTACGGTTAAGCTTCAGAGTATAAAGACTCTTGTATCCAATATACCATTGTAATGTTGGATTGAATCAATTGAATACACTCATTTTCTCCCTCTCTTTTCTTCACCCTGATTCTCTCCCTCTCTTCATCTGATAATGACTAATCAAGTTGTTAGTTAGCCTTCTGTTAAGAAGTTGTGTAGCTGTCCACATTGATTAGAAGTTAGTTAGGACTGTTAGGAGTAGAGTACGGTTAAGCTTCAGAGTATAAAGACTCTTGTATCCAATATACCATTGTAATGTTGGATTGAATCAATTGAATCCACTCATTTTCTCCCTCTCTTTTCTTCACCCTGATTCTCTCCCTCTCTTCATCTGATATGGTATCAGAGCCGTGCTAGACGACCTGGTTGTTCCTTCTTCTTCTACCTTCCGCTGCTACAAATTAAAAAGATCTTCACTAAGAGTCTAAATCAGCAGACAAAGCTGATGCACAACTTAGTGCCTTCTTGGAACAAAGACTCAGTGAATCGGTGATTCTTGAAATCAGTATCCAAGCTGATACACAAAGCGTTTTGTGTCAAAAGGATTCAGAAATCAGCAAACAAGCTGGTGCACTCCAAGTGCTTGATTTAACGTTTCAAAGAATTCAAGGGGAAAAAAAACCAAACAAGAAATCTTCAAAGGAAAATGGTGACTTCTTCTCAACTTCATATCTTGCAATCTCCTATTGCAAGTTTGATTTCCACTGTTGGAAGTTCAGTTAGTGTGAAGCTCGACGATCACAATTTTCTTACTTGGAACTTCCAAATGGAATTGCTGCTAAATGTTCATGGCCTGATGGGGTTTGTCAACGGTTCAAGTCCCTGTCCCTCTTTAGTTGGTGATGATTCAGATGGTGCAAACATAACCAGATTGGAAGCTGTTCAAGTGTGGGGAATGCATAATCAGGCATTGATGCAGTTGATCACAGCCACACTATCTCCTTCAGCAATGTCCTGTGTAATCGGGTGCAAGACTGCTCAAGAAATGTGGGTAAGTCTCAAAGAACGTTTTGCTTCTGTTACCAAAGCTTCAATCTTTCAAATGAAAACTGAGTTACAGAACATCAAGAAAGGATCTGAAATAATGACTCAGTATATGCAAAGGATTAAAAATGCTAGAGATACTCTAGAGGCTTGTGGTGTCCATTTTGGTGATGATGATGTGGTAATTTTGGCCTTAAGGGGTTTACCTAGTGAATACAACACCTTTAGGTGTGTGATCAGAGGAAGGGAAAATGCTATTTCCCTTAAGGAATTCAGATCTCAGCTCCTTGCTGAGGAAAGTGTAATAGAACAGATCAGTGACCTTCCTTTTCTATCTGCTTTAGTGGCCACTAAGAATGCAGGACCTGGTCCTTCTTTTGAACATGGTTCGACTGATACTTCCTCACCTTCAAATCAACAGTTTGGTTGTCCTGGTGGTGTGATTAATCAGGCTTCTAGGAATCAGGTTTCACAGTCACAAAACAATCCTCAACAGTTCAGTGGTAACCCTCAGCAGTTCAGTGGGAATTTTCAACATTTTGGGTACACTGGAGGCTATACCACTGCACCAAGCAATGCACCTAATGCTTACTTTTACAAGAATAATGGCTACAATGGTGGCAAGAACAAGAAAGGAAGAGGCAATGGTGGAGGGAAATATCAGAACCAAAATCAGAACTGGGGTAACCAGAATCAAAACTGGAACCAGAATCAAAACTGGAACCAGAATCAAAACTGGAACCAGAATCAAAATTGGGGGTACCAAAATCAAAGACCCTTTGCTGGTCCTGATCTCTCACAAACCCAAAGTGGTCCTAACCAACCTTTTCAAGGGACTTGGCAACAACAGCCTCCTCCAAAGTGTTAGATATGTGCCAAGAAGGGTCATTGGGTTGTGGATTGCTACTACAGACATCCAGATCAGGCCTCCCAAGAATCTGAAGCTTGTCAAATCTGTTGGAAGGTTGGTCACACGGTTGTCAATTGCTATCAAAGGGGGAACTACTCTTACCAGGGTGCCCCTCCATCACCAGTACTCAGTGCTATGATTGCCACAACTCCTCTTATGACACCTCATCAAAATCAGGAGTATTGGGTCGCTGATAGTGGAGCCTCAACACATATGACTGCAGATCTGTCTAACTTGACAGGCATTGTTTCTTCTGCTCCTTCTGATTCAGTGACTACTGCAGGTGGTTCAGGTTTGCAAGTTGCACATATTGGCACTTCTACACTTACTACAAATACTCCTGTTGCTCATTCTTTTAAGATGAACCAAGTCTTGCATGTTCCCAGAATCTCTCAGAATCTGCTTTCCATACATAGTTTCTGCAAAGATAATAACTGTCAGTTTATTCTTGATGATTTATGTTTTGTCATACAGGACAGAATCACAGGCAGGACAATATACAAAGGTCTGAGCAATGAAGGACTCTATCTCATTCCCTTTCATATTTCCAATCCCCCCTCTTCTGATATCTATCCTACTGTCAAAACTGCCTTCCTGTGCAAGAAAGTGAATTCACAAGTCTGGCATCACAGGTTAGGGCATCCCTCAAATGAAGTGGTCTCCACTAGTCTGAACAAGTCTAAAATCCCCATTTCATCAGATCCCAACACCAATATCTGTGAGTTTTGCCTGCAGGGAAAATTTACAAAATTGCCATTCATCTTTCCTGCTTCAAAATCTGTTATCCCTTTTGAAGTTGTACATTCTGATGTCTGGGGTCCTGCCCCAGTCAAATCTCTAGAAAGTTTCAGATA
The DNA here is from genome assembly GCA_032719365.1 of Prinsepia uniflora. NCBI lineage: Eukaryota > Viridiplantae > Streptophyta > Magnoliopsida > Rosales > Rosaceae > Prinsepia > Prinsepia uniflora. Next base: position 56,701,816 of record CM064863.1, on the reverse strand, counting down.
TTATGTAACCCTCATTGATGAATGTACTAGATACACTTGGCTCTTCCCTATGAAAAATAAATCTGATTTTAGCTCCATTTTTATGCATTTCTATGCTTTTGTCTCTACTGCTTTTTCTGCTAAGATCAAAGCCATTCAATCAGATAATGGTGGTGAGTATATAGGTCTCAATTTTCAGCAGTTTTTACTATCAAAGGGAATTTTACACCAGAAATCATGTCCTTATACCCCTAAACAAAATGGCCTTGCAGAAAGAAAACATAGGCATATTGTTGAAACTGCCATTACCCTTTTGCAAACTGCTTCCTTACCTCCACAATATTGGTCCTGTGCATGTTCCACTGCTGTGTATCTTATCAATCGTATGCCTTGTGCTCTGCTTCATATGCAATCTCCTTTTGAGAAGCTTTTTCAATCCCTTCCACCACTGTCACACCTCAGGATTTTTGGCAGTGCTTGTTTTCCTCTTCTCAAGCCTTATAATCAGCACAAACTACAACCAAAAACAACTAAGTGTATCTTTCTTGGATATGCACATATGCATAAGGGCTATATCTGCTATGATCCAATCTCTGCAAAGTTTTTTGTCTCTAGGCATGTCTTGTTTAATGAGTCTGACTTTCCCTATAAGTCCCTCCTCTCTCAAATCAGTTCTCCACATCTCTCAACCTCTGTGTTTTCTTCTTCCACTGTGTCAAACCATTTTCCCTTATTTCCATCATTCTCTTCTGATCCTTCAACTGCTCAGATCAATGATAGTCCTGTGGTATCTGTCTCAGCACACTCAGACCACTCCACTTCCTCATCAAGTTTGTCTGGTCCTTCAGCTGGTCATACTCACTTATCAGAAGCTGGTCAGGTCTCAGCTCCCTCTATTTCCTCTTCAAGGTCCTCTGATCACTCATCTGCTTCCCACTCGTTAGAGGCTGATGCAATTTCCAATTCTGATCCTTCTGAGACTGATCAGGAAGATGTTCCAGGGTCCTCCAGTTTTCAACCTCAGTTCCTACAGGTTGTGTTGCCTATCACTGGAGTGAATATGCATCCTATGCAGACCAGATCAAAGAGTGGCATCTCCAAACGAAAGGCCTTTTGTACTCAGGCAGGTTCTGATTTCACTAAGGTTGAGCCTTCATCCTTTACTCAGGCCGTTTCTGTTCCAGTTTGGCAGCAGGCCATGAAGGAGGAGATTGATGCTCTCTTGGACCAGCACACCTGGGATTTGGTCCCCTTGCCACCTGACAAAAACTTGGTTGGTTCTAAGTGGGTTTACAGGATTAAGAAAAACTCAGATGGCAGTATTTCTAGATATAAGGCTCGACTTGTTGCTCAAGGTTTCAGTCAAGAGGCTGGTTTGGACTATGGAGAAACTTTCAGCCCTGTGGTAAAACCTACAACAGTTCGACTTGTTCTAGCCTTGGCAACTCAATTCAAATGGAAACTTAAGCAAATGGATGTGAAGAATGCCTTCTTGCATGGAGACCTCAAAGAAGAGGTATATATGAAGCAGCCTCCTGGATTTGCTGGTCAAGTTCCCAAGGATTATGTGTGCCTCCTAAAGAAGTCCCTTTATGGTCTTAAACAAGCCCCAAGGGCTTGGAATGAGAAGTTCACAAGCTTTCTTCCCGGTTTGGGTTTTAACACTACTTGGGCTGATGCCTCTCTATTTGTTAAACAAACTGCTGATGACATTGTTATTCTTCTCCTCTATGTGGACGACATCATTCTCACTGGGAGTTCCTCTTCTGCCATTCAGGATGTGGTTGATGCTCTCACAGATGAATTTGCTATGACTGATCTTGGGGAGTTAAGCTACTTCTTAGGCATTCAAATTTCCTATACTGATTCTGGCCTGTTTTTATCTCAGTCTAAGTACATCACAGAGCTGATCAAGACAGAAATGTTACAAAGCAGTCCTGCGGATACTCCTTCTCTTCCTGGTTCCAGACTAAGGAAAATTGATGGACCTGCCTATGATAATCCTGCAAACAATAGGAGCATCGTGGGAGCATTGCAGTACTTGACATTCACTCGACCTGATATTGCCTTTGCTGTAAATCAGGTCTGTCAATACATGCACTCCCCCTGTGAAAACCACTTTATGGCTGTGAAACGGATACTTCGATTTCTAAAAGGGACAGTGAGCCATGGTCTGATGTACCAACCCGGTTCTCTTGATCTGCAAGCATTCACAGATGCAGATTGGGCAGGAGACCCAAATGACAGACGTAGTACAACTGGAATGGAAGTATTCTTAGGTTCTAACCCAATCTCCTGGACCTCTAAGAAGCAAAACACAGTCTCTCGATCTAGTACTGAAGCAGAATATCGAGCATTAGCCATCACAGCAGCTGAACTTGCTTGGATTCGTCAGTTGTTGTGTGCTCTTCACATCCCTCTTCTCAAGGCACCCCTAATCTACTGTGATAGTACCTCAGCTGCCAGCCTTTCTGCAAATCCAACCTTTCATTCTCGAGCTAAGCATATTGAAATCGATTATCATTTTGTGCGTGAACGGATTGTCAAAGGAGACCTCAATGTGGAACATGTGAAATCGGCTGATCAATTAGCAGACATTTTCACCAAAGCACTTGCTGAAAACTTGTTTCAGGTTCATTCCTTCAATTTGACTTTGGAACCATCAAATTGAGGGAGGGTGTTCACCAAAGTAGTTACTTGTAAACTTGGTTCTTGCTGAAAGTTACTTGTATTCCTGCTGAAAGTTACTTGTACTTGCTGAAAAGTTGGTTCCCTTACACAGTTTCTCACAGAAAGCTTGTTTTCTCACTGAGAACTTGTTTGCAGGTTATTCACCCGTGGCTTCAAGTCACTTGTTGAACTTTGCTTCAGGTTTGCTACTTGCTTCAAGGTTCACTCGTCCAATTTGATTTGGAACCATCAAATTGAGGGAGGGTGTTAGAATGCCATCTGTCATGGCCTTGGACTAATCAAGTTGTTAGTTAGCCTTCTGTTAAGAAGTTGTGTAGCTGTCCACATTGATTAGAAGTTAGTTAGGACTGTTAGGAGTAGAGTACGGTTAAGCTTCAGAGTATAAAGACTCTTGTATCCAATATACCATTGTAATGTTGGATTGAATCAATTGAATACACTCATTTTCTCCCTCTCTTTTCTTCACCCTGATTCTCTCCCTCTCTTCATCTGATATCATTTTGTGCGTGAACGGGTTGTCAAAGGAGACCTCAATGTGGAACATGTGAAATCGGCTGATCAATTAGCAGACATTTTCACCAAAGCACTTGCTGAAAACTTGTTTCAGGTTCATTCCTTCAATTTGACTTTGGAACCATCAAATTGAGGGAGGGTGTTCACCAAAGCAGTTACTTGTAAACTTGGTTCTTGCTGAAAGTTACTTGTATTCCTGCTGAAAGTTACTTGTACTTGCTGAAAAGTTGGTTCCCTTACACAGTTTCTCACAGAAAGCTTGTTTTCTCACTGAGAACTTGTTTGCAGGTTATTCACCCGTGGCTTCAAGTCACTTGTTGAACTTTGCTTCAGGTTTGCTACTTGCTTTAAGGTTCACTCGTCCAATTTGATTTGGAACCATCAAATTGAGGGAGGGTGTTAGAATGCCATCTGTCATGGCCTTGGACTAATCAAGTTGTTAGTTAGCCTTCTGTTAAGAAGTTGTGTAGCTGTCCACATTGATTAGAAGTTAGTTAGGACTGTTAGGAGTAGAGTACGGTTAAGCTTCAGAGTATAAAGACTCTTGTATCCAATATACCATTGTAATGTTGGGTTGAATCAATTGAATACACTCATTTTCTCCCTCTCTTTTCTTCACCCTGATTCTCTCCCTCTCTTCATCTGATACTAAGATCACTCACGAATGAGGGTAACCATTTATTATGAGTCTAGCTTTGATACCATGTTAGGTATCATGCTTTGAGCTTGAAGGTGAGAGGCTGAGTTTTACACATTAAAAAAGACGAGAGTTTTGGAAGAAAAGTAGAGAAGGTTTGAATTGGACTGATTGATCTTTGATTGATTTAGAATATACACATTACAACATTCAAGTAACTTATATACAACTCACTTTCTTTGTATGCTTACTTAGTGACTAAGTCACTTAACTGACTTAACTAATCTTTGGAACCTCATAAAAACCACTAACCATATTACTTACAACCTAACTATATAGAATAGCTATAGGACAACTATTATATAGCTGTTAAGGCTAAGGCTGCATTGTAGTTGTAATAAACAATCCCAAAAACTTTGGGCGTTTTCGGAAAAGAAATTGGGAATGGACAGATTTACTCCTGTTATTGTTAATGGCCCCAAAGTCAATTTTAATTTGGGAAACTTCTCGAAAGTTCTGATTGAACCGATGAGTGTGTTTTGAACTCACGAGTTCATAGGCAGACGTCATGTGGAAAATAGAGATAGTAGGAAAAATTTATGGGTCTAAATGTTCAAAGGCATTTTGGTACTTTTGGACAACAAAGGTATTTTGATAATTTCAATTAAACTGTTTTGGATGATTCAGCACCTTTCTACTGGCTCACTTGAAAGATGAGAAATGCCATTAGGAAATGTGGTGTGGTGGACTTTATCGCCCAGATCTTGTTCTGAATGGAAACAGAAGAGGAAAGACAAAAAAAAAAAAAAAAAAGAGAAACCACCCTCATGATTCCTCTCTCTAATATTTCGGGTATCCTGGGAGTTAAAAAAAACCTTCATAACAGACTTAGGGTGTCCTCTGGAGAGGCTGAAATGTAATAGAGGAAGGGTTGCTTGAAGGAAGACCGTATTCAATGGTGGAGCACTGAGAAGCTCAATTTCATCCTCAACCATGCTCAAGGCGTTATCGACTCTATTGGGGTATGGAAATTGCATGATTATATCTTCTCGAGTCGATAGTGGGTTGCTAGAGGTGGAAGACATATGATGGATGGTGGATTGAAGGGAGCAAACAAGCTCGAGCCTTTCGAGGGCTCTGTGGGCTAAACCAGGTGAAATCTTCCAAATTAAATGATACATATGAGTTCCTAGCATTACTTAGATAAATACTGACGTAAATTTGATGGAGAATGGTTAAAAAAATGAGAAGAATTGAATCGGGTTAGGTTACCTGCATCGGGTCCTGAGTAGAGGAACCTAGGTTGACTTAGCTAGAGCTTGAAGGCGAGTATAGGTGCGACTACACCTTTTGGCGCGTGAGGGCTGCTTCACGGCCTTCCACCAGTACATGGAGGTGTGTGCCAGTGGTCCTTTGATTCCAAACAACATGACTTTTTTTAATGTCGAGGTTACAAACCTATTGGTGTAGGTATCAGGTTAATCAGACATTGTTTAAAGGTTTTTTTATGAGTCCAAAGTAACAGTGTAACAACCCGTCCCGAGAGCCGGGATTAATAGAGTGATTAAGGTGTGATTAGTGAGGATAATCAGTAGTTAGGTGGTCCCGAAAGGTCCGGGAGCCTAGAATGACGCTTTTGCCCCTGGTCCGGGCAAGAATGTTGACTTTTATTCAGGTGGTCAATTGGGTATTGGCCAGTGACCAGGATGTAGTTTAGGGCATCACGAATCCGTAGGCAGGTGGCACGCCCGATTCCGACATCCGAGGAGGAAGTTGTGATGTTCGGAAGGTTGAGGGCATAACCGTAATCTGGGTAAATTAGGGGGAATAGTTGACTTTTTGTACGAATGGGTTTTGGTAGGTTGACCTAGCATGGTTAGATAGCTTGTGACGTCCTGAGTTCGATGACAGACGGCACGTATTCATCGGACTTACGAGGGGAGAGTTACGGGTCTAGGAAGTTTTGACAAACCGTAAAAATGAGTTAAAAAGGAGGGTATTTTAGTCTTTTTGGCTTCTGAGGATCTGTGCAGAGAGAGAAGGAATGGAGGGTTGTGATTGAACCAGGTGGGAGAAGGGTTGAGTGGATGGTGACACATGGCAGGGGGCTAGAGGATTCTGGGAGAATCCTGTGTAGTCACGGTCCTAATTAATTGGGTGCATCCGTGTTTGTTCGTGTGTTCGTGTGTTCGAAGAACAGAAAACAGAGGGTGAGAAGAGTGAGAGCAATCGAGTGATTCTGTGCCAGGGGGAGTGAAGAGTGAATTGAGAGAGGAACAGAGAGGTAAGAGGAGGCTGCTGGTCGTGATTTGGTGGTGCAATCGTGCACGGCAGCACGGCGGTCGGCGTGCCGCGGCGAAGATTTGGGTAAAACAAAGAGACGGTGAGGCAGAGACGGTGGTTGTGCCGTGAGGTGGCTCAATTCAAGTCAAGAGGAGGCTGGGACGAGTACAGAGGACTTGTTGGACACCGTGGTACACGGCTGAGCTCACGACGGCGACAGGAGGACAGGTAAATCCTCACCCCCGTTTCTTTGCTCTGTTGTGTCGTTTGGGTTTAGAAGCTAAGTTGTGGACCTAGGGCGAGATTCGAGGGAAGTGGAGGTTAGAGTGAGACTCAGGGAGGTCCCAAGAGTCGACTGAGTGTGGAGCCGTGACGGAGGAGTACACGGCGGAGGTCAGCACAACGGGAATACCTGTGTGCTCTGTTTCGGCCGTGACCTTCAAACCCGAAGTCGTCGAGTTTGGGGTGAGTCGACGGTATAGGAGGGTTGGTCTAGGTTCAGTAAGGTCCTAGGGGTTGTCTGGTGTCGCCACCGTGACGGGAAGTGACCAGAGCAGAGGGATCGTGAAACAGAGGTTTGAGGGCCGTCTGGTTCGAGCTTCAGTCGTGAAGCTGGGAGTCGAATCGAACCAAGAGGAGTTGAGGAATGGATTCGTGGTGTCTGGACGAAGCTGTGGGTGAAAGAAGGGAAGGAAATGGTGGCCGAACGGTGGAGAATGCTTCTCGCCGGTTCAATCCACGGCGGCCGGTTCAGCACAGTGAGGTCGAGGTTGATGGTGCTACTGTAGCTGGCGCGTGAGGGCCATGCGCAGCCACTTTGGGCGGCGCGTGGGGGCGCGTGCGGCGGCGATGGGGAAAACGATCAGCATGGTTTTTGGTCTAGGAGTTATGGTGAATTCAATGGAGTTGGTTTCGGGTTAAACGGACGTCGTTTGAGTTTAGTTCCGCGAGGGTGCATGTTTAGGGTCTCGGGTTTTAGGTCTTCGGTTCAGGGAATTTTGAGGAACTTTAGGTGAACCTTCGTATTCGTGTTGACGTAATTTGATGATTGTGAACAGGATCGGGATTTCCCGAGGAAGCCGAGGAACGGGCTGGACGTTCGGGACACGAGTAGGGCTCTGTATGTGAGTGGACCCTTTCCTTAAACTCGATCATGCATAACTATTTTTATATACGTTTTTGATGGCTTTACTCTTACCTCTATGATCTTGACTATGTTATGATGGTTTTACGTGATTGTACGGTTTTCGAGAAAAAGACGGTTTTAGCATGTTTTACGAAAAGGGTGATTTTGGAAAGATAATGATCTCAATGATTTTAAGGGGATTTTGGGACATGATTTTGAGAATCAAGGTTTTGGTTTTGAAATCGAAAGTGACAATTGGATTTGGGGCAAAGGCTTGAAAAGTGGTATTCCGGATTTGGGTTCGGAATGACGGTTCTGGATGCCGGAAGGGTATCGGACCAGTGATTTCGGATTCGGGTTTGGATATGGATTGGTAAACGGTTTTCAAATGGTTTTGGGATTGGATTTGCTGGATCTGGATATTGGGTTTAAAGACCCGGATATATGTGGCGGGGGACCGGCCGGATTAGGTTTAAAGACCCGGATTGAGTTTAAAGACTCGGGAGTTTAAAGACTCGGATATATTGATTTTCCCCCGTAGGCCTTGAGTTTAAAGACTCGGGAGTTTAAAGACTCGGATATGATTAAGGCCTGGATTGAGTTTAAAGACTCGGGAGTTTAAAGACTCGGATAGGTCCAGCAGGTTCGATCGGGAAATGAGGATTTGAGCTTTATGGTTTATGATACGGTTTCTGTTTCTTATGATATTTTATAGTGTTTCTGTTTCTTATGATATTTTATAGTGTTTCTGTTCTTATGATGTTTTCTGATGCTTATTTTATAACTGTGTTCATAACTGTTGGTTATGCATGTGGTTTCAAAACGGAGGGCTAAAACCCTGGTTTTTATATGAAATGGTTTTTGAACTTTTTGTACTTTCTGGTCCACTCACACTTTCTGTTTTTTTTTAAATTGCCCTCCGGGTTGTGGAGCTAGCGCGGGGTCTTGACGTCAAGGCAGTGTCTGAGGCATAGAAGTGTCGTGAGGGATCCCCGGAATAGTTCAAAGTCTTCCGCGTGCGTGTAATTTATCGGTTTTTAGTTCCTTGTCTTTTCGTACTATGCTCTGTAAAGGATAACTTCGGGATATTTTGTTTAATTACTCCTGCGTCTGACTGGGTTTGAATGAGTTTTACTTGGGTGTTGTGTCGGGGAGTCAGACAGGAGCGGGATTTACCTCGGGTTCGGGGTGAAACCGGGGTGGGTCCTGACAAACAGTATTCCTAGTCAAAGTACGTATGGAACTCCCGAGGGTTTGGGAGTTTGAATAATGGACTCGTTATATGACTAGGAGATTGGAACAAGAGTTGGGAAGAGTTAGGATATTTGAACGGAATTCGGGAAGAGTTGGGTTTTCAGTTTAAGGCTTGGATTGAGCCAAGATATCAAATTCCAAATTCATCAAGATTAGTGAGTTAGTGTGGGCGTTGACCTCTAGGAGAACTAAATATTTTTGGTTTGTACACCGAGACAATAATTCCGGCATGGTCGTTGCACATCCTTTGTCTGGCAGGTTCTTCGGTTTTGTTGTCAAGTCCCAAGGGTAATCCTAGAACTTGAATTTGGTTGTCAGACGAAATCAGGACCGGATATAGTTATCAAAGTAATTTCGAGAAGGATCCAGTCAATAATAGTGTACCCATGCAGTACTGCATATCAAATCACATATCAGCAATGCAGCAATGTACCAATGTACCTTATATCCTTATATCATCTAATATGTAGTTGTGACTTGTGAGCACAAATGAAGCACCAATTGTGTATATTCCGAGATTTATGAAGAATATGAGAAAACTATATGCTAGTTACTCACTTTCCCCAGAGCCTGCAAATCCAGTATATTACTTACATTACTATAATACTATATGAAAATATGCTTTGTAGTATTTTTTTTTTATGCAAATGGTTTTTCAGTTACTTCATCTTTATTCAGATTTTGGAATTATTCGTTTAACATGATATTTGGTTTTCAATGCTCCAAAGATTTAATGGCATCCCACATTCTTACACGCTTGTTTATGTACGTAGTAAAAAAATGAATCAATTATTTCTCTATATATTTTCTTAATGTATGTTTTGAGGTGAGATGATTTCTTTTGGTGTAAATATTAAATACTGTAGATAGAAATGATTGCGTGAAAAATTACCCACATAAATTTCTTCTCATAACTTGTGTTCCAGCAACAAATGTTTCACCAATTTTGTGACGGATAATACTTACATTCCATTTTGTGATACCTTCTAATATCATCATTTTGACATGCAGAAGAATTCATATACATATATCACAATCAGAACTGTTCATACCCTAAATAATCATTTCAATATCATCTCCGTGAAAAGTCACCCAACTTTGAAGGTTGCTTAGTCATTCATACGTGTCAAAAAATTTAACAATGTGGGTAACGAGAAAAAAGATCTTTATGATAAACCATCCATTTAATTTATATATATAATACTAAATGATCTCCAACTTTGTTGATTTTTTATATTCATGCTCTTGAAATAATGATGATTTAGGAATTAAGTGGTTCTAATTATGATATATAGGTATAGTCTATTCAATAAATCGAAATGACACTATTAGAAGATAACACTAAGAGTGAAATGTGTTGGGAAAGATGCACAACTAAGCAGATAATTATAAGTACCAGGACCAAATTTTTCCCACCCTCAAAATAAATTGGTAGAAATAAAACAGAAATAAAAGGTGAAAAAGAACACTGAAATTTAACGAGGTTCGACAATGTGCCCACATCATCGGACAACAACACTAATATTCTTTCACTATGAATAACTGAATTACAAGTACAATCTCACTCAATGGTGGATACACAACTCTCTCTTGGATTCACTCAAGAGGATCTCACTCTCTCTATCTCACAAAAGAAGCTATCTCTATATTTCTCACACAAGAATGAACTCTTTTCTCACTCTCACTTTGGTGGATCACTTGTTGCTTGAAAGATGATTGAGAATACTCAATCCCTCTCCTTTATATATGGATGGATGGAAGGAAGCCATCAATGCATAAGAGTTGCTCTAATTAATCTCATGGTAACTCCTATGAGTATAGTATTTTCCATTAAAAAGCGCTCTTCCATGTTTTCATGCATAGGTGTCAGGACCCACCCCTAATCCACCGGGATTAAGGGCTAAATCCCGATCCCGTCCAAGTTACGCATGACACGAAAGCTAAACAAACGTCCAACCTCCATGTGACACGTAAGTTAGACAAGGGATTCCCGATTTAGACCGTCCAGAAATTCTGAACTTCCCAGAGTGCACAACGTCTACTGTGGATCGTACATATGATGTCTCCGTCTCTCTCGACTAACAGCCCGCACTGCAACAACCTGGAGGGTATCGAAAACAAAAAAAGATTGTGAGTGGACAAAAATAAAGTATACGTTTAAAAACATTTCATAAAACATTATCATTTATACCCTCCGTTTAAAAACCAATGCATGCATACCAATTTCATATCATAAAACCATGTAAGAACATTAAACACAATTTTCTTTTCTCAAATCCCGGGCCTCCGCCCAAAACCACCGAAAAACCGTTTTATCCGGGCCACTGCCCAAACCTTGAAAAACCATTATCATCACTTCTCAGTGAAAACCGAACGCATTTAAAGCCACATTCTCATCCATCGAACCTGTTGGATCTATCCGAGTCTTTAAACTCCCGAGTCTTTAAACTCAATATCCAGGCCTCAGTAATCCTAGTCTTTAAACTCAACAGGCCTACGGGGGAAATATCAATATATCCGAGTCTTTAAACTCCCGAGTCTTTAGACTCAATCCGGGTCTTTAAACCCAATCCGGGCCCTTCCCCCGTCAATCATAATCCGGGTCTTTAAACCCAATATCCAGATCCAGCAAATCCAATCCAAACCGTTTGAAAACCATTTTCCATTTCCATATCCAAACCCGAATCCGAAACCAGAACTCATATCCATTTTCTTTCCAGATTCGAGTCCGCAACCATCATTCCGTAAGCTAGCATCCGGAATAACCATTCCGAACCCAAACCCGGAAATCCACTTTCAAGTCCCGAATCGAATCCCGAATCGTCATTCGGAATTTGGATTCCAAAACCCGAAATCACCTTTCCGAAAACCTCTTTTGAACTGGGCCTTAAGCCCGAAACACTTTCCAAAATCCTTTTCCTTCCTTTAAAATCAATTTATATTTCAAATCCCGCAACCATTTCATTAAAACCAGTTCAAATCACAGTATCCTCAACATCTCGTAAAACGTGAAATACCGTTATTTCCTCGAAAAACGTGCACAAACCGTAAACCATCACAATCGTAAATCAAACCATAGAATCAGGTATAGAAAACATATAAAAACATATATGCATGCATCAAGAGTTAGAAAGCAAAGTCCACTCACAGACCATTCCGACGTCGTCTCGATACGCGCGCACTTACGCCGTTCCCGACCAGTTTGCTATTCTCGGCTTCCCCGAACCTGTCCAAATTCCATAACGAGGTTACTAACTACTTCATAAAAGTCCTACTCAAATCCCAAAACTTTTCCGAACTTCTAAGCGTACTTAAATGGGACCCTAGACCTTCGCTCCTGCAAAACTAACCCGAAACAACGTCCGAATAACCCGAAACCTAGTTCAATAGACTCGTTACAACCTCTAGACCAAAAACTTAGTTGACACTTTCCCCAGAAACCACCGTACGTGCCTCCACGCGCCGCCCAAAGTGGCTGTGCGTGGGCCTCACGCGCCTGCACACAGAGTACTGTTCATCGTCGTCTTCAACGGGTGAATGGGTCTGAACCGGCGTACCCGGTTCTCTGCCAATCCTTCACCGTTTTCCTCCCTTTCTTCACCAATCTCACCGTCCAGTTCTAAGCAACCTATTCCCCTCACTCTCACACCTCGACACAGCCTATAACCCGTCGTCTTCAACCTCGAAATAAAACAGCCCGATACCCCTGTTTCAGTTTCCGGCTAACCCGACACTCCCCCATCACGGAAACCACCCTAGACGACTCCTAGGAACCTCCTGAGTCTCACACCACTCACCAAATCCCTCGACTCTGTCCCGAAAGCCACGACTTTTGGTTTAAGCAAATTGGGAAAAACAGGGGATTTAAGCTTACCGTCGATTCGTCCTTCGCCGTTCGCACCGCCGTGCACCTCCGTCAGTGGAGCATCGTCGTCAGGCGATGATCGTTTCGGTAGACCTGGTAGTTTCCAGAGTTCAGGATTTTGAGGTTATCGAGCACAGCCAACTCCTCAAGCTAGCACGACGTCTGTTACGTCGACAGGGAGACCGAGTAGTGGACCTGGTCGGGATGTTTGTTTCTACTGTGAGGAGCGAGTTCACTTCCGACGTGAGTGTCCACTGTTTCCACAAGAAGGTGGTGTAGGTCGAGGATCGGCGGAGCCCGGACAGAGTACAGCGTCAGGGACAGCGGGCTCTAGAGGAGGTGGTGGTGCCACGAGTAGTTCGAGGGGACGTGGTAGAGCGTCGGGATCTCAGGCCTGAGTGTTTTTGATGACTCAATAGGAGGTTCAATCGGCACCAGACGTGGGGACAGGTATTTTTACAATTCTTGGTTGTGTTGTACTCAATTTTTATTGGATCTTGGGGTAGAGTCTAGGATTTTCCCTAGGTGACCTGGAGTGTTACGGTGAGTTCCGTTGAAGGATGACAGAAGAATGGGAAAGGAGTGACTATAACTGATCGATATGAGGTTATTGAAGGAGAGAACCCACAATCTAGAGGTTGCCTTTAGGACTTTGTAGATTTATTCCGACAAGTGGTCGACGTGGCAGCCGAGGGAGTAAGCCAGTAGGTTGGATTTCCTGGTTGGCTTAGATTGTTCTGGGTTAGGACTTGAGATGGGTTCTGGAAGGTGAGGTGGCAGTACGTGAGGATGCACTCTATAATTCTGTTGGGTGCTCTATATGAGGTATTTTACAATACCTTTGTTTTCTGTTCATAGAGTTTACCTTGCGTACACCATGAAGCGTAACTGGTAGTTGGGGATGGTATGAAATACCCAAGGTGGAGATGATAGACAGGAAACATAGGAGAAGTTGTGGTTGACCTAGTGTTGATTACCGGGTAGGAGACCCTAGGTGTCGGGAACTAGCTGTGGAATTTCGGGGACGAAATTCTTTTTAGGTGGGTAGGTTGTAACGACCCGTCCCAGAAATTAAGTTTAAGACGGTGATTAGTAAAGGATTAGTGAGCTTAATCGGTGGTTAGTTGGTGACACTAGAGTCGTTAAGGCAGAATGACGATTTTGCCCCTGATCTGGGTAAAAAGTTGACTTTTAGTTTGGGCGGTCCATTAGGTTTTGACTGATGACCAGGACGTAGTTTAGGACATCACGAATTGGTAGACAGGTGGCACGCCCGATTCCGACATCCGAAGAGGAAGTTATGATGTTCAGAAGGTTGAGGGCACTTTCGTAATTTGGCTAAATTAGGGGGGAAAGTTGACTTTTCATACGATCGGGTTTTGATATGTTGACCTAGGACCGTTAGATAGATCTCGTCGTCCTGAGTTCGATGACAGGCGGCACGTATTCATCGGGCTTACGATGTGTGAGTTACGGGTCTAGAAAGGTAGTGGCAAAATCGTAAATTTGACATACAAGGAAGGGCATTTTGGTCTTTGTGTTTTGGGCCTGGTGCAACAGAAAGGGACAAGTGGATGGCTGGGATTGAACCACTTGTGAGAGAAAGGGGGAGGATTCTGACACGTGTAGGAGGGCTAGAGGCTTCTAGGGAACACGGTCCAATTATTTGGGCCTTTTGTTCGTGCTTGTTCGAACGAGAGAGAAGAACAGAAACAGAGGGAGAGAGTTGGGAGAATTGGACGGTGATTGTGTGTGTGTTGTGTGAATTGAGGAGTGAGGAGTGATCAGAGATTGAGAGGGAGACAGTGAGAATGTTGGGAGGTGAGGAATTAGTATGTGTGCTAAGTGTGAGCTCGCGGGAAAATTAGAGAAAACAGGGAGGAAGTGAGAGATCGTGGTGGTGATGTGGCCGTGTGTGGTGTAATTGGACTCGACAAGGAACAAGGACGACTCTGTGGACTTCAGGGAGTGCGGCGGTGAGCACGGCGGCGGTCGACGGCAGGTAATTCCTTCTCCCTGTGTAAGTGCTCTGTTTTGCCGTGATTTTCAAATCGAAAGTCGTGGTTTTTGGGGTTGAATCGAGGAGTCCAGTGAGGTCTAGGGGACTCAATCGGGTCCTAGGTATCTTCTGGGTGTACAACCGTGACGTGGGAGTGCACGGCGGAGTCCAGAACGACGGGGAATACACGGCGTTCTCTGTTTTTCAGTCTGGGTTCAAACGTTGAGTCGTGGGTTTTGAGTACGAGTCGACGGTTTTGGTGAGCTGGGTAAGCTTCAGGGAGGTCCTAGAAACCGTCTAAGGTAGCCACCGTGATGGGGGAAGACCTGGTTGGCCGGGAAGAAGAACAGGGGACTGGTTCGGGTTTTGTTCGAGTTTGAGTCGAGGACTTAGAGGCTGAGTCGAGATGTCTGAGTGAGGGGACATGGTAGCTTAGGTCTGGACGAAGAAGTTGGGGAAGAAAGGAGTTGATTTGGTGGACGGACGGCGGTGAACCGGTCACGCCGGTTCGAGTTGCAGTGACTGTTTCGAACCGGGTCGACCAGAGGTTGCTGGTGACACTGTAGCTGGCGCGTGAAACCATGCGCAGCCACTTTGGGCGGCGCGTGGGTGCACGTGCGGCGGCGGTTGGGAAAACGGTCAACATGGTTTTTGGTCTAGGTGTTGTGACGAGTCTAATGGAATTGGTTTCGGGTTAATCAGACGTCCATTCAATGTAGTTCCGCGAGGGTGAAAGGTTAAGGGTTGCGGTTCGTTACGTTTAGGACCCGGGGATTTTTGGGGAAAATTAGGTGGACTTTCGTAGACGTGTTAGTAACGTACTTTGGCGGTTGTTGACAGGATCGGGACTTCCCGAGGAAGCTGAGGAACGTACGAGACGTTCGGGACGTGATTGAGGGCTTGGTACTGTGAGTGGACCCCTTCTCTAAACTCGAGCATGCATAACTATTTTTCTATAATTGTTTTATGGTTTTAATCATGATTCTATGTTTATCGGATATGCTTGGTCAATTTTACATAATTGCACATTTTTGAGGAAGTTCGGTTTCAGCACGTTTTACGAGGAAAAGTGTGATTTCTGAATATGATTTGGTGATTAAAGGGTTTCGGTTTTGAAATCGGATTTCGGAAAGTGAGATTTGGTTTTAAAGTTGAAAAGTGGATTTCCGGATTTGGGTTCGGAATGACGGTTCTGAATGCCGGAAGGGCTTCAGGATAGTGATTTCGGATTCGGGTTTGGATATGGATTTCGAAATGGTTTTCAAATGGTTTTTATTGGATTTGCTGGATCTGATTATTGGGTTTAAAGACCCGGATATTATGTTTGACGGGGGACGGGCCCAGATTGGGTTTAAAGACCCGGATTGAGTTTAAAGACTCGGGAGTTTAAAGACTCGGATATATTGATATTTCCCTCGTAGGCCTGTTGAGTTTAAAGACTCAGGAGTTTAAAGACTCGGATATTATTGAGGCCTGGATTGAGTTTAAAGACTTGGGAGTTTAAAGACTCGGATAGGTCCAGCAGGTTTGATCGGAGAATGATGACTCAGTATTTATGTTTTATAATACGGTTTTATGACGCTGATGATATGATTTCTATAACTGTTTTTATAGTGTTTCTGTAATTGCTTTCAATTCTGTTTTTATGATGAGGTTTATGTGATTTATAATTGTTTTTAGTAACTGGGTTATGCATGTGATTTCAAAACGGAGGGCCAAATCATGTTTTCCTATAAAATGGTTTTGAAACTTTTATTCTTTATGGCCCACTCACACTTTCTGGTTTTAATTGCCCTCCAGGTCGTGGAGCTAAAATGGGGTTTCGGCGTCGAGGCAGCGTCGGAGGCATAGAAGTTACGAGAGCGACCCCGGAGTGTTTTAATTTTTCCGTGTGCATGTATCTAGTTACCGGTTTTCTTTCTTTTGTATTTAGTACTATGCTCTGTAAAAAACTTTAACTTCGGGATGTTTTTATAGTTTCTCCTGCGTCTGACTGAGTACTTTGGTGGTTCAGAGTAAGTTTACTTTGGTTTTGTGTCGGGGAGTCAGACGGGAGCAGGATTTACCTCGGTTTTCGGGGTGAAACCGGGGTGGGTCCTGACACAACCACTACCTCGCCTGCACCTAGCAGCACCGTTTCCAATCCGGACGTAAGTCGGCCCTAACCACAAGGACCACGATACCGTAAATCCCAACTCATGGTTCCCCTCAGGTACTTCTATCTACACTCCAGTAATCCCACGGGGTTTCTCAAATCATCCCCGTCGTTCGGGTTATCCACACCCTCAAACGCTGCTATCTAAACGTACTATCACTATCGTATCCAGATTGCTGTCGGGCTGTTCCGCATCGAGACATCATATCCACAGTAGCATCACACCGCCCACGTCAATGAACCTACGATTCTGGGAACCAAACCTCGTGCAGAACCTACAGAACCTCGCTCTGATACCAAATTGTCAGGACCCACCCCTAATCTATCGGGATTAAGGGCTAAATCCCGATCCCGTCCAAGTTACGCATGACACGAAAGCTAAACAGACGTCCAACCTCCATGTGACACGTAAGTTAGACAAGGGATTCCCGATTTAGACCGTCCAGAAATTCTGAACATCCTAGAGTGCACAACGTCTACTGTGGATCGTACATATGATGTCTCCGTCTCTCAAGACTAACAGCCCGCACTGCAACAACCTGGAGGGTATCGAAAACACGAAAAGACTGTGAGTGGACAAAAATAAAGTATACATTTAAAAACATTTCATAAAACATTAACATTTATACCCTCCGTTTAAAAACCAATGCATGCATACCAATTTCATATCATAAAACCATGTAAGAACATTAAACACATTTTTCTTTTCTCAAATCCCGGGCCTCCGCCCAAAACCACCGAAAAACCGTTTTATCTGGGCCACTGCCCAAACCTTGAAAAACCATTATCATCACTTCTCAGTGAAAATCGAACGCATTTAAAGCCACATTCTCATCATCGAACCTGTTGGATCTATCCGAGTCTTTAAACTCCCGAGTCTTTAAACTCAATATCCAGGCCTCAATAATCCGAGTCTTTAAACTCAACAGGCCTACGGGGGAAATATCAATATATCCGAGTCTTTAAACTCCCGAGTCTTTAAACTCAATCCGGGTCTTTAAACCCAATCCGGGCCTGTCCCCCGTCAATCATAATCCGGGTCTTTAAACCCAATATCCAGATCCAGCAAATCCAATCCAAACCGTTTGAAAACCATTTTCCATTTCCATATCCAAACCCGAATCCGAAACCAGAACTCATATCCATTTTCTTTCCAGATTCGAGTCCGTAACCATCATTCCGTAAGCTAGCATCCGGAATACCCATTCCGAACCCAAACCCAGAAATCCACTTTCAAGTCGAGTATCGAATCCCGAATCGTCATTCGGAATTCCGATTCCAAAACCCGAAATCACCTTTCTGAAAACTTCTTTTGAACTGGGCCTTAAGCCCGAAACACTTTTCAAAATCCTTTTCCTTCCTTTAAAATCAATTTATATTTCAAATCCCGCAACCATTTCATTAAAACCAGTTCAAATCACAGTATCCTCAACATCTCGTAAAACGTGAAATACCGTTATTTCCTCGAAAAACGTGCACAAACCGTAAACCATCACAATCGTAAATCAAACCGTAGAATCAGGTATAGAAAACATATAAAAACATATATGCATGCATCAAGAGTTAGAAAGCAAAGTCCACTCACAGACCATTCCGACGTCGTCTCGATACGCGCGCACTTACGCCGTTCCCGGCCAGTTTGCTATTCTCGGCTTCCCCAAACCTGTCCAAATTCCCTAACGATGTTACTAACTACTTCATAAAAGTCCTACTCAAATCCCAAAACTTTACCGAACTTCTAAGCGTACTTAAACGGGACCCTAGACCTTCGCTCCTGTAAAACTAACCCGAAACAACGTCCGAATAACCCGAAACCTAGTTCAATAGACTCGTTACAACCTCTAGACCAAAAACTTAGTTGACCCTTTCCCCAGAAACCACCGCACGCGCCTCCACGCGCCGCCCAAAGTGGCTGCGCGTGGGCTTCACGCGCCTGCACACAGAGTACTGTTCATCGTCGTCTTCAACGGGTGAATGGGTCTGAACCGGCGTACCCGGTTCTCTGCCAATCCTTCACCGTTTTCCTCCCTTTCTTCACCAATCTCACCGTCCAGTTCTAAGCAACCTATTCCCCTCACTCTCACACCTCGACACAGCCTATAACCCGTCGTCTTCAACCTCGAAATAAAACAGCCCGATACCCCTGTTTCAGTTTCCGGCTAACCCGACACTCCCCCATCACGGCAACCACCCTAGACGACTCCTAGGAACCTCCTGAGTCTCACACCACTCACCAAATCCCTCGACTCTGTCCCGAAAGCCACGACTTTTGGTTTAAGCAAATTGGGAAAAACAGGGGATTTAAGCTTACCGTCGATTCGTCCTTCGCCGTGCACCTTCGTCAGTGGAGCATCGTCGTCAGGCGATGATCGTTTCGGTAGACCTGGTAGTTTCCAGAGTTCAGGATTTCGAGGTTATCGAGCACAGCCAACTCCTCAAGCTAGCACGACGTCTGTTACGTCGACAGGGAGACCGAGTAGTGGACCTGGTCGGGATGTTTGTTTCTACTGTGAGGAGCGAGTTCACTTCCGACGTGAGTGTCCACTGTTGCCACAAGAAGGTGGTGTAGGTCGAGGATCGGCGGAGCCCGGACAGAGTACAGCGTCAGGGACAGCGGGCTCTAGAGGAGGTGGTGGTGCCACGAGTAGTTCGAGGGGACGTGGTAGAGCGTCGGGATCTCAGGCCTGAGTGTTTTTGATGACTCAGTAGGAGGTTCAATCGGCACCAGACGTGGGGACAGGTATTTTTACAATTCTTGGTTGTGTTGTACTCAATTTTTATTGGATCTTGGGGTAGA
Organism: Prinsepia uniflora; assembly: GCA_032719365.1. Classification (NCBI taxonomy): domain Eukaryota; kingdom Viridiplantae; phylum Streptophyta; class Magnoliopsida; order Rosales; family Rosaceae; genus Prinsepia; species Prinsepia uniflora. The sequence continues at coordinate 56,682,517 of CM064863.1, read as the reverse complement.
GTCTAGGATTTTCCCTAGGTGACCTGGAGTGTTACGGTGAGTTCCGTTGAAGGATGACAGAAGAATGGGAAAGGAGTGACTATAACTGATCGATATGAGGTTATTGAAGGAGAGAACCCACAATCTAGAGGTTGCCTTTAGGACTTTTTAGATTTATTCCGACAAGTGGTCGACGTGGCAGCCGAGGGAGTAAGCCAGTAGGTTGGATTTCCTGGTTGGCTTAGATTGTTCTGTGTTAGGACTTGAGATGGGTTCTGGAAGGTGAGGTGGCAGTACGTGAGGATGCACTCTATAATTCTGTTGGGTGCTCTATATGAGGTATTTTACAATACCTTTGTTTTCTGTTCATAGAGTTTACCTTGCGTACACCATGAAGCGTAACTGGTAGTTGGGGATGGTATGAAATACCCAAGGTGGAGATGATAGACAGGAAACATAGGAGAAGTTGTGGTTGACCTAGTGTTGATTACCGGGTAGGAGACCCTAGGTGTCGGGAACTAGCTGTGGAATTTCGGGGACGAAATTCTTTTTAGGTGGGTAGGTTGTAACGACCCGTCCCAGAAATTAAGTTTAAGACGGTGATTAGTAAAGGATTAGTGAGCTTAATCGGTGGTTAGTTGGTGACACTAGAGTCGTTAAGGCAGAATGACGATTTTGCCCCTGATCTGGGTAAAAAGTTGACTTTTAGTTTGGGCGGTCCATTAGGTTTTGACTGATGACCAGGACGTAGTTTAGGACATCACGAATTGGTAGACAGGTGGCACGCCCGATTCCGACATCCGAAGAGGAAGTTATGATGTTCAGAAGGTTGAGGGCACTTTCGTAATTTGGCTAAATTAGGGGGGAAAGTTGACTTTTCATACGATCGGGTTTTGATATGTTGACCTAGGACCGTTAGATAGATCTCGTCGTCCTGAGTTCGATGACAGGCGGCACGTATTCATCGGGCTTACGATGTGTGAGTTACGGGTCTAGAAAGGTAGTGGCAAAATCGTAAATTTGACATACAAGGAAGGGCATTTTGGTCTTTGTGTTTTGGGCCTGGTGCAACAGAAAGGGACAAGTGGATGGCTGGGATTGAGCCACTTGTGAGAGAAAGGGGGAGGATTCTGACACGTGTAGGAGGGCTAGAGGCTTCTAGGGAACACGGTCCAATTATTTGGGCCTTTTGTTCGTGCTTGTTCGAACGAGAGAGAAGAACAGAAACAGAGGGAGAGAGTTGGGAGAATTGGACGGTGATTGTGTGTGTGTTGTGTGAATTGAGGAGTGAGGAGTGATCAGAGATTGAGAGGGAGACAGTGAGAATGTTGGGAGGTGAGGAATTAGTATGTGTGCTAAGTGTGAGCTCGCGGGAAAATCAGAGAAAACAGGGAGGAAGTGAGAGATCGTGGTGGTGATGTGGCCGTGTGTGGTGTAATTGGACTCGACAGGGAACAAGGACGACTCTGTGGACTTCAGGGAGTGCGGCGGTGAGCACGGCGGCGGTCGACGGCAGGTAATTCCTTCTCCCTGTGTAAGTGCTCTGTTTTGCCGTGATTTTCAAATCGAAAGTCGTGGTTTTTGGGGTTGAATCGAGGAGTCCAGTGAGGTCTAGGGGACTCAATAGGGTCCTAGGTATCTTCTGGGTGTACATCCGTGACGTGGGAGTGCACGGCGGAGTCCAGAACGACGGGGAATACACGGCGTTCTCTGTTTTTCAGTCTGGGTTCAAACGTTGAGTCGTGGGTTTTGAGTACGAGTCGACGGTTTTGGTGAGCTGGGTAAGCTTCAGGGAGGTCCTAGAAACCGTCTAAGGTAGCCACCGTGATGGGGGAAGACCTGGTTGGCCGGGAAGAAAAACAGGGGACTGGTTTGGGTTTTGTTCGAGTTTGAGTCGAGGACTTAGAGGCTGAGTCGAGATGTCTGAGTGAGGGGACATGGTAGCTTAGGTCTGGACGAAGAAGTTGGTGAAGAAAGGAGTTGATTTGGTGGACGGACGGCGGTGAACCGGTCACGCCGGTTCGAGTTGCAGTGACTGTTTCGAACCGGGTCGACCAGAGGTTGCTGGTGACACTGTAGCTGGCGCGTGAAACCATGCGCAGCCACTTTGGGCGGCGCGTGGGTGCACGTGCGGCGGCGGTTGGGAAAACGGTCAACATGGTTTTTGGTCTAGGTGTTGTGACGAGTCTAATGGAATTGGTTTCGGGTTAATCAGACGTCCATTCAATGTAGTTCCGCGAGGGTGAAAGGTTAAGGGTTGCGGTTCGTTACGTTTAGGACCCGGGGATTTTTGGGGAAAATTAGGTGGACTTTCGTAGACGTGTTAGTAACGTACTTTGGCGGTTGTTGACAGGATCGGGACTTCCCGAGGAAGCTGAGGAACGTACGAGACGTTCGGGACGTGATTGAGGGCTTGGTACTGTGAGTGGACCCCTTCTCTAAACTCGAGCATGCATAACTATTTTTCTATAATTGTTTTATGGTTTTAATCATGATTCTATGTTTATCGGATATGCTTGGTCAATTTTACATAATTGCACATTTTTGAGGAAGTTCGGTTTCAGCACGTTTTACGAGGAAAAGTGTGATTTCTGAATATGATTTGGTGATTAAAGGGTTTCGGTTTTGAAATCGGATTTCGGAAAGTGAGATTTGGTTTTAAAGTTGAAAAGTGGATTTCCGGATTTGGGTTCGGAATGACGGTTCTGAATGCCGGAAGGGCTTCAGGATAGTGATTTTGGATTCGGGTTTGGATATGGATTTCGAAATGGTTTTCAAATGGTTTTTATTGGATTTGCTGGATCTGATTATTGGGTTTAAAGACCCGGATATTATGTTTGACGGGGGACGGGCCCAGATTGGGTTTAAAGACCCGGATTGAGTTTAAAGACTCGGGAGTTTAAAGACTCGGATATATTGATATTTCCCTCGTAGGCCTGTTGAGTTTAAAGACTCAGGAGTTTAAAGACTCGGATATTATTGAGGCCTGGATTGAGTTTAAAGACTTGGGAGTTTAAAGACTCGGATAGGTCCAGCAGGTTTGATCGGAGAATGATGACTCAGTATTTATGTTTTATAATACGGTTTTATGACGCTGATGATATGATTTCTATAACTGTTTTTATAGTGTTTCTGTAATTGCTTTCAATTCTGTTTTTATGATGAGGTTTATGTGATTTATAATTGTTTTTAGTAACTGGGTTATGCATGTGATTTCAAAACGGAGGGCCAAATCCTGTTTTCCTATAAAATGGTTTTGAAACTTTTATTCTTTATGGCCCACTCACACTTTCTGGTTTTAATTGCCCTCCAGGTCGTGGAGCTAAAATGGGGTTTCGGCGTCGAGGCAGCGTCGGAGGCATAGAAGTTACGAGAGCGACCCCGGAGTGTTTTAATTTTTCCGTGTGCATGTATCTAGTTACCGGTTTTCTTTCTTTTGTATTTAGTACTATGCTCTGTAAAAAACTTTAACTTCGGGATGTTTTTATAGTTTCTCCTGCGTCTGACTGAGTACTTTGGTGGTTCAGAGTAAGTTTACTTTGGTTTTGTGTCGGGGAGTCAGACGGGAGCAGGATTTACCTCGGTTTTCGGGGTGAAACCGGGGTGGGTCCTGACACAACCACTACCTCGCCTGCACCTAGCAGCACCGTTTCCAATCCGGACGTAAGTCGGCCCTAACCACAAGGACCACGATACCGTAAATCCCAACTCATGGTTCCCCTCAGGTACTTCTATCTACACTCCAGTAATCCCACGGGGTTTCTCAAATCATCCCCGTCGTTCGGGTTATCCACACCCTCAAACGCTGCTATCTAAACGTACTATCACTATCGTATCCAGATTGCTGTCGGGCTGTTCCGCATCGAGACATCATATCCACAGTAGCATCACACCGCCCACGTCCATGAACCTACGATTCTGGGAACCAAACCTCGTGCAGAACCTACAGAACCTCGCTCTGATACCAAATTGTCAGGACCCACCCCTAATCTATCGGGATTAAGGGCTAAATCCCGATCCCGTCCAAGTTACGCATGACACGAAAGCTAAACAGACGTCCAACCTCCATGTGACACGTAAGTTAGACAAGGGATTCCCGATTTAGACCGTCCAGAAATTCTGAACATCCTAGAGTGCACAACGTCTACTGTGGATCGTACATATGATGTCTCCGTCTCTCAAGACTAACAGCCCGCACTGCAACAACCTGGAGGGTATCGAAAACACGAAAAGACTGTGAGTGGACAAAAATAAAGTATACATTTAAAAACATTTCATAAAACATTAACATTTATACCCTCCGTTTAAAAACCAATGCATGCATACCAATTTCATATCATAAAACCATGTAAGAACATTAAACACATTTTTCTTTCTCAAATCCCGGGCCTCCGCCCAAAACCACCGAAAAACCGTTTTATCTGGGCCACTGCCCAAACCTTGAAAAACCATTATCATCACTTCTCAGTGAAAACCGAACGCATTTAAAGCCACATTCTCATCATCGAACCTGTTGGATCTATCCGAGTCTTTAAACTCCCGAGTCTTTAAACTCAATATCCAGGCCTCAATAATCCGAGTCTTTAAACTCAACAGGCCTACGGGGGAAATATCAATATATCCGAGTCTTTAAACTCCCGAGTCTTTAAACTCAATCCGGGTCTTTAAACCCAATCCGGGCCTGTCCCCCGTCAATCATAATCCGGGTCTTTAAACCCAATATCCAGATCCAGCAAATCCAATCCAAACCGTTTGAAAACCATTTTCCATTTCCATATCCAAACCCGAATCCGAAACCAGAACTCATATCCATTTTCTTTCCAGATTCGAGTCCGTAACCATCATTCCGTAAGCTAGCATCCGGAATACCCATTCCGAACCCAAACCCAGAAATCCACTTTCAAGTCCAGTATCGAATCCCGAATCGTCATTCGGAATTTCGATTCCAAAACCCGAAATCACCTTTCTGAAAACTTCTTTTGAACTGGGCCTTAAGCCCGAAACACTTTTCAAAATCCTTTTCCTTCCTTTAAAATCAATTTATATTTCAAATCCCGCAACCATTTCATTAAAACCAGTTCAAATCACAGTATCCTCAACATCTCGTAAAACGTGAAATACCGTTATTTCCTCGAAAAACGTGCACAAACCGTAAACCATCACAATCGTAAATCAAACCGTAGAATCAGGTATAGAAAACATATAAAAACATATATGCATGCATCAAGAGTTAGAAAGCAAAGTCCACTCACAGACCATTCCGACGTCGTCTCGATACGCGCGCATTTACGCCGTTCCCGGCCAGTTTGCTATTCTCGGCTTCCCCAAACCTGTCCAAATTCCATAACGAGGTTACTAACTACTTCATAAAAGTCCTACTCAAATCCCAAAACTTTACCGAACTTCTAAGCGTACTTAAACGGGACCCTAGACCTTCGCTCCTGTAAAACTAACCCGAAACAACGTCCGAATAACCCGAAACCTAGTTCAATAGACTCGTTACAACCTCTAGACCAAAAACTTAGTTGACCCTTTCCCCAGAAACCACCGCACGCGCCTCCACGCGCCGCCCAAAGTGGCTGCGCGTGGGCTTCACGCGCCTGCACACAGAGTACTGTTCATCGTCGTCTTCAACGGGTGAATGGGTCTGAACCGGCGTACCCGGTTCTCTGCCAATCCTTCACCGTTTTCCTCCCTTTCTTCACCAATCTCACCGTCCAGTTCTAAGCAACCTATTCCCCTCACTCTCACACCTCGACACAGCCTATAACCCGTCGTCTTCAACCTCGAAATAAAACAGCCCGATACCCCTGTTTCAGTTTCCGGCTAACCCGACACTCCCCCATCACGGCAACACCCTAGACGACTCCTAGGAACCTCCTGAGTCTCACACCACTCACCAAATCCCTCGACTCTGTCCCGAAAGCCACGACTTTTGGTTTAAGCAAATTGGGAAAAACATGGGATTTAAGCTTACCGTCGATTCGTCCTTCGCCGTGCACCTTCGTCAGTGGAGCATCGTCGTCAGGCGATGATCGTTTCGGTAGACCTGGTAGTTTCCAGAGTTCAGGATTTCGAGGTTATCGAGCACAACCAACTCCTCAAGCTAGCACGACGTCTGTTACGTCGACTGGGAGACCGAGTAGTGGACCTGGTCGGGATGTTTGTTTCTACTGTGAGGAGCGAGTTCACTTCTGACGTGAGTGTCCACTGTTGCCACAAGAAGGTGGTGTAGGTCGAGGATCGGCGGAGCCCGGACAGAGTACAGCGTCAGGGACAGCGGGCTCTAGAGGAGGTGGTGGTGCCACGAGTAGTTCGAGGGGACGTGGTAGAGCGTCGGGATCTCAGGCCTGAGTGTTTTTGATGAATCAGTAGGAGGTTCAATCGGCACCAGACGTGGGGACAGGTATTTTTACAATTCTTGGTTGTGTTGTACTCAATTTTTATTGGATCTTGGGGTAGAGTCTAGGATTTTCCCTAGGTGACCTGGAGTGTTACGGTGAGTTCCGTTGAAGGATGACAGAAGAATGGGAAAGGAGTGACTATAACTGATCGATATGAGGTTATTGAAGGAGAGAACCCACAATCTAGAGGTTGCCTTTAGGACTTTGTAGATTTATTCCGACAAGTGGTCGACGTGGCAGCCGAGGGAGTAAGCCAGTAGGTTGGATTTCCTGGTTGGCTTAGATTGTTCTGGGTTAGGACTTGAGATGGGTTCTGGAAGGTGAGGTGGCAGTATGTGAGGATGCACTCTATAATTCTGTTGGGTGCTCTATATGAGGTATTTTACAATACCTTTGTTTTCTGTTCATAGAGTTTACCTTGCGTACACCATGAAACGTAACTGGTAGTTGGGGATGGTATGAAATACCCAAGGTGGAGATGATAGACAGGAAACATAGGAGAAGTTGTGGTTGACCTAGTGTTGATTACCGGGTAGGAGACCCTAGGTGTCGGGAACTAGCTGTGGAATTTCGGGGACGAAATTCTTTTTAGGTGGGTAGGTTGTAACGACCCGTCCCAGAAATTAAGTTTAAGACGGTGATTAGTAAAGGATTAGTGAGCTTAATCGGTGGTTAGTTGGTGACACTAGAGTCGTTAAGGCAGAATGACGATTTTGCCCCTGATCTGGGTAAAAAGTTGACTTTTAGTTTGGGCGGTCCATTAGGTTTTGACTGATGACCAGGACGTAGTTTAGGACATCACGAATTCGTAGACAGGTGGCACGCCCGATTCCGACATCCGAAGAGGAAGTTATGATGTTCAGAAGGTTGAGGGCACTTTCGTAATTTGGCTAAATTAGGGGGGAAAGTTGACTTTTCATACGATCGGGTTTTGATATGTTGACCTAGGACCGTTAGATAGATCTCGTCGTCCTGAGTTCGATGACAGGCGGCACGTATTCATCGGGCTTACGATGTGTGAGTTACGGGTCTAGAAAGGTAGTGGCAAAATCGTAAATTTGACATACAAGGAAGGGCATTTTGGTCTTTGTGTTTTGGGCCTGGTGCAACAGAAAGGGACAAGTGGATGGCTGGGATTGAGCCACTTGTGAGAGAAAGGGGGAGGATTCTGACACGTGTAGGAGGGCTAGAGGCTTCTAGGGAACACGGTCCAATTATTTGGGCCTTTTGTTCGTGCTTGTTCGAACGAGAGAGAAGAACAGAAACAGAGGGAGAGAGTTGGGAGAATTGGACGGTGATTGTGTGTGTGTTGTGTGAATTGAGGAGTGAGGAGTGATTAGAGATTGAGAGGGAGACAGTGAGAATGTTGGGAGGTGAGGAATTAGTATGTGTGCTAAGTGTGAGCTCGCGGGAAAATCAAAGAAAACAGGGAGGAAGTGAGAGATCGTGGTGGTGATGTGGCCGTGTGTGGTGTAATTGGACTCGACAGGGAACAAGGACGACTCTGTGGACTTCAGGGAGTGCGGCGGTGAGCACGGCGGCGGTCGACGGCAGGTAATTCCTTCTCCCTGTGTAAGTGCTCTGTTTTGCCGTGATTTTCAAATCGAAAGTCGTGGTTTTTGGGGTTGAATCGAGGAGTCCAGTGAGGTCTAGGGGACTCAATAGGGTCCTAGGTATCTTCTGGGTGTACAGCCGTGACGTGGGAGTGCACGGCGGAGTCCAGAACGACGGGGAATACACGGCGTTCTCTGTTTTTCAGTCTGGGTTCAAACGTTGAGTCGTGGGTTTTGAGTACGAGTCGACGGTTTTGGTGAGCTGGGTAAGCTTCAGGGAGGTCCTAGAAACCGTCTAAGGTAGCCACCGTGATGGGGGAAGACCTGGTTGGCCGGGAAGAAGAACAGGGGACTGGTTTGGGTTTTGTTCGAGTTTGAGTCGAGGACTTAGAGGCTGAGTCGAGATGTCTGAGTGAGGGGACATGGTAGCTTAGGTCTGGACGAAGAAGTTGGTGAAGAAAGGAGTTGATTTGGTGGACGGACGGCGGTGAACCGGTCACGCCGGTTCGAGTTGCAGTGACTGTTTCGAACCGGGTCGACCAGAGGTTGCTGGTGACACTGTAGCTGGCGCGTGAAACCATGCGCATCCACTTTGGGCGGCGCGTGGGTGCACGTGCGGCGGCGGTTGGGAAAACGGTCAACATGGTTTTTGGTCTAGGTGTTGTGACGAGTCTAATGGAATTGGTTTCGGGTTAATCAGACGTCCATTCAATGTAGTTCCGCGAGGGTGAAAGGTTAAGGGTTGCGGTTCGTTACGTTTAGGACCCGGGGATTTTTGGGGAAAATTAGGTGGACTTTCGTAGACGTGTTAGTAACGTACTTTGGCGGTTGTTGACAGGATCGGGACTTCCCGAGGAAGCTGAGGAACGTACGAGACGTTCGGGACGTGATTGAGGGCTTGGTACTGTGAGTGGACCCCTTCTCTAAACTCGAGCAAGCATAACTATTTTTCTATAATTGTTTTATGGTTTTAATCATGATTCTATGTTTATCGGATATGCTTGGTCAATTTTACATAATTGCACATTTTTGAGGAAGTTCGGTTTCAGCACGTTTTACGAGGAAAAGTGTGATTTCTGAATATGATTTGGTGATTAAAGGGTTTCGGTTTTGAAATCGGATTTCGGAAAGTGAGATTTGGTTTTAAAGTTGAAAAGTGGATTTCCGGATTTGGGTTCGGAATGACGGTTCTGAATGCCGGAAGGGCTTCAGGATAGTGATTTCGGATTCGGGTTTGGATATGGATTTCGAAATGGTTTTCAAATGGTTTTTATTGGATTTGCTGGATCTGATTATTGGGTTTAAAGACCCGGATATTATGTTTGACGGGGGACGGGCCCAGATTGGGTTTAAAGACCCGGATTGAGTTTAAAGACTCAGGAGTTTAAAGACTCGGATATATTGATATTTCCCTCGTAGGCCTGTTGAGTTTAAAGACTCAGGAGTTTAAAGACTCGGATATTATTGAGGCCTGGATTGAGTTTAAAGACTTGGGAGTTTAAAGACTCGGATAGGTCCAGCAGGTTTGATCGGAGAATGATGACTCAGTATTTATGTTTTATAATACGGTTTTATGACGCTGATGATATGATTTCTATAACTGTTTTTATAGTGTTTCTGTAATTGCTTTCAATTCTGTTTTTATGATGAGGTTTATGTGATTTATAATTGTTTTTAGTAACTGGGTTATGCATGTGATTTCAAAACGGAGGGCCAAATCATGTTTTCCTATAAAATGGTTTTGAAACTTTTATTCTTTATGGCCCACTCACACTTTCTAGTTTTAATTGCCCTCCAGGTCGTGGAGCTAAAATGGGGTTTCGGCGTCGAGGCAGCGTCGGAGGCATAGAAGTTACGAGAGCGACCCCGGAGTGTTTTAATTTTTCCGTGTGCATGTATCTAGTTACCGGTTTTCTTTCTTTTGTATTTAGTACTATGCTCTGTAAAAAACTTTAACTTCGGGATGTTTTTATAGTTTCTCCTGCGTCTGACTGAGTACTTTGGTGGTTCAGAGTAAGTTTACTTTGGTTTTGTGTCGGGGAGTCAGACGGGAGCAGGATTTACCTCGGTTTTCGGGGTGAAACCGGGGTGGGTCCTGACACAACCACTACCTCGCCTGCACCTAGCAGCACCGTTTCCAATCCGGACGTAAGTCGGCCCTAACCACAAGGACCACGATACCGTAAATCCCAACTCATGGTTCCCCTCAGGTACTTCTATCTACACTCCAGTAATCCCACGGGGTTTCTCAAATCATCCCCGTCGTTCGGGTTATCCACACCCTCAAACGCTGCTATCTAAACGTACTATCACTATCGTATCCAGATTGCTGTCGGGCTGTTCCGCATCGAGACATCATATCCACAGTAGCATCACACCGCCCACGTCAATGAACCTACGATTCTGGGAACCAAACCTCGTGCAGAACCTACAGAACCTCGCTCTGATACCAAATTGTCAGGACCCACCCCTAATCTATCGGGATTAAGGGCTAAATCCAGATCCCGTCCAAGTTACGCATGACACGAAAGCTAAACAGACGTCCAACCTCCATGTGACACGTAAGTTAGACAAGGGATTCCCGATTTAGACCGTCCAGAAATTCTGAACATCCTAGAGTGCACAACGTCTACTGTGGATCGTACATATGATGTCTCCGTCTCTCAAGACTAACAGCCCGCACTGCAACAACCTGGAGGGTATCGAAAACACGAAAAGACTGTGAGTGGACAAAAATAAAGTATACATTTAAAAACATTTCATAAAACATTAACATTTATACCCTCCGTTTAAAAACCAATGCATGCATACCAATTTCATATCATAAAACCATGTAAGAACACTAAACACATTTTTCTTTTCTCAAATCCCGGGCCTCCGCCCAAAACCACCGAAAAACCGTTTTATCTGGGCCACTGACCAAACCTTGAAAAACCATTATCATCACTTCTCAGTGAAAACCGAACGCATTTAAAGCCACATTCTCATCATCGAACCTGTTGGATCTATCCGAGTCTTTAAACTCCCGAGTCTTTAAACTCAATATCCAGGCCTCAATAATCCGAGTCTTTAAACTCAACAGGCCTACGGGGGAAATATCAATATATCCGAGTCTTTAAACTCCCGAGTCTTTAAACTCAATCCGGGTCTTTAAACCCAATCCGGGTCTATCCCCCGTCAATCATAATCCGGGTCTTTAAACCCAATATCCAGATCCAGCAAATCCAATCCAAACCGTTTGAAAACCATTTTCCATTTCCATATCCAAACCCGAATCCGAAACCAGAACTCATATCCATTTTCTTTCCAGATTCGAGTCCGTAACCATCATTCCGTAAGCTAGCATCCGGAATACCCATTCCGAACCCAAACCCAGAAATCCACTTTCAAGTCCAGTATCGAATCCCGAATCGTCATTCGGAATTCCGATTCCAAAACCCGAAATCACCTTTCTGAAAACTTCTTTTGAACTGGGCCTTAAGCCCGAAACACTTTTCAAAATCCTTTTCCTTCCTTTAAAATCAATTTATATTTCAAATCCCGCGACCATTTCATTAAAACCAGTTCAAATCACAGTATCCTCAACATCTCGTAAAACGTGAAATACCGTTATTTCCTCGAAAAACGTGCACAAACCGTAAACCATCACAATCGTAAATCAAACCGTAGAATCAGGTATAGAAAACATATAAAAACATATATGCATGCATCAAGAGTTAGAAAGCAAAGTCCACTCACAGACCATTCCGACGTCGTCTCGATACGCGCGCACTTACGCCGTTCCCGGCCAGTTTGCTATTCTCGGCTTCCCGAACCTGTCCAAATTCCATAACGAGGTTACTAACTACTTCACAAAAGTCCTACTCAATAGACTCGTTACAACCTCTAGACCAAAAACTTAGTTGACACTTTCCCCAGAAACCACCGCACGCGCCTCCACGCGCCGCCCAAAGTGGCTGCTTGTGGGCCTCACGCGCCGCCCAAAGTGGCTGCGCGTGGGCCTCACGCGCCTGCACACATAGTACTGTTCATCGTCGTCTTCAACGGGTGAACCAGTCTGAACCGGCGTACCCGGTTCTCTTCCAATCCTTCACCGTTTTCCTCCATTTCTTCTCCAATCTCACCGTCCAGTTCTAAGCAACCTATTCCCCTCACTCTCACACCTCGACACAGCCTATAACCCGTCGTCTTCAACCTCGAAATAAAACAGCCCGATACCCCTGTTTCAGTTTCCGGCTAACCCGACACTCCCCCGTCACGGCAACCACCCTAGACGACTCCTAGGAACCTCCTGAGTCTCACACCACTCACCAAATCCCTCGACTCAGTCCCAAAAGCCACGAATTTTGGTTTATGAAAATCGGGAAAAACAGGGGATTTAAGCTTACCGTCGATTCGTCCTCCGCCTATCGCACCGCCGTGTACCTCCATGTTCACTGGGTCTCCTTTAGCCCTCCTAGCTCCCTCTCAGCCTAGATTGGACCAACACACGACACAACCACCACCAATCCCTGCAACAACCCTCTGTTTCCCAGAGAAATGGAACCCTCCGACCACCGTGATCCGTGCACAGTTGCACTCCCAATTCTAGTCACCAGCCCCCCTTCTTCTCTCTGTCACTTTCACTAGTCCACAAAACCCTCACACACTCACTGAATCGATCAAAATCCTCACCGCCTCACCTCTCTGTTTTCTCTCTTGTTCGAACACACACACGAACACCCAGCCAAATAATTGGAGCCGTGCACCCTAGAATCGACTAGACACCTTACACGTGTCACCATCCCCTCAGCCTTCTTACAAAAATCCCAATCTCAGCTGTACACTTGTCCCAATCCGGTTGCACAATTATCAAACAGCCAAAAGACCAAAATGCCCCTCATTTGAGTCAAAATTACGATTATGCCTTTACCGTTTTAGACCCGTAACTTACACCTCCTAGGTCCGATGAACACGTGCCGCCTGTCGTTGAACTCAGGACGACGAGATCTACCTAACGGTCCTAGGTCAACGTGTCAAAACCCGATCGTACGAAAAGTCAACTATTTCCCCCTTTTAGCCAAATTACGATAATGCCCTCAACCTTCCGAACATCATAACTTCCTCCTCGGATGTCGGAATCGAGCGTGCCACCTGCCTACGGATTCGTGACGTCCCGAACTACGTCACGGTCACCGGTCAATACCCAATTGACCACCCGAACTAAAAGTCAACTTTTTACCCAACTAGGGGTAAAATCGTCATTCTACGCTAACGAACCTATCAGAACCAACTAACCACCGACTAAGCTCACTAATCCTTCACTAATTACCATCTTCACCCTAATTTCCGGGACAGGTCCTTACAATAGGAATGAACGTACCCAAAATCACATCCATGCACAATCCATCACATGTGCATTGAGATATCAAAGCCTTCATTTCGGGAACTTTAAAAGATTATATTAATTCTCCTCTACTTAAGGGAGGGATTGACCTATCAATTTCCCCCTTCCGACATAAGTGGAGGGTTCCATCATACCAGATGTGTGACGACTCCTCCCTATTTTTAAGATTAATTAAGGTTAATTACGAATTAGTGCAGCTAATTGGGGATTAGCCGAGGATTCACGGACGTTCAGGGCCAAATTACGATTTTGCCCCTAAACGGGGGCAAAAGTTGAATTTTGACCCGAGAGGTCCGATGGCCAAGGGTTGAGGACCGTTACGTAAATCGAGTCGATACGAGTTCGTAGACAGGCGACACGTCAAAATCGGACGTTCGACGGGAAAGTTACGGTTCACGGAAGGTCCAATGAACTATTTACGGCGGTACGTTTTACGAGGCAAAAAAGGGACTTTTGTCCTGAGTGTGGGCCTAGGTGTTTGTGCAGGCCCAATGGATGAGTGACAAGTGTCACTCATCCATTGTCCAGTATGATTACATACATGCATATCCCCATTTCCTCATTTCGTATGTTTTCCCCCATCTCACCCAAAATCAATCCCCAAAACCCTTTCAATCCTTGCTTAAGTGGACTTGGGAGATTGAGTGAGAGACAGAGAAGTGCTGTGGAGCTAAGGAATGGCAAGGAGGCAGCATCAGCTTTGTCCACGACGGAGGAAAGGTAAGCATGTGGCCCAGTTATGCTTTTGATTTCCATTTTTCGATTGGGACATTAGGAACGTGGTATGAGGTTAGGGGAGTGTTAATTAGGTTCAGATAAGTGGGTAAGACGAACTTTGGACGGAGGAGAGTGGATGAGCCACCCTAAGGATGGCCAGGAAAAACAGAGCGAGGAAGTTTTGAACAGGTAGATTTATACCGTTTTTCTTCATTCTAATTATTTAGGAAGGTTGATAGGATTGAAACATAGAGATCAGGATTGGATTGGGTTGAATTGAACGAAAAATGAAGGAAATATGGCCTTGGACCGGTCACCCCAGTCCAGGCAGACCGAAAATTGCAGAATCGGTTTGGACCGGTTCAATCGCAGGGACAGGGATACACAGTGCTGGAGCGTGGCTCCCATGCGCAGCCACTTCAGGTGGCGCGTGCGGGTGCATGGCCGACTTTTTGGGGAAGGTTCCGACATGTGAAATCATCTATTCGATTTAACGAACATTTTGGGATTAGTTTCGAGTCGATCGGACATCGTCTCGATATAATTCAGGAGGTCCAAAGGTTTAGGATCGACTTTAAAAATAGTTAAATATTTCAAAAAATTACGGGGATTTAATGAGGGATTATTTAAGTAGTTAGTAACCCTCTATTTTGATTTGGACAGGTTCGGGAGTCCCGGTGACGGTGATTGGCCCGGGAAGGGCGTATGGCACGCGGATCGAGGCGTGACTTTGGACGGTCTGTGAATGGCCCTTGCTTTCTAAATTGATGCATGCATAAATGTTTTATATGCTTTAATGAACAAGTTTTGTGATTCCATGAGTGCATTTGGTTGTGGTAGTTAGTATTTACATGTTTGCACGCATTTCGAGGTTTTCGGCTTTATGTCGTACCTATACGTACTGTGTTTTCAATGATGATTTGATAACATGGGTTTTGGATTTGGAAATATGAAATCGGGCATGAGACCCATTTGATTGGAAACCCTCAGACTTGGAGTCCATTTGATTTCACGAGTATTCGGGCTGGAAGCCCATCTGAGTTAAACGATCGGGTCGGGGGCCCCGTTGGTTTACGAATTCGGGCTTGAGGCCCAGTTGGTTACGAAATCGGGCGTGAGGCTCAATTATGATTTATAAATATGATTTCGGGTCTGGGACCCAAATGGATTTGGATTTACGATGGTTTATGGAAAACCCGGGCGTGGCCCTTTGAATGGTTTTGGAAAAGAAATATGAAAATGGTTTTTCGTATACCATCCTCATGAACGGATGCCCTCCTGACGTCTTGTAGTATCTTGGAGTGGCGGGTTGTCTCCTCCAGATGTCTTGTAGTATCCTGGAGTAGTCACGGGGCATTTGCTTGCGAGAGGCCATTGCACGGAGCGACCGGTCCGTATAGTGACTCATGCGCAGGGATTGTCAAAGGTTAGAACCTCCCCCCAGGGAGGGTCATTGACCTACGGGTCATTGACCTGGGTGGACCCTTGGGAGACTTGGGATTTGAGACCCCAAGTAGCACGTGTAGCTTGGAACTGTGACAAGATTGATTGTGACATCTCGGATGTCAGGCATCAGGGATACCGAGGATTGGTTTTGGGCTGAGTCCCACTAGTATTGTTTTGGGCAGTGACCCTTATGATTGATTTGATTCATGGTTTGGGCTATGGTCCTAATGGTTTCATTTTGATAAATGATTTTTGAATCCATGCATGCTTTTTAGTTAAGGGCATAAATGTCTCTTTGTGAATTTTTTTATAAACTATTTATTTTGTCCACTCACAGCTTTTAATGATTTTAATGCCCTTCAGGACGGGTCCTGACAAATGGTATCAGAGCAAGTTTTGCTCTCAGAGTGGTGCGTAGGTCGAGGATGTGATTTCTCTGCAGTTGTAACAACCCGTCATCAACCTGATAGTTAGGGTAAGAGTAGGAGGACCCTCGTGCCAAATGAAATGAGGTGCAATGGTTTAGGGTTTGTTTGGCGCAAGATGCCTTATTTTTTGAGAGGTTGGATTCCCATCAGGATCGATGTATATGCGAACCCAATGGCTTGGAGCCGTATTGTTACTGGTGGATAAGATCTAGTGGACCAGTAGACACTGTATGACGACTTCTGAAGTCGGGACCGTTGGTCGGTTGTGTCATGTTGGATTGGAGAGTG
Organism: Prinsepia uniflora; assembly: GCA_032719365.1. Lineage (NCBI taxonomy): Eukaryota > Viridiplantae > Streptophyta > Magnoliopsida > Rosales > Rosaceae > Prinsepia > Prinsepia uniflora. The sequence goes on along the minus strand of CM064863.1, from coordinate 56,666,316 downwards.
TGCGGCAGAGAGCAGCTGAGGTCATGGATGACCTAGTGGACGACTCTGGTTGAGTCTAGTTAAGACTTTTGGGAATAGGAACGTTTAAGCCTATTTGGCATGAGATGCCATATTGGGTGTGTCGAGTCCCGGAGGGATGTTGACTAGCAGAGGATGCCACGGTGTAGGTGTTGTGTGGCTTGGCATGGCATAGGGTGATTGTGGTATGCAACGGTTGCGACGTGTAGTGGTTGTGCAGTATTAGTCACGGATTATGGCCAAGTTCTTGTGAAGGCCAGCGGCTGGGAGCCGTAGAGTTACGAGAGGACAAGGTCCACGGATCGTGGTTACTGGCTGGTATGGTACCAGTATCGGAGTATGACGACTCTTCAGAGTCAAGAGTGAGGGATCGGTCAGGATGGCTGGGCTACAGTGGGCAGCCGGGTTTGTGATAACCCTAGTTGGTGGTTGATTGGACAAGTTACGAGGAGTGTGGTACTTGTTGACCGGATCCTGAGGTGGACCGATCGGTGAATGTTTCGTGTTGAGTGGTTGGTACCGACGGTGAGTTGACCACATGAATTTGGAGTCTCGATAGCAGAGTGTTTCTGAGATTGGTCTGCACGAGGTTGTAGCAGACGCTGCTATTGATGGACGTAGTCGAGTCTTATCGTGTTGGATAGGCTCAGGTTGCCGTGACGATTGTGACAATGAGATTCATCAATCGTGACGAGGATACGACGATGTGTGAGTGACGCACGGTACGAGCAGTGCTTTCTGGATTCGACTTGGTTACGACTAAGTGCGAACGCAGAATGAGATGTTGGACTTTGGGCATTGGCAAGTGTACCACGCTACCTCTGTGGAGGTGGATGTGATGAGTAGGATGTACCTGGATGGGTGGCAGGTGCCCTAGATATCCTAAACGGATCACACGAGTGTGAGTACTCGAGTTGATCCCGTAGAGTTGAGACGTGCGAACCAGTATGCCGACGGGATAGTAGTTGTGCACAGAGTGGCAAGCATGTGAGGTTAAGATGAATTGACATCCTTTTGGATTCGTATAAACTGTATTCACGGACGCATGGATGGTGTCCGATTGAGCTGAGGACTTGAGAGTCCATTGTGGATTGGTTTTGGTTGACTACAGTTGACCACACCTCCTGAGTTGGGGACTTTTAAATCGTTTGCCTATAGGACACGGGAATGCTCGTGTAATGAGTGAGCTCAGTAATTGGAAAAGATGCATGCTCCCAACGTGATTGGAACTTCGGAATCAAGAGAGCTTGCAATTGAGACGATGAGATGAGTACTTGATTCCGCATTGGTGATGGACATTCTGGATGTCACTGAGTGTGACTTCTCGTTTATGCTCTTTAGCAGATAGTGCTTGGTGCCGGAGGATGACATAGGATGAATTTTGATGGCATCATCTTGGATTCTCCTGGATTCTTCCCTAAGTGGGACGACAAGGAGTGATATGACAGCTAAAGGGTTCAAAGAAGGTGTAAGAACTGAACACCTAGGTTGTGGGTCAAATTTGAACGATTCGAAGAGCAGATGGTAGTTAGTGTCACTGGATGTGACAATTGAGTGTCCACTACCTTGGACCCATAGTGGACTTGTGTCGGTATTATTGACAGGACCCGTCCCAATCCCCATGGGATTAATGCGGGACGACCCTGCTCCCGTCTGACACGAAGTGTCAGACAAGGGATATTTCCGACCTTTGCCCTCTCCGGCTATCAGAGTACGCCAGGATCTGGAGGTGGTATGTGATATCTCGGTCTCTGCTACAGTTCACATCCGTTGTCAACCTGAAGGGCAGTCAAAACAGTAAAAGTTGTGAGTGGACAAAACAAGAGTTTATAAAAACATTTTAACGAGAAGACATTTGTACCCTCCACTAAAAAGCATGCATGAATTCGAAAATCGTTTATCCGAAAGAACCATAACTGGGAACTAAGCCTAAACTCATAAATGAAAGAATCATAAAGAATCAACCGTACGGGCCACTGCCCAAATCCATGTGGGACTCAGCCCAAAACCATAATGAAACCACGTACACGGGCCACTACCCAAAACCTGTGTAAATCACATATCATATCTCATAACCATATATCATATACATCATATATACATATAATTCACACAACCAATCCTGTCACGGTTCCCAAAGCTACTCGCGTGCTACCCGGGGTCTCAAACCCAAGTCTCTTAGAGTCCAAGGTCCATGTCCATAGACCAATGACCCGTCCTGAGGTTACGATCCAAGCCTTCCTGAGATTAAGGAACCCAACAGGGGGGCGACTCCAATCAGTCGGTGCTCCGTGACTACTCCGGGGTCCACCCAGGCCAACGACCCTCCCCGGAGGAGATAATAGAAGTAAAGGAAGGTATATGAATATACATACATATATATACATAACATAAACATTCATGCCCGATCCCCCTGAACCGTCATGATCTATAACATCCATTTAAGGGTTCATGCCCGGTTCCCATAAACCGTCATGTACCACAATAACCTTTCCAGGGTTCATGCCGGTTCCCATAAACCGCCATGAACTTGGAAATCCATCAAGGGTCCCTGACCCGAAATCATCAATGTAAAACAAATGGGTCTCGTGCCCGAACATATGACATCAGCTGGGCATTGTGCCCGATATCTAAGGGTCAGTTACGACTCCGATCGTAGTGATGCGTGCAACCATCCATCCAGGACCGCCCTCAATCCTGGTATATCGCCTTGAACGTATCAACCGACGTGACCATCACAAGATCATGGTGCACCCATCACTGATCGATATCCTGAACCATCAGCACTCCGAAGTCGAGCCTCCCTCGGCTACCCGACAACAGATCATGCATCGTGACCTCTCCGGAAGGAACACATCCCATTCTGGAGGTGAGCGTCGTATCGTCTATCGCCGTGCACATAGCACTCGCAGCGACCACGATTTCGACCCGAAGGCCATCAATAGCTTCATATGCCCGGTCATCGGTGAAAGTCCATTTGACTGATTGAATGAAAAGTCAATGTTTTGCCCTCGCCTAGGGGCAAAACGGTCATTTTGCATCGTTCATCCGATTTCGCTCAACTAATCACCGATTAACCTCACTAATCATGATTAGTCACTAATATAATTTCGAAATTCGGGACGGGTAGTTACAACCTTCCCTCCTTAATTAATTTCGTCCTCGAAATTCCAACCGTTCTTCCCTCCTTAATTAGTTTCGTTCTCGAAATTCCAACTATCCTGGTTCCATATCTACGTCGTGGAAATAATTCGATCTCACGACATGTGTACACTAGTACACCCAATAACCAGAAGAGTACTTGTCTGCAACCATACGTACCACTAGAACTTACGTCGTGTCGATTACACTCGACCACGTCGAATGACAGTAGCCATACGTTCCGAATTGACACCACTTGTCAAATCTACCATTTCGTTGACACAACCAACTCGACGGTTCCTTTCTCAATCACCAATCTATGCTGCTATCTGCTCCCACGGGGAGTCACCAAATCTCACTAACCAACACGCTGACACCTTCGACAAACTGTCACCACTTGACAGCCGCCAGTCAAAAACTAACACGATACTCACTTGTGGTTACACCGACCACCAATTTTACTCAACCTGAGTATACACTTACCAATATCTAACTCAACCTGTGTGTAACTGGACCCACCAGAAATACTATGACCCAATGCACAGTATCCGATGTCCAGTTCACCTCCTCCACTAATCCAATGATATCGGAACCAATCCGACTACCAACATAGTCACCAACGTACTACTTGTATACCTATATACCGTCACCAGGCACCACAAGTCTGTCCGGTATTTTACCTCGAACAACATACAAGGTACGTACATCTATCCATCGGTCAGACTACAACCACCTAGGTCGTAGCCAATCACGTTTCAATAATGGAGTCCATCTGTCCAATCCTATACCAGACAAATCACAACTCCAACCCAACATCCATTTCCAAATCCGAATCCGAAATCATTATTCCGTAAGCTAGCATTTGGAATAACCATTCCGAACCCAAATCCAGAAATCCACTTTCAAGTTCCAAAATTGAATCCTAAATCGTCATCCAGAAATCCGATTCCAAAACCCGAAATCTTGTTCTCGTCTACCGAGACGCACCAAAATCGAACCTTTCGGATACATGTTCTAACAATTTACACATTACCTTCGATTGTCTTCATAGGGACGCCAATCCCAACATCAACACATCTCTAAGGCTGACAAAATCCAGCCTCGTCGGACACTTGCTCGCCCGAGTAATACACCATACAGGATTCACTTCGAAAAGAAGTTCATTCCCAACATCCTCAACTCAAACATCCAAGTAAGAGTGATAAACTCTCCACCTATCTGGATCATCAAGATCACGATCCAGATTCATCACTACGTCACCCGACTATAGACGTCACGATCCCGATCCACCTAGGATCCACACAAGCTCACTTAGCTAATAATCCACCTGAGATCCGATCATAGGGTCTTATATCCTCAACAAATCTGCATACTGACACATCGTTCGTCAACCAATTCCCACATCTAAATAGATCAGTCAATGACGAAACACGCTGAGACTGTGGGTTCTCTTCAATTACCTCGTATCAATCCTTGTCATTCCACCTAGGAAAATCAAGGATGATCCAAAACAATGACGTCAACATTCATCCTACGTGAATGCAACCAAAACTCGCTGCATTCACCACGTCACGTAATCTAACATTGTCTGCCACCAAGCAGAAAAGGAGAATCTCAATCACAACCTCTCTCGATTCCGAAGTTCCAACCATATTGGAACCAGCACACTTGGACATCAACCACATGTCCCCTTTTGACTGTTTACGGACACGTGCCCATTTACGACCGTATATGTACATCCAAAAGGATATGAATTCATCCTAATCTGATGTACTGCTCGACTAAAGAGTCACAATAGACTCCTGCTGTGATCTGCAGTCAAATCTCTGTATACCACCATATCCAACCAACTCTGGCCAATCCTGACCAACTGGTTACCAATCCCCATGAAAATACTCGTTTCTCACGTCTTAACTACCGCTGAATCCAATCCAGTCCATCACTATCCGTGATCCACTCCCGAACCACAGATAACGAACATACGCCTATCTCGACGGAGTCACATCCCGACTCGTGACTCACCGTCTTCACAATCACTTGCATCAGTACCAGCGCTAGTACCAGCACCAACGCACTATCACCAGTACACAAGCATCAACATCAGCCTCTGCATTCAGTGTGCGAAACAGAAAACTCTGGATCTCCGCTCATACAGAACGAAGATCCCGTACCTCAACTCGTATTGGAGAAACTCTACCTCCCTCATACCCAACAACTCTGGGTACAGTCGCCCCGAAAACTCATACGAGAAAAGAAAACGTCACCTGATCGTCCCCGATTCCCAAAACCATAACTACAACCATCCTCGGTAGTAGTGCCTGCCACAGACTCGTGCAAACCTAATCACCAGACATCTCGATATCTAGACTCCACATCCAACGGAATCAACCGCACGTACTACTACTCCGTATCCCCACTTTGGGATCCCATCGACAAGTACCAACCCTGGTAATTTGTCCAACCAATCTCAAATGTTAGGACTGGTCCCAAATTCCCCGGGATTAACGTGGGACCCGCCTGATCCCGTCTGACACCACGTGTCAGACCAGGGAAAAGTCCATCTTTAGCCCTCGTTGGGGTTATCAGAGTGCGTTAGGACCGTAGAAGGAGGGGAGTGATGTCTCATCTCTGCTACAGCCCGCATCTGCGATCAACCTGAAGGGCATTAAAACACGAAAACTGTGAGTGGACAAAATAATAATTTAATAAAAACATTTTCATACAAAGACATTTATGCCCTTCATAAAAGCATATGCATGCATTCAAAACCATTTATCAAATATTCATAAAATTCATTTTTCAAACATATCAAAACCTTTCAAGGGTTCATGCCCGGCCCCATAAACCGTCATGAGCCATAAATTCATATGGGTCCCTGACCCGAAATCACAATTCAAAACCCGTACCTCAATCAATAGGGACTCAGCCCAAATCCGTTCTCAATGAAATACTAGAACATCAAGTACGGGGTCTCCGCCTCCAAATCATTTCTAAAACATCAAATACGGGGTCGCCGCCCCAAATCACTTTCTAAGGCATAAAACACAGGGCCTCCGCCCTCAAACCACTTTCCATCAGAACCACATACGGACCGACATACGTCTGACCCATCCGAGGCACTTCCGAGAAGATGCCAACTCGGGACACACATCCCCTAGGGAACACATCCCCGATATAGTCACGATGTCATCTCTAAACTAGTGTGCACACTACTCGGGGTCTCACTCCGAGTCTTCTCCCAGGAATCTCCATCTGGGAGGCTCAATCTCTGGATCTAGTCCGAGCTCTATCTCTGGATCTAGTCCACACATCTCTCCGGAATCTGGTCCGGGACCACATCATAATAAGTAACCACCACTCCTGGAACGGGATCCCTATGGGGATACCCACTCTGGTCTGTGGATCGTGACTCTCTAGGTCGATGTCTGGAGGAGACCATATAAACATATGGAGGGTTTATTCATTTCAATTCTTTTCTTTCTTTCTCAAATCACTTTTCAACTGGGTCTCATACCCGATTCATTTCAACAGGATTCCTCGAATCCGATTCAAATTGCTTTCAAAGGCCTCAGCCTAAATCCACAGCTAAATGGGCCCTAAGCCCGAAACCATAACCAAATAGGACCTCTCGTCCGATTTCACAACCATCGGGGCGTTAAGCCCGATATCTAAACCAAATGGGTCTCAGGACCGATATCATAAATCAACGGGGCATCAAGCCCGATAACACAACGAACTGGGCCTCAAACCCGAACCATAAACCAACTGTACCCTCGGTCTGATCGTATAACGCAAATGGACCCTCGGTCCGATTTCTCGTCAAACCAAATGGACTCCAAGTCCGAGAGTTTGTAAATCAATTGGGTCTCATGCCCGAGCTCATGTTTCTAAATCCGAAATCCATTTACTAAACCCTCGTAAAAAACCTAGAACGTATATGCATGGTATAAAACTGAAAATCTCGAAATACATGCAAATACGTAAATCTTAGGCTACCACAAACAATTGTACTCATGGCAACACAAAACATATATTAAAATACTTATAAAACATTTATGCATGCATCAATTTCGAAAGAAGGGTCCACTCACAGACCGTCAGAAGCCGCACCGTGATAGGCGTGCCATAAGCGTCTCCCGGGCCAATCGTCGCCTCCGGGATTCCCGAACTTGTCCAAATTAATTTAGAGGGTTACTAACTACTTATATAACCCCTCACTAAAGCCCCGTAATTTTCCGGAATTTTTAACTATTTTTAAACGCGAACCTGAACCTTCGGACGACCCGAACTATATCGAAACGATGTCCGATTGACACGCAATCAGTCCCAAAATGTTCGTTACATCGAATAGATGATTTCGTGTGTTGAACACATCCCCAAAAGAGTGAGCACGCGCCCTCACGCGCCCAAGAATGGTCCTGCGTGTGGGCCTCACGCGCCAGGACTGTTCATTGTCTTCTCCACGCGATCGACCGGTCTGAACCGGTTTTCCTGGTTTGGCCGATCCAGTTGGACCGGCGTGACCGGTTCAGGTCTCTCCCTCACTCATTTCTCGTCCGATTTCTTCCAATCCAATCCCTATATTCCTATTTTCTTGTTTTCTATCAATCCCAATCAACAAAACTAATCAAAACCTCCTAAATCCTAACCAAAATCAAAGGGTCTCACGACCCTGTTTTTGCCGTCGGCCGTGAACCACCTTCCAAACCCTCCTAAAATCATCCTAGAAACCTAATAATCCTATTCCAAACACCCAAAACATCCCATAATGTCAAAATCGAATTGAAAAAGGAAAATGGGCTAACCGTGAAGTTTGGTTCGAGTTCAAGGCCGCCGTCCACGGTGGCGTCGTTCCTGGCCAGCCACCACCTTCCTCAATCCTCCACTCACTCTCTTGGGTCAGTCATGGTCGAATGGCAAGGGATGGATTAGTTTGGGTGGTTGGGTGAGATCGGGTGGGTTGTTTGGGAACAAAGAAAATGGTCAATGAAGGGAATGATATGCATGAAGGAAAAGAGAAGGCAAGTGGATGGGTGACACTTGTCACTCATCCATTGGTCCAATAACAAATATCTGGGCCCCACTTAATTCCAAAAAGCATCTGTCTCGACTTTCGTGCAATAATACGTTCGTACTTCCGTGAACCGTAACTTCACCGTCGAACGTCCGAATTCGACGTGTCGCCTGTCTACGGATTCGTATCGTCCCGATCTATGTAACAGTCTCTGGCCCTCGGCCGTTGGACTTCCCGGGTCAAAAGTCAACTTTTGACCCAAATTACCAAAATGCCCTCGAACTTCCGAACATCATAACTTCCTCCTCGAACGTCGGAATCGAGCGTGCCACCTGTCTCTGAACTCGTGACGTCCCGAACTACGTCATGATCATCGTCAAAGTCCATTTGACCGCCGAAACGAAAAGTCAATGATTTACCCATTCTAGTGGCAAAATAATCATTTCTCCCGAACGTTCTCTAATCCTCGTCTAATCTGTGGTTAGTGTCGCTAATCCGTCATTATTTCTTAATTAATCTTGTTAATTCGTGACGGGTCGTCACAAACTTCCCCCCTTAAAGAATTTCGTCCTCGAAATTTAAATCGACCTGATTCCACAACCAAACTGTGGAATCCATCCATGTCCCTCTATTCGGATCGCTGCACCCACACGAGAATACCCGTGTAGCAGTACATGTCACATTTACATACCGTACTCATAGGTACGTATCGTCATCAGAGCTTCCAAAGCTCCAACTCACTCTCAAGAACTACACGTCTGCTCGTGTGTCTCACTCGAGACAACATGGCGATTCTCGTCGATCTCGCTTGCCATTCACTTTGACAGGTCAGCAATACCAGAATGCCATCCAAAGTATTTTTCAGTCTGACACTCTGACACGTTCCATCCTGCAGTCGTCAAGCTGAAAATGCATCCCCACTAAGGGCTATCACAGCCAAGCTGCCATCCTGCTCAGCATCCGATCTGACAACACCATACAAATTCTGCCATCACAATGGCACGAATCCCATCTCACAGGTCATCCTCAGACCTATGCCCAAACTGACTCTAACTGCTCATACAAGTCAACTCTCTCAATTTCCTATACCCAAACTGACTCTTCTGAGAGTCCCATCAACCACATCGATCCGAACGCATCGGATAACCATCCATCCATTACCCTCACAGGTTACATCCGTCGTGACCAGCCGGCAACTCCCAGCTCCAATGCTCTTCGCTGCGCTACTATGATCTCGACTCGTTCTCGAGTCCTCGCATCGTATCTCGGATCACTCAGCGATACCACTTGTAATCTAGACTCACCTCGAGTCTCCAAACTGTCACTCATCGGATCTCATCCGATCGCCACTCACGTCCATCTAGTACTCTATCCAACTTACGACATACTCGCACTCTCGGGTACTCTCAACCCGACATACCGATTAATCTTGATCAATCCCATCATCCAATATGCACAACACACCAGTGCACCCACATCACAACAACATCGGGGCACCCCCGACCTACACACGGACTGCACTCTGGCAACGTCCAACCCCAATACTCGATCCACCTAGGATCCACTATCAGCTTCCTAGGTCGACATAAGGTAACCCATAAGACCAACATGGGTTCGCTACCTCAGACACTCACTCGTCACATCCAGTGACACCATGCACCAACTACTCGCCAATCCATTCAAATTTGACCCACAACCTAGGCGTTCGGTTCTTACACCCTCTTTGAACTCCTAGCTGTCATATCACTCCTCGTCGTCCTACTTAGGTACGAATCCAAGATGACGAGATTTGATGTCATCGTCGGATGAAATTTGACGTCATCATTTCAATTACAACCCCTCTTGATTTCCGAAGTTCCAACCACGTTGGAAACATGTTTCTCTTCCAATTACTGGGCTTCACTTATTACAAGAGCATTTCCTGCATCCTATAGGCAACCGATTTCCAAGTCCTCAATTCAGGAGGTATGGTCAACCGTAGTAAACCAAACACCATTCACCAAAGGACTCTCATGTCCACAACGCAACCGGACATCAACCACGCGTCCGTAACCTCCAACTCGCCTATCCGTTTACTACTATACATGCACATCCAAAAGGATGTCAAGTCATCCTAATCCAATGTACCGCTCAGCCGAAGAGTCACAACAAACTCCTGCTGTGATCTGCAGCCAAATCGCTGTATACCACCAAATCTAACCAACCGACCCATACGTCATAAGACGTCACGTACGCCATCCATTCACACCTGTATCTCACGTTTCACCTCAAAAGTTACAACTTCTGGGCACACCCTCGCGACTCAATCTCACAGCATTGGGGGAACTAGTCTCCATTACTGGGGAAACTGATCTCCATCACAGCGGAAACTAATCTCCATCACTGAGGAAACTGGTCTCCATCACTGGGAAACTGGTTTCCATCACTGAGGAAACCGATCTCCATCACTGGGGAAACTGGTCTCCATACCAAGTACTCCCGTACCGCGCACTGAGCCACTCGGGATCCTCTTTGTCCCACTTAACAACCACTTTCGTAGGGGTAGCGTAGTAAGTATGCCAGCACCCAACATCAACATCCCATTCTGCGATCGGACTCAGCCGTCACCGAGTCGAATCCAGAATCACTGCTCGTACTGTGCGTCACTCACGCATATCGTATCAACGTCACGACTGACGAATCCTGTCATCACAATCGTCACGGCAGCCCGAGCCTATTTCGCTTGATAAGACTCGACTACGACCATCGATAGCAGCGTCTGTCACAACCTCGTGCAGACCAAACTCACAAACACTTTGCTATCGAGACGCCCAAGACTACGCGGTCAACATACCGCCGGTACCAACTGCTCAACACCCAACATCCATCGATCGGTCCACCTCAGGATCCGATCGACAAGTACCACACTCCTGGTAACTTGTCCAACAAATCACCTACTAGGGTTACCACAAACCCGGCTGCCCGCTGCAGCCCTACCATCCTGACCGATCCCTCGCTCTCGACTCCGAAGAGTCGTCATACTCCAATGCTGGTACCAAACCAGCCAATAATTACACACTGAGGATCTCGTCCTCTCTTAACTCTACGGCTCTCAGCCGCTGGCCTTTACAAGAACTGGCCGTACTCCGGTTCCAATATTGCACACGCGCTACGTGCGCAATCGCGTCCTATCGCGTCACACCACATCTACTCCGGGCATTTCCTGCCAGTTGACATCCCACCGGGATTCGACATATAGAAACATGGCAACACATGCCAAATAGAATCACACGTTCCTATTCCAAATTGTCGTGACTGTAGTCGTACAGAGTCATCGTAAACTGGGCGACCCTGACCTCTGACTACCAATGATACCAATCCTTACATCCTCTATCCGACACGACAGTAGGGTCACAATCCTCAGGTCATCATACTGTATCTACGGATCCACTGGGTCCTACTCACCAGTGACACTACGGCTCTAAGCCGTTAGATTCCCACAAACACTGATCCTTCTCAGGATCCACTATCTTGAAACACGTGGCACTCCATGCCAATCGAACCTCAAACTATCGCACTACGTGCCAAACACCATCTAACTAAGGTTCGATTTTACCAAATCCTCGTACTACTGCCCTAACTACCAGGTTGATGACGGGCTGTTAAGACTTCAGAGACATCTCATCCTCGACCTGTGCGTACTCCATGAGCAAAACATGCTCTGATACCATTGGTATCACTGTACCATGAGTATCAAATGAGCCTACCTCGCTCTGATACCAACTTGTCAGGACTGGTCCCAAATCCCCCGGGATTAATGTGGGACCCGCCTGAACCCATCTGACACCACGTGTCAGACCAGGGAAAAGTCCATCTCTAGCCCTCGCTGGGGCTATCAGAGTGCGTTAGGATCGTAGGAGTAGGGGAATGATGTCTCGTCTCTGCTACAGCCCGCATCCGCGATCAATCTGAAGGGCATTAAAACACGAAAACTGTGAGTGGACAAAATAAAAATTTAATAAAAACATTTTCATATAAAGACATTTATGCCCTTCATAAAAGCGTATGCATGCATTCAAAACCATTGATCAAATATTCATAAAATTCATTTGTCAAACATATCAAAACCTTTCAAGGGTTCATGCCCGGCCCCAAAAACCGTCATGACCCATAAATTCATTTGGGTCCCTGACCCGAAATCACAATTCAAAACCCGTACCTCAATCAATAGGGACTCATCCCAAGTCCGTTCTCAATGAAATACTAAAACATCAAGTACGGGGTCTCCGCCCCCAAATCATTTCTAAAACATCGAATACGGGGTCGCCGCACCAAATCACTTTCTAAAGCATAAAACACAGGGCCTCCGCCCTCAAATCACTTTCCATCAGAATCACATATGTACCGACATACGTATGACCCATTCGAGGCACTTCCGAGAAGATGCCAACTCGGGGCACACAGCTCCTAGGGAACACATCCCCGATGTAGTCACGATGTCATCTCTAAACTAGTGTGCACACTACTCGGGGTCTCACTCCGAGTCTTCTCCCAGGAATCTCCATCTAGGAGGCTCAATCTCTGGATCTAGTCCGAGCTCTCTCTCTGGAACTAGTCCACACATCTCTCCGGAATCTGGTCCGGGACCACATCATAATAAGTAGCCACCACTCCTGGAACGGGATCCCTATGGGGATACCCAGTTTGGTCTGTGGATCGTGACTCTCTAGGTCGACGTCTGGAGTAGACCATATAAACATATGGAGGGTTCATTCATTTCAATTCTTTTCTTTCTTTCTCAAATCACTTTTCAACTGGGTCTCATACCCGATTCATTTCAACAGGATTCCTCGAATCCGATTCAAATTCCTTTCATAGGCCTCAGCCTAAATCCACAGCTAACTGGGCCCTAAGCCCGAAACCATAACCAAATAGGACCTCTCGTCCGATTTCACAACCAACGGGGCCTTAAGCCCGATATCTCAACCAAATGGGTCTCAGGCCCAATATCATAAATCGACGGGGCATCAAGCCCGATAGCACAACTAACTGGGCCTCAAACCCGAACCGTAAACCAACTGGACCCTCGGTCTAATCGTATAACGCAAATGGACCTTCGGTCCGATTTCTCGTCAAATCAAATAGACTCCAAGTCTGAGAGTTTGTAAATCAATTGGGTCTCACGCCCGATTTCATGTTTCTAAATCCGAAATCCATTTACTAAACCCTCATATAAAACCTAGAACGTATATGCATGGTATAAAACTGGGAATCTCGAAATACGCGCAAATACGTAAATCTTAGGCTACCACAAACAATTGTACTCATGGCAACACAAAACATATATTAAAATACTTATAAAACATTTATGCATGCACCAATTTTGAAAGAAGGGTCCACTCACAGACCGTCCGAATCCGTGCCTCGATACGCGTGCCATAAGCGTCTCCAAGGCCAATCGTCGCCTCTGGGATTCCCGAACCTGACCAAATTAATTTAGAGGGTTACTAACTACTTATATAACCCCTCACTAAAGCCCCGTAATTTTTCGAAATTTTTAACTATTTTTAAACGGGAACCTGAACCTTCAGACGTCCCGAACTATATTGAAACGATGTCCGATTGACACGCAACCAGTCCCAAAATGTTCGTTACATCGAATAGATGATTTCTTGTGTTGAACACATCCCTAAAAGAGTGAGCACGTGCCCTCACGCGCCCAAGAATGGTCCTGCGCGTGGGCCTCATGCGTCAGGACTGTTCATTGTCTTCTCCACGCGATCGACTGGTCTGAATCGGTTTTCCTGGTTTGGCCGGTCCAGTTGGACCGGCGTGACCGGTTCAGGTCTCTCCCTCACTCATTTCTCGTCCGTTTGCTTCGAATCCATTCCCTAAATTCCTATTTTCTTGTTTTCTATCAATCCCAATCAACAAAACTAATCAAAACCTCCTAAATCCTAACCAAAATCAAAGGGTCTCACGGCCCTGTTTTTCCCAGCCACCTTCACGGCCTCCTCCTCCGTGAACCACCTTCCAAACCCTCCTAAAATCATCCTAGAAACCTAATAATCCTATTCCAAACAACCAAAACATCCCATAATGTCAAAATCGAATTAAAAAAGGAAAATGGGCTAACCGTGAAGTTTGGTTCGAGTTCAAGGCCACCGTCCACGGCGGCGTCGTTCCTGGCCGGTCACCACCTTCCTCAATCCTCCTCTCACTCTCTTGGGTTAGTCATGGTCGAATGGCAAGGGATGGATTGGTTTGGGTGGTTGGGTGAGATCAGGTGGGTTGTTTGGGAACAAAGAAAATGATCGATGAAAGGAATGCTATGCATGAAGGAAAAGAGAAGGCTAATGGATGGGTGACACTTGTCACTCATCCATTGGTCCAATAACAAATATCTGGGCCCCGCTTAATTCCAAAAATCATTCGTCTCGACTTTCGTGCAGTAGTATGTTCGTACTTCCGTGGACCGTAACTTCGTCGTCGATCGTCTGAATTCTACGTGTTGCCTGTCTACGGATTCATATCGTCCCGATCTACGTAACGGTCTTTGGCCCTTAACCGTTGGACTTCCCGGGTCAAAAGTCAACTTTTGACCCAAATTACCAAAATGCCCTCGAACTTCCAAACATCATAACTTCCTCCTCGAACGTCGAAATCGTGCGTGCCACCTGTCTATGAACTCGTGACGTCCCGAACTACGTCACGAGCATTGGTCAAATTTCATTTGACCGCCGAAACAAAAAGTCAACGATTTGCCCATTATAGGGGCAAAATCGTCATTTCACCCGAACGTTTGCTAATCCTCGTCTAATCCGTGATTAGTCTCGCTAATCCATCATTAGTTCTTAATTTATCCCGTTAATTTAGGACATGTCATCACATCTAACCTGTCGTAACTCGACTAAACCAATGTTGTCTACCAGGTCGCCCGTGACCTTAGTTTTACCAACAATCCATCACAACTAACGTAGCACGACAACCAACTAGGTCTAACCGATAAGTACAATCTCAACTGCAGAGTGCAGTCCCAACACTATGCTTACATGACTCGACCGACGATCTCATTGAAGTCGAGACCACTCACCAACTCACCTTTTCGAACCATACATCCTACCTTAGGATTCCACGATCACTACCTAGGATTCCTCAGAACCCAACTGCATAAGGCAGTAAAATCAACAATATGACCGACCACGCGGTCCCGACATAGCAAGGACGTCAATCGAACTAGGATTCCTCGAATTAGACTGCCCCCAGCAGCATAGCCGCCTAACGGCCACAACACCAAGCTATCGTCAAGCTGATCATACAACATCGTGAAAGACGATCCCACTAACCGTCTCACGATCAAAACGCTAACGTACTATTACGTTCATCCTTCCGTAGGGTCCCACTCTATCATCCACGATAAAATTATGGCAACCCCGGCATCGAGTGCCGAACCAAAATGTTCCACGATTCAATCCTAGTAACTATCGTACCGGCATCCCACTATCAGATTGACCACAAACTGTAGCCCATGGAGACATCACATCCTCGACCTGCGCATTACTCCAAGAGCTACATGGTTGCTTGAATAGAGACAACCCCGCTCTGATATCACTCTGACAGTATCAGAGCGTCCTGAGTATCCTACAAGCAAACCATGCTCTAATAAGCAATCCTATGCTCTGATACCACATGACAGTATCAGAGCATCCTGAGGATCCTATGAGCTAGCCGAGCTCTGATACCACGTTTACAGGACCCGTCCCAATCCCCCTAGGATTAATACGGGACGACCCTGCTCCCGTCTGACACGAAGTGTCAGACAAGGGATATTTTTGACCTTTGCCCTCTCGGGCTATCAGAGTACGCCAGGATTCGGAGGAGGTATGTGATATCTCGGTCTCTGCTACAGTCTACATCCGCTGTCAACCTGAAGGGCAGTCAAAACATTAAAAGCTGTGAGTGGACAAAACAAGAGTTTATAAAAACATTTTAACGAAAAGACATTTGTACCCTTCACTAAAAAGCATGCATGCATTCGAAAACTAGTGTGTTGTGCACGTTGGACGATGGGATTGACCACGGTAAATTGGTATGTCGGGTTGAGAGTTCCCCGAGGGTATGGATGTCTTATCGAATGGATAGAGTCCTAGATGGACGTGAGATGGTGATCAGACGAGGTCCGATGTTGATTGTACAGTGTGTACGAGTTGGATCCGATGGTGACAGTTCGATGAATACCATGATCGGATGCGTTCCGACACGATGATAGGATGACTGGATGTAGACTACTGTGTGCTCGAGCAGAGTGGAATGGTAGGGTTCAGTGTTTGATGTGAGCGGAGGCTCAAGGTCACAGTTGACCAAGGGGACCCTACAGTGCAGACGTGTTAACTCTGTCTCATGGGATCCAGATACACCCAGGATGGATGAGTTATCGAATGTGTTTCGACATGATGAGTGTCACGACAGTTTGAGACCCAAGGTGAGTCAAGATTTCAGCGTAGGTCATAGAGTGACACAAGATACGATATAGGGACTCGAGAGCGAGTCGAAATCAAAGTAGCGCAATGAGAGGGCAATGGAGCCGGGAGTCGTCGGTTGGTCATTATAGTGGTTGATGGGATTGGCATCTGTATGAAGCTAATCGGACATATAGTGGTGATGATTTTAATCGGTATCCGATAGGTTCGGACTGGTTGTAGTGATGGGACTCTAAGGAGAGTCAGTAAGAGTATAAGAAAACGAGAGCGTTGACTGGTATGAGTACCGAGGTCGATAAATGCCGAAGGTTTGAGTATGGCCTGCGAGATGGGATTTGTGCCATTATGATGGCAGAATCTATAGAATGTTGACGGATCGGATGCTGAGCAGGTTGTCAGCTCGATTGTCGGATAAGAAGGATCGTCAGACTGAAAAGTTGACTTAATGTCAGCTTGGTATTGTTGACCTGTCAAGAGTAAGTGACAGGCGAGATCGACGAGTATCAGTGTCTCGAGTGAGACTTATGAGCTGACGTGTGGCTTCTCGAGAGTTGAATTAGAGCTTTAGAAACTCCGATGACTATGCACTTTGACGCGTACAACGTTTGTGACGGACGTGTACTTTTACACAAGAGTGCCGTTAGGACATGTTTGGATTTCCACAGTTTGTTGTGGATTTGGGTCAGTTGGAATTTCGAGGATGAAATTCTTTAAGGATGGGAGTTTGTAACGACCCGTCCCTAATTTTTAGGAATAATTGAGGTTAATTATGGATTAGTGCGGCTAATCGGGGATTAGCCGAGGATTCACGAACGTTCAGGACGAAATTACGATTTTGCCCTGAACGAGGGCAAAAATTGACTTTTGACCCAGGAGGTCCAATGGCCGAGGGCCGAGGACCGTCACGTAGATCGAGTCGATACGAGTCCGTAGACAGGCGGCACGTCGAAATCTGACGTTCAACGGGAAAGTTACGGTTCACGGAAGTTCCGATGAACTATTTATGGCAGCACGTTTTACAAGATAAAAAGGGGAATTTTGACCTGAGTGTAGGCCCAATGGATGAGTTACAAGTGTCACTCATCCATTTCCCAGTATGATTACATACATGCATATCCCCATTTCCTCATTTCGTATATTTTCCCCGATTTCACCCAAAATCAATCCCCAAAACCATTTCAATCCTTGATTGAGTGGACTTGGGTGATTGAGTGAGAGACCGAGAAGTGCTGTGGAGCTAAGGAATGGCAAGGATGCAACAGGACCATCGTCCATGGCGGATGAAAGGTAAACCCGTGGCCCAGTTATGCTTTTGATTTCCATTTCTCAATTGGGACATTAGGAACGTGGTATGAGGTTAGGGGAGTGTTTATTAGGTTCAGATAAGTGGGTGGGATGGACTTTGGTGGGAGGAGAGTGGCTGAGACACCCTAAGGATGGTCGGGAAAAACAGAGCCGTGGAGGAAGTTTTGAACAGGTAGATTTAGACCGTTTTTCTTCATTCTAATTATATAGGAAGGTTGCTAGGATCGAAACAAAGAGATCATGATTGGATTGGATTGAATTGAACGAAAAATAAGGGAAATATGGCCTTGGAACGGTCGCCCCGGTCCAGGCAGACCGGAAATTACAGAATCGATTTGGACCTGTTCAACCGTAGGAACAGGGATACACAGTGCTGGTGCGTGGCTCCCACACTCAGCCACTTCAGGCGGCGCGTGCGGGCGGATGGCCTAGTTTTTGGGGATTGTTCCAACATGTGAAATCATCTATTCGATGGAATGAACATTTTGGGACTAGCTTCGAGTCGATCGGATATCGTCTATATATAGTTCGGGAGGTCCGATGGTTTAGGATCGACTTTCAAAATAGTTAAACATTCCAAAAAATTACGAAGCTTTAATGAGGGGTTATTTAAGTAGTTAGTAACCCTCTATTTCGATTTGGACAGGTTCGGGAGTCCCGGTGACGGAGATTGGCCCGGGAAGAGCGTATGACACGCGTATCGAGGTGCGGCTTTGGACGGTCTGTGAGTGGGCCTTGCTTTCTAAATTGATGCATGGATAAATGTATTATATGCTTTAATGAACATGTTTTGTGATGCCATGAGTGCATTTGGTTGTGGTAATTAGTATTTACATGTTTGCACGCATTTCGAGATTTTTGGCTTTATGTCGTGCCTATACGTACTGTGTTTTCAATGATGATTTGATGACATGGGTTTTGGATTTGAAAATATGAAATCCGGCATGAGACCGATTTGATCGGAAACCCTCGAAATTGGAGTCCATTTGATTTCACGAGTATTCGGGCTGGAGGCCCATCTGAGTTATACGATCGGGCTGGGGGCCCAGTTGGTTTACGAATTCGGGCTTGAGGCCCAGTTGGTTACGATATCGGGCGTGAGGCCCAGTTATGATTTATAAACATGATTTCGGGTCGGGGACCTAAATGAATTTGGATTTACGATGGTTTACGGAAAACCCGGGCGTGGCCCTTTGAATGGTTTTGGAAAAGAAATATGAAAATGGTTTTCTGTATACCATCCTCATGAGCGGATGCCCTCCAGACGTCTCGTAGTATCCTGGAGTGGCGGGTTGTCTCCTCCATACGTCTCGTAGTCTCTTGGAGTAGTCACGGGGTATTTGCCTGCGAAGGGTCATTGTACAGAGCGACCGATCTGTATTGTGATTCAGGAGCAGGGATTGCCAGAGGTTAAAACCTCCCTCAGAGAGGGTTATTGACCTGCGGGTCATTGACCTTGGTGGACCCTGGAGAGACTAGGGATTTGAGACGCCGGGTAGCACGCGTAGCTTGGAACCGTGATAGGATTGATTGTGACATCTAGGATGTCAGGCATCAGGGATGCCGAGGATTGGTTTTGGGCTGAGTCCCACTGGTATTGTGTTGGGCAATGGCCCTTATGATTGGTTTGATTCACGGTTTGGGCTAAGTCCCTAATGGTTTCATTTTGATAAATGATTTTCGAATGCATGCATGCTTTTTAATGAAGGGCATAAATGTTTTTTTGTGAAATTTTTTTTATAAATTATTTATTTTGTCCACTCACGGCTTTTAATGATTTTAATGCCCTTAAAGTTGATCGCGGATGCGGGCTGTAGCGAAGACCGAGACATCACATTCCTCCTCCGGATCCAGGCGTACTCTGGAAGCCCGGTGGGGCTAAAGTCGGAACATTCCCTTGTCTAACACTTCGTGTCAGACGGGATCAGGCACGTCCCGCATTAATCCCTGGGGGATTTGAGATGGGTCCTGACAAGTGGTATCAGATTAGGTTTTATTCTCAGAGTGGTGCGTAGGTCGAGGATGTGATGTCTCTGCAGTAGTAACAGCCCATCATCAACCTGATAGTTAGGGTAAGAGTAGGAGGAACCTCGTGCCAAATGAAACGAGGTGCAATGGTTTAGGGTTCGTTTGGCGCAGGATGCCTTGTTTTCGAGAGGTTGGATTCCAATCAGGATCGATGTGTATGCAAACCCAACGGCTTGGAGCCGTAGTGTTCTATTTTTTCCTCTCTTTAACTTTTACACCCACTTATTCTTAAGTGCTCTTCTTCCCTTCGGAAATTTCATCAAATCATAAGTGTGGTTCTCATGCAAGGATTTTAATTCACTTTTAATGGCTTTCAACCATTCCCCATTTTTCTCATGGGTCACAGCTTCTTGGTAGTATTCGGGCTCCTCTGCATCTATTAGCAACACAAATTGGTTTGGACAGTATAAGGTATTGGGACTTCGTTGTCTGTTCGATCTTCTCAGCTATGATTCTTCAGGAGCTTGATCTTCTTGCACTTATTCAGACACAACATTATCATCATTGTTGTTAACAATAGATTCAACATTATTTTTCTCGATCACATCTCCCCCTTCATCACGAACCCTTAGATGAGGAACTAGATCTTGGTCGACTGTATATTCTTTCGAGTAGTTTGAATTCTCCCTTTTCTAGATATCTTCAATCATTTGATCTTCAAAGAAGACCACCTCTACTTCTAACAATTTTCATTGATAGGATCCCATCATCTGTACCCAAACTCTTCATCTCCATAGCCCAGAAAAATGCATTCTTTTGATTTGACATCAAGATTGGACCTCTCATCTTTTGGGATTTGAACAAATGCTCTGCACCTAAACACCTTCATGTATTGATAGGACACATGTTTACCGCTCCAAAACTTGATTAGTACATCGTCATTCAGTGAAGCTGATGGAGAAAAACTGATCAAGTGCACTGCAGTCATCAATGCTTCACCCCAGAAACTCTTTGGTAACTTGGAATGAGATAACATGCTTCTTATTTGCTTAATGATTGATCTGTTCACCCTTTCGGCCAACCCGTTATGTTGAGGGGTCTTTGGAACTGATCTTTGATGTCTAATCCCATTATTATTGTAATAGGCTATAAAATCTCTCATGTACTCTCCAACATTATCAGAACGGATACACTTGAGTGTGTAATGACCCGTCCCAAATTATCGAGATTAATTAATAATTAATGATGGATAAGTGAGGCTAATCGGGGATTAGACGCGGATTAACGGACGTTCAGGGAAAAATTGTCATTTTGCCCCTGAACGAGGGCGAAAAGTGGACTTTTGACCCGGGAGGTCCGATGGCCGAGGGCAAAAACTGTTACGTAGATCGAGTCGATATGAATCCGTAGACAGGTGACACGTTGAAATCGGACGTTTGACGAAAAAGTTACGGTTCACGGAAGTTGCGAGGAACTGTTTACGATTGCACGCTCTACGAGGCAAAAGTGGACTTTTGTTTTATGTGGGCCCAGATCTTTCCCAGGCCCAATGGATGAGTGACAAGTGTCACTCATCCATTGCCTATCCCCCCAGGGAGATGGCTGAACAGCCCAAGAATGGCGAGGAAAATTTGGGCCGTGGGGAGGAATTCGAACCAGGGGTTTAGGGGAGGTTTGTCTTCAGTTTAATCATAGGTTTAGGTTTCTAGGATTGAGACAAGAAGATTGGAATAAAAAAGGAAGAAAATGGACCAAAAATGAGGGAGGTAGAAGCCTGAACCGGCTCTGCCAGTTCGGATGGACTAGCCGAGCAGAAAACCCAGTTCGGACCGGTCGCGAGGTTGAAGAAGACTGCACAGTGCAGTGGCGCGTGGGCTTCACGCGCAGCCCCTTTGGGAGGCGCGTGAGGGTGCGTGGGGAGGATTTTGGGGAAGGTTCCCACATGTAATTTCATCTATTCGATGTAACGAACATTTTGGAACTAGTTTAGAGTCGATCAGACACCGTTTCGATATAGTTCGGGACGTCCGAAGGTTTAGGATCGGGTTTAAAAATAGTTAAAAGTTTCGAAAAATTACGGGGCTTTATTGAGGGGTTATTTAAGTAGTTAGTAACCCTCTAAATTAATTTGGACAGGTTTGGGAACCCCAGAGGCGACGATTGGCCTGGAAGAAGCTTAAGGCGCGCGTATCGAGGCGCAACTTCGGACGGTCTGTGAGTGGACCCTTCTTTCTAAACTGATGCATGCATAAATGTTTTATAATAGTTTTAGAACTTGTTTTGTGATGCCATGAGTACATTTTTTTGTGGTAGCTTAGGATCGACATATTTGCACGCTTTTCGAGGTTTTCGACTTTATGTCGTACATTTGCGTACTGCGTTTTCAATGATGATTTGATGAACGGGTTTTGGATTTGGAAACATGAAATCGGGCATGAGACCTATTTTATTTACGAACTCATAGACTTGAAGTCCATTTGTTTTGATGAGGAATTGGGCTGGAGGCCCATTTGAGTTATACGATCAAGCCGAGGGCCCCGTTGGTTTACGAATTCGGGCTTGAGGCCCAGTTGGTTGTAATATTGAGCTTGAAGCCCTTTTGACTGTGGTATCGGGCTTAAGGCCCCGTTGATTGTGAAATCGGGCTCGAAGCCCCGTTGATTTATGGTATCAGGCTCGAGGCCCCGTTAGTTGTGAAATCGGGCTCGAGGCCCCGTTGACTGTGGTATCGGGCTTGAGGCCCTATTGATTGTGAAATCGGGCTTAAGTCCCAGTTTGATTTATGAAATGAGAATTCGGGTTTGAGACCCTATTAAACTGTGGATTTAGGCCGAGGCCTGTGAAAGTGGATTTGAATCGGATTCGAGGAATCCTGTTGAAATTCGGGCATGAGACCCAGTTGAAATATGTTTTGAGAAAGAAAGTATTTGAAAAGGTATATACCCTCCATACGAGTTGATTGGTCTCCTCTAGCCGTCGACCTGGAGAGTCACGATCCACTACCTAGAATGAGTATCCTCATAAGGAGCACATTCTAGGAGTGGGAGTTATGATATGGTGTCGGACTGCGTCTGGAGATAACCATCCAGACGTCGTAGATCCTGGATGTTGGATAGAGCCTCCCAGATGGAGAATTCTTGGAGGTAGACTCGGAGTGAGACCCCGAATAGTGTGCAAACTTAAATATAGATGAATCGTGACATATATCGGGGACGTGTTCCCTAGGGGCTGTGTGCCCCGAGTTGGCATCTTCTCGAAAATGCCAGGATGTATTATACGTATGTCTATACGTATGAGGTTTTCTTATGGAAAGTGGTTTGGGGCGGAGACCCCGTGTTCTATGTTTTGAAAAATGTTTTGCGGCTGAGACCCCGTGTTCTATGGTTGGTTTTCACTGAGAACAGTTTTGGGCTGAGACCCACATGACGTGATTTGGGCAGAGTCCCACATGTTTGGTTTTGGGGCTGAGTCCCCATGTATTGATTTACTGTTTCGGGCCAAGGCCCAAATGGTTTTGTAAATGTTTTGATAAACGGTTTTCGAATGCATGCATGTTTTTAGTGAAGGGCATAAAGGTATTTTTGATGAAAATGTTTTTATTAAAATATTTTTTTGTCCACTCACGACTTTTAATGTTTTGAATGCCCTTCAGGTTGATCGCGGATGAAGGCTGTAGCAGAGACCGAGACATCACACTCCTCCTCCAGATCCTGGAGCTCTCTGATAGTCCCGGTTGGGCAAAGGACGAAAATATCCCCGGTCTGACACTTCAGGTCAGACGGGAGTAGGCACGTCCCACGTTAGTCCCGGGGATTGGTACGGGTCCTGTCAGAGTGTCATGTAACGACCCGTCCTGAGATTATCTGTTTAGCGAGACTAATCAAGAATTAGTAAAGGATTATCAGACGATTGAGGCAAAACTATGACTTTGCCCTTAGACGAGGGTGAAAATTTGACTTTTGACCCGTGAGGTCCAATGCACGTGGACCGAGGTCCATTACGTAGATCGAGACGATACAAGTTCGTAGTCATGTGGCATGTCGAAATCGGATGTTCGATGGGAAAGTTACGGGTTACGAAAGGTTCCAAGAACTATTCACTATTGTACGGGTTTCAAACTGGTTTGTTTTTAGTGGGACCCAATATCTGATTTGGGGCGATAGGATGAGTGACACTTGTCACCCACTCTATGACCCATTTCCATACACATACATGCATATCATCTCATTTTCATCTTCATTTTCTTTTTTTCCCTCTCAAACCCGAACACCCAACCCCACCACCATTCCACCATCTTCTTTGAGACCATTGAGGGACAAAGGAAGTGATAAGGAGACTAAGGCACGGCCAGAGACGGCGGAGCCACCGCGGGAGTGGCCGAAATCCACGAAGAACAAAGGTAAGTCGTGGGTTTGAATTTTTGGTTTAGGATTTCGATGGTTTTGATCGATTCTAAGCTTAGGATAATGTTCTTTGAGCTCCTACGAGCTTGTAGGAGCAAGTTTGGACGGATTTGTACGATGGGAGTGGTCGGAGTGTTGATTCGAAGTTTGACTGAAACTTTCTAAGGCCATAACTTTCATACCAGTTACTTTCTTCAATTTCTGGGTTCAAATTTGGATTCCTGTGGTTGAGTAGATGAATTTACATAGGTAGAATGTTGAATTTGGTTGAGAAGTGAGTGAAATATCAAGATTTGAAGTTTTGGGCAAAAATGGAGATTTTTGGCCGCTGGAGATGACGGCGCATAGCGGTGCCGGTCGTTTTCTCTTGTGAGCCTTGATCGAGTTGACTTGTTGACCGACTGAGTTGACCCATTGACCGAGTTGATCCGTTGACTTTGAGCAAGTTGACTCGTTGACCGATGACGTTAACGTTGACTTTGACCAGGGTTAACCAAGAACTTTGACCGATGCGTGGGGACGCATGGGCACATATTTTGAGGTGAGACCAGATCCAATGGTGGTG
The DNA here is from genome assembly GCA_032719365.1 of Prinsepia uniflora. Lineage (NCBI taxonomy): Eukaryota > Viridiplantae > Streptophyta > Magnoliopsida > Rosales > Rosaceae > Prinsepia > Prinsepia uniflora. Next base: position 56,641,443 of record CM064863.1, on the reverse strand, counting down.
GTTTTGCGTCAATCGGAGATCGTTTGATAGGTCAAATTGATGTTTTTAGCCTAGGGATGCGTGTCTGGGACACGTTGACTTTTTCAGGGGATTCATGGATTTTTTATTAGGACTTGCCTAGGTTGGTAGTAAACTTTAAGTATATTTTGGACAGCCGGATAACCCGGAGAGTTTAGTACAGCCGGAATGGCTTACGACACAGCTTATAGGCGCGCAGCAAGGACGGTCTGTGAGTGGACGTTGTTTTATGAACTTTGATGCATGCATAAATGTTTTATATGTTTTATAAACATGATTTGAGATGCTATGAGTGCATGTGAGTTATATTGTTGATTTGGCATTTTCGTAGAAAATGCGATATTGCACGTTATTCGAGATTTATATTTTTTATGTTATTTGGGCTTCGGTTGAGTCTTCTACGTACATGGGTTTCACGATGAGGTGTGAAACCGGGTATTGACTAATGGTTTTGAACGATTTCACGGGGATGCATGAATCTGGTATTCGGGCATGAGTCCTAGTCGATTTAGACTTTGACTCATATGATAGTCAAATGGGATTTTGAATAATGAAATGGTTTTCGAACTTTGAAATATCTTTCGGGCGTATGACCCAGTTGATTTTTGGTTTGACTTAGAGTATAGTCTAACACGATATATATCGGGTTGAGGCCCAGTTACGAGATTTTGAAAGATATTTTGGGCATGAGATCCAGTTGTGGATTTGGTAGGATTCGAGGAATCCTGGGTTATAAAGTGTTGTTAAACGCTGGTTTTCAAATGAGGATTTAAGAAATGTTTCCACTGGTTTGAATTTAAATATTCAGATATGATTTGAGGGCCTCCGGTTGTGAATATGTTTTCCCGGAGAGCACTCTGGAGATGATGCTCGCCTCCGAGGTACGGAGAGGTCACGATGCACTTATTGTCGAGCATTCGAGAGAGGCGGCAGCCGAGGGAGGCTCGACTCAAGAGTACAATATATGAGATCGGTCGTTGATATGTTCACGACGATCTGGTGATTTTCAGCCGGTGATGTGTTTACAGCGACATGCTTAAGATTAGAGCAGTCCTTGAGCTTTTAGACACGCGTGATGAGATTATAATCGTAACTAGTGATACTGATGATGATATGGGTTGAGATCCCACATGGTTTTACAGTTAGGCTGATGTCTTCTATGTGATTTGTTTTGGGCTGAGACCCTACTAAGGAAATGGCTTCGATTGAGAAGCATTTTTCATTGTGTTATATTTGAAAAGCAATACTTCTTTCTTTTCAGGAAAGTATTTGAAATACATGTTTTCTAATGCATGCATGTTTTTTACGTGAAGGGTATAAATGTCTTTTCGATAAATGGTTTATAAACTGCTTATTTTTGTCTACTCACAACTTTTATGTTTTTGATACCCTTCAGGTTGATCTCGAAGGCGGGCTTTAGCAAAGATCATGACATCACATGCCGCCATAGATCCTGACGTATTCTGGGTTACCCCGAGTGGGTTACAGTTGTATCCCTAGTTTGACACGCGGTGTCAGATGGGAGCAGACACATCCCACGATAATCCCGAGGGATTAGGAATGGGTTCTATCATGTCATGCATATCTCACATTCAACACTGGCATGGAACTTCTTGAACACTTCAAAGACTTGATCTTGCAATTTGATTGCAAAGACCCACACCTTCCTGGAATGATTATCAATGAAGGTAACAAAGTACCTTGCACCACCAAAAGTGTTAGTAGTCATAGGCCCACAAACATCAGAATGAACAACATCTAGTATATTGGCTTTTCTAGGTGCAGCTTTATAATGAAATGAAACTCTATGTTGTTTTCCAGCCAAACAATTAGTGCATTGATCTAGAGGTGTACCTTTTGCTTTCAATCCAATGAATACCTCTTTTTTGGTGAGAATGTGCAATCCCTTCTCACTCATATGGCCCAAACGTATGTACCATAGCCCAATCACTAAATCTAATTGGCAAGTTGTTGCATTGCCATGTTTATTGTTGATCTTGGCATGTGTCATATAAAGTGTATTCTCCTTCTTCCCCTTTTCTAGCACTAAAGAGCCTTTGATGAGGCTCCATTTTCCACTACCAAGCACATTGGTGTAGCCTTCATCATCTAGTAATCTGGGAGAGATCAAATTAAGACGCATGTCTGGAATATGTCTCACCTTCCTGAGAACCAAGGGGCAACTTGTGTTGGTCTCAAGATCTATTTCTCCTATTCCCACAATCTTAGACACTTTGTCATTTCCCATCCTCACATTTCCAAGTTCTCTACTTGGGTAGGATTTGAACTCCTTTCGGGAAGTAGCATGGAATGATGCACCATAATCTACAATCCAGTATGAATTTTGAGAAGTTAGATTAATAAAACCATCATCACAATAATTATTTCCTCATCGCCTTTAGAAGCAGTGTCGGTTGTATCCTTGGTTTCATTCTTCTCACTAGCTCCATTTCTTTGCTCCTTTTTAAACTTTCTACATTCTCTCTCATTTCTTGGTTTGTAGGTGCCTCTGGAATGGTCTCTTGACTTACTTCTAGAGCGGTCACGATTATGAGATTTTCTTTGAGAATTTCTTACATGGTTCTCTGTAACAAGAGTCTCTGACTCAGTTGATATCCCTTGTTCTTTGCTCCTCGTTTCATCATTTAATAAATTTTCCTTTACCAATGGCAGAGTAAGGACACCTTGAGGAGCAGAGTTGCTAAAGGAAACTGTGAGTGTGTTCTAGGTATTTAGTAGAGAGCTAAGCAGCAAAAGTGCCAATAACTCATCTTCAAGAACTAGCTTCATGGTTGAGAGTTGATTCACCAATTCTTAAAAATCGCTCAAGGTTTTCAGAAACACTTTGACTATCTTTTTACTTCAAGTTCACCAATCGACGAATGAGCGAAGCTTTGTTTTGAGAAGTCTCCATCTCATACATCGACTCCAATTTGTCAGCATTTGAAAGGCATCTGAAAGGCATCAGCCTCTTTTGAAATGTGGTGAAAAACACGTTGGTCGATCCATGGACGGATTTCTCCAATAACTTTCCGATTTAGAATGGTCCAATTTTTGTTTGATTTCTTTTTTGATTTCTCTCTATCGCAGAACAATATCTCGTACAAATATTTGCAATAGAGGATGTCCTTCATTCATTGTCTCCATATGGAATAATTTTAAGAGGTAAGTTTGATCATTGTTGATGATGATGAGCTTGACAATTCTGCCATCATGAACAACGAGCGGGGTAGGTGGCCATGCGCCATGGTGTATCGTGCGGACTGGCGTTGGATGCGTCGGGCCTCGTTGCGGTTGGGTGGGAGTTCGGCCATGGTGAGGTACCGGACAATGGGGTCCATCCAAGAGGCTTCCTGTGTTGCGGCCAGGACAGGTTGCTCGTTTGTGCTTGGGGATGCCAAAAATTCGACGGGAACACGGCGGCCTATCTTGTCGTCGATGGAGGAGGCCAGGCGGGCCAGGGCATCGGCGTGGCTGTTTTCCGACCGCGGTACCTGGATGATCTCGTAGCCGCGGAAGTGGCGGAGTAGGGACCGCACTTTTGACAAGTATCGGGTCATGGAGGCGTCTTTGGCATCATAGAGGCTGTTGATCTGTCGGACAACGAGCTGGGAGTCGCTGTAAATCTGCAGCTGTTGTGCTTGGAGGTCGGTGGCCAAACGGAGGCCAGCAAGGAGGGCTTCGTACTCAGCTTCGTTGTTGGAGGCCTGGAACCCAAAACGCAACGCGTACTCCAGCCGTCCGTGGGTAGGCGTGCTGAGGACGAGGCCGGCGCCGGAGCCGGTATGGCAGGAGGACCCGTCCACGTAGAGAGTCCATATCGGTTTGGCGGGGTCCAAAGTGGACGGGGTTGACGACTTGCGGATAGGAGCGGCGGGTGCCGCGATGTTGGGGTCCGAAGTGTCAGGCATGTGCTGCGTTGTGTTGTAAGTGAACTCGGAAAGGAAGTCGGCGATGACCTGTCCTTTGACAGCCGGTCGGGGGCGAAAGTGATATCGAACTCACTAAGCTCTACCGCCCACCTGATGAGCCGCCCCGAAGTGTCTGGCTTTTGGAGCACCTGGCGAAGGGGTTTGTTGGTGAGGACTAACATGGGATGTGCTTGAAAGTATGGGCGGAGGCGCCGGGCCGTCACAATGAGGGCAAAGGCCAACTTCTCCAGGTCGTTGTACCGGGTTTCTGCGTCCTGGAACGCCTTGCTGACGTAGTACACTGGGAACTCCGCGCCGTCCCGACTGGTGACGAGGACGGAGCTGACAGCGGATGTGGAGACAGAAAGATAGACGGTGAGCCGTTCCCCGGTGGTAGGTCGGGTAAGTAGGGGCGCGGTGCTCATGTAAGTTTTGAGAGCTTCGAAGGCAGCATCGCACGTCGCGTCCCAGTTGATGTGCCGGCCCTGGGTCTTCATGACCTTGAAGAATGGTAGACACTTGTCTGTCGCCCGAGAGATGAACCGGGTGAGAGCGGCGATCCGGCCAGTAAGGGTTTGGACTTCCTTGAGTGTGCGCGGGGGCTTCATGTCCAGGATGGCCTTGATTTTTTCGGGGTTAGCCTCGATTCCCCGCTGGCTGATCATGTAGCCGAGGAATTTTCCAGAGCGGACACCGAAGACGCACTTGGCGGGGTTGAGCCGCATCTTGTATTGCTTCAGGACCTGGAACATCCTGTGGAGGTTAGGTACGTGCTGGTCGGCTGTCCGGCTCTTGACGAGCATATCATCTACGTACACCTCCATGGTTTTGCCAATCTGATCCGCGAACATGAAGTTGACAAGCCGTTGGTAGGTGGCGCCGGCGTTCTTGAGCCCGAAGGGCATAACATTGTAGCAGTAGACTCCTAGATTGGTGCGGAAACTGGTGTGGATCTGGTCGTCGGGGTGCATCCGGATTTGGTTGTAGCCAGAGTACGCGTCCATGAAGCTGAGAAGTTCATGGCCAGCTGTGGCGTCGACCAAAAGATCGATCTTAGGAAGCGGGAAGCTATCCTTCGGGCAGGCTTTGTTGAGATCCGTGAAGTCGATGCACATCCGCCAGGCTCCGGAGGGTTTCTTGACGAGTACGACGTTTGCGACCCACGTGGCGTAAATGGCCTTGCGCACGAAGTGAATGGTGCTGAGCCGAACGATTTCTTCTTGCATGGCCAGCTGTCGTTCTGCGTCATAAGTCCGCTGCTTCTGGGTGACTGGTTTGAAGGAGGGGCTGATGTTAAGCATGTGGCAGATGACGTCCGTGGAGATGCCAGGCATGTCGGCGTAGGACCAAGCAAAGACCTCGCTGTTGTCCCGGAGGAATTGGGTGAGTTGTGACCTGATTTCGGGAGCGAGGGTGCTTCCAATCTTCACTTGCCGCTCGGGGTTATGCGGGCAAAGGGTGACCAGCTCCGTATCCTCCACGGGGTGCGGCTGCGAGACAGTGGAGAGGTCGCGCGGGTCCTCGGGGGGACCTGCCCGCATTTGTTCAAGGAGCTCGGAGTCGACAGGGTCGGCCTCGTAAGCAGCCTCGGCGACAGTCATGGTCTCCCGCTTGTTGTATGGGTTGAGCTTTGTCAGGGCGGTCTGATAGCAGGAGCGGGCGGATTGTTGGTTACCGCGGACTTGGCCAGTGCCCATGACAGTCGGAAACTTCATGAGAAGGGCCCGGGTGGAGATGACGGCACTGAGCTGGTTAAGGAGTCCCCTTCCCAAAATGACGTTATAAGCAGTGGGGCAGTCGACTACCAGGAAGGTGGTGATGGCGGTTGCGATCTTGGGCGCGCTCCCCAGGGAGATAGGCAGGGAGATGGTGCCAAGGGGCATGACAGAATCGCCCGAGAAGCCGAGTAGCGGGGAACCAGCATGGGTGAGGTCCGTGGAGTTTATGCCCAACTGGTTGAAAGTGTCCATGAAGAGGACGTTCACAGAGCTACCCGTGTCCACCAGGATCCGCCCAACATCGAAATTGGCGATCTGAGCGCGGATGATCAATGGGTCATCGTGGGGAAAGATAACTCCCCGCTCTTCTTCCTCGGAGAAAGCGATGGGCGTCCATCCTGCCCGGGCGATCTTGGCCGCGCGTCCATCCGTGATGTTGAATATTTGGTGGTTGGATGTCGTGGCGCGCAAGAAGTTCTTCTTAGCCCGATTGGAGGTGCAGGAGGAAGAGATGGTAGGGCCCCCGCTGATCGTGTTGATCTGTGGCAGTCCCTGTCCGGGGCGTGCGTGTTGGAGGAACTGGTTGATCTTCCCCTCCTTTACGAGTGCTTCCACAATGTCGCGGAAAGCCACGCACTCGTCGATGGTATGGCCATTGAACTTGTGGTACTGGCAGTACAAGTTGGATTGGACGCCCGGGCGGGGGCCGGGTGGTCGTGCCCGTGGCTTGGGGATGGTGTCCTCGATGCTCATCAAGACGTTCTCGAGGGAGGTGTTCAGGATTGAATAGGTTTCGTACTTTGAGGCTGGCCCCGGGTAGGGTTTGCCTGCTTGGTGGTGGCCTGATCCCTGCCCCTTGTTGTGGTACTTGTCCCTCCCACGATGGTCATTGTTGTACGTCCCTTTCCGCTTAACGGAGTGTGAGTCAGATCGGTGATCTGTATGTGCGTTAGTGGTCGGCGGAGGCGACCGTGCCTGCCGGTTACTGGGAGGTGGAGGGCGCGAGCCATTTACGTCAGGCCGGGATGCGACCTGGGGAGAGTTGAAGTGCTCCGCCTTGGCGTGTATTGCTGCCTGTCGCATGAGTTCGTTGTAATCGTCCCAGCCCTGGGTGAAGGCATGGTACTTGAAGGTGGACTCCCGCAGCCCGTTGCGGAAAGCGCGGTAGGCGGCCTTGTCGTCCGTCTCGTGGCATTTGGAGTATTCCAGGCTGAAACGTGCGGCGTATTGGCGCAGGGGCTCGCTATCTCCCTGCCGGAGGGTTCCCAAGTCTTCGGTTGTGAGCAGTCGATCCGTCTGGATCATGAACTGGTTCAGGAATACCGTGTGTAGGCGGTCGAACGAGTCGATAGACTGTGGTTCCAGGCGATAGAACCAATTGAGTGCGGCCCCAGTGAGGGTAGAGCTAAAAATCAAGCACTGCGCCTCGTCAGAGAGATTCCTGAAGGCGAGCGCTGAGTTGTAATTGTTGATATGGGTGTCTGGGTCGCCTTGTCCATTATATGGAGCAATTTTCAGGGGCTTGACCTCCGTCTCATGGCGGTACCGCATGATGCGGTCCGTGAAGGGACCAATGTTGGGCCGGGGTCTGGGCAGTGTCCCAACCTTGGGTCTGGCGGCCTCCAATTCCCGCACGCGCTGGAGGAGTTCCCGAATCACCTCGTTTGATTGGTCGGGTCGATCTGCCCCAATCGGGTGGTCGCCAATTGGATGATTTGCGCTGCCGCCTCTGGGCTTCTCGGGTTGTACCGGTCGCCGCCCGGACGAGGCCGTGGTTGAGCTGGCGTTGTCCTCCGGCTGGTGCCTGCCGATCGGCGAGGAGGGATTACCCTGGGGCTGAGGGGAAAGCGGCGGGGGCTGTGTGGGTCGGCGTGCCGATCCAGACCGCGACCGGGCACCCTGGGATAGCACGGGAAGGGGCGGTTGCGCCTGGATGCGGGGGTCGTGAGTCGGGTAAGTCAGGCGATTAGCCGGGGCCTGTGTCTGTCTCTTGTCGAGCAGTTCGCGAGCGTCACGGTAGATCTGCGTTCCCGAGGGGCCAGGTAGGTCGGTCTGGTGGAAGAGTAAGCGCCCGGAGGCCTCTGGCCGGCAGGTGTCACTGATCTCGACCCGGCAGGCGTCGAAACCCCGCCGACGCGACGCAGCGGCCAAGGCCCGTTTGGTTGCCTCCCGCTGTTCCTCCAATTCCTCGCGTGTAGATTGCAGGATGGCCAGGGTGCTTCCGTGCTGCTCCCCCCACACGTGGTTCCTACTCTCGATGGCAGCATTGCTCTTCCTGAGTTCGGCAACCTCCGACCGGAGGGTTCTCAGCATCTCGAGCATGTCATCGGAAGGTAGGCCGGCTCGGGTTCGGTTGCGATCTCCCTGGGGTGTGTTGTTGAGCTCACCGTCATCCCGTTCGGCAGACATTGTTCGTCGGCAGCAGGTTGAGCAACGGTATGTGAGTGAGTGGGTGTTTACAATTCCTTTCCCACAGACGGCGCCAATGTTTGATCCTGAAATGACCAACACGATGAGACCCGCTGGGGGTTCTGGGACCAGCCGCGTGGTGTTTCGGGTCCGCTGGGGCGTGGCCGTTCGGCGAGTATCCTGCAAGGACTAGACACCGGTGTGGTGCCGGCCGAAGGGGCTCCGATGCCTAAGTTAGTATCTGAGTGCCGAGAGGCAAATAAATACAGTGCTCTGGATCGGTTCTTAGTGTCTTACCTTTGTGAAGGGTTTCGGGGTATTTATAGTAGCCATAACTGCGGTAGGTGGGCTACTGTTTCGGGAGCAGGTGGTGCTTGATGGCTGGGAGCCGCCTGACAAGCCCTGGATATCCGGAGGAGGCGCCAGCTGGAGTCCCAACCTGCCTCCGTCAGGGAGTTGGTGTGACAGAGTTGGTTAGGTGACTGTCGCAGCCAGCTGTCGTCTGTTCACTGTCAGGTGCCGAATGGCGGGTCTGCAGTGCGGTGCCGGTCGGCGGGCCGTGGGCCGTGAGGGTGCCGATCAGGCGATCGGTCGGCGGCCTTCCTGTCCTGGTGGGACCTGTGCTAGGGTGGTCGGTCGATATGGTATCAACATGGCTATGATACCACTTGTTAGGAAAGATGCACAACTAAACAGATAATTCAAAATATTAGGACCAAACTTTTTTCACCCTAAAAATAAATTGAGTAAATAAATTTGTAGAAATAAAGTGGAAATAAAAGGTGAAAGCGAACACTGGAAATTAAGGATGTTCGGCAATGTGCTTGCGTCCTTGGACAACATCTCCAATATTCTTTCACTATGAATAATTAGATTATTAGTACAATCTCACTCAATGGTGGATACACAACTCTCTCTTGGATTCACTCAAGAGGATCTCATTTTTTTCTCTTTATATTACAAAAGAGGCTATCTCTATATTTCTCACCCAAGGAGCAACTTTCTTGTCATTCTCACTTTGGTGGATCACTTGTTACTTGAAGGATAATTGAGAATGCTCAATCCCTCTTCTTTATGTAGGGATGGATGAAAGGAAGTCATCAATGCATAAGAGTTAGCTCTAATTAATCTCATAATAACTTTCATGAGTATAGTATTCTCCATGAATAAGTGTTCTTCCATGTTTTCATGCATATGAATGAACCTACTCAAAATTACTTTCATACACAATTCATCACATGTGCATTAGAATATCTAAGCATTCATTTTGGAAACTCTAAAGATTATATCAATTTTCCTCCACCGAGGATAGACCCATCAAAATGTAAGTATTAATAATTTATAATTTCTAAGTAATAAGAGCATGCAAAGATAATGATACCATAATGGGAGATCACCTACCCCCGCGCCGCCCCAACCCCCCCTCCCTCATGAAGATGGTCCTTCCCCCATTTCTTTGAATAAGAAAAACATATTGATGGGGGTACTAATTAAGTAATTAACGTAGCTACCTTCATTTTATGTGCAATTAGCTATATATATTGATCAAGCTTAGCGAACTGTCGTCTGACGTTCTCTCTTGGTTGTATTGCATTCATCTTAATGATACATCTACAATATTGTACCGCACGACTGGCCTACTGGGTTCGCACTTAAGCCTAAGATTGACACTTGAAAGACTTGGCAAGCTTGCCTACACCACACACACTTGTGACTTGTCTGCCCAAGAGAGTCTTTGATTCTTTTTATGATAAATACTGATTCTATTTATGTATGAAAATATATGGCTAAATTAATTTGAAATTTTGAGTCAAAATTGCCGAGTGTATCACAAAGATATTAAAATCTTTGAGGTACCTTCTTGGGGACAGAATTATCTCATTTTCATCATTCAAGTTCATGTACTACTACTGCGCGTTCTTCTGGTAAACCTACAACCTTTAGCTAGATATTTCATTACTTACAATCATAAATGAACATATATATATATATATATATATAATATTTGTGAAATTTTTATCGATATATTAATATTTTGGAGTCTCAATATTAAAATAAGGGGAGAAAAATATTCATAATATTTTTGTAAATATATCCTTATTTAAGAGTTTTGACATAAAAATATGAGAAGGAAGAAAATTCTCCATTGAATTCCTTCCATAATATAGATATTAGTCTCATGTAAATTTTAACGGGTGCTTAAATTTTTTCCAAATTTTGGAGTAAATTTTCATTATTTTTTCATTATTAACTCTTGATATTTCCGTAAAAAATGATATATTCATCATTAATTATTACAATTAACTTGAAGTTTTTAGAGAAGATAATTGCAAGCCCGTAATGCTAAGGGATGCCATAAGTACAATATTAATTCATTTTAGTGAGTGTAAGTATAAAATAGTTTCATACGATGGTTCGTGAAATACTGGATCAAGGAACGTTATGTTATAAAATAAAATAAAATATTTAGTAGCTTCTGTATATGTAAGTGTGATTTAGAATGATGGTTTTTGACCAAATTATTTATATTATAACGTAAAATCATCATCTATGTAATAATTTTTTTTTTGAATCCGCTACTGTTTCAGTCTCACTTTCTTAATTAAAAGGCTACAAGAAAGCTTGAATATTTCTTGCACACCCTACAAAGAAGCTTTAAGATATGGATCAAGTTTTACAGATTGAAGATGGCATGATAGTGATGGTGAGATGATGAGATGGGACGTCGAGGAAGGAAAGTGGATTTTATTAATGAAACATTAAAACCCACCACCAACTCACAAAACCTCTATGTGTGGATCACAAGGAATCCTTACAAGATAGTGAAGTGAAAACCAAACCAACATCAATTTCTCTTAGGCTGGGCACATGGAACCAAAATACCGAAATCGTACCGTTTCAGATCAAACCATACCGAAAAAAAACCGAATAGTAAAACCATTGTATGATTGGTACGGTATCGAAACCGTACCGATATAATTCGGTACGGTTTCAGTATCGATATTTTAAAAAACCGTCCCGTACCGATACCGTACCGAATTAGAATATTTTTTTTTAATAATTAAATTTATTTCTTATTGGTTTATTAGGCCTTCTTCAAGAGTTGATATGACCATACATGTCTTAATTTAGCTTATAAGAGTTGATATTTTCAACTTAGTGCAACTTTTTCAATACATATTTGAAAATTTAAGTCCTTCATAAATGTAATTTTGCTTTTTTTTTAGTCTTTTCCTTACTTTATAATCACAAACAAAATTTTGGCTCAAAACCGAAACCATACCGAAACCGTACCGAACTTAATTGGTACGGTATGATCTGGTTTCACTTTCAAAATATTGAATACCGAACCGTACCGTACCGATTAAAATTAAATGGTATGATTCTGGTATCGATCAATTTTGTACCATACCGAACCGTGCCCACCCCTAATTTCTCTCATTCATCCCTTAGAAACTTTCAACTTCAATTTCTTTGGAATCTTTGATTATCACCACCAAGCACATTCTCATGCTAGTCAACACATGTCTTCAATATATATTAAATAGGAGACATGCTAAGGGAATTTTCTGAAGCAAGAATTTCGGGAAATTCCTTAATATTTTATTATTTTTATGTAAAATAAATATTGTGTAATTATGAGATTATTGTTCCAAAAGCTAATTCAATTAACATTAGCTGTTGTAAATAGTGATTTGTGGGAGGCCTACTCATGTAACTGAGACATGAGACGCCAATACTAAATATTCCCAGCAGAATGTTAGGACGTGTTTATCATGCAAGCATGGGAGTCTTGGCCCATAAGTACGAATGGCATTGTGATTATAATAAATATGAGATCATATTTTATATGAAAGACGAATTTAAAAGTTTATGCTCGACATAAAAGAGGAAGGATTTAATAAGCATACATGGGATATTTGTGGGAATGATTCCATTTTCTCTTTTTCCTGAATGGAAATTCAAGCTGGGCAGTGGGTTTACTTACATCCCAACAAAAATAATGAATTTGCTAAGGAAGATGGGCCGGGGTAGGGGGATCACATTCTAGGCTCTTAATAATTCTTATATAAGTTTATAACTATGAAATATTAATCTAAGCTTGCAATCATGATATTTGCTGCGACATGGATTAATTGGAGGATGGATTGCGCCCGGCTTTTTCATATCACCCAACATCACGATCGAGTTGGGCTTAAATGGTGGGGACTAAGCTCAACAACAACGCTCAAGATATGACTTATGAATCATGATCATTATCTGTGTTTTTAACTTTTTTTTTTAAAAAAAAAGAGGAAATAATTTTTTTTATCAATTAGCTAAAAAAGTCTAATTGGGACACGGTAAAAGTTGAAAGTAGGAAGACGGTAATTTAATAAGCATAAAAAAAAATTGGCAAAACCCAACCATTTGATCGATGAGAGTAATGATTGACAACGTTTTACAGCAGAGGAAGGGAGAGAGAGACGTTGATTGTTGGACATGACATTGCCATGCAGAGCCTTAATTGTAAATCCAATTTCCAAAGGTCAGGCCCAGCCAGAGAGCAGAAAGCAAGAGATCATCAAAGTGTCACAATTCTTTCTTACTGCTCCAAAAGATACACAAACAGACTACACTAAACCCAAGCAACCAAAAACAAGAGAGAGTGAAGAAAAAAGATGAAGTTTACCGGTAGTTAAAATACAGATGCATATGTAAACAGTACAAGGGGGTCCCCAAAAAAGGGCCAGCTCCAAAATGCAAAGAGGATACCAAGAAAAAGTAGACGCATAATGGCCAGGAAATTGAAATTGGAGCCGGAAAGGCTTTCCTCTGTGACTGGTCAGTTGAAAAAAAGGGCACAGAAACCAAGAAATTTTATTGAGATGTGTTTCTTTCTGAAGTTAATTCTAATTAACTCTAGTTAAATATATTATTAAATATTTATCAATCTAAATGTAGAAGAAAAAGTAAAAGACAATACAGTCGCCCAAGCTTTTTCCATCCACCGGAAACTTCAACCCAACCCATTGACCTCGCCGGCGGCGACCAGCTCTCCAACACAATCGGTTGTAAAAAATTTAACCATTTCTTCGCCAAAGCTAACTAATATTTAAATCAAAATTAGACGAGCAAATTGATACCCTTTTATTTCTTTCCCTGATTTCAAAAATCCACAGAAAAAAATTATTGAATCAAATCTGACATTGAATTTTTTTCTCTCCGTTTGATCAACCAGTAAATGGTTTCTAATAAAGATGAGAAAATTGAATCTACTATTTTCTTGGTCAGATCCAGTGCTATGAGAGGGGTTCAAATACGCTCAAAGCTAATTAATAAAAAAGCAATGCTTTGCATAAGGTACCTAAATCAGGAGTGAGAAAAAGCAAGCTTGGATAACTGGCGGTGGAGAGCGAAGCATAGGAACAAAATGTGCTCTTTAATTTATTTTATTATTATTATTTTCTCTCTCCTGGTTGAATTATAAATAATTAATAAATTAAAAATATGAACTATAGTTATTTTTTTGGTAAGTTAAAGAAATATATATCGATATTAATGTTGTTTATATTTAATATAAATTATGAAAATTTGGTATAAATATTGAATACTTTTTAGAGTAAATTATTGTTAAATTCTTAATCATTTTTATTTTTATTTAAAATTTTTAATATTTGTATATTAAACAAAATAAGATCGTATTTCAAATTTTTTTTTATTCAAAAATCCTTAAAGAGAATTTGTAAGTAATAAATTCCAGATCTACTCTTTTATATCTCAATAAAGAGGATGAGTAAATTATTCAGAATTTCTTTAAACAATTAAAAATAACATTGTTTTTTTTGTCATTTTTGCCCCATGTGCCCCTTAGTGTTTGATTTTTTTGGCCTCTTGGACCCTTTATTATATTATGCATATAAATAATGAGAATAATAATAATAATAATAATAATAATAATAATAAAAAGAAGAAGAAGTCAACTTTGCTTCCTATTTGCTTCTTCTATATCAAAAGAAGAAAACAAACTTTGTTTAAACGTTGCTCGTCTTCCACGAGGTGTCACAACCTGACTCCCCTAACAAAATATTGTCCGTTTTGGGCTTACGCTCTCACGACTTTATTTCTAGAAACTCACGTGCAACTTTCTAGTGGGTCACCCATCATGAGATTGCTCCAAGCCAACATCGTTTAACTTCGGAGTTCCAAATAAATCTAAAGTCAGTAAACTCTCAAAAGGCTTCGTGCTAGAAAGAGAATGCTCACACATATAAGACACTTCATTCATATAAGGCACTTCATATTTCCCTCCACGAGCGATGTGAGATTGCTCACTGTTCTAGTTTCCCAAGCTCATGGGTCTTGAACACCGTTCTTGCTTACCAAGCTCACGGATCTTACACGAGGCATGGTTGAAGACTGAAGATCGCTGCCCTTACTAAGGTGAAGACAGAAGATTACTACCCTTGCCTACGAAGCTTTGTCTACATGGAGAACGAAAGAGGGGCAGAAACATAGAAAATGAGGGATTGAGATGGATGAGAAATTTGGGCTGCAATTTTGTAAAGCCTCTACAAATTAGGTGAGTCAGTATTGTTGTTTTATTTCTTTTTTCTCTCAACTAGGTCTGCTTTGCTCTTATTCTTTTCATGGATGAGAAGTTTTTGGAAATTTTTGTTTATTTTGACTAGGATATCTCTTAGGAATTTCGAAAAGGTAGTTATGAAAGTCTCGAACTCCTGAGTGTATAGACAAACGGCATGCCAAAAACGGAGTTCAAATAAGTATGTTACATGTCAGAAATGAGTAAGGGCATTATGGTAATTTTTGCTTTAAGGGTAATTTAGTAATTTATTATTTTGGACATGTGAATCATATGGGCTTTATCTAGAAGGTTCTTTAATGTGCTTCCACTCTCTCTCACCGACATGATATAGTTATAAATGTGTGTGGTTATGTTTGAATTTGGGGAGGATTTGGGGAAGCATGGCCGAAGCCATGAAACCCCTTCACCCGAGAAGGAAAAAAGATTAGAGAAAACAAGGAAGAGAGGCAGGAGAAGAGACATATGGAGAAAGAGAAGAAAAAGAAATAAATGAGGAAGGAAAGGAGAGAAAAACGGATGGGAAAGTAGCAATGAGAGAGAGGGTTGTGAAGGAAAATTATGGAACTGTAGGGTTCCTACTTCGACTTCGTGGTTTTGGACATGGAAACTGATAACCAAAGTGGTCTCTTGCTTTGTTGAAGTTCTAAGGTTCATTTTAAGACGAAAATGCCGAAGTTTGGACATGGAGAAGTTGCAGGTTTCATTCTTGAACTTCGGTTGAAACCCAAGAAGTTAGGCCATGCTTGTGAGGTAAGTTTTTGTCGTTTTGAACCTATATATCCTCTCATGAAGATCATTAGATGAATCCTAGTGGTTGAAATACAAGAAATGGTTAAGAAATGATAAAATTTCAGTCGGGTCGTGTCATGGTTTGCGAGCGATCCGATTGCAGAAAATCGGGTCGAATACGACGTAGAAAATGAACAGTGGTGTCACATGGCCACCATACACAAGGAACAAAGACGGCGCGTGTGGGCGTGTTTGGCCGAATTTGGGGAATGTTCAACGTGGAAAATGTTCCTCTTTTCACTCTGAATCCAATGGTATAGGGTTTGAAGAATTTGGTCACTGTCTAGACACGGTTCTAATTTTATGTGTTTATTTTTTGGAATTATTCTAATTAAAGTTAAAATAGGTGTGGTTAAAACCTAAGACTAATGAAGAGTGATCAGTAACTATAATACACGGTAAGAGAAGAATATGAATAGTTTCTTTAAGGATTGTTGATAATAATGTGATGATGATTATGGTCTTTACATGACTAGTTAATTTATGGAAATTAAAAGGACAAATATTTGGGGAGATGATTTAAAAGATCTATGACAATTTTTGCTATTATGTTTATTTAGGAAGTTACAATTTAATTAATATATGAAAATGTATTTAATAAGGTAATGTGTGTGTAATTACAGTATTATACATATGTTGATGCTAAGGAACTTTAATGGTAAATTTACAAGGATTAAAGAATTTATTAAGGTCTTGCACATATGGCTATAGTTATATAACTGTTTTTTATCATTAATTACCATATGATTATGTTTTGTATGAGGCAACATGAGATTTGAGCGTTAAATATGGTCAGATTTACTTATGGTTAGTTTAATATTCTAACCACATAAGTGATGTTGCAAATTGGGATAAATAAAGTGAAAATAAGGTTGAATATAATTTAACTAGTAAACTTCACTACTTGACGGGATAGTGGGTTGGACGTGGGCGGAATTCCGCAGGAGTAGGCATATGTTTTGGTCAACCTAAGAAGGTATAGGTGCGAGTGAAATAGGTAATATCCATTGTCTGACAAGAGTTGTCAGACGGGATTACGACCAGTCCGGTTTCCATGAAATTAGGGAATGGGTCCTGTCATTGCGGGTTGACTTGGCGCGAGGATAGGGGTGACATGTTGCAGCGCGTGAGGCCTACACGCAGGGAAGGTGGCCGGTGTGTGGGGGCACATGTGGTAGTCCCTTGATGTCCGATCAATATAGTTTTTCATGTTTTCGATATTTCGAATCCAACGGTACAATTTTTGAGACGATCAGAAATCGTTTTGGGAGAGTTTCGACTATATGAAGGTTTATGTATTATTTTTTAAAAAAATCAAGGGATTAAAAAATGAGTTATTTGGGATGGTTAGTGACACGTAGGAGTGATTTATGACAAGTGACAAGGTCTTGAAAATTATAGGAAGGCGTGCAACTTGGTGTTGGACCGCGTAAACGGTTTGTGAGTGGACTTTCTTTTCCCAAAACTCTTATTCATGAATTTTTTTTTTACATGGTTTAAATGCTTTATTTTGTGATTTGAGTATTGGTGATATGATTATAGTTGTATATGATTTTTGGGTGATTTTACAAATTAATTAAATTGCACATTCTACAGGGAATTTACACATATCGTGTTCTAGGTTTATAATGAATTTTGGAATTGGTTTTAAACTCGTTATGAATTTCCTACATAATTTTGGGTCTATATCTGTGATGTGATATTGAATATATGCGGATTGTGGTGTTATGGACAACCTTCCTCGGGATGCAGTACGAATGATGCTCATACGTCTAGAGCCGAGCTCTGTTTTTCTGAGCAGTTGATTAGCTTCAGACGTCCAGAGCAGGGTTTTTTTCTTTTCTGAGACAGTTATTTGGGCTAGGACCCAGGCGTCCAGAGCTGGACTCTATTTTCCTGGGTCGGTCCATAGTCGGACATCTAGAACTGGGCTCTGATTTTACAAGTAGTTTGGCCTACCGGTAGTGCAGATATGATATGATGATTGAGATTTTGGCATCGAGGATGGGTTGGTTCAGTGTGACTGTTATTATTCTGCATTGGCACGCTCGTATATGCTTTGATTTACGAATATGGATTTGAGTTACATATATTTGTTCGTATTCTGAGATTTCCTGCTTTATGTCTATTTTATCGAGATTTGAGGATTTATCACATGCATGCAGAGTTTTATAAAATTGAGGAAATTACTTATGTTTGTCAACGATGTTTTTAAAATATTTATTTTTGTCCACTAACACGTTTTCTTGGTTTGAGACCCTCCAAGGCCGTTGTAGGAAAATCAAGGTTGCTCAAGGGGCAAAGGTATGAACTAGCGAAGAGTACGAGTATTCTTTGTTTGACGAGTGTTAAGAGGCAATTTAGGTAGTCTGGGTTACTTATGAGACGGGAACATAACCCAGGTGTCACACGACATTTGAAGAACCCTAGCTATCTATACTCTCAATCTCTCACTACTAATAGCTTGCTAGGCTCATCTTTACCCATTATATTTTTAAAAAGAATGAAAAAGAAAATTAAGTGTAATAGGCAATAGGGTATTTGGAATTCACTATTAGGGTTTCGTCTAATTTAAAATGAGTTTCAAATTCAAAGGGTGTGGTGTGGGAGCTGGGCGAGCTAGGTAGTCGTATGATGAATGATGTATGTATAATGTTAGGCCGTACGCCGTCGATTGAGAAGTTTTGAGATATGGGATTTAAGATTTAATATGATGGGTGAGGGCTTGCAATGTCCACTTTTTTTTTTTCCCTTTATCTTTCTTAGGTGAATAATATGGGAATTTTTTTTAGTTAAAATTCGTGTAAAATTTGGAGATGTTGGCAACCATTTCTCCTAATTAATACCATTAGATTGTAATGTTGATAAATTATATATAAGGAAGGTTTAGTTTAGTTTGCTGTTATAATCTGTTGGATGCATTCTTCACGGAGTTGTTATCAAATGGTATATAAAATGGTGTAATTAAGATTTAACTTCAGAGGAGTCCTCATTTTTTATTTTACAAAATATACTTAATCTGTGATATATATATATATATATATATATGTGAAAAGAAGATTTTTTTTTTTGACAAAATCTTGTAGATTTCATTGATAATTGATTGGTATTTTTTTTTAATATTGGTTATCCCAAATTTGCAATTGATTATACAAAATTTCACATTTTAATAAATTTCAAGGGCCTTTTTGGTGGTTTCTCAAAAAATAAAAATTGTTTCACGACTGTATTTTTTGTTTTATTTATTTGTATGAACACTATAAATTATATATTTATATGAAGACTATGAATCATATATTCATACTCTTAAATCTAATAAAACAATAATTTAAGAAAGTTTATAAGTTTCATTATCATTATAAAATATTTATAAATTAAGCAAAATAAGTAGGATATTAGAAATTAAAAATTGAACCATGCATTTGAAAATATGGAATAACATATTTCAAGAGTATCTGTAGTTAAGAAAAAAAACAAAATTAAAAAAAATAGGCAAATAGGATAAAGAATAATTAAGAATTTAAATATTTTAAATGAATATATGGTAGTGATCATATATTTAAATAATTATTTATTAAAATACATAAAAAATAAATATAAAATTACAAGAAATAGTAAAAAAAAAATATACACAACAGATAAAAGATTCAAATATATTTATTACTTTATAATAAATATCTAAAATTTAATTTAATTATTATAATATTATATAATAAATAAAAAATAAAAAAAGTTGAGTGGGGCCCAGGCTCCCCCTGAGTTCTGCTTGACTCTGCCGCTGGGTATATAAGTTAATTTTTTGAAAGGACTTGAAATCTAAATCGTAAGATGTGCGATTCCATTAGATGAAAGCACACGTTGAATCACAACTGCTTAGTTTCTATATGTGTAAAAACGCTTTGCCTTGTAGTTGTAGAGTTGTAGGACACTCATTTTGACGGAGTTTGATGTGGAGGGATTCATTAGTGAACTTTGAGAAGTGAGAGGCAGTTCAGGTAGCCTGTAGAAACAACATTACGGGGCTTAACACTCAAGTGAAGATATTTGAAGATTGACATGTAATCAACCAATTTTGACATTTCAATATAGGAGTATCGGACTGCTGTGTCTTCAGTAAGTCTCTTTATATAGAAATCACCTCATTTTGAAAAAAAAAAAAAAAATCACCGCATAGTGGGCCATGCCAAAGCAAACCCAACAACTAGAAACAAAAGGAAAGGCCCAAAACCGTTGAAGATAGGAAGAAGCCCAAATGCATATAATATTAGAACGAGTTGTATTCTTCGACTGTTATATACCGATGAAAAGGATTATAGAATGAGGTATGGTCCTTTCTTTATGATAATCGAACATAAGATTTCTCACTTCAAGTTTGTTGATGCAGAAATCGTCTGGACTTGT
This sequence comes from Prinsepia uniflora, assembly GCA_032719365.1. NCBI lineage: Eukaryota > Viridiplantae > Streptophyta > Magnoliopsida > Rosales > Rosaceae > Prinsepia > Prinsepia uniflora. The sequence goes on along the minus strand of CM064863.1, from coordinate 56,621,611 downwards.
AGAATTCTTTCTCGATCCATACAAACAATAACATGAAATAACCAGGGTTAAGGTTGAAGCCCGGAAAGGTGGTTCAACCAAGAACACTGTGATGCCTAAATCAGTTTAATCGAGAGAAATAAACTGGCAGAGTTTCGGTATGAGTTTTGAATTACCTTTAGAGGTGAGTAAGACCCTGTATTTATAGTGAAGTCTTGAAAGTCATCGGAACGTCTGATTGGTTGAAGGAGATAGTATTTAATAGGTGATTTTATCGAGAGAAATCATTATTATTAACTATATAAATAATAAAAAATAACTCGTGGAGAGATTATTTAGTATTGACATTGACTTGATTAATTAATATATTTAATTGATAAATATATTTAATTAATGCGGAGATCGTGTGTTGCCGTCATCGTCTATATAAAGGGCAATATTGACATTATGAGAATTATGGGTCACGTGGCGCCCCCACAATTTTCTGCTGATTTATAGTTCTACAAATACTCCGACATCGCTTAAGAATTCAGGAAATCCTAAGAGATGTAATTTTTATTGTGGTCCCGATAAACTATTTTTTTTACCAGAATAAGACTCCATGTTGAAATTCTGATTGATCTCCATCTTATTCCAATAAGAAACTTTTAGGCTTAAAGTCTTGTTTTGAGTTGATTTTTAGAGTCCAATCATTAATTAGGGTTTGTTCGTTTTCTCCATTTAATGAAGGCCATAATGAACTTCATTTTTTATAAAATATTAAACCCTAATATTAGTCTACTGTTCATGAAGGAGAAAACTTGCCGCCGTCTTGTTGTGGCGGTGCTTGAGTCGCGGTCGGGAGGTAGAATCCTTTTCTCTTTTCATTTCTCTCCCATTTTTCGCAGTGGGTTGAATTAGGAAATATCAATCCCCAATTCTAAATTCTCAGGTGAGACTAATCTGCTGAATCGACAATGGCTAGCATGGGAATTGGCGTGTATACAAGCATTAGTTAGGCGAGATGGCAGGAATTGTAGAGGTGGCTTGACACTTGGCTTCGACTAGCGTGCTTGGTGTGCATGATGGGAGAAATGCGGCACTAGCGGGCGCGAGGTAGAAACTTTCGGCATCAGCTTGGTTCTAAAAATTGGGCTTGCCGCTGCTTTTATCTTTTGATCATTTGTTTTTTGGGTGGTTGTCGCTTAACAACCTTTTGGCTTTGTACCTTATTTTTCTTTTTAGCTATACTCTAGCGCCTTGTAACCCAAACTAATATATATATATATATATATATATATATTATTTTTTCCGCTCTTTCAAAGATATCTGGAACTATGGATACCCGATTGCAATGATTCAAGTGGTGATGTGCTTTATTTTTCGAGACGATCATTTCAAAATGTATGAAGAGATGCATTCAGTGAGATCTCGAAGGACTTAATTTTGTGGGAGCTCAAGTTGTAAGACCATCCAGCAGTATGTCTTGGATTTTGCTGGAGTTTTCGACTTCTAGAAATGGTGGAGCTGACATAAGATGCTTCTCCAATTGACACGCTTGTGGTTCTTTGCAGATTGAAGAACTTGGCGCATTGACGAACTTGCCATATTTAAGTGCAGGTGGAGCTAACATCAAGGCTTTCAACGGGGGAGGCGCAGAGTCCCATGACTTGAAGTGCGACATGTCACAATTTAAGGTGGGGCGTACTATAGTTGCGAGACATAAAAAGGCGCAGTAGAATGAGAGATGATGAGCAACAAAATGAAAGATGAGGTGCAGCAGAATGCAAGGTGAGGTGCATCAGAATGCAAGATGAGGCGCGTTACAACTACGAGACGAGGCGCGTTACAACTACGAGACGAGACATGGTACAACTACAAGATAAGGCATGCTCCAAGTGTGAGGCGAGGTATTCTATATTCAATGCTTGGTGTGCCACAACGCAAGGCAAGGCAAGGAAAGATTAGAGCAGAAGGTGATGCGCTAGATGACATGAGGCGTTCTTTCTAGTGACTATGCACTTGATGCTTGGTGGATAGAAGAGCTCAGCGTATTGACAGACTTGTCATCTTCAAGTGCAGGTGGAACTAATATCGATGCTTTCAACGAGCGAACCGACGAGTCCCATGACTTGAAGTGAGGCATGCCGTAACGCAAGGCGAGGCGCAGCAGGATGCAATGCAAGACATGGGTGGAGCGCAAAGTGTTGCATCATATGACACGAGACATACTTCCAATGACCATGCATGTGTCACTTGGCGGATTGAAGAGCTCCACACATGAGAGCAAGGCATAGCAGAGTACAAGGCAAGGCATGGCACAAATACAAAACGAGGCATACTAAAATTGTGGGGCGAGGCGTGCCATATCGTAAGACTTGGTGTCCCACAACATAAGGTAAAGTCCGATTGGAGAAGTATGTGATGCATGAGACGTACTTATCAATGACTATGCATGTGGTGCCATGAAGTGAATGAAGCCTTTCGAGGAGTGGTTTTACCTGGCGGAGGACCTTCTACAGACTTGACATTCCAAGCCATGTTAAGCTCAAATTGGGGTGGTAGCAAGGTGGAGCATGAAGGATCGAGCATGCCCCCTGCAAAGCTCGAGATGATGTACATTATTGCCTAATTGAAGGAAAAGAGCTTGGAGGTGCCATCATCTAGACGCTGAAGCCAAGTGGCGTGAAGACACGTATAGCATAAGTCGTCGATGGTCCGCGTGATGTTACTGCTGTTACTTCCATGAAGTCAAGTGACGATTCTCATTGTTGTTGGAGTTATAATCACCATTTCGAATTTCGATGGAGTTATCCTTCTGAAGCTTTTTTTTAGCGAAAGTGGTCATTGATCTTGAGGTGAGCGGCGTGAAGACACATGGCACCAAACCATCATTTTCTTCTTGGAGTTGAAAGTCAAGTTGTGGCTAAGTTGTTTTCGCGGAGACAGGTTCCACTGAAATCTTTTTAGTAGAGTCATTCACCGTTGAGGTTGCTTTTGAGGAGAGATGCATCACCAGAGTTGCTTTTACAAAGTCAAGCAGTTTTGTAGTTGCTTCAGCATCGTCGCAGAGTCAAACAGTGGTGATGTTTCTTTTTTGAAGACAACTGTACTAAGTAAGCGATGATGATGAGGTTGGCCCCATTACTTGAAGAAGGCCACAGACGATGTGTCACTGAAAGTCCACGATGGAATGATTGAAGGCCTCCAAGGTTTTCTCACAGGTTGACGGAGAGACTCTGAGGCCGTGCCGGTCCTGATGATGTGCTTCATTGTTCTTCTTGGCTCGTAGCTTGATCTTAGCGTTGAATATATGTTTGAGCATTCAACTTGTGAATTTCCAACTTCTTTAATTTTCATTAATAGAAGTCTTCCAATTTTTTTTGAGTGTTTTGTGATTTTTGGCAGATTTGACCTTTTTGCAGTAATTTTGGTCTTTTGACTTCGTTTTTGCTCTGAATTGAGTGTCGTTGGTGGCGTTCGAAAACTAACTTTTGTACATTTTTAGCGCCATCAAGCTCTCTTCGAGGAAGTAAAATTTGAACATGGTACGTTCGAATGAATCTCGAAGTCGTGTACGGGAACTTGTAGTCACGTGCACTAAGATATTTGCCAAAGATTTGTCATGACATGACCCGGTTATTGCTCCCCTTGGTGGGGTTGGGAAGCGATCCTTAGTAGATTTTCCAAGTCCAGCAAGTCCATTTTTTGGGTATGAACTATACATCCTTGGGATTTTTCTTGAGTACTATGTTCCTCATTTTTTGTTAATCGCATTGAACTTAACCGTCGAGTTCCTTGAGGTGACGACTTAGCTCTTTGAGGTGAAGGCTATACTTTGCTGACAGGACCCACCCGTTCTCTTCTGGGGACCACTGGGGGAGGGGCCTGCTCTCGTCTGACACTTAACTCAAAATACCATACATACCCTTCCAAGGGTTTTCTTAACACAAATACCCCTACTGGAGGTTCTAGATACACACCGGTGTGTTTAATATAACAAAATGTCAGACAAGGGAAATCATCATTATGTTCATACTAATACAATAAAAAATAACACCTACCCCTTAGGGTGGTCCAAAACGCAACGGTGGTATTTATGCCTCGGCCCCGGAGTCGGTGCCCGTCTCGGTTTCCTCTCCTGGAGGGTCAAGAAAACAGTCAAAATGTGAGTTGACAAAAAATAAAGCAGTTATAAATTCATTTGAACATATAAATATTATGACCCTCCATTTTTGGAAAAATATGCATGCATTTAGAAGAAAAGTATAAACACAGTCAGTTGCACAAACGTACAACATATTTATACATATACGTATATCTATACATAAATACATTTGAGCACGTGTATCCACAAATCAATTGTAACCATATATCCACATAACCCTTCTTTGACATACTAAATGCCAACTCGGGGCACACAGCCCCTAGGGAACAAATCCCCACAATAATCTGCCACGATCTATAAATAGGTATGCATACACTCGGGGCCTCACTCCGAGTCTACCCCCAGGATCTACGACGTCTGGGAGGACCTAGGTTCGGACCCTGTCCGTCTAACTCCTGGAACGCGATCCCTCTTGGAGTCGCCCAGGCCAGGTATTGTATCGTGGCTCTCTAGGATATACGACGTCTGGAGGAGACCAATCCGCATAGTTAGAAAGGTATATACATATACGTGCGAAAACATTTGAAATTCGTCTTTTTCAAACCATACCAATGTGACTATTTTCATGTAAATCCGTACATTTCCCCAAATCCATGATTCAAACATCAAATTCCGAAGTTCTAAAACATTTAACTTCCACTTGTCAGTAGCTGATTGGTTCACGTCACTCATATGTTAGTGACACATGGCAGCCTCTGATTGGGCCATGTCACTAACATGTCAGTGCTAACTGTGCACTAACATGTGACACGTGTCATCCTCTGACTGGCCCACGTCATCTGACAGTCTGACAGGTGATGACGTCATTCGATGATGTCATCATCCCTAACCTCGCGACGGGTCTGCAAATCTGGTCACCCAGACCCGCGAACCCGATCCGACCATAACTTCCTCATTTCTGACCCGTTTCAATAACCGTTGCTACCACTAGGATTGTCTAGTTGTCTAGGTTGAATCTATGGGTTCAAAATTGAGAAAACGAGATCGAATCGATACTTGGTAGCTGTTACAGTGAAGCTCTTTTCTTCCTTCGAGCTTTCTGGTCAATTCCAGCGCCGTCGTGCCTGGTTTTGAGTTCTAATGGACGCGTACAAACCTAAAGATCACATATAAGTCCTCAATTCCTTCAAACAAAGCTCACAATGCAAAATCTCGAATTTGACCCGTGAACTGGTTTCGGGTTTTTACCTGAATAGTTCTCTCCGCCGTTCAAGGTTGCTTGCCGTCCTTCAGTCCGTCCACTGCTCTTTTAGGCGCTCATTGTGATCACTAATTTTTGGTTCTAAGCACAGAGAGATGGATTGATGGTTGTGTGCGTGTTTGTAAGATCGATCAAGGTCGAAGTAACACGGTGAGGAAAAGGGAAGGGAAATCTACTTTCCTATCTTTTGGGTAAACATGCCAATTGGATGAGTGACATTTGTCACTCATCTGATTGGTCCAAGGGATCAGTCAACCAATTCCAAGATACCATTTGGCACGGTTTTCTGTAAAATGGAATAGTACTCTCTCGCACTCCTTGACCCGTAACTTCCACTCCGGTTGTCCAAATTCGGGATGCCGTCTGTCTTTGAACTCAAGGCGACGCAGTCTACGTAACGGTCAAAGGTCCACAATTAACCGACGCTTTGGGTCAAAAGTCAACATTTTGCCCTGACTTGGGGCAAAATGGTCATTTTTACATATAATTTCCATTAAATAAAATAATACAGAAAATCCGGGTCGTTACAATCTACCCCCTTACAAAAATTTTGTCCTCGAAATTACTCAAACAAAAAGGGGTGCTGCTCTCTCATCAAGGCATCCGGTTCCCACGTTGCCTCCTCCACAAGAGAATTCCTCCAAAGAACCTTCACTAACGTAATGGTCTTGTTCCTTAGGACTTTCTGTTTCCAATCCAGGATCTGTACGGGTTGCTCCTCAAAACTCAAATCTGTCCTGTGTTCCAATGGTTCTTCCATGAGGATATGTAATTCTTCCCGCACATATTTCCGAAGCATTGACACATGGAAGACATCGTGCACTCGTGTTAACTCCGGAGGTAAGTCTAGGCGGTACGCCACTTTATCCACTCTCTCCACTATCTCATACGGTTCGATATACCGAGGGCTCAGCTTCCTTCGTCTTCCAAAACGAACTATGCCCTTCCATGGTGATAGTTTCATAAACACCCAGTCTCTTACCTCAAACTCAAAATCCCTCACTCTACAATCTGCATAGCTCTTTTGACGATCCTGAGCTACCTACAACCGTTCTTTGATGGTCTTGACTTTTTCTTGGGTTACGTCCATAAGTTCTGGTGTCAACAATGCCCTTTCACCAATCTAGGTCCAGCACAAAGGTGTTCTACACTATCGTCCATACAGTGCCTCAAACGGCGCCATCCCGATGCTCACTTGGTAACTGTTATTATAAGAAAATTCCATCAAAGGTAAGAAGGTATCCCAAGTACCTTGGAACTGTAACACACAGGCTCTCATCATGTCTTCCAAAACCTGGATGGTTCTCTCTGGCTGTCCATCAATTTGAGGGTGAAACGCCGTGCTGAAATGCAGTATCGTACCAAGGGCTCTCTATAAGCTCTGCCAAAACCTCGATGTAAACCGTGGATCTCAATCTGACACAATCGACTCTGGAGTACCATGCAATCAGACTATCTCATCAACAAACAACTGCGCCAGTCGGTTGGGCTTAAAGATTTCGCTCATAGGTAGGAAGTGCGCCGACCTAGTAAGGCGATCCACGATTACCCAAACACCATCAAATCCACTACGGGTAGTCGGTAGCTTAAACACGAAGTCCATCATAATATGGTCCCACTTCCACTTGGGAATTGGGAGGGGCTGCTGTGGTTCATAAGGTCTCTGTCGTTCGGCTTTCACCTGTTGACAGATCAAATACCGACTTACGAAGTTTGCAATCTCTCTTTTCATTCTTGCCCACCAATAATATTCTCGAAGTGTCCGATACATTTTGTTTCCCCCAGGATGCATGGCATAGGCCGATTTGTGAGCTTCCTCAAGTATCTCAATCCTCAGTGCCGTATCCTCTGGCACACACAACTGACCCTGTTTCAAAACTGCACCGTCCTCTCTGATAGTGAAATCCTATCTTTCTCCGGCTTCGACTCCTAATCTGATGAGGTATAAAGTTGCATCACGAAGTTGAGCATCTCGAATCCGATCCAATAATAAGAGCCTCACATGATATCTTGCCAACAACGCTCCATCAACATCCATCCCAAGACTAACTCCGATCCGTCGGAGTTCCACTAGTAACGGCAGATAGATCATACGTAGATGGGAAACCGAACCAACCGCCTTCTTACTCAAGGCGTCTGCCATAACGTTCGATTTTTCTGGATGGTACTCAATGGTGCAGTCGTAGTCCTTAATTAGTTCCAGCCATCTTCTCTGTCTCAAGTTCAACTCCTTCTGAGTGAAATGTACTTTAAACTCTGATGGTCAGTATAAATCTTACACGTCTCCCCGTACAAGTAGTGTCTTCAAATCTTTAGAGCGTACACCACTGCTGCCAACTCCAAGTCATGTGTCGGATAGTTTACCTCGTGTGGCTTCAACTATCGGGAGGCATAAGCTATAACTCTCCCGTGTTGCATCAACACACACCCCAGACCTTGTAAGGATGCATCGCTATAAACCACAAACTCCCCACCATCACTCGGTAAGGCCAAAATAGGAGCAATGGTCAACCTTTCCTTTAATTCCTGAAAACTGTTTTCATAGTGCTCCGTCCAAACAAAGTGAACCCCTTTCCTTGTCAAGTGGTTTAAGGGAGCCGCAATAGTAGATAAGGCTTCCACAAAACGTCTGTAGTACCCTTCCAAACCAAGGAAACTTCGAACCTCCGTCCCTGTCTTAGGTTGCTCCCAATTAGTTATTGCCTCTGTCTTTCGAGGGTCCACACTAATCCCCTCGACCGAAATAACATGGCCTAGGAAACCAACAATATTCAACCAAAATTGGCACTTGCTGAACTTAGAAAACAACTGGGCTTTCCTCAACCTTGTCAGCACCTACCTTAGGTGTTTCTCTTGTGCCCTTGCGCTTTTCGAATACACCCGAATGTTATGAATAAACACGATCACAAATCTATCCAAATATGACTTGAACACTCAATTCATCAAATCCATAAATGCTGCAGGTGCATTGGTCAAACCAAAGGGCATCACTAAAAACACACAATGCCCATACCGGGTCCGGAAAGCTGTCTTCGGGACGTCTCCCTCGGCGATCCGTAACTGATGATATCCCGACCTCAAGTCAATTTTAGAAAAGTATCTTGCTCCCTTCAAATGGTCGAATAGGTCTACTATCCGTGGTAAAGGATACTTATTTCTCACTGTTACCTTGTTTAACTGCTGGTAATCCACACATAGTCTGAGGCTACCCTCTTTTTTCCTCACGAACAGGACCGGTGCTCCCCACGTCGATACACTAGGCTGGATGAATCCCAACTTGAGCAACTCCTGTAGTTGTTCCCTTAGTTCCCACAATTCCGCTAGTGCCATACGATATGGTGCTTGTGTAATAGGTCCGGTCCCTGGAAGTAGCTCGATCGTAAACTCAATCTCTCGGGGTGGTGGTAGTCCTGGTAAGTCTTCTGGAAACACATCCGGGAAGTCCCGCACCACCGATATATCTTCCATTCTTGGTAATACGCGTGTCCACTACATGAGCTAGATACCCTTGACAACCCTTCTTCAGTAACTTTCGAGTCGTGAGAGCCGAAACAATTCTCGATGAAGAACTCATGACGTCTCCTTGGAAAGTCAAGTCAGGTACGCCTGGACTTTGGATCAACACTCTCTTTTTGCTACAGTCCATCAGCGCCCCATGTTCGGACAACCAATCCATACCCAGAATCACATCAAAGTCATATAAGTCCAAAACTATCAAATCTGCCAGCAACTCAAAGTCCCCTATCCTAACTGGGAAGTTCCTTAACATCTGGTTAACTAGATACACCTGCCCAGTCAGGGTACCAACGCCTAAGTCATCCTCAAGTACAGATAACTCTCGATCTAATAACCCAGCACAACTCCGTGAAATAAAAGAATGGGTGGCCCCCGGGTCCATCAATACACGTACAAACACATCAGAGATAGTAAGTGTACCTGTCACCACCTCAGGAGCAATCCTAGCCTCCTGTCTAGTAACTACAAAAACTCGAACCTGGGGTCATGCTCTACGACCACGTCCTTGTGGTCCCCCACGATCGCTTCGGTATCCACTCGGTCTTCCACCCCTAGAAGCGTATGACATGGTACTTAGTGCCTGTCCTGCTGCACTACCACTCGACCGTTGTGGGCACCCCCTCGAGATATGACCAGGCTCACCACAAGTATAGCACGTCATGTGCCTCGTCCAGTTTGTAGACCCCACGGAGGTGCCACTCTGCTGCGGTGCTGTAACGACCCTTCCCGAAAATCGAGATTAGATTAGTGAGTAATGAAGGATTAGTAGGGTTAATCGGTGATTAGTCTGGTGATTTTGGACGGACGGTACGAAATGACGGTTTTGCTTCTAACATGGGCAAACTGTTGACTTTTCATTCGGGCTGTCAAACAGACTTTGGCCAGTGACTGTGACGTAGTTTGGGATGTCACGAGTCTGTAGACAGGTGGCACGTCTAATTCCGACATTCGAGGAAGAAGTTATGATGTTCGGAAATTTGGGGGTATTTTGGTAATTTGGTTAAAAAGGGCAAATTGTTGACTTTTTATATAACATGCATTTTTCACGTATTTCGAGGACCGTTAGGTAGGTCTCGATTCCCTGAGTACAACAACAGGCGACATGCGATCATCAGATTTCGAATGGCTCGGATTTTGGTTTAATTATGCAAGGGGCATTTTGGTAATTAAGTCTCAAGGGCATTTTGGTCTTTTCCTACGCATAGGGATCTGTGCCCAGCAGAATGAGGACACCTGGCTATCTTAAAAATTGTGCCCAATTGTTTTTGGACACATGTCCCTCACTGGAAGGTCGTGGAACCTTTGATAACCGTCCTAATCTGTTTAAAACAGGGATGAAGATGATTATGCACTAGTTGGGAGGAAAATAGAGGAGTGTGATTGTGAGCTCAAACCCTCCTAAACCGTAATAATTTCCAGTGTGTGGTGAGGGGAAAACATAGAGTAGAATGAGAGGATTGTAGTGGTGCCTTGGTGGAGGGCCGTCGTGGACGGTGGCCACGAAACCGTGAGAACAGAGCAAACGAGAAACCGTGAGGAACCAAGGATCTTATCACCCTCAACCGTGGTCTTAAGCTCATGGTTTCTGAATGGAAATTGTTTGGAAGGTTGAGACAAGCTCCATGGACTAGAATTTAAAGCTTGAAAGAGACGGTAAGTGAAAGTCCCATGAAACTCGACTTTGAATTCGAAAATCATTGAGTTTTGGTGATTGTTAATCGATATTAATGATTGGGTAATGTTTTGGAGGTTTGGAGGAAGTGTTTGGGCTTGGAATCACGGCAGGAGGTGGCCAAAATCGAAGGGAATGGACGATGAAAAACTGGGCTTTTGGTTCTTTGTTTGGAAGGTATAATTCAGGCCCTCAATTCATGTTTTAATTAGTTAGATTAATAGGAAATAGTAGGATGAAACCATAGGGATTAAAAGGATTGAAAATGGACAATTTAGGGGGTTGAACCGTCCTCGCCGGTTCAGACCGGTTTAGACGGGGCTGACTCAAGGTTAGGGATGACACTGTGCAGGCTCGTGAGGCCCACGCGCAGTCCCTTTAGGGGACGCATGGAACATCTTTTGAGGAAGTTTTCAACACGACTTTTAATGTAATCGATGTAACGAACATTTTATGACTGGTTTTGAGTCGATCAGACATCGTTTTGATAGGTTTTGAGATACCCGAAGGTTTTACGGTTCGGTTAAAAATAGTTAAAATTTTGGAAAAATTACGGGACTTTAGTATAAACATTGTGAAGTAGTTAGTGATCTTATTATGGGATTTGGACATGTCCGGGAAGTCCGGTGATAGTGGATTAGCCGAGGAAGCGTAAATGCACGCGTATCGAGGCGGCGACGCGAATGGTCTGTGAGTGGACTTTGATTTCGAACTAATGATGCATGCATAAATGTTTTATATGGTTTCTACATGTGATTTCTATGTTTGTGATATGATATTGATGATTTACGGTTTTGCATGTATTTTGAGATATTTACGAAATTGTACGTTTACGAGATATGCTTTTATGCTATGATTTGATAATGGTTTCGATGATACGATTTTGGGATTTTATGTCAGGACCCACCCCGGTTTCACCCCGAAACCCGAGGTAAATCCTGCTCACGTCTGACACCCCAACGCTAAAGCCAAAAGAAAAGCATGGAATTCACTAAAATACCACTGTCAGAAGCAGGAGAAACTTTTACACATTCCAAAGTCACAGTTTTACAGAGCATAGTACCAAATATAAAGAAACCAAACAACGATAATAATTACACGCACGCGGAAGAAAATTTAAACACTCCGGAATCCCTCTCGTAGTTCCTATGCCTCAGACGCTGCCTCGACGCCAAGACCCCGCGCTAGCTGCACGACCTGGAGGGCAAATTAAAACAGAAGGTGTGAGTGGACCATAATAAAATAAGAATTTCCAAAAACCATTTTAGAAGAAAACCGGGTTTAGCCCTCCGTTTTGAAACCACATGCATAACCCAGTTATCAAAACGGTTATAAATCAATCATCATAAAATATCGTAAGAAACAGAAACACTATAAAACAGTTATAGAAACCATATCATAAGCATCATAAAACCGTATCATAATTCGTGAACATCAAATCATCATTTTACGATCAAACCTGCTGGACCTATCCGAGTCTTTAAACTCCCGAGTCTTTAAACTCAATCCAGGCCTCAATAATATCCGAGTCTTTAAACTCTCGAGTCTTTAAACTCAACAAGCCTACGGGGGAAATATCAATATATCCGAGTCTTTAAACTCCCGAGTCTTTAAACTCAATCCAGGTCTTTAAAACCAATCCGGACCCGTCCCCCGTCAATTAATATCCGGGTCTTTAAACCCAATATCCAGATCCAGCAAATACAATCCAAAACCATTTGAAAACCATTTCTAAATCCATATCCAAACCCGAATCCGAAATCACTGCTCTGATGCCCTTCTGGCATCCCGAACCGTCATTCCGAACCCAAATCCGGAAATCCACTTTTCAACTTTAAAACCGAATCTCGATTCTCGAAATCTGATTCGAAAACCGAAAATCCTTGATCATCGAAATCATGTTCCCAAATCCCTTATAACCATTAGAAATCATTTATCATTTGAAATCCCGAAACTATAACATTATAATCAGGAATCAACCTTTTATCGTAAACGTACTAAAACCGTCCTTTCTCGAAAACCGTGCAAATACGTAAAATGAACATAGCATTTTCAATAATCATGAAATCACATATAAAACCAATAAATAGGTATAGAAAACAGTTATGCATGCTCGAGTTTAAGGAAAGGGTCCACTCACAGTACCGAGCCCTCAATCGCGTCCCGAACGTCCATCACGTTCCTCAGCTTCCTCGGGAAATCCCAATCCTGTCAATAACCACCAAATTATGTCACTAACCCACTTACGAAGGTCCACCTAAATTCCCTCAAAAATCCCCGAATCCTAAACGTAATAAACCGGGACCCTAAGCTTTCACCCTCGCGAAACTAAACTCAAACGACGTCCGAACAACCCGAAACCAATCCCAAAACCCCTCACAATTGTCTCAATCTCAGCCTTCTAACTGTCTTCTCTCTGCTGCACACTTTCCAGAGCACCAAGACCAAACTACCCTTCCTTTTAACCCAAATTTACAATTTTGCCTCTATCTTCTAGACCCGTAACTCTCACATCGTAAGTCCGATGAATACGTGCCGCCTGTCATCGAACTCAGGACAACGAGATCTATCTAACCGTCCTCGATCAACGTACCAAAACCCGATCGTCCAAAAAGTCAACTTTTTCCCCCTTATTTTAACCAAATTTCGGTTATGCCCTCAAGCTTCCGAACATCATAACTTCCTCCTCGAATGTCGGAATCAGGCGTGCCACCTGCCTACCGATTCGTGACGTCCTAAACTACGTCCTGGTCACCGGTCAAAATCCATTGGACCACCTGAAATAAAAGTCCACTTTTTGCCCAAACCAGGGGCAAAATCTTCATTCTACCCTAACGACCCCAACGAGACCAACTAACCACCGATTTAGCTCACTAATCCCATCTTAATCACTATCTAAACTTTAATTTCTGGGACGGGTCGTTACAATCTACCCACCTAAAAAGAATTTTGTCCCCGAAATTCCACGGCTAGTTCCCGACACCTAGGGTCCCCTACCTGGTAAGCACTACTAGGTCAACAACAACTTCTCCTAGGTTTCTTGTCTATCATCTCCACCTTGGGTATTTCACACCATCCCCAACTACTGTTACCATGGCCAACCCCCCCTGTAACAACTGTATGGTGTACGCAAGGGAAACTCTATGAACAGAAAACGAAGATATTTTAAAATACCTCATATGGAGTACCCAATAGAATTCACAGAGTACATCCTCACGTACTACCACCTCACCTTTCCAAAACCAATTCGGATACTAACCCAGGCAATCGAACACCTATCTCCCTCGGCTACTACTTCGGCCATTATCGGAATAAATCTACAAAGTCCTAAAGGCAAACTCTAGCTTGTGGGTTCTCTCCTTCAATACCCTCATATCGATCAGTTATAGTCACTCCTTTCCTATACCTTCCGTCACCCTTCCACGGAACTCACGCTTCCCTGGGATCCAACAACAAAACTGGGTACAACACAATCAAGGGTAATACAAGTACCTGTCCCCGCATCTGGTGCCGACTGAACCTCTTGCTGAGTCATCGAGAACACTCGGGCCTGAGATCCCGACGCTCTACCACGTCCCCTCGAACTACTAGTGGCACCACCACCTCCTCTAGTGCCCGTTGTCCCTGACGCTGTACTCTGTTCGGGCTCCGCTGCTCCTCGGCCTACACCACCTTCCTGTGGCAACAGTGGACACTCACGTCGGAAGTGACCACGCTCTCCGTAGTAAAAACAAACATCCCGACCGGAAAGACCTGGTCGCCTTGTCGACGCAACAGACGTCGCACTAGCTTGCGGAGTCGGCTGTGCTCGGTAACCACGAAATCCTGAACTCTGGAAACTACCAGGTCTACCGAAACGATCATCGCCCGACAACGACGCTCCACCGAAGTTACCTCGCTTCGGTGTCCTCTGACTCGAAGCTCCAGAAAAAGATGGCTCTCGGCGTCGCACCGGCAAACTAGCCTCAACCCGCACTGCAGCATCCGACAAGTCTCGGAGAGTAGAAAACGATCCAGCCGTCACTATGGCTTGAATCTCACGTCGCAGGCCCAATTCAAATCTACGGCACTTCTCGGCCTCAGTAGCCACAAACGCAGGAGCAAACCTAGACAACATCTGAAATTTCTGTTCGTACTCAGCCACTGTCATATTCCCTTGCTGGAGCTGCAGAAACTCCGCCTCCTTGGCATCTCGGAAAGAACGAGGATTATACTGCTCCAGGAACCGTTCCCTAAACGTCTCCCAGGTCACCGTATGGGCATCCCAGCCAGACAACTCGAGGGTGTACCACCACTCATACGCCGCACCATCCAGTAAAAATGTAGCCAGTAACACCCGATCCTCCGGTGGACAATGCATCACCGCAAAGATCAGCTCAAGTCTCGTGATCCACCTCTGGGCTTCCTCAGGATCAGCCCCGCCACTAAAAGTAGTAGCTCCAAGCCGCTGGGCTCGCTCAATCGTAGTACTTGCTGTTCCTCTCACCGTTTCTTCTTCAGGTCGTGGAGAGGGTCCACGTCTCGGAGGCATCGTCAATCGCACGCTGAAAGAGGCAAAGAAACAGTCAAACAACCAAAACACAACCTCACAAACTGACAAACCCAACAGACTCGACAAACCTATGCTCTGATACCAAATTGTCAGGACCCACCCCGGTTTCACCCCGAAACCCGAGGTAAATCCTGCTCCCGTCTGACACCCCAACGCTAAAGCCAAAAGAAAAGCATGGAATTCACTAAAATACCACTGTCAGACGCAGGAGAAACTTTTACACATTCCAAAGTCACAGTTTTACAGAGCATAGTACCAAATATAAAGAAACCAAACAACGATAATAATTACACGCACGCGGAAGAAAATTTAAACACTCCGGAATCCCTCTCGTAGTTCCTATGCCTCAGACGCTGCCTCGACGCCAAGACCCCGCGCTAGCTGCACGACCTGGAGGGCAAATTAAAACAGACGGTGTGAGTGGACCATAATAAAATAAGAATTTCCAAAAACCATTTTAGAAGAAAACCGGGTTTAGCCCTCCGTTTTGAAACCACATGCATAACCCAGTTATCAAAACGGTTATAAATCAATCAGCATAAAATATCGTAAGAAACAGAAACACTATAAAACAGTTATAGAAACCATATCATAAGCATCATAAAACTGTATCATAATTCGTGAACATAAAATCATCATTTTACGATCAAACCTGCTGGACCTATCCGAGTCTTTAAACTCCCGAGTCTTTAAACTCAATCCAGGCCTCAATAATATCCGAGTCGTTAAACTCCCGAGTCTTTAAACTCAACAGGCCTACGGGGGAAATATCAATATATCCGAGTCTTTAAACTCCCGAGTCTTTAAACTCAATCCGGGTCTTTAAACCCAATCCGGGCCCGTCCCCCGTAAATTAATATCCGGGTCTTTAAACCCAATATCCAGATCCAGCAAATCCAATCCAAAACCATTTGAAAACCATTTCTAAATCCATATCCAAACCCGAATCCGAAATCACTGCTCTGATGCCTTTCTAGCATCCCGAACCGTCATTCCGAACCTAAATCCGGAAATCTACTTTTCAACTTTAAAACTGAATCTCGATTCTCGAAATCCGATTCAAAAACCGAAAATCCTTGATCATCGAAATCATGTTCCCAAATCCCTTATAACCATTAGAAATCATTTATCATTTGAAATTCCGAAACTATAACATTATAATCAGGAATCAACCTTTTATCGTAAAACGTACTAAAATCGTCCTTTCTCGAAAACCGTGCAAATACGTAAAACGAACATAGCATTTTCAATAATCATGAAATCACATATAAAACCAATAAATAGGTATAGAAAACAGTTATGCATGCTCGAGTTTAAGGAAAGGGTCCACTCACAGTACCGAGCCCTCAATCGCGTCCCGAACGTCCAACACGTTCCTCAGCTTCCTCGGGAAATCCCAATCCTGTCAATAACCACCAAATTATGTCACTAACCCACTTACGAAGGTCCACCTAAATTCCCTCAAAAATCCCCGAATCCTAAACGTAATAAACCGGGACCCTAAGCTTTCACCCTCGCGAAACTAAACTTAAACGACGTCCGAACAACCCGAAACCAATCCCAAAGCCCCTCTCACAATTGTCTAAATCTCAGCCTTCCAACTGTCTTCTCTCTGCTGCACACTTTCCAGAGCACCAGGACCAAACTACCCTTCCTTTTAACCCAAATTTACAATTTTGCCACTATCTTTCTAGACCCGTAACTCTCACATCGTAAGTCCGATGAATACGTGCCGCCTGTCATCGAACTCAGGACAACGAGATCTATCTAACCGTCCTCGGTCAACGTACCAAAACCCGATCGTCCAAAAAGTCAACTTTTTCCCCATTATTTTAACCAAAATTACGGTTATGCCCTTAACTTTCCGAACATCATAACTTCCTCCTCGGATGTCGGAATCAGGCGTGCCACCTGCCTACGGATTCGTGACGTCCTAAACTACGTCCTGGTCACCGGTCAAAGTCCATTGGACCACCCGAACTAAAAGTCCACTTTTTGCCCAAACTAAGGGCAAAATCGTCATTCTACCCTAACGACCCCAACGAGACCAACTAACCACCGATTAAGCTCACTAATCCCATCTTAATCACTATCTAAACTTTAATTTCTGGGACGGGTCGTTACATTTTAAGTATGATTTGATTTCAATGATTTATAATGAATTTTGGGAAAAGTGATTTTGGGCTTGAAGCCCTGTTCATAAAAGTGATTTCGATAAATGTGATTTCGGGTTCTAGAATCGGATTTCGGAAATATGTTTTCGATTCGATTTTGGAGCTTGAAAGTGGATTTCTGGATTTGGGTTCGAAATAATGTTTCCGGATGTCGGCTTACGGAATGATGATTTCGGATTCGAATTTGGAAATGGATTATGGATATGATTTCCAGATTCTATATTTGGATTCGGAATGATGATTTCGGATTCGGCTTGGGATTCGAAACTGTGATTTCGAATTCGGATTTGGACATGGATTTCGAAATGATTTTAAAATGGTTTTGGAATGGATTTGCCGGATCTGGTTATTGGGTTTAAAGATCCGGATATGATATGTGACGGGGGCGGTGTAACGACCTATCCCGGAAGTTGGGATTAGATTAGTAGTTAATGAAGGATTAGTGTGATTAATCGGTGATTAGTTGGGTGATTTTGGACGGACATTGCAAAATGACGATTTTGACCTTGGAATGGGCGAACAGTTGACTTTTCATTCAGACGGTCAAATGGACTTTGACCGATGACTGTGACGTTGTTCGGGACGTCACGAGTTCGTAGAAAGGTGGCACGACCGATTCCGACATTCAAAGAAGAAGTTATGACGTTCGGAAGTTCAAGGGTATTTTGGTAATTTCGTTGAAATGGGGTAAACTGTTGACTTTTTATACGACAAGTATTTTTCACGTATTTCGAGGATCGTTAGGTAGGTCTCAATTCCCTGAATACAACGACAGGCAGCACGTTATCATTGGACTTCGGACGGTTCAGTTATTGGTCTAAATGTGTGAGGGGCAAAATGGTAATTTGTCATTTAGGGGCATTTTGATCATTTACTGCATTGAGATATGTGCCCAGTTAGAAGTGGACACTTGTCTTTCCTTGGAAGTTGTGTCCACAGGATTTTGGACACTTGGCTTATCCTGGATGGTTGTAAAAGCCTCAGAATGGGTTTAAATTTGTGCACGGTGTGTGTGTGGTTTAAAACAGAGGGAAACAGAGGAGAGATTGAACCTTGAAAAACAATCCAGATGAACCCTATGATCTTCATTAGCTGTGAGTGTTGTGTGAAGGAAAATGGATTGTTGAGATGAGACACGAGTGGTGGTGCCACCGTCGTGGACGGTGGCCGTGGATTTTGGGAGAAAGCAGAGTACATGAGTGAGCCATGAGAAACCCACTCCATAACTCCCTTCGATCTTCATCAAGTACCTCTGATGGGTGAATGAAAAAGATTGAGGATGATGAGACACAGATGACAGTGGTGGCATGGCTGTCCACGACGGCGAGAGGTGGTGGAAGCCTGAACAAAACCATGAAGTCCCCTGGTTTAGCTTGAAAATGGTAATGGTCGATTGAAGGGCTAATGATCGATTTGGTTCACAGAGTGATGGGTCTAAGGTTGTAAGGAACTGGTGGAGCCTGTTTGTGAGGCCTGAAACGAATGGTAAGTGAGATTTCCATGAAATCTTTGTTTAAGGTCGAAAATGGCAAACTGAGTTGTAAATGGTTTTGATCGAATTGGTTGCTTAGGTACACTTCTAAAGGTGGTTATGAAGCTTGTGAACTAGAAGTGGAGACCCACGGTGGCCGAGAACCTGGCAACTGGAAGGAGGTAAAAGATGAGGTTTTTACTCGATCAGGAAGGTAGTGTCTCGTGCCTAAATTAATGTTTTGACACGGTAGATTAATAGGAAACACTTAGAGGAAGCGATAGGATTGAACAAAATTGAAAAAAGACTAAAAATGAATGATTTAGGAGGTAGAACCGTGGACGCCAGTTTGGTTGGACCGGGCAGGTTCGAACAGGTTCAGACCGGGCTGGACTGAGGTTGAAGATGAAGAGTAGCTTGGCGCGTGAGGCCCACGCGCAACGCCTTTGGGAGGGGCATGTGGGCGCGTGGCACGGATTTTGAGGAAGGTTCCAACATGACTTTTAAAGTATTCAATGTAACGAATATTTTGGGACTGGTTTCGAGTCGATCAAACATCATCTCGATATGTTTTGGGATGTCCGAAGGTTTTAAGGCTTGGTTAATAATAGTTTAAAATTCGAGAAAATTATGGGGATTTAGTAAAAGCTTTGTGAAGTAGTTAATGACCTTATTGTGAGATTTGGACAGGTTCGGGAAAGCATGTGATAGTGAATTAGCCGGGAAAACGTAATTACGCGCGTAACGAGGCAGCAGCGGGAATGGTCTGTGAGTTGAATTTGCTTTCTAACTTAAGATGCATGCATAAATGTTTTATATGTTTTCTACTTGTGATTTCTATGTTTGTGATTTGATATTGATGATTTACGGTTTTGGCACGTATTTCGAGATAATTACGTATTTGCACGTTTTACGAGCTTACGATTTATGTTGTGATTTAACCATAGTTTTGATGATTCCATTTTGGTGATTTGATATTGGGCTTTTAACTATGATTTGATTTCAATGATTTATAATGGATTTTGAGAAAAGTGCTTTCGGGCTTGAAGCGCTGTTCATAAAAGTGATTTCGATAAATGTGATTTCGGGTTTTGGAACTGGATTTTGGAAATGATGATTTGGGATTTGGTTTTGAAACTTGAAAGCGAATTGCTGGATTTGGGTTCGGAATGATGATTCCAGATGCTAGCTTACGGAATGATGATTCCGGATTTTAGCTTACGGAATCATGATTACGAATTCGGATATGGATTTTCTATGATTTTCACTTGGTTTTGGGTTTAAAGACTCACTGAAACTTGGTTTTGGGTTTAAAGACCCGGATATGGCTGGATCTGGTTTTGAGTTTAATGACTTGGTTGATTGATGACGGGGGAGGGTCCTGGATTGATATGTTTTGAGTTTAAAGACTCAGTTATTGTGATATCCCCCAATGCCTGTCGATTGTGTTTTTAGTTTAAAGACTCGTTGATATCCCGGGAAGGCCTGATTATGCGCATGTGTTTTGAGTTTAAAGACTTGGCGCGCTTGAGATCTAGGAACTTGATTGATTGATTTTTTACTTTGGTTTTTCACTGGTTTTTAGTTGATTTTGGGCTGTGGCCCGGATGATTTGGATGCTGATTTATGATTTGGGCTGAGTTCTCGTACTTTGATGAGGATTTATGATTTTGGGCTGAGACCCTGGATTTGAGTTACAGATTTAGAAAAGGATTTGCTTTCCATTTTTCATTGATGCTTTTCTCATTTTGGATATGAAAAGGTTTTCATATGTATGCGTTGGTTTTTTCTTGGAGGGTATAAATGTACTTTTCTATAACTTGTTTTCAGAACATATTATTTATTTTTGTCCCCTCACAGTCTTTTGGTTTTCGATACCCTACAGGTTTGATGTGGTGCTGGCTGTTATGAGAGAGAGACGGAGACATCACATACGCAATCCACAGTAAGTTCTGCGTACTCTTGGACATCAGAAGGTGGATTTGGTACTTTGGCCTGGTATCCCTTGTCCATCTTACGTGTTACATGGAGATTGGATGAAAGTTTAGCCTCCGTGTCACACGTAAGTTAGACGGGAGCATGACTTATCCCTTAAACCCGGGGGATGGAGGGTGGGTTGTGTCAGGCGGGCCCGAATTGGGTTTAAAGACCCGGATTGAGTTTAAAGACTCGGATATTGTGATTTCCCCCGTAGGCCTATTGAGTTTAAAGACTCGGGAGTTTAAAGACTCGGATTATATTGAGGCTTGGATTGATTTTAAAGACTGGGATTGATATTGAGTTTAAAGACTCGGATAGATCCAGCAGGTTCCATGGATTGCAATGGATTTCAAATAGCTTTCAAATGTGTTTTGGATTTCGATGATGACTCGATGGTTTCATTGGTTTTCAATGATGGATTTTGATGGTTGTAGGCTGAGGCCCGGGATGTAAGGGAAAAAAATGATTTCTGGTTTTGGTTTCATAAATGTTTATATCAACTTGAATGTGAAATAGGTTTTATATGCATGTATTGGTTTTTAAATGGAGGGTATAAATGTTTTTCTTATAAATTGTTTTCTATAGTTATCCTTTATTTTTGTCCATTCATAGTCTTTTGTGTTTTCGATACTCTCCAGGTTGATGATGTGATACGGCTGTTGTGAGAAAGACGGAGACATCACACACATGATCCACAGTGCGTTTACGCACTCTGAGGAGTCCGGACGTTAGTATTGGAAGGTTTACCTGGAAATCCCTTGTCGAGCTTGCGTGTTCCACGAGGTTGAACGTATGTTTACCCTTCGTGTCACACGTGAGTGAGACGGGAGCATGACCTATACCTTAATCCCAAGGGATTGAGGGTGGGTCGTGTCAAATTGGTATCAGAGCAAGGTTTGTATGCTCTGCGTGAGGTTGTGATTCCCAGAGCCGTTGGTTAGTAAACTTGTGTGATGTGATGTTGCTGTGGATGTGATGTCTCGACGCGGAACAGCCCGTCATCAACCTAGATGCGATAGTGCTAGTACGTTCATTAGTGGTTAGTTTGTGATGATTGCTAGTGCCTGGATGAGAGTCGCCCGATACGCGGTGTGGGTATGATGTATGTCGGCTTAGGGCTGGAAAGGATAACGTGTTTGGTGCTGGATATGGTCGATAACTGGTTGGACCTTACTGTAGGGCGTGTGCCCGGGGTGCTTAACTCGGATGGTAACAAGATGAGTTAGATATGATAGATACGATCGATGAATGGTTGGTTGGCCGACTAGCCTATGGGGAAACCTGTGGGGCCGAATGACGGACGGTTGAGCTGGATGGCAATCGTGGGCCGATTGGGCCGGTTGGCGACCGGATGACGATAGGATGGAAGTGTGACCATTTGGTTAGATTGGTTAAGTGACCTTGTGCGGCTATAAGTAGCTAGATGTCTCGAGTTGCAGGGGTAAAGAAACCTGCTATCATATGAGTTGTGGAATTCCCTCATAGTGATGATTGATGGTTTGACGGTTGTGAGACAGTGAGATTGAGGATATTTTTAGTCGGCTGTGACGACCCGAGTGGTGAGGTTGTTGTGAGCCAATAGATTTTCTTAGACGAGTTAGTCGATTATGGTGACCCTAGTGAGGATGTTGACTCGAAAAACCCTGAGTCGGGTGATTAGTATGGAAAATAGGAGTCGATTAGTAGTTGTGGCTTGGGCCGATTTTCGGCTGGATTGGAGTTGGTGCTGCTAGGTGCAGCCGAGGTATTGGATGTGTTGGTGACTGACTGAGGTCGCGTCTAACGAGATTATGGAGATTGGCCAGCTTGGCTCGATTGGTCGAGTTGATGCCCAGACCATGGAGCGTTGAGTTACTTAGAGTTATGGAATGTGAGCACTCGATAGGAGTTGATGTGTCATGAGCTGAGATGCTCATGAAGGGTAGGATGGGTACCTCGTGAAGTCGGGTTGTAACTGGTCGTGAGGTGCCGATGTGTGGTCTATACCACTAACCGAGCCGGGATGTTTGGTTACCATTGATAGCCCATGTTTCGGTATGCTTGGTTAGGATGGTATTGGTTTGATCAGAGTAGCGCAGCGAAAGTGTGGTGGACCTATGCTTGGTGTTGGACCGGGCTAGGGTGGTGTGGTCTGGTTGACCATGATTGAGATTGGGCTTTGTGGACTCATCCTAATGTGTGATATGTGGACGAGTCAGTAGCTGTTGGATGTGTCGGGATGTGTTGGGATGTGTCGGCATATATCGAGGCTGAGGATAGTGATACAGAGGCTAGTGACGCTAAGGCTAATATTTGGTGATTCTGAGATGAGTGATTGATGACTCCGAGGATGGTGGCTTCGTAGTCTCAGGTTAGTAATGGAGGACTGGTAATCCCGAGAGTTGGATCAGTACCTTAGTGATGCTCGGGGGTTGAACGTCGGAAACGTTGAGACACGAGAATCCGAATAAGTGATGATTGACATCCTTTTGGATATGCATAAAGGGTGGAAACCGACATGCGAGTGGTCGGTAAGTTTGATTGTGTACTGACACATGGTTGTGATCCGTCGGAGTCAAAGCGGTAGAAGAGTTGACATTCGGGCAGTTGGTTCAGTGGTAGTGTATTTGTTGAGGACGGAGTTCCATGGTTGGACAAGATGAACGTGGATGGTATCTCGGAATCAGAAGATGGTATGCTTGAGGTGACGAAAGGTGTGTGTGGTTCTGAGTTAGTATTACCTGTAGGTATGGAGTGATGGATATTTCGGAGTCGGTGTGGGAGACTCGATGTGTTGAAACTTCGGGAGTTGTGAACCCCCCTGATTGTCGTTAACTGTGTTGACGTGACCTCACTAACGTATGGTGTATAGTAGGAATAAAGGGAAAATTGTGATGTCATGGTTGCAGAAGATGAGAAGGAGTGACTATAACTGGTCGATATGAGATAATGGAAAAGAACCATCAGGCTAGACGTGTTTCTGGACGTGTTATTCTTGAGCGATCTGAGCAGATGTGGTGGTCTGATCATTTGTGGGAATTGACGGAGACGTGGTGAGACAGTAAATTTAGGAGCCAGTGGGTCGAGTTCGAGTTGTTGTGCTCCTACATCAGGATTAGGCTATCCTGGTTCCGGATTAAAGAATGGTGTACTGAACATGCTGAGCTAGGAGCAGAGGAGAATCGTATTGTAAGACAGCAGTTGACTGTGATAGTGGACGACAAGACAGAGGCTGGATATGTTGGACATGAGAGATCGCTCTGTGTTGCAGGCGTGTGTGTGGTTGAATCGTGTTGATTATCTTGGATATGTTGGAGATGTACAAGACAAATGTGATCTGTTTTGCATATGTGGACTTGGATCTAGTACTGGGTCTGCCCTGTGATGTGATTGGAGTAGATGTGTTGGATGCTGGGTGGGAGACCCAAGAGATTCGAAAGGGACTTGAGTTGGTATACCTTGGTAGATATGTTGGACCTGGAGTGTTGGCCCAGTATTGGATTGGACTGATGGACTTCAAAGGTGAAGCATGATTGGCTTGTAGTCAGGTGGTAGTTAGAGTGACCATACGAATGTGTGTGCCTTAGGAATATACTATGATGGTTGGAAGACGCACTATGAGGATTGTTGGATTTTTTGTGATGTTGTAGGTATTTGAGTACTCAGCTTCTGCCGATGTGGTTAAGAAGATCCTGCGATATGCTGTTGGTCGTGATTGACGAAAGATTGTATGATGGAGGTGATTGAGGACTGCACTATGATGTTTGGTGGTATGCACCATGAGTGTTATTAGGTGTGATTGATGCATGTACTTGAGCTTTGTGCTAGTGGTTGAAATCGTACTTGGTATCATTCCGATGCGATTGGACGTGCATCGTGATGGTTTAGTAAAGGTCTTGGTGATCGACTTAGTGCCGAGGTCTGTTGTTGGTTATTGATAACGAGCCAGATGCTCAGAGTCACGATTGGCTGGTGGGACCCTGGTGCTAAGACGTGGGATCACGATTTGACAGGCATGTGATAGGGTTCAGATGCAGACAGGTAGTGTGAGACGTGGATGGTATTTCCACAGGTTGATTCTGTTGGTGGTTAATGGAACCACCGGTGGGATGATTTGCTGAGTTGTTGGTGTGAGCGATTACGTTGTGACTCCGGTAGGGTCGGCACGGATCGCTGACGAAGTCAGTATGGATCGTTGAGCGGAGGTTAGTGATACGAGTACCGATGCTGATGGATGCCTACGATGTGAGATTCGTGCCTGTGGACGGTAGAATCTATGTTATGTTGAGGGAGTTGGTATAAAGTATATTTGGAATAACTTGGAAGGGAGTCAAGATTGTGCTAGGGATTCGAATGGTGATGGCTGAGCCGTGAGTGTCGGCTGGTGGACGTACGTGATATGAAATTTCGGGGATGAAATTCTTTAAGCGGGGAAGATTGTAACGACAGGTCCCGGAAACCGGGATTAGATTAGTGAGTAATGAAGGATTAGTGGGGTTAATCGATGATTAATCGGGTGATTTCGGATGGACGGTGCAAAATGACGGTTTTGCTCCTAGCATAGGCAAATTGTTGACTTTTTGTTCGGGCGGTCAAACGGACTTTGGCCAGTGTCTGTGACGTAGTTCGGGACGTCACGAGTCCGTAAACAGGTGGCACGTCCGATTCCGATATTCGAGTAAGAAGTTATGATGTTGGGAAGTCTGGGGGTATTTTGATAATTTGGTTAAAAAGGGGCAAATTGTTGACTTTTATATAACTTGCATTTTTCACGTATTTTGAGGACCATTAAGTAGGTCTTGATTCCCTGAGTACAACGCTAGGCGGCATGCGATCATCGGATTTCGAATGACTCGGATTTTGGTTTAATTATGCAAGAGGAATTTTGGTAATTAAGTCTTAAGGGCATTTTGGTCTTTTTAAACGCATAGGGATTTGTGCCCAGCAAAATGAGGACACCTGGCTATCTTGGAAATTGTGCCCAATTTTTTTTGGACACATGTCCCTTACTGGAAGGTCGTGGAACCTTTGATAATCGTCCTAATCTTTTTAAAACAAGGATGAAGATGATTATGCACTGGTTGAGAGGAAAACAGAGGAGTTTGATTGTGAGCTCAAACCCTCCTAAACCGTAACTATTGCTAATGTGTGGTGAGGGGAAAACAGAGAGTAGAATGAGAGGATTGTAGTGGTGCCTTGGTGGAGGGCCGTCGTGGACGGTGGCCATGAAACCGTGAGAACAGAGCAAACAAGAAACCGTGAGGAACCAAGGATCTTATCACCCTCAACCATGGTCTTGAGCTTATGGTTTCTGAATGGAAATTGTTTGGAAGGTTGAGACGAGCTCCATGGACTCGAATTTAAAGCTTGAAAGAGAAGGTAAGTGAAAGTCCCATGAAACTCGACTTTGAATTCGAAAATGGTAAATTGAGTTTTGGTGATTAATAATCGATATTAATGATTGGGTAATGTTTTGGAGGTTGAGAGGAAGTGTTTGGGCTTGGAATCACCGCAGGAGGTGGCCAAAATCGAAGGGAATGGACGATGGAAAACTGGGCTTTTGGTTCTTTGTTTGGAAGTAATAATTCAGTCCCTAAATTCATGTTTTAATTAGTTAGATTAATAGGAAATAGTAGGACGAAACCATAGGGATAAAAGGACTGAAAATGGACGATTTAGGGGGTTGAACCGTCCTCGTTGGTTCGGTTAGATCGGGCCGGTTCGGACCGATTCAGACCGGGCTGTCTTAAGGCTAGGGATGACACTGTGCAGGCGTGTGAGGTCCACACGCATCCCCTTTGGGTGGCGCGTGGGGGTGGGTGGCACGTCTTTTGTGGAAGTTTTCAACATGATTTTTAATGTAATCGATGTAACGAACATTTTAAGACTGGTTTCAAGTCGATCGGACATCGTTTCGATACGTTTCGAGATGTCCGAAGGTTTTAGGGTTCGGTTATAAATAGTTAAAAATTCGGAAAAATTACGAGGCTTTAGTATAAACATTGTGAAGTAATTAGTGACCTTATTATGGGAATTGGACAGGTTCGGGAAGTCCGGTGATAGTGAATTAGCCAGGGAAGCGTAAATGCACGCGTATTGAGGTGACGACGCGAATGGTCTGTGAGTGGACTTTGCTTTCAAACTTATGATGAATGCATAAATGTTTTATATGTTTTCTACTTGTGTTCTATTTTTGTGATATGATATTGATGATTTATAGTTTTGCACGTATGTTGAGATATTTACGAAATTGCACGTTTTACGAGATATGCTTTTATGCTATGATTTGATAATGGTTTCGATGATACGATTTTGGGATTTTAAATATGATTTGATTTGAATGATTTATAATGGATTTTAGGAAAGGTTATTTCGGGCTTGAAGCCCTGTTCATAAAAGTGATTTCGATAAATGCGATTTCGGGTTTTGGAATCGAATTTCAGAAATATGTTTCCGATTCGGTTTTGGAGATTGAAAGTGGATTTCTAGATTTGGGTTCGAAATGATGATTCCGGATGCCGGCTTACGGAATGATGATTTCGGATTCGGATTTGGAAATGGATTATGGATATAATTTCCAGATTCTGGATTTGAATTCGGAATGATGATTTCGGATTCGTCTTGGGATTCGAAATGGTGATTTCGAATTCGGATTTGGACATGGATTCGGAAATGGTTTTAAAATGGTTTTGGATTGGATTTACTGGATCTGGTTATTGGATTTAATGACCCGGATATGATATGTGACGGGGGCGGGCCCAGATTGGGTTTAAAGACCCGGATTGAGTTTGAAGACTCGAGAGTTTAAAGACTTGGATATTGTGATTTCCCCCGTTGGCCTATTGAGTTTAAAGACTCAAATTATATTGAGGCCTGGATTGAGTTGAAAGACTCAGATTGATATTGCGTTTAAAGGCTCGGATAGATCCTGCAGGTTCGATGGATTGCAATGGATTTCAAATGGCTTTCAAATGTATTTTGGATTTCGATGATAACTCAATGGGTTCATTGGTTTTCAATGATGGATTTTGATGGTTTTGGGCTGAGGCCCGAGATGTAAGGAAAATAAATGATTTCTGGTTTTTGGTTTCATAAATGTTTATATCAACTTGAATGTGAAATGGGTTTTATATACATGCATTGGTTTTTAAATGGAGGGTATAAATGTCTTTCTTATAAACTGTTTTCTATAGTTATCCTTTATTTTTGTCCACTCATAGTCTTTTATGTTTTTGATACCCTTCAGGTTGATGATGCGATGCGGGCTGTTGTGAGAGATACAGAGACATCATACACGCGATCCACAGTGCGTCTGCGCACTCTGAGGAGTCCGGACGTTAGTATTGGATTGTTTACCTGAAAATCCCTTGTCGAGCTTGCGTGTTCCACGAGGATTGAATGTATGTTTAGCCTTCGTGTCGCACGTGAGTGAGATGGGAGCATGACTTATCCCTTAATCCTGGGGGAGTGAGGGTGGGTCGTGTCAGGTGCGCTCTAATTGGTTCCACAACCTCTGCCAGACCGACCACCACTCGACGATCCATTACTGCAGGATGACTGCCCGCCACTGAACTGACCTCCCTTCGGAGCCTTGCAGCTCGAGGGTCCAGAAAAGGAACGGTCTATGCGTCGTCCCAAATCAACATCCTGCTGGCGGTTGGCCCAGCTCGTCTCCATCCTGGTCGCAGCATAGGCCAGCTCCCGAAGTGTAGAGAAAATCATCGCAGATGAGGTTACCATAGCTCGGATATCACCTTTTATACCCTGCTCAAAACGACGGCACCAATTTGCCTCTGTCCGTACATAAACCTCCGCAAATCGAGACAATCTTTGGAATCGTTGCTCATACTCCACAACAGTCAAGCTCCCCTACCGGAGCTGCAAGAACTTAATCTCTCTAGCCTCGTGGGAGACGCGATGATAATCCTAGTCTAAGAATCGGCTCTTGAACTAGACCCAAGTCACAATCAGAGCATCTCAGCCCGAAAACTCCAGGGTATACCACCACTCGTGGGCCTCACCATCAAGCAAAAAGGTGGCTAACAGTACCCTCTGCTCAGGCGGACCGGACATCACCATAAAGATCTTCTCTAGCCTCAAAATCCATCGGTGAGCAGCCTTGAGGTTAGCCTAACCACTAAACATCGTAGCACCTAGGTGACGTGCGTACCTAATAAAAGAACTCCCAGCACTCGAACCTCATGAGTCTTCAGCGAGACCCATATCAAGTGGTGTAATCGGGGTCCCTCGTCTCGGGGGCATACTGAACTATTAAGAGGCATAAATTGACACACCCCTCCCTCAATCCCCCGGGATTAAGGGCTATGTCGTGCTCCCGTCTAACTTACGAGTGACACGAAGGCTAAACCGACGTCCAACCTCCATGTGACACGTAAATCGGACAAGGTATTTCCAAAAGAACGGTTTAACAGTACCGGACTTCCCAGAGCGCGCAGACTCTACTGTGGATCGTGTGTGTGATGTCTCTGTCTCTCTCGACCAACAACCTGGAGGGTATCGAAAACAAGAAAAAAACTGTGAGTGGACAAAAATAAAGTATAGTTCCAAAACAGTGATCAGAAAACATAATTTCATTTATACCCTCCATATAAAAAACCAATGCATGCATATACAATTCATGCCATGAAACCATTCATATAAAAAACCATCATTGAAAACCGTTATTGAAAAACTTGGATCATTTCTTCCTTCAAATCCTCAATTCAAATCCAGGGCCTCAATCCAAAATCACAAATCAATCTTAAAGTACGGGAACTCAGTTCCAAAACTCATCAAATCCAAATCAGCCGGGCCACTGCCCAAATCATCAGAAAACCAGTGAAAAACCAGTGAAAAACATCAATCATGCGAGTTTGCTGGATCTCAAGTGCGCCCGAGTCTTTAAACTCAAAACCATGCGCAATAATCAGGCCTTCCTGGGACATCAACAAGTCTTTAAACTCAAAACACAATCAACAGGCCTTGAGGGGTATCATATCCGAGTCTTTAAACTCAAAACATATACCGAGTCTTTAAACTCAAAACACATCAATCCAGGGCCCTCCCCCCGTCAATCAACCGATTCTTTAAACTCTAAACCAGATCCAGCAGTTTTTCTTTTCTTTTTTCGGGTCTTTAAACCCAAAACCATTTTTCAATCAACAGTGAAAACAATAGAAAATCCATCTCCGAATTCACAACAATGATTCTGTAAGCTAGCATCTGGAACCATCATCCCGAACCCAAATCCAGATTTCCTTTCTAAGCCTCAAAACCAAATCCGAAATCTCATTTCCAAAATCCAGTTCCAAAACCAAAATCTCGTATATCGAAATCTCATGAACAGAGCTCCAAGCCCGAAATCACTTTTCCAAAATCCATTTCAAATCCTTGAATCAAATCATTAAAACCATGATCAAATCACAAGATCATTCGAAATCTCGTAAAACGTACAATTATGTTATAATCTCGAAATCCGTGCAAAACCGTAAAACATCAAGATCATAAATCAACTCATAGAATCACGTATAGAAAACATATAAAAACATATATGCATTCATCATAGGTTAGAAAGCAAAGTCCACTCACAGACCGTTTCTCCGTTGCTTCGATACGCGTGCACTTACGCTATTCTCAGCTAATCTACTATCCTCGGCTTTCCTGAACCTGTTCAAATCCCATAATAAGGTCACTAACTAGCTCATAATACTCATACTAAAGCCCCGTAATTTTCCCGAATTTTTAACTATTTATAACCGAGCCCTAAAACCATTCGACATCCCGAAAACTATCGAGACAATGTCCGATTGACTCGAAACCAATCCCAAAATATTCGTTACATCGAATACTTTAAGAGTCATGTTAGAAGATTCCCCAAATTACCCTTCACGTACCCCCACGTTCGTCTGAAACTTCCTATGCGTGAAACCCATGAGCGTGAACAGTGTCATCATCAACCTCTGGTTGACCGGGTTCAGACCGGGTTAGACGGGTCTCTTCAACTAGAACTGGCGTGGCCGGTTTTCGTCCAATTCTCTCCCATTTAGTCCCGATTAATCCATTAGGTTTGTCCATCCCTTTCCTATACATTTACACAATCAAAACAAGGACTTGGGGTCTGTTTGTTACCTTCCAAATCGAGAAACACAAA
Organism: Prinsepia uniflora; assembly: GCA_032719365.1. Classification (NCBI taxonomy): domain Eukaryota; kingdom Viridiplantae; phylum Streptophyta; class Magnoliopsida; order Rosales; family Rosaceae; genus Prinsepia; species Prinsepia uniflora. Next base: position 56,590,790 of record CM064863.1, on the reverse strand, counting down.
CTAACTCCTCTCTTCTCTGTTCTTGCTTCTCCAGCCACCATTGACTATGGTTTCACGTCCTAGGAACTCACCTAAACTTCCAAATCAACACTCAATTAACCAAATCGATCGAAAACCATTAATTAAAGAATTGCCATGTTCGAATTGAAAGTTACCTCTCACGGTTTTCACATCCACCGACCACGGCAGGTCTCAATTTCCAGCTCCTTAGCTTCCTAGTCACCACAGAAACACGCCCTAATTAATCAATTCGATCCTTAGGCCTTGCATCCAATCTTCAAGTTCAACCATAAAACAGAGAACTTCCTCGAGTTTTCTCTATTTCCACCGCCGTCCTCCGTCGTCGTGCCTCGCCGTGGTCACCAGGTGACTCATCATATCCTCACCTCTCTTTCTTGTTCACATAGAATTGGTCAGGGATGAGGGATTAGTTCACAGTTTCACTCTCAACCTCCATTTGTACTCTGTTTCTCTGTTTTTTCAACGAACACACACACACACACACACACACACACACACACACACACACACACACACACACACACACACACACACACACACACACACACATAACCGTTTAAGCTGGACTTAAGACGGCGGTTGAGGGTTCTATGACCATCCAGACCCAGCCAGGTGTCCAAAACCTGGTAGTCAGAACTCCCCAGAACAGCTAAGTGTCCTGATATCACTGGGCACACATTCCAAGGCTAGCCATTTGACCAAAATGCCCTTGAGGAAAAAATTACTAAAATGCCCCTCTCGCGTTCAGACCCGTAACTAAGTCGTCCGAACTCCAATGACAACGTACCTCCTGTCGTTGGAATCAGGGACTGGAGACCTACCTAACGGTCCTGGAGTTACGTGGAAAATAGTTGTCAGGTAAAAAGTCAACAAATTCCCTCTTTTTATCTTGATTACGAAAATGCTCTTGGACTTCCGAACGTCATAACTTTTTCTTCGGATGTCAGAATCGGACGTGCCACCTATCTATGAACTCGTGAGGTCCCAAACTACGTCACGGTTATCAGTTAGAGTCCATTTGACTGCCCAAACGAAAAGTCAACATTTTTGCCCATTCCATGAGAAAAATCGTCATTTCGCACCGTCCAATCGAAATCACTCAACTAATTACCGATTAACTTCACTAATCTATCATTAACCACTAATCTAATCCCGATTTCCTGGACGGGTCGTTACAATCTACCCCCCTTAAAGAATTTCGTCCCCGAAATTTCGAATATCGTACTTCCGTAAGTAACTAGGGGAATCCAACTGATCTCACACCTGGGTCTCCTACCCGGTGTCCAGCACCTGCCAAATCAACTTATCCTTATAGTTCCCAACTGTCACTACATCTTTGTCAAAGAAATCAACTCAACCAACTTCCAATCCATCTCGTAATCCATTGATCTTTCTCAGAGCTCAACACTGTTCAACTCGTAACTGTGGTACCTCGAACAGTGCACCAGCCAACACTCACGACTCAACTAACACTCGGTCGTGACGCACGACTATTAGTCATATCAACTCGTGATCACACATCTCAAAATCAAGGTCCTACCAGCCACTCATGGCTCTGAGCATCCAGCTCATATCAGAATTGACTCTTCCCTTGACCAATCAAACACTCAGGATCGCCCTAATCTAGTCCACATCTCAATTATTTAATCACATCAAAACGGTTCGGATTCACCAAGACGACCAACAACACATAGTTTACCCGTCACCTCTTATTGTTTCTCCAGAGCACACAAGCATCCTCGTAACCATACGGATTCCCACCTGACCACAGATCAAACACGTTTCACCTTTGAAGCCCATTGGTCGATCCTACCTTTAGATTGAACTACATGACTTCCGGGAAAGTCCAACTCAAATCCCTTCCAAATCTCCCAGCACTAACTCCAAAACCAAAACCCAAATGTAGGCGAGACGGACCACACACGTCCTGCACAACTCCAAGACGGTCAAGATATCCAACCTATGTTTCATATACGATCCTTGTGATCCATAACAACTCGAACCTGAGCCAAAAACGATCTAATCCTGATCCACTCACTCCTAAGTGGATCCCACCTCCTGGCTCATTACTTCCCCTCTTCACTTCCCACAAATGATCAGACCACCACGTCGGATCAAATCGATAAAGTACTCCACACGTTTGAAGGCACGTCTAGATTGTGGGTTCTCTTCAATAACTCCATATCGTTCAGTTATAGTCACTCCTTCTCCGCTTCCTTCCGTCATCCTTCAACGGAACACACAATGGTCCTCGACCATGTCATCACAAGTTCTTCTATCTTAACCCGTCTTAACACCATCCCCCGGCACTCGCCACACAAGCCACTCTCGGCGTCACCTCGTACTCTCTTCCTCTTGAACTCATCCACACGTCCACGATCAAGAGGGAGTCACAACTCCGGAAGTTCCTTTAATAAGTCATTCGAATTGACTCCAGAGTATACTTCACTCATCATATAACATCAACTCGGAATCAACACAACACCCCATCTTCTAAACCACAACCTCTCCTGATTCCAAGATTCCAATCACGGTACTTCTTCCCCAAGTATACAATCTTCGGACTAATTGTCCAAACATTACCGCTTTCACTTAGGAATTTCACAATGCCTACAGATCACAACCACGTGTCCGTAACCCAACCAATTCACTAACCAACCCACCTGTCGGTTAATACCTGTTTATGCACATCCAAAAGGACGTCACTCATCACTCCTTCTGATGATCGCATCCCTACCTTTCCGAGGTTCAATCCTGAGCACGACTATCACACTCATAACCAACTCTCGGAATCACAATCAACGATCACTCACATCGGCCTCCTAAGTCCTGATCCTCAAGTTCATCAATCACCAATCTCAAGATGTCACCAAGCACGGGCCTCGGTATCACCCAAATGCCAACCTCAGCGTCTTTAACACCTAAGGATGAGTCCACCAAATCAAACTCACGGATGGTCAAGCCCAACCACAGCAACCGAGTCCGATCCAATACGAAGCATAGGTCCACTGCGCTCCCGCTGCGCTACTCTGATCAAACCAACGACATCCTGACCGTTCGTACCGAACATGACCTGCCTATGATCGTCACATCTTCCAGACACCAGCATCTCACCCTTGTTCACACCCTCAACACACAAGGTGCCCATCGTACCAATACACGCCTCCCGGCTCATGGCACATCATCCTCAATCTCATGCTCACAGCACACCAGAGCCGAATTTCTGTTTGCACCGAGCCAAAACCTTCACTCTATGCCAGGGTCAGGGAACCTGACATCCTTTGTCAGCCACAACTCTGAACTGCCAAATGCTCAACCAACGCCGCAACTTACTGGACTTGTCTAGAGTCCTTCACTACCTCGGCTGCACCTAGCAGCAACATCTCTAGTCCGGCCGTAAGTCGGCCCAAGCCATAATCCAAACCAGTCATACGCGTTATCCAAACCCCGCAACAGCCACTGATTCACAACAACCTTACCACTCGGATTGTCACACCCGAGTAAGACCATCCCTTATCGTAACTCCACACACCAACATCTAACAGTATCCAAAACCTAGGGGAATTCCCTCAAATCCACAAAGTAGTTTCCTATACCCCGCCACTCGAGGCATCCAGCTACTCGTAGCCGTACAAATCGAAGCTCAACCCAACTGACCAAAAGTCTCCAATCCATACTATCGTCATCTAATCGCCATTCGGGCCAACATGCCATCATCAACCGGCCTCCTTGGCCCACGTATACCACTAGCTCAATAGGCTACTATCGGCCCCATAGACCGACCAGCCTACTCAATCGTAGCTCGCCGGCTACCAACCAGGTTAATCTCGCTGACATAACTCTGACTCTAAGGGCCAACCATCGGGCAAATCCAGCACTGTTCCGGCCCTAAGCAGACATATCTCACCACACTCCACGTATCGGGCAACAAATCACCCAGTCACTTATACCTACCACCACGTATCGAGTGACTATTACCCAAGCACTAACAATCATCGCTAACTAACCACTAACAAACGTACTGTCACTATCGCATCCAGGTTGATGACGGGCTGTTCCGCATCGAGACATCACATCCACAGTAGTATCACACTACCCAAGTCGACGAACCACCGACTCTGGGAACTATACCTCACGCAGAACACACGAAACCTACTCTGATACCAAATTGACACTCCCTACCCTCAATCCCCAGAGATTAAGGGCTAAGTCGTGTTCCCGTCTAACTTATGAGTGACACGAAGGCTAAACCGACGTCCAATCTCCATGTGACACGTAAGTCAGATAAGGGATTTCCAAACGAACGGTTCAACAGTACTGGACTTCCCAGAGCGCACTGACTCTACTGTGGATCGTGTGTGTGATGTCTCTATCTCTCTCGACTAGCAGCCCGCGCCGTGACAACTTGGAGGGTATCGAAAACATGAAAAAGACTGTGAGTGGACAAAAATAAAGTATAGTTAAAAAACAATTATCAGAAAACATAATTTCATTTATACCCTCCATGTAAACAACCAATGCATGCATATACAATTCATGTCATGAAACCATTCATATCAAAAACCATCATTGAAAACCGTTATTGAAAAACCCGAATAATTTCTTCCTTCAAATCCGCAATTCAAATCCAAGGCCTCAACCCAAAATCACAAATCAATCTTAAAGTACGGGAACTCAGTCCCAAAACTCATCAAATCCAAATCAGCGGGGCCATTGTCCAAATAATCAGAAAACCAGTGAAAACCTAGTTAAAAACATCAATCATGCGAGTTTGCAGGATCTCAAGTGCGCCCTAGTCTTTAAACACAAAATCATGCGCAATAATCTAGCCTTCCCGGGATATCAACGAGTCTTTAAACTCAAAACACAATCAACAAGCCTCGAGGGGTATCATATCCGAGTCTTTAAACTCAAAACATATACTGAGTTTTTAAACTCAAAACACATCAATCCAGGGCCCTCCCTCCGTCAATCAACCGAGTCTTTAAACTCAAAACCAGATCCAGCGGTTTTTCTTTTCTTTTTCCGGGTCTTTAAACACAAAACCATTTTTCAATCAACAGTGAAAACCATAGAAAATCCATCTCCGAATTCGCAACAATGATTCCATAAGCTAGCATCTGGAACCATCATCCCGAACCCAAATCCAGATTTCCTTTCCAAGCCTCAAAACCACATCCGAAATCTCATTTCCAAAATCCAGTTCCAAAACCGAAATCTCATATATCGAAATCTCATGAATAGGGCTCCAAGCCCGAAATCACTTTTCCAAAATCCATTTCGAATCCTTGAATCAAATCATTAAAATCATGATCAAATCACAAGCTCATTCAAAATCTCGTAAAACGTACAATTATGTTATAATCTCGAAATTCGCGCAAAACTGTAAACCATCAAGATCATAAATCAAATCATAGAATCACCTATAGAAAACATATAAAAACATATATGAATTCATCATAGGTTAGAAAGCAAAGTCCACTCATAGACTGTTTCGTTGCTGCCTCGATACGCGTGCACTTACGCCGTTCTCAGCTAATCTACTATCCTCGGCTTTTCCAAATCTGTTCAAATCCCATAATAAGGTCACTAACTAGCTCATAATACTCATACTAAAGCCCCGTAATTTTCCCGAATTTTTAACTATTTATAACCGAGCCCTAAAACCTTCAGACATCCCAAAAACTATCGAGACGATGTTCGATTGACTCAAAACCAATCCCAAAATGTTCGTTACATCGAATACTTTAAAAGTCATGTTAGAAGATTCCCAAAATTACCCTTCACACGCCCCCACGCGCGTCTGAAACTTCATGCGCGTCAAACCCACGCGCGTGAACAGTGTCACCATCATCCTCTGGTCGACCCGGTTCAGATCGGGTTAGACCGGTCTCTGCAACTCGAACCGGCGTGGCCAGTTTTCATCCAATTCTCACCCATTTTTAGTCCCGATTAATCCATTAGGTTCCTCCATCCCTTTCCTATACATTTACACAATCAAAACAAGGACTTGGGGTCTGTTTGTTACCTTCCAAATCGAGAAACACAAGCTAACTCCTCTCTTCTTTGTTCTTGCTTCTCCAGCCACCATTGACTATGGTTTCACGTCCTAGGAACTCACCTGAACTTCCAAATCAACACTCAATTAACCAAATCGATCGACAACCATTAATTAAAGAATTACCATGTTAGAATTGAAAGTTACCTCTCAGTTTTCACATCCACTGACCATGACATGTCTCAATTTCCAGCTCCCTAGCTTCCTAGCCACCACAGAAACACGCCCTAATTAATCAATTCGATCCTTAGGCCTTGCATCGAATCTTCAAGTTCAACCATAAAACAGAGGACTTCCTCGAGTTTTCTCTATTTCCACCTCCGTCCTCCGCCATCGTGCCTCGCCGTGGTCACTAGGTGACTCGTCATATCCTCACCTCTCTTTCTTGTTCACACAGAATTGGTTAGGGATGAGGGATTAGTTCACAGTCTCACTCTCAACCTCCATTTGTACTCTGTTTCTCTTTTTTTTCAACGAACACACACACACATAACCGTTTAAGCTGGACTTAAGACGGTGGCTGAGGGTTTTACGACCATCCAGACCGAGCCAGGTGTGCAAAACCTGGTGGTCAAAACTCCCTAGAATAGCCAAGTGTCCTGATATCACTGGGCACACATTCCAAGGCTAGCCATTTGATCAAAATGCCCTTGAAGTGAAAATTACTAAAAGGCCCCTCTCGCGTTCAGACCCGTAACTAAGTCGTCCGAACTTCAATGACAACGTGCCGCCTGTCGTTGGAATCAGGGACTCGAGACCTACCTAACGGTCCTCGAGTTACGTGAAATGTAGTTGTAGGGTAAAAAGTCGACCAATTCCCTCTTTTTATCTTAATTACGAAAATGCCCTCGGACTTCCGAACGTCATAACTTTTTCTTCGGATGTCGAAATCAGACGTGCCACCTGTCTATGAACTCGTGACGTCCAGAACTACGTCACGGTCATCGGTCAAAGTCCATTTGACCGCCCAAACGAAAAGTTATCATTTTTGCCCATTCCATGATTAAAATCGTTGTTTCGCACAGTCCGGTCGAAATCACTCAACTAATCACCGATTAACTTCACTAATCCGTCATTAACCACTAATCTAATCCTGATTTTAGATACGGGTCGTTACATAAATAACAATATTAGTAAGACAAAACACGCGCGTCAATGTACTATGTACAAACTGCTACCATAATGCTCGGCTCTGATACCAACTTGACAGGACCCGCCCGTTCTCCCCTGGGGACCACCGGGGGAAGGGCCTACTCCCGTCTGACACTTAACTACAAATACCATAAATACCCTTCCAAGGGTTTTCTTAACACAAATACCCCTATTGGGGGTTCTAGATACACACCGGTGTGTTAAATACAACAAAATGTCAGACAAGAGAAATGAGCATTATATTCGTACTAATACAATAAAAGATAACATCTACCCCTCAGGTAGATCCAAAACGCAACGATGGTATTTATGCCTCGGCCCCGGAGTTGGTGCCCGTCTCGGTTCTCTCTCCCGAGGGTCAAGAAAAGAGTCAAAATATGAGTGGACAAAAAATAAAACAGTTATAAATTCATTTGAACAAATAAATATTATGACCCTCCGTTTCTGGTAAAATATGCATGCATTTAGAAGAAAAGTATAAACACAGTCAGCTGCAAAAACGTACAACATATTTATACATATACGTATATCTATACATAAATACATCTGAGCACGTGTATCCACAAATCAGTTGTAACCATATATCCACATAACTCTTCCTTGACATACTAAATGTCAACTCGGGTCACACAGCTCCTAGGGAACAAATCCCCACAATAATCTGCCACAATCTATAAATAGGTATGCATACACTTGGGGCCTCACTCCGAGTCTAACCCCAGGATCTACGACGTCTAGGAGAAGCTAGGTTCGGACCATGCCCGTCTAACTCCTGGAACACGCTCCGTCTTGGAGTCGCTCATCCCAGGTAGTGTAACGTTGCTCTCCAGGATCTAAGACGTCTGGAGGAGACCAATCCGCATAATTAGAAGGGTATATACATATACGTGCGAAAACATTTGAAATTCATCTTTTTAAACCATACCAAACCTTATGACCATTCGTCCCAATCACCAGCCCATCATTTAGTTCATAAATCTTTTCAAAACACCGTTGACTTCCCGAAATCCCAGTCAACGGTTACCAAAAAGGGTCTCAGGCCCGATGTGACTACTTTCATTTAAATCCATACATTTCTCCAAATCCATGATTCAAACATCAAATTCCGCAGTTCTTAAACATTTAACTTAAATCAATTTAGAAAAAAAGTAAAACAGTTGTGCATGCATTTCATTATAAAACCAACAGCCCACTCACAGCTAGTCCTTGTTGCGTTAACGAACAAGCTACACCTGTCCCGAAGCTAAACACAGGATCCGGGCCTATCCAAATACACTCAGGGGTCACTAATTGACCCTACTAGATCTAGTATCGAACCCTAGAACAAAACCATCTCGGGAACGAGCTCCAAACACGCTTCTCGAGGCTTCCAACCTCAATTTGACCTACTTAACGATCTCAGATCGACACGAAACCACCACCATTGGATCCGGAACGTTGAAACCTTGAAAATGGTACCGGTCTCACCTCAAATATCGTTCCCACGCTCCCCCACACGCGCGGTCGTACACTCACAACGTGAAATCAAGAATTTGACAGTGAACTGGTTTCGGATTTTTACGTGAATCCTTATCTCCGTCGTTCACGGTTGCTCTCCGCCCTTTAGTCCATCCACTGCTCTCTTAGGCGCTCACTGTGATCATTAATTTCTGATTCTAAGCACAGAGAGATGGATTGAAGGTTGTGTGTGTGTTTGTAAGATCGATCAAGGTCGAAGTAACACGGTGAGGAAAAGGGAAGGGAAATCTACGATCCTATCTTTTGGGTAAACAAGCCAATTGGATGAGTGACATTCGTCACTCATCTGATTGGTACAAGGGATTAGTCAACCAATTCCAAGATGCCATTTGGCACAGTTTTCTGTAAAATAGAATAGTACTCTCCCACACTCCGTGACCCGTAACTTCTATTCCGGTTGTCCACATCCGGGATGCCGCCTGTCTATGAACTCAGGGCGACGCGATCTACATAACGGTCAAATGTCCACAATTAACCGATGCTTTGGGTCAAAAGTCAACATTTTGCCCTAATTAGGGGCAAAATGGTCATTTTATATATAATTTCCTTTAAATAAAATAATACAGAAAATCCAGGTCGTTACATTTGCCCTTTGGAGGGGTACTTCGAGTCCTTTGTAGGTGAAGTCTTTGAATTTTTTACCAGTGTTGGGCTTTGATGCTTTGATTTTTCACGAAGCGCAAGTGCTGATTGATTGCGAGCTGAAGGCATTATGGCTTTGACGGTAAAAAAGAATGATGCTTTGCGGTGCGAAGGCCTCTATGCATCAGGAGCAAATTTCCTCCATCATGTGTGAAAGCCTGGCTGCTTTGAGAGACGAAGGCATTGAAGTTTTGTGGGCAAAGGAATTGATGCATCTTTGGAGAGAGGCATCGCTTCTTGGAGTGAAGGCGTCAACATTCTAGGAATGAATGCGCTTATGCTTTGCTGGACAAAGGCGCTAACGCTTCACAAGGAAAAGGTCTTGACACATCAAGGGTGAAGGCTTTTAGTTGTGTTCCTATAAAGAATTAGCGTAATACCCCGAACCTTAATTTATTTGTAAATTCAGATAATTAATGTGAAATGACGATTTTTCCCATGGGGTGGAGAAAATGTTGAATTTTGACTCGGAATATAATTTGGACTTTGACCAATGACCGTGACGTAGATCGGGACGTCATGAGACTGTAGACTGGTGGCACGCCGAAATCGGAGACCAGACGGGAAAGTTATGGTGAAGGACGCAAAAATGATACTATTCATGAATTCCTGGGATTTCACACTTGGCAAATTCTTATTGGATAAGGGAAATCTGGTGGGACCCTTGGATGAGTGACAAGTGTCACTCATCTTATTGGTGCATTTCCCTAAATGTTTTGGATCTGTTTAGGGTTTCATCATCATCATCATCATTTCCTTCATTTCCATCTATTACCATCGTCATCATCTCACAAACTCTCTCAACCCGTGAACAACCAAAAACACCACACCACCACCTCACTACCCCATCATCACTTCATTGATCATTATTGTTAGACTGGGAGAGTGACTGAGACTAGGGAGACGTGGAAGGATGACGGCTGTGCACGGTGGACCACAGTGGGAAGGTAAAACCCGAAACACTTATTTTGGTTCCAACATGTAAATCAGTGTTAGGATGTGTGTTGATTGATCTAATAGACCCTAACCTGTTCTAGAGACCCAGACGATATCAGAGGACTAGTTTTTGAAGCAAGGGGTGGCCGAAATCGAGAGGTATCGACCAAGGAAAATCACGACCCACTATTCATCCATCAAAGGTATAATTTTAGGCCGTGTTTCCAAGTTTTGATCATACAAATCTATTAGTTAGGATGAGATAAACAAGTAGGAAGAAACGCCAACGAAAATGGTTGAGGAACCAAGGTTTTATAACCGGGTCAGGTTGCGGGTCTACGTGAACCAGTTTGCAGGACACGTCGAGAGGTTAGGGGTGATGACGTCATTAGCTAACGACATCACCTGTCAGGTTGTCAGATGAATTGGCCCAATGGAGTGATGACACGTGTCACATGTTAGTGCACAGTCAGTACTGACATGTTAGTGACGTGGCCCAATCAGAGATTGCCATGTGTCATTAACATGTTAGTGACACGAACCAATCAGGCACTGACACGTGGCACTTGTAAGTCTGACAGGTGTCAGACCAGACACTGTCAGATGATGTTAGGCTAACGTCAGCGTTGACTTGACCGTTGACCTAACGTCAGCATTGATTTTTTTGTCAAGGTTGACCGTGACTTTGGCCCACGCGTGGGGATGGTGGGCATAATTTTTGAGGTGGAACGCAATTCAAAGGGTGTCAACGATTCGTATCCATTAGTTGTGGCTTCGGGTCGATCGTTTGATAGGTCAAAATGAGGTTTAAAGCCTCGGAAAGCGTGGTCAGGACGTGTTTACGGGCCGACACTGTTCCTAGGTTTTAGATATGAGTTTATAGTGACCATTAGTGATGCTTGGATTTGTTTTGGATAGGTTAGAGACTGTGATCTAGCTTCAAGATACGTTTTCGGCGTTTGATTAAGTAGCAGAACAGTATTGTGAGTGGGCTTTTGGTTTCTAAATTGATTGCATGCATAACTATTTTTATTATACTATTATATGATTGTGTGTGGATTACTTGGGGTCTAATTCATGGAGTATTTATACATATCACATTGTTTTAGGTATGAGACCCGTCTGGATATTATACTGTTGGTTTTGGGATTCATACAGGGATTTCATTGGTTCATACTATTGCACCGTATATATTGACCATATGGATTACTATCTCCTCCAGATATTGGTACCATGGAGTGGTCACAACGCATTTCCTGGGAGGGGTCATCATACGGAGCGGCCGGACCGTAGAGTGACTCAGGAGTACAATTTCTAGTATTAGACGCCTGGGATGTTAGACATCTGGGATGTCATATCCCGGACTGGGTTCAGGGATAGGATTTGGGATTGAGACCCCAGGCGGCACTCGTAGCCTTAGGACTGTGACCTTATTAGACGTCTGGGATGTCAGGGTTGGGATATACGATGCAATACGATTATTGTGGATATATTTATATTATATTGTGTGTGATTATATGATTTATGATTTGGATAGGGTTATATATGTTTTGACTCAAATGCATGCATGATTTGAAAACAGAGGGGTAAAACAGTAATTTTTACTATGTATTATAAATGGTTTTGAAATATCCTTTATTTTTGGCCCACTCACACTTTCATTGTTTTCTTGACCCCTCTAGGATGTGGCACAATGGTAGAGGCGGATCCCGAGGCTGAGGCATAGTTAATTACTGCTGCGTACCAGATTACCCTTGTTGGGTAGGTTGAGCACCATTTTTATAAATTGGTATTCATGCTTTATCCCTTGTCTGACACTGTAGAACCCTAAATTCAAATTTATTTGTGCTTAAACCTTATACGTGAATCATTTAAACCTGTTAAGGGCATTTTGGTCTTTTTTTTGGGGTTATATTAGACGGGAGCAGGGCGCATCCCCGTGGGGTCCCAGGGGGATCGGGATGGGTCCTGTCACTTAGAGATGCTTTACTGTGGACGTCTTTGTGTTGCTTCATAGGAGATGTAACGATGCGTCCCAAATTTTTGGGATTTAGTAAGGATTAATTAAGGATGAGCTTGACTAATCGGGGATTAGTCGAGAGATTTTGGACGGATGATGTAAAATGAAGTTGTTGCTTCTAGGGATGGAAAAAATGTTGACTTTTGACTCGGGAGGTCCTATGCACGAGGACCGAGGACCGAGGACCGTTACTTAAATCGGGTCGATACGAGTCTGTAGACATATGACATGAAGAATTCGGACGTTCGACAAAAATGTTACAGGTTAGAGACAATTTTGGGTACTATTTATGGTGGCACGTTTTACGAGGAGAGTTGTCATTTTTCCTTTAGTGCGGGTCCATATATTTCTATCAAGCCCAATGGAAGAGTGACAAGTGTCACTAATCTATTGCTCCCTAAACATACATACATGCATACCATCGCCCTTCCTTATCAGTTTCCTCGTTCGACCCAAACTGACACCCCACAAACCCACAACCCCAATCCTTCCCCCTCACCTATGCTAGACTGAGAGAGAGGGACAGATGATGGCTGATTGATTGAGAGACAGCAAGAAGGAGGCAGGACCGCCGTAGACGGTGGAGGAAAGGTAACCCAAAATGATTTTCAAGTTTTAAAAATTGGGTTTCTAGTTTTGGACGTTTGGGGTGAATTTCATTGATTGAGTTGTGTTATTGGTGGTTGTACGAGTCGCTGGGGATAGAAAGCCAGGGCTGTGGATGGCAGAGTAGCTTAGGTAGGGAGCTAGAGATTGAGCCGTCACAGTTCATCCATAAACAGGTGAGTTTTCGATCGATTTTCTTAGTTTTGATTAGGGGGATATGTTCTTGGGGATTGGATGATCGTATAGGAATCAGGAGATCAATTTTGGTTATGAAATGGGGATTTGGGAGCCGGGTCAGGTCGCAGATCTGCGTGACTCTGTTCCAGCTATTCGAGTCTGACCCGTCACAAGGATGAAGACGATGACGTCATCAGTGACGTCATCATGTGTCAGTTGTCAGGTGATGTGGCCATATCCCAGGTCGACACGTGTCATGATGTCGGAGCCCAATCAACCTGACATGTAAGTGACGTGGACCAATTAGATGGTGGCATGTGTCACTAACATGTCAGACACGTGAACCACCTGATGACTGACATGTGGCGCCCTGTCAGACTAACACATGTCAAACTCACAGGTGTTAGGGATGACGTCATGCTGACGTCAGCCATTGAGTGCTGATGTCAGCATTAACCTTGATGACGTTAGCAGCGTTGACTTTGACTAGAGTTGACTTTTGCGTTGACCACGCGCCTGGGGCACGTGAGCGCAAATGTTGAGGTGGGATTAGAACCATTTATAAGATTTCAACGATCCAGATCCAATGTCGAGGTGGGTCGATCAGAGATCGTTAGGTTGGTCTAGTCAAGATTTTTCACCTCGGGAAATGTGTTTGGGAACTGTTGACTTTTTTCTGGAGTTTTGGGGGTTTATCCTATAGAGTTGATTAGTGACCTTCGGGTATAATTTGGACATGATTGGAAGTCTCGTAGATGGTGGAGTAGCCTCGGGGAGGCTTATGGCCCGCGTATCGAGGTAGCAGCTAGGATGGTCTGTGAATAGAATTTATTTTCTAAATATCACGCATACATAACTATCTTATATGTTTTATATATGTGATTTCTATGATTATGATTGTGGTATTTATGATTTACGTATTTGCACGTATTTCGAGGTTTATGGTTTTATACTGTGTTCATACGTGCTGATATTTTTATGATGGTTTAATGGAATGGTTTTGGATTTGGAAATATGGAATCAGGCATGAGACCTAGTTGATTTGGAAACTATCGGACTTGGAGTCCATTTGATTTAATGAGACATCGGGCTGGAGGTCCATTTGGTTTACATGACCGGGTTAGAGGTCCAGTTGGTTATAGTATCGAGTATGAGTCCCAATTATAAAATGTAATTTCAGGTTCGGAGACCCTAAATGGATTTGGATTTGATTAATTGGATTTATGGATTTATGGTGATTTTATGAAAATTCCGAGCATGGCTCCTTTGAGATGTTTTGAAATGATTTTAGAAAGATGTTTGCCATATACCATCCTTATACGAGGATATGTGGATGGTCTCCTCCAGATGTCTGAGACATTGGGGAAGTCACAACACATTGACTGTGAGGGGCCATTGCACGGAGCCATCGACCCATATAGTGACTCAGAAGTAGGAATACTGTGATAGTTATGGCAAACATCTGGGATGTCAGAGATTGACACGAAGAGACCCCGAGCGGCATGCGTAGCCTTGGATCGTGATATGACGTATGAGACGTCAAGTTTATGGGACGCTAGGCATATGGGATACCAAGGATCGGTATTTGGATTAAAGATTCATTGGATTTATGAACTATTATTTCGGTGTTAATGGATTTAGGCAGTGGCCCACATGATTGATTTTACGGTTTTGGGCTGAGTCCCATACTTGGCGATTTTATGGTTTTGGGCTAAGGCCCTAAGGTTTTTGAAGGAAATGATTTTGGTTTTATAAACGATTTTAATTATATTTGAATTAATTGGTTTTAGTATGCATTCTTTCAAGTGAAGGGCATAAATGTCTTCTTTTGTGAAATGATTTTTGTATTAAATTATTTATTATCGTCCACTCACAGTTTTTATAGTTTTTGGTTGATTGCGGATGCGGACTATAGCAGAGACCGAGACATCATACTCCGCCACTAATCCGGGCGCACTTTGGAAGCCCAAGTGGGCTAAGGTTTGGGTATCCCTTGTCTGGATTTCGTGTCACACGTGCGTGTTACACATTGGTTAGACGGGAGCATGTCACATCCCGCGTTAATCCCGGGGGGATTGGAATGGGTCGTGTTGTGTTAGGAGAGGCATTGACACTTTTGGTCGAAGACTTTGATGCTTCACGAGCAAAGGTGCTGACACTTCATGGGACGAAGTATTGACTGCTTCGCTGGGTGACGACTTCAACGCTTCACGAGTGAAGGCTTGAAGTGCTTTTATTGGTAGAGGCTTGGAGTGCTTTGCAGGGCAAAGGTTTGGGGTGCTTCGCAGGGTGAAGACTTAGAGTACTTCCAGGGGTAAAAGCTTAGAGTGCTTCGCGGAGCGAAGGCTTAGAGTGCTTCACGTAGCAAAGCCTTGAAATGCTCTGTATGGTGAAGGCTTGGAGTGCTAAATATGGCAAAGGCTTGGAGTGCTTCACATGGCGAAGGCTTGGAGTGCTTCACATGGCGAAGGCTTAGAGTGCTTCGCATGACGAAAGCTTGAGGTGCTTCACATGGTGAAGTGTCAGGACCCAACCCTCATCGGTCAGGACCCGATTCTAGCATGATATTATCCACTTTGGGCCTCCTTGCCCTTTTCCTCACTTTTTTTTTGGGAACTCACGATGCAAATTTCTAGGGAGTCACCCATCATGGAATTGCACCAGGCTCAACTCGCTTAACTTTGGAGTTCCAACTGAACTCAAAGCCACTAAGCTCCCAAAAGGCCTCGTGCTAGATAGGTGTGTGCCTCCATCTTTAAGGCACACCACCATTCCCCTCCTAGACCATTCCCCCCGCAGGAATGTGGGATTGTTCATTGTTCCCTCTAGGACACGGGTCTTACAATCCACCCGTCTTAAGGCCCAGCGTCCTCGCTGGCACACTTCACCGTCAGGATCTGGCTCTGATACCAAATTGTCAAGAACCAACCCTCCTCGGCCAGGACCCAATTCTAGCACGATAATTTTGACTTTGGGTGTCAGGACCCGACCCTCCTCGGTCAGGACCCGACTTATCTAGCAGGATATTGTCATCTTTGGGTCTCCTTGCCCTTGCCCTCACGGTTTTGTTTTCGGGAGCTCATGGTGCAACTTCTTAGGGGGTCACCCATCATGAAATTGCACCAGCCTCAACTCGCTTAACTTTGGGCTTCCAATCCACCCCCAAAGCCACTTGAGCTCCCAAAAGGCGTCGTGCTAGATAGGTGTGTGCCTACACCTTTAAGGCACACCACCATTCCTTTCCCAGACCATTCCCCCTTCGCAGGAATGTGGGATTGTTCACGGTTCCTTGTAGAACACGGGTCTTACAATCCACCCCCCTTAGGGCCCAGCGTCCTCGCTGGCACACTTCCCAGTCGGGGCCTAGCTCTGATACCATTCTGTTAGGACCCGACCCTCCTCAGTCAGGACCCGACTCATCTAGCACGATATTGTCCTCTTTGGGCCTCCTTAACCTTGCCCTCACGGTTTTGTTTTCGGGAGCTCACAGTGCAACTTCCCAGGGGGTCATCCATCAAGGAATTGCACTAGCCTCAACTAGTTTAACTTTGGAGTTCCAACTGAACTCAAAGCCAATAAGGTCCCAAAAGGCCTCATGCTAGATAAGTTGCCTACACCTTTAAGGCACGCCATCATTCCCCTCCATGACCATTCTCCACGCAGAAATGTGGGATCGTTCACCGTTCCCTCCAGGAGACGGGTTTTACAAGAAGGCTTTGGGTACTTCACATGACGAAGGCTTAGGTTGCTACGCATGGCAAAGGCATGGGGTGCTTCGCGTGGCGAAGGCTTAGAGTGCTTTACATGGTGAAGGCTTCGTGTGCTTCGTGTGGCGAAGGCTTAGAAAGTTATTCAGGGCGAAGGCTTAGAGTGCTTTGGGTGGCGAAGGCTCAGAGTGCTTCGCGGGGCAAAGTCTTAGAGTGCTTCGTAGGGCGAAGGCTTAGAGCACTTCGTAAGGCGAAGGCGTTGAGTGCTTTGCGGGGAAAAGACTTGGAGTGCTTCGAGGGGCGAAGACTTGGAGCGCTTCGAGGGGCGAAGGCTTGGAGTGCTTCGAGGGGAGAAGGCTTAGGGTGCTTCGCATGGAGAAAGCTTGGATGGCTTCACGTGGCAAAGGCTTGAAGGGCTTCGCATGGCGTAGGCTTGGAGCACTTCACAGGGCAAAGGCTTAGAGCACTTCGTAGGGCGAATGCTTGAAGAGCTTCGTGGGGTGAACACTTAGAGTGCTTCGCGAGGCGAATACTTGGAGTGCTTCACGGGGCGAAGGCTTGAAATTTCTATTGGTATGCAAAATTGTCTAGGAAAAATCCCGAGATTGTTGATAATTTTTTTGTAGACCATAATACAACAAAAAAAAAATGATTTGGATTATGCAGACGTTGTTCACCTTTGAAGTAGTATCCTTATATTCATCTTAGATGAGATGTTATGCAACTTCATGTGCGAGGTATTCGGTGCAACACTTCTCCTTTGCAAGATCCATCGCCATGATAGGTGCGAAGTTGTAGCTGTGATATGTGTACCACCCAATATTGTCGACCTTCTTTTGGTCGCCTTTGATGGACGTTGGCCTTTTGGATTAGGAATTGTACATGATTTTGTTATAGGTTCAGTGGAGGGGTACACAGAACCGTTCGCTAAACTTTCTTCAAGTCAGGACGTCAAAAGTTGGGGTTGCTTTGCTTTTGTCTTACTCACTTGGTGTGGCTTCCAAGTTAATGTACAATGTGTCATGTGGAGGAAGGGAGTTGCCGCGACTATTTTCCCGGCGTCTCTGTCTCCTAAGCATGTGAGCCCAATGGTGAATATGTCTCACCTTCTTCAGTACAACGGTTGGTCCAACTTGAACTCCCATCTACTTTTCCACTAGGGTGAGTGCATGTGCTTTGAGAAGATTCCTGATTGATTCGACTTCCTCGCATGTACGTGACATGTGATAGAGTTATGACATGCCCTCCAACTCGTCATACACTGAAGGTTGTTGTCGAAGTTGCACTCTTACCCCATGTGTATAGCTTTATTTTTCGGAGTCGCTTGGAGATGTGTCATGGGACATGGTACAACACTTGAAATTGACGATGCATGGTTAAGTCTAATGCGGAAGGTCGCCTTCCAGACCACTGTCGTATTGGATTCCTTGAAGGCATCGATCCAGCATCTTTAGACGTCTTTCATATGGAGTAGGCCTTGATGTGGGGGAAAGTAGCGTCAAGTTAGGTAGTGTCAATTTCTCGGTGTCTCCATTGTCAAAGCGTGTGAGCGTGCTAATGGGTATCCCATCATCCTCGCTACATCAACAAGAACACCTTGAGCCTTCTTCAACTTGTCCACTAGAGTTGAGCAGGTGTGTGCAATCTGGGAGGTTGCATAAGGTTAATTAGGGGAATAACGTCGATTCCGGTGGTGTCAACTTCCTGAGGTCACCATTGTTGAAGTGTGTGACCATGTTGGTGAGTATGTCCCATCATCCTCATTGTAGCAAAAAGGACATTTTGAGCCTTCGTCGACTTGTCCGCCTGACTTGAGCATGCGTGCACAATTTGGGAGGTTGCATGATGTCATTGGCTCTTATGTGGTACTCAACGTGTGATAGTGCTCCGAAGTGCCTCCCGAGTTATTCATGAGTTGATGGCCTTGGGTGGTGCTGACTTCTTATTCTACGGGTGCAAATTTTTCTCCAGAATCACTCAGTGATATGTCTCGAGAAATTTTCTAGCGACGGTCGCGCTCCTGACTGGTGCGCCTTGGGACGTTCCCCTATCTTTCGTGAGGTGGATTACGTCTCTTAGTAACATCAGATGTTCTGAGGTCTCACAGAAGTCATCATAGGAGCTCTGATTGGACTTGGTCCTGGTTGCTTAGTTGTCCAACTTGCCCGTGCTCCGGTGGTAAGGCGTCGCATCGCGTTCTTCACGAGCTTAGGTGTGCCCTCTTGCATGCCGGGTGGAGCGTTGGTACTTATGCCAAGAGCTCTGGTGACAAGGTTTCACGTCACGTTCTTCATGGGCTTGTGCACATCCTTGTGCATGTCATGCAGAGCCTTGAGAGTCCTGAGCATTGGTGGTAAGGTGTCACACCTCGTTCTTCATGGACTCGAGTGTGTCCTCATGCATGATGTAGGTTGTTCATAAGCCTCCGAAGTTCCGCGTCAGTGTGGAACCAATTTGGGGCTTGTTGTGTGGCGCCTTTCTAGCTAGTCCTCCATCCGCGAGTGGGAAGGTTGTCGTCATGCAGAATGCAGGAAGTGGATTGATGTCAGGGAGTATGCCGGTACTGAGTGGCTTTGACATGGGAAGGACGTCGTAACCACGGGCTAACGCATTTTCTTCCATCATGGAAAATTCCGATTGTAAAACAGGTCACGGTTCCCATTCAGAGTGTTTCAGTTGAATCTTTGGAATCCTATTAAGAATGTCGCTCTAATCGTGAGTCGTTGTGACGAAGACGGTAGGCCTATCCGATCGTTTTGTTCCTCATGTTCTTGTCATGGATGATGAACGATGAACGATGAACAATGATAAAGTTTTTCTTTGAAAAAATCAGAGAGCATGCATTGAGTATTTTTCAATTCAGCTCTCAATGAAAGCAGTAATTGTTGATGCATAAATCGTCCAGACTTGTAGAATTCTTTCTCGATACCTACACACAATAACAAGAAATAATCGGAGTTAAGGTTGAAGCCCAGGGGAGGAGGTGGTTCAACGAAGAACACTCTGGTGCCTAAGTCAGTTTAATCGAGAGAAATAAACTGGCAGAGTTTTAGTATGAGTTTTGAATTACCTTTAGAGGTGAGTGAGGCCCTGTATTTATAGTGAAGTGTTGAGAGTCACCGGAGCGTCTGATTTGTTGAAGGAGATAGTATTTAATAGGTGATTTTATCGAGAGAAATCACTATTATTAACTATATGAATAATAATAAATAACTAGCGAAAAGATTATTTAGTATTGACATTGATCTGTTTAATTAATATATTTAATTGATAAATATATTAAATTAATGTGGAGATCGTGTGTTGCCGTCATCGTTTATATCAAGGGTAATATCGGCATTATGAGAGTTATGGGCCGGCGCCCTCATAATTTTTTGCCAATTTATGATTCAACAAAGTTTTTGCAACCATTATTTTTCAGAATTGCAATTGTGATTTTGGGAGCAGTGCTGAAACCAATCTACAGACTTGAGTTGTAACAATTTTCAAAACTAGTTTCTCTAGTTCCAACTTCCAAGCCACACAATGAGCATAAACATTATCATCCCTGCATCTGATATCATTCACCACAGATTATACTTTCTTCTGCTCCTAAAATCCTCTTCACTCTATCAAAAATGCATGTAGCAATCTAATCATCTCACGGGAAAACCTATATACAAATACCGGAGCAATCACCCATGACCGGGTTCAAAAGAGGTGCAAAAACATTTTCGAACTCTTATTCCAATGAACAATGGCAACAAACATCATCAGAGTCACCAATGCAGCCGGGCGTGCTAGTACCATTGAGCTAGCAGTAAATGAAAAGAGACAGACCAAACCAAGCAAATTTACATGAGATCCTCACAAAAAAAAAAAAATGTAAAAAACATCAACTCAAACTGCTATTTTGATGATCAAATTGAAGCAACTGTTAGATTTCTGCCAACAGAAAATTGATGAGTATCCAATTATGTTCTTGAGTTGGTAGACTCACCTTGATTCTTTCCATTGTCGCCCAATGCGGGTTGTGGAGCTGTAGATTTATTTGACATTGAGATCCCAAGGTTGGCGCAATTCATTCCGATTGTACCTTAATGAAAGAAATGAAACTCAGTTGATGCATAATTACTTATCACCATAGTTATATAAATAACTTGTAAGTCTGTGCTCTTACATTGTTCATGGCAAGGGAAGTAAGTGACATTGAGAAGATTGTAATAACCCTCTGCACAGTCGCAATAATACGTAAATTTTGACGTCTTGTTGCATGAGCCGCCTCCACAATAACTCCACGAGCAAGCTATAAGAACAAATTGAAAATCCCATGAATATGCGCAAGGAAAAAAATAAACCAAATTATGAAGACTGAGTGCCGGTGATAGTCCAAGTATGAGGGTTGATAGTTAATACGATCAAAGATCGATGATTCATTGGCTTTGCTTGCATTATTTGCAGTAGCAGCTGGCGCCTTTGTGCAAGAGTAATTCAAGTTACCTGAAAAAATCCAAAACCATCAACATCATCAAGCCGTTATTTATTTCCACCAACTAAAAGAAAGAACTTTGATCCCAATCTTTGACTTATGGGTGGAATTTCAAACACATCCAAAAAAGTTTCACTCTCACTTCGAAGACAAGATTTATTTTCTGGTGAACATATAATACACTACAAAATTGAACTAGATGGGCATATTTTATTAAACTTCTTGGTTTGTCAATCTTTAGGGCTGTTAACTAATGCTGCATTGCAGAAAGCAAAGGCCATTCAATCACGACAAGACCAAACATTACCAAAACCATTAAGCACCAACCAAATTAACCAACTTTTCAATAGTACAATTCATTCATTGAAAATTCCAGACCACTTACAGTCTAAGACAACGAAATAAATAATTTACAGAAAGAAACAATATTTGACTGATAATTAATATAAACAATCTATTATGTAGTTGAATGTGAAAGAAAGATGAGGCCTTACATTTGGGAATGACACAAGGGAGGAACTTGTAATCAGTGTGGTCAGAAGTCTGCTTCCACCCAGCTTCACACTCGCATTCAAAAAAGAAAGTGGTATTGCTAGAAGCTTTGCAAGTCCCTTTTCCACATTCAATTTCTTTGCACACATCATCTGTTTGATTATCAGAAATCACCCATTCCAATCAATTAAAATGACAATCAAAGAAAACAATACAGACAAAAAACCTAGAAGAGGAACTAGTGAAAATGCTAAGAGAGAAAATGAAATGAAGCACACCTATTATCGGAGAGAAGATGGGAGACAGTAAGTCCTGTATGGGATCAGCAGAGAGTGGCCGGAGAAGAAGAAAGATGGCAAGGAAAGCAAAGAAAACTGTGGAGGAGGACGCCATATCCGATATCTCAATAATCTCAAGTCTGAGAAATGCATACACAAATTTAACAAGCTAATGAAATTAGGCTGCGATGGAAGGAGACATGCATAATCTCAATAATCCGTGGTTTAATTGACTTGATGTTTCTGGGAGGAAATCTCTTAATGAAAGGTTTGCACTTTGCATGGGCAAGTGGGTGGTGCTGGAAGTTAGGCCCGTTAGGGTATTCATCCTCTGCAAATAAATCTTCCGATATATTCAAACGTCTTATTCCAAACTTTAATGCTTTGACTTCCCAAAAAAAGAACACTTATATGCTTTGACTTATGGTGGTGAAGTCTATCCACAAATTTTATATTGACAAGTGACCGTTTAAAGTTTAAACCTCACATTAAAGGCCAAACCTTAGCCCCACTTGGCTTCGCCTTTGGAAACTTTGAAGCAATGTTAATTAACATTTTCAAACAAGACCTCACCTAACCTGATTAATAGGTTGAGGAGGTAGTGAAAATTTTCAAACGGGATGAGGAAAGGTAGACTGCTAGACATGCACATTCATCGTAGAAATGATATATACCCATTACCTAAAATTGTGAAACTGACACGTGATTCATAAATCATATAATTTTTAAATAGTCTTTAATAGTAATATTAACAGCACACAGATACTCACACATTAAATATATATCTACTAGTTAAATATATTATTCAATCAAATTAAAACCTCAATGATATTAATATTCGCACTAAGAATTAATTGTCATTATTTTTAATGATAAACAATTATTATTAATAGTAAATCATTATAAATATCATCATAATGAATAATTATTAAATTATTATATAATATTTTTTATTAAAAATATATTATTTATTAATTACAAAATCAACCGACCAATCACCTCCATGACCCGTAAAACTTCCATATAAATAGTGGAGCTCATTTCATTTTCAAGGTAATTCGTTTCTTCGCTTTGAAGTATTTCCTATTCTTCTCTCAAAGCTAACTTAAGTATCAGAGCGTTTTTAGTTGAACAACCTACCGGGGGCTTCAACCGTAACTTCGATTGTCTCTCATTTACTGTTCATAGGGATTGTAAAGACTTTTATGAACGAGTACGATTTTTGTTTCAACAATTGGTCCTTTCATTGAGAGCCGAATTGAGAAATACTCAAGATGAGTTCTCTAGATTGTTCATTAACGTTATTCATCATTCATCAACTTTGTTCATTATTCATCATACTTCGTTCGTCATTCATTTACTATGCTCGAATTTCTTGAACGATGTTCATCGTTCATTATAATTCGTTCTTCGTTCATCGATTATATTCGAAGATCTTGAACGTTGTTCGTCGTTCATCAGAACTTTTCAAGATCACGGAAGGTTTCAAGATCACGGAAGGGGTATGAGAGAGACCATACCCACCCCTACAACCATCATCTTCATCCTTCCTTGAGACCATAAAGAGACAAAGGGGATGAGAGAGAGGCTGAGAGACGACAGGAGACAGTGGAGCCGCCGCCGGCGCGCGTGCGCGCAAGGAGGGGGTAGGGGGCCTCTTGGAAAGCAGGGAAAAACAAGGTAAAATCATGGGCCTTAGATTTTGGGTTTTGATTTTGAGGTTTTGGATCGATTCTAAAACCATATTCATGTTCTTTGAGCTCATATGAGCTTCTAGGTGCAAGAATGGAACGTTTTAGATGATAGGAGTGCCCGGAACATCGATTCGAAGTTTGGATGAAACATTGGGAGGCTCTATCTTAAAAACTAGGTACTTTCTCACAATTCTGGGTTCAAATTTGGATTCTTGGGCTCGAGTAGCACGATTTCCATATATAGAATGTAGGATTTGGTTGGGAAACGAGAGAGTTATGAAGGTTTGAAAATTGGACAAAATTGGAGTTTTCAAGCCGCTGGCGACGGCGGCGCACGGCGGCGCTGGTCATCTTCTCCGGTGAGCTGTTGTTCGTTGTCTAGCTGACATCAGCGTTGAAATTACTGATGTCAGACCGTTAACCATTGACCAGTTGACGTCAGCGTTGAACATGATGACGTCAACGTTGACTGTTGACTTTTTGGTTGGCTGAACTTTGATTTGCGAGTGGGGGCGCGTGGACACAAACTTCGAGGTGAAACCGATCTTGTTCGAAAGATTTCGACGATCTAAATCCAATGGTGGTGGTTTCAGGTCGATCAGAGGTCGTTTGATAGGTCATTTAGAGGTTTTTAGCCTTGGAAAGCATGTTCGGGACACGTTGACCGTTCTGGGATGTGTGAGGGTTTATGATTAGGACTTGTATCGATGGTTAGTAACCCTTGAGTATGATTTGGACAGGTTCGGACGTCCAGGAGAGTATGGATTAGCCACAGAGTTGCTTACAGCGCGGGATTAGGAGCGTGCATCACATACGGTCTGTGAGTGGATGTTTTCTTTATAAATATGATGCATGCATAGATGTTTTATGTGTTTTATGATCATGATTTGAGATGCATTGATTGCATGATGTTTTGGATATGACTAGGCATTTTTGTAGAAAATGTCGTCATATTACATGTATTTCGAGATTTTTGTTTTATATGATATTTGCGCTTAGGCCGAGTTTTATATATGCATGTGTTTTATGAGATTTTGATGGTTTCAAGGAGAGGCGTGAAATAGAGGATTGATTATCGGCTTTGAATGATTTCACAGAGACGTGTGAAATCGATATTCGGGCATGAGTCCCAGTTGATAAGACTTGACTTGGATTGAATTCAATGATGATTTTGGAAAAGTGTTTTGAATCGTGAAATGGTTTTCGAATTTGGAAATATCTTTCGGGCGTATGACCCAGTTGATTTATGGTTTGACATAGAGTACAGTCAAATGTGAGATATATCGGGTTGTGACCCAGTTATGAGATTATGAAAGATATTTTGGACATGAGGCTCAGTTGTGGATTTGATAAGATTCGAGGAATCCAGGGTTTATTAAGTGTTTATAGACACTATTTTCGGGCTTGTGACCCATTTAATGATATTTCGGGCTTGTGACCCTATTGATGACATTCGGGCTTGTGTCCCTATGATTTTGAGTTTAAAGACTCGAATTTTATTTGAGGGCTTCCGGTTGTGAATATGTTTCCCCAGAGAGCACCCTGGAGATATGGTCACCTCCGAGGTCGGAGATGTCACGATGCGCCTTCTGTCGAGTAGCCGAGAGAGGCGGCAGCTGAGGGAGGCTCGACTCGGGAGTGCGGTATATAAGATCGATTGATGATATTTTCACGATGATCTGGAAATTGTCGGCCAATGATGTGTTCACGGCGACATGCTCAGGATTAGAACAGTCCTTGACCTTATGGGCACGCGTTGCTGGGATTAGAATCGTGACTGATGATACTGATGATGATGGGTGAGATCCCACATGGTTTTATAATTGGGCTGAGGTCCCACATGTTTTATCTTTGGGCTGAGACCCTTTGTGATTTGGTTTTGGGCTGAGACCCTACTGAGGAAATGGTTTCGATTGAGAATCATTTTTCACTGTTTTTTTATTTGAAAGGTAATACGTCTTGCTTTTGAAACAGTATTTGAAATACTATTTTCTTATGCATGCTTGCTTTTACATGAATGGTATAAACGTATTTATGTTAAATCGTTTTTATAACTGATTATTTTTGTCCACTCATAGCTTTTATGGTTTTTGATACCCTTCAGGTTGATCATGGATGCGGGGTGTAGTAGAGATCGAGACATCACATGCCGCCACAAATCCTTGCGTACTCTGGATAACCCCGAGCGGGTTAATGTATTATCCATTGGCTGGCACGTGGTGTCAGAAGGGAGCAGGCACATCCCACGATAATCCAGAGGAATTGGGATGGGTCCTATCATTTTCCCTTCCAAGTGTCCAAGCAGAAGCGTTCAAGACTTTGCCGCGAAGCATCCAAGCCTTCGTCCTCTCAAAGCATCCAAGCCTTCGCCTTTGTGAAGCGTCCAAGCATTCACTCTCATGAAGCATTTAAGCCTTCCTCTTAGAAGTGCTCCAATCCTTCCTCCTAGAATCATTCCAAGCCTTCCTCCTAGAAGTATTCCAAGCCTTCCTTTCGAAAGCACTCCAAGCCTTCTTCTTGGAAGTTGTAAGACCCATGAGCTTAGGAAAGTAAGACTAGTGAACAATCCCACATCGCTCGGGAAGGGAAAGATGAAGCGCCTTATATATATGGCCACGTATCTTCCTAGCATGAGGCTTTTTAGGAGCTCACTGCTTTGGGTTTGGTTGGAACTCCAAAGTTAAGAGAGTTTGGGATGGAGCAATCCCAAGATGCGTGACCACTGGAAATTTTCATGTGAGTTCCCAAAAATAAAACCGTGAGGGCATGACCTAAAGCGGAAAACATCGTGCTAAGGGTGTTGGTTCATGACAGAATGGTATCAGAGCTGGACCTCAATCGGAAGTGTGCCAGCGATGACATTGGGCCACAAGGTGGGTGAATTGTAAGATCCATGAACTTGGGAAAGCAAGACTAGTGAATAATCCCGCATCGCTCGGTGAGGAAAATGTGAAGTGACTTATATGTGTGGGCATGTATGTTCCTAACACGAGACCTTTTAGGAGCTCACTAGCTTTGGATTTGGTTGGTGCTCCAAAGTTAAGCGAGTTTGGGCTGAAGTAATCCTAAGATGAGTGATCATTGGTAAGTTGCGTGTGAGTTCCCAAACAAAAACTGTGCGGGCATGGCCCAAAACAGACAATATCGTGCTAGGAGAGTCAGGTCTTCTTCTAAGAAGCAAAATCCATTACTTGAAGACGAAGTTAAGTCCTCTTCTGAGAGAGAAGTTGAATCAAAGCCCCAACACCGAATGTCGAAGGACACCATGGGGGCATTTGATAAAATCCAAAGCTCTTACTTGAAGACAATGCAAAGATCTTCTCCATAAGTCAAAGTTAAGCCCTCATATGAGAGGCAACTGGAGTTAAAAGGATATCAGTGGATGCTTATGGCACTATAATCAAGAAGTCTCTTTCTTCAATAAGAAACATGAGAAAACAAGTTCCAACAGTTAGAAAAAAATCTCAAGGATTTCTATGTTGAATGGAACAAGCTAGCCAAAAGATTTCAATATGGGAAATGTCACTTCCTAACTCACTGCAATATTTTCACAAGAAACTTCCGCCTCAAATATCTCACAGAGTCCTCAAGTTTCTGCACTTGTTTAAGGATTATAGCCTTCAATTTGATGTGAAGTTTGGGGGCATGCAGCAGAGAATATGGATTGAATTTAAAATTATGAAGTTCTTCTCTCATGAACAATAGGGGCAGTTTCGACGTCATCCTAAACAGTAGCTCATTCTTTAGTACTCTATATCAACATGCCACTCGTCTTGAGATTAATGATAAATTCCCTTATTTGTAACAGAGGAAATGGCATGGGCATCTTCACTACATGTGTCAACTTCACAGATGGAACAACAAATTCTTTTCCTTCAAGCTGGCTAGGATAATGAAGAGAAACATCAAATGCTCCACATAGGACATGTATAATCCTCGATTTTCGAGTCTCACCTTGGTGCCACTTTACTTCAAGCTCAATAGGGCCTTCAAGATCAGGTCTCATCCAAACTAGAAGAAATCTAACCCTACGTTATCACAAGTGAAACTTCGAACAGTGGCAAGTCTAATGCATTTCTAAAGCATATAAGTCACACTGACGTCACCCGTTGCAAGGTTGAGGTAAACCAAAAGTCATTCTACTAACGAGGTCAAAAATGGACAAGCTAAATAGTCTTTGCCTGTTTTTCAGTTCATCCGAAAAAACATTTTCTTTGCATGGCTCATCTCCATCAGACCCACTTTGCTCTCCAATGTGTGAATCCTCCAAGCAATCCAAGTCGCGTGCTCATGGGAAGGAACAAAATCGATGAGCCAAGTCAGAAACTCCTAGATTCCAAACCACAGGACTGACAAGTAGATAGTGAATGACAGCTAGAGCTCATCTATGTTGAAAGCCTCCAAAAGTCCATTGCTCGTATCCACTAGCTTCCAAACTGCAAGACTGGAAAGCATATAACGGATGACAGTTAGAATCCACATGCACCGATAACCTCCATAAGTCCACCTGCACATGACAAGAGAGTGCAAACCACACTGACATCAAATCCCTAGAAATACTGATGTCAGTTGCATAATGTCCTCCATAAGTCCATCCACGTGTGGCAGAAGAGTGCAAACCACACTAAGATCAACACCCTCACAATAGTGATGTTAGTCGTAAAATGTCCTCCATAAGTCTACCCATGCATGATAAGAGAGTGCAAACCACGCTGACACAGCTCCGTCAAAATGTTGATATCAACCATAGAATGTCCTCCATAAGTCCACCAACACATGATAGGATAGTACAAATCATCCTAACATCAGCTCCCTCATAATACTGATGTTACTCGTAGAATAGCCTTCGTATCTGCCAACTAGCAACTCCCACTAAGTGAGTTAAATAAAATTTAACTAAAATTCTGCCTTTCCACATCTTGAAACAACCGTCCCTGAAAATAGAGCACAACACCATTTGAATCACTGCAATTGGACTCTCCAAGCTCTCGAAATCGTCGAAAGAGAGAAACTGAAAAAAAAAAAACCAATTTAAACTGTTTCTGGAAAATATATATGCCATATATCGCATTAAGAAAGAAATGGAAGTTGTCAGATTTTTCAAAATAAAATTGGGAAGATTGGTTGCAAAAAAAAAAAAAAGAAAAAGGAAAAAAAGTTAAAAAGGCACCATCACTTTTCACCCATATGTGCAATGGCAAAGGAAAAGGTGCAGAAGTCGTGGCTCTATCCCACAACGCGCCAAGCTGCATCATGTGACAGGACCCATCCCTAACCCCTCAGGATTAACGCGGGATGTCCTGCTCCCGTCTGGCATCTCGTACCAGACCAGAGATAATACCGTGTCCCACTTGGGGTTTCCATTATATGCAGCTTCATGTGATGCCTCGGTCTCTACTACAGCCCACATCCGTGATTAACCTGTAGGGTGCCAAAACCAACCAAACGTGTGAGTGGACAAAAATAAACAGTTTCGAAAACCATTTATCAAAAACAACATTTAACCCTCCATTTTACAAAGCATGCATGCATATCAATTTAAAACTATTTCTTTCCAATAAAACAGTAAATCAGTAACATACGAAAACCTCTGCAATTATTGCAAAACCCACACAGGTAAAAAAATATAGACACCAAATCAATAAATCAAAATCATCGAGACCCATTATCATATTTGACATCTGTCACATACCATCACATCATCATCATTCGTTACGATATCCACGCACCGCGTGCAATCAAGCTCTAGGACAGCTCACGTCCGAGCACGTAGCCGAGAACACATCTACGGCCGACGTTCATATCGTTTCCATGAACAAATCAACGGTCGACATCCATGTCGTCGTGAACGAATCATCAAACAATCTTATACATCATAAGTACTCCTGAGTCGAGTCTCCCACGGTTGCTCGACAATAGGCAGTGCATCGTGGCCTCTCCGAGGAGGGGGGGACACAGCGTATCCCGGAGACAAGCAACAATCATCATAGGGTACTCTCCGGGGAAATATATTCACAACCAGAGGCCCTCTCCGGGGAAACACATTTCTACCAAAGTCATATCAATCATCTCGGAGAATGGTTATTTTGAAAATAGTGGAAACATTTTCATAAACTGTTGTATCTCAAATCAAAACAGATGTTTGCATAGGGTCTCAGCCCGAAATATGGTTTCCAAAAAAACTCATAAAATTAGTGTCCAGTCCTCATTTCACAATACTCAAAATCATTTACAATTGGGTCTCAATCCCAAAATACTAATTTCACGCAAATCGGTAAAACCTTTCACATCCAAATCATGAGCAAACCAACATATCAATCTTTATGCAATTCATCATTCAAAACAATATGCAAACCTTGCATTTCAAATCACATTCATAAAACATTAAAACATATATGCATGCATCATTTATAAACCAAAGTCCACTCACAGACTGCACTCTCACAATCCGCACTGTAAGCCACTCCGAGGCTAATCCAACATGTCGGGAACGTCTGGACCTATCCAAATCAAACTTAAAGGTCCCTAACCATCTATACAAGTCCAAACCATAAACCCTCAAAACTTCTGGAACAGTAAACGTGTCCCGAACATGCTTCCCGAGGCTAAAATCCTCCAAATGTCCTATCAAACGATCTCCGATCAACCTGAAACCACCACCATTGGATTCAGAAATCTTTTGAACAAGATTGGCTTGACCTCGAAATTAGTGCCTGCACGCCTACATGCCCCGATCAAACCTCACACGCGCCTAGTCAACGTTGACGTCAGCCCTAGCCGACGTCGCTGCTGACGTCAACCTGACAGGTCTGACATTTGATAGTCTGATAACCTACCACGTGTTACACCTTGATTGGTGCCATGTGTCACCCTCCAACACTACCACGTCATATGATGATGTCACCCACTGACGTCATCACTACCATGTGTCACTAACAAGTCTAACACCTCTCTAACATCGCTGATGTGGACTTACCACATCAGCTGCCATGTCACTTGACACATTTTAACAGCTCCCCACATGGTACCAACCGGTCTCTGCCACATGGGCTAACAGGATGACGTGGGTTGCCATGTCAGCATTGTCTACCTTTAGCAGGTTGACCCGCGACCCTGCAATCGGGTCACTCGACCTGGCTAGAACTCAGCCTTCTGACCACCGTTCTTCACGATTTTTCTTCCATTGCGATCGTATGACCCCTAGAAATTAATCTACGATTTAAAAAGGGGGAAAACACACTGAAAAACCTCCACCCAAGGTTGAAGCTTACGACCAACTTTCGAATCCCTCTCCAGCCAATCTAACCATCCATTCCCCTTCGTTTTCATCCTTGTGAACTCACCCAAACTCAAAGAATAAAACCCAGTCATCAAAACACAACTATAAGACCCCAATTCAAAACCCACGGTTTACCTGGGTTTCACGGCCAGCCAGCCACCGTCGTAGCTCCGCCACCACCACCGTCTCTCTCAGTCCATCTCGACCTCACTCTTTGTCTCTCTCTCTCAATAGCAGCAGGTGAAGATGGGAGAAAGAAAATGGGGGAGGGGATTTCGGGTTGTTCGAACAAAGAAGGGGGATGCATGTAGGTGGGATGATAGGCCAATGGGATAAGTGACACTTGTCACTCATCCATTAGTCTAGATGAGATATTTTGGGCCCCACTGTTCAAACAACCAAAGTCAAATTCTCGTAATTCGTGCAACTATGAATAGTATGGAAAAATTATTTTTGACACGTAAGTTTTTCGTACGATGTTCGATCTCGACATGCTGCATGTCTACATACTCGTATCACCTCGATCTATGTAATGGACCTCAATCCACGTGTATTTGACCACTAGGGTCAAAAATCAACATTTTCACCTATCGAGGGCCAAAATTGTCATTTTATCTCGATCGTTCGATAATCCTCGATTAATCCCCGATTAATTCTCGATAATCTCGTAAATTCGGGATAGATCGTTACATCATGTCAAGAAATTTTCACATAGATGCTCACCCAGGCTTTACTCACGCGACAAGAACATCCTACGCCAAGCTGAACTCGTGGTCTAGCCTCCACTCGTGCACACATCACCTTCAAGTGTATCTCTGCCAAGTCGTTACTTCTCGGTGATATATTGGTCATCTGCAAGCTCTTGCACGCGCCTACAACATCAGACGCATTTGTAGAAGACCAAAAACAAAGTAAAAAAGCTTTTTTTTCTACCAGCAAAAGACCCATTTCAATTTTTTTGCAAATGGAAACATCATTCCTCCATTTAAGTAATTATTTTTTACTCGAAAATTAATGGGTGAATTAACTGGAGGCCTCCACAACCTTTACTTACTCTTCACCAACGACAAAGCAAAGAAGAAAGATTTGTACTTTGAAATGGAGGTTACAAGCTCATAGAATTAATTGGAGCTATCAATGACTCTCCTCAATGAAAAAATGAAACCTCTAACTATTATTGATTGAATAAAGTTCAAAATAAAAAATCTTTAGTTATCAATGAGAAGGTTACATACAGAAGGGCCACAACCTAAACCTAATCATGTAAGCAATAAACCTAATGCCTACTTGTATCAGCTTGATGTGACATTCTGAATTCAACAGAATTTGTCCTCCAAGATGAAGTCGTACTCCCAATATAATTTATAGGGACTACCAAAACTTACATCCCTTAGGATGCCTTGAATTCTTAAGCGATGTAGGGGTATTTGTGAAACCATATACTACCGAAAAATTGTAGAGCTGCCACATGGCGCATAAATCATATAATGTCCAAATTACCCCTAATAATGACATTAATGGCGCGCAGACACTCACGCATTAAATAATATATTTATCAGTTGAATCTATTATTTAATCAGGTAAAGTCTCAATGATATTAATATTCTGCTTGAGAATTAATTGTCATTATTCTTAATAATGAAAAACTATTATTAATATTAAATCATTATAAATATCATCATAATGAAAAATTATTAAATTATTAAATAATATATTTTATTAGAAAGATATTATTTATTAATTACAAAATTAACCCACCAATCAGAACACTCTGTGACTCCCCGAGGCTTCCTTATAAATAGTGGAGATCATTTCACTTTCAAGGTAATTCGTTTATTCGCTTTGAAGTATATCATATTCCTTTCTCGAAACTAACTTAAGCATTAGAGTGTTCTTGGTTGAACAACCCCCCGAAGCTTCAACTTTAACTTTTATTGTCTCTTATTTACTGTTTGTAGGAATTGTGAAGACTTTTTCGAGCGAATACGATTTCTGCTTCAACAATTAGTTTCAAGTTGAAACCCGGATAGACTATCGAGGGTGATGGCCTAGTGGTAATGCCTTACTCCCATGAGGTATGGTGGGTGGAGGTCATGTGATCGAATCTCATAATCTCTTATTTGCTAGTTCTTTGGTGGGGCTGAGGTCACGCGTTCGTCCTATTGTGGCAAGTAGTTATGACTCATTGCAGACATTGCTCAAACGTGTAGGAGCCCCTATTGTCAGGACCCACCCCTAATCCCCCGGGATTAAGGGCTAAATCCCGATCCCGTCTAACTTACGCATGACACGTAGGCTAAACTGACGTCCAACCTTCATGTGACACGTAAGTCGGACCAGGGATTCTCGAATCCAGCCATCCGAACTACTGTGGATCACGGGTGTGATGTCTTCATCTCTCTCGACCAACAGCCGCACCGCAACAACCTGGAGGGTATCGAAAACACGAAAAGACTGTGAGTGGATAAAAATAAAGTATAAGTTTAAAAATAGTTCATAAAACAAGTACATTTATACCCTCCACGCAAAAACCAATGCATGCATATCAAGTCAAGTCATGAAATCCTTCCTCTCGAAAACCATCAAGGAAAACCCAATTAAATCCGCTATTCAAATCCAGGCCTCAGCCTCAAATCACAAATCCATCTCAAATTCGGGAACTCAGTCCCAAAACTCGTCAAATCCAATTCATCCGGGCCACTGCCAAAAACATCAGAAAACCAGTGAAAAACTAGTGAAAAACATCAATCATACAAGTTTACTGGATCTCAAGTGCGCCCGAGTCTTTAAACTCAAAACACAATGCACACTAACCAGGCCTTCCCGAGATATCATCGAGTCTTTAAAATCAAAACACAAGCGCAGGCCTCGGGGGGTATCATATCCGAGTCTTTAAACTCAAAACATATACCGAGTCTTTAAACTCAGAACATATCAATCCAGGGCCCTCCCCCCGACAATCAATTCGAGTCTTTAAAATCAAAACCAGATCCAGTGGATTTTCTTTTCTTTCCGGGTCTTTAAACCCAAAAACATTTTCAAGCAACAGTGAAAACCACAGAAAATCCACAGTCGAATTCGCAACAATGATTCCGTAAGCCGGTATCCGGAACCACTGTCCCGAACCAAATCCAGACTTCCTTTCCAAACCTCAAAACCGAATTCAAAACATCATTTCCGAAATCACAAGAACATGGCTCAAAGACCGAAATCACTTTCCAAAATCCTTTTACTTTCTTTAAAATCAAATCTTATTTCAAATCCCGAAATCAAATCAGTAAATCCAGGTTCAAATCACAATACCCATAAAAATCTCGTAAAACGTGAAATACCGTAATTTCCTCGAAAAACGTGCAAAACCGTAAACCATC
Source organism: Prinsepia uniflora (assembly GCA_032719365.1). NCBI lineage: Eukaryota > Viridiplantae > Streptophyta > Magnoliopsida > Rosales > Rosaceae > Prinsepia > Prinsepia uniflora. Next base: position 56,556,371 of record CM064863.1, on the reverse strand, counting down.
ACAATCATAAATCAAATAATAGAATCAAGTATAGAAAACATATAAAAACATATATGCATGCATCAAGAGTTAGAAAGCAAAGTCCACTCACAGACCATTCCAACGTCGCCTCGATACGCGCGCACTGACGCCGTCCCCGGCCATCCAGCTATCCTCGGCTTTCCCGAACCTGTCCAAAGCTCATAACGAGGTTACTAACTACTTCACAAAAGTCCTACTCAAATCCCATAATTTTCCCGAACTTCTAAGGGTACTTAAAACGGAACCCTAAACCTTCGATCCAGCAGAACTAACCCTAAGCAAAGTGGCCGCACAAAGTGGCTGCGCGTGGGCCTCGCGCGCCTGTACAGTTACTGTTCATCTTCTTCCTGGAGACCGTGCACTGTTCTGGACCGGCGTGGCCGGTTCTCCGCCGTCCCTCAGCCAAATTTGCTCCTTCCAACTCCCCTAGCTTCGTCCTACCCTAAGCAACCTAATTCTCAAGTCAAAACACGACATCAAAGCCTCTAGATCATCACCCAGACTCGAACCAGAAACCCCCCGAAACCCTTGTTTCTCAATCCGACCACCCGTGTTTCCCCCCATCACAGCTTCTACTTCTACAAGTTCCTAAGGACCTAATGAGTCGACTAGGACTTACCAGACACCTCGACCCAGCCCCAAAAGCCACAACTTTCAAATTGGACCAAAACGGAAAAACAGAGGAATAAGAAACCTTACCGTCGTCCTAGCCCCACCGTGCTCGCCGCCGCGTTCCCTTGAGTCCACTACACTCCTTAACTACTCCTCCGTCCTCTAAACACCACCAGCCACCACAATTGATCAAGCACGGCAGCACCACCACCAAACTCTCTCTCTGTTTTCCTGAGAACTCACCCTCTCCTCACACACCAACACTCAACTCTCAGTATTCTCAACTCAGTCCCTGCACTCTCAACCTCCCTCTGAACACACTCACCCACTCAAGAATTCTCACCTCCCTGCAACTCGATCAATTCCTCCCTCAATCTCAATCGCTGTTTCTCTCCAGCACAAACACAAACACGACTCACCCATTTTAATTTCACCGTGCACAAACACTAGAACCCACTAGATACATGCCACCTGTCACAATCCCATGGTCCCTAACTCAAAATATCCAATCACTCTTGTACACTTGTCCTCATCTCTTTTGCACAAATCCCAATGCACCAAAAGACCAAAATGCCCTTGTCCATCAAAATTACCATTTTGCCCTTCACCATTCTAGACCCGTAACTCACTCGTCCTATGTCCGATGAAAGCATGCCGCCTGTAGTTGAACTCAGGATGACGAGATCTACTTAATGGTCCTCGGTCTACGTGAAAATCTGTCTAGAAAAAAGTCAACATTTTTCCTCTATTTTAATCAAAATTACGGTAACGCCCTTATCCTTCCGAACACCCTAACTTTCTCCTCGGATGTCGGAATCGGGCGTGCCACCTGTCTACGGACTCGTGACGTCCCGAACTACGTCACAGTCATCGGTCAATGCCCAATTGACCGCCCAAACTAAATGACAGGACCCACCCCGATTGTCACCTCGATAACCGGGACGGACCCTGCTCCCGTCTGACAATCACACATAAAGTACCAAAACAACCTCAAGAAACCATAAGTATAACTATCAGACCAGTGAGAAAAATGTAATACAACAGTAACACAGAGCATAGTATTATACAAAACAGGCACAAAAATCCTACTAGGCTATCCATGCATCGAAAAACGCCGCAAAGCTCTATGCCTCTGTCCCTGCCTCAACGATCACCTCAACGCTTTTTACCACGACTTGGAGGGTAATTTAAAACCAGAAAAACGTGAGTAGACTAAAAAGAAAACAAACGTATGAAAACAATTTACGAAACAAAACAGAATTTTCCCTCCGTTTTAAAGAAAACATGCATGCCTAACTAAGTACAAGAAAACAGTGATATAAACAGTAATTAAGCCTTCCAAAAGCGTATCACAAAAGCAAGATGTACCAATAGTAATGTCATGATCAAACCTGCTGGGTCTATCCGAGTCTTTAAACTCAATCCAGGCCTCAAATGTAATCCAAGTCTTTAAACTCCCGAGTCTTTAAACTCAACAGGCCTACGGGGGTAATATCGTAATATCCGAGTCTTTAAACTCCCGAGTTTTTAAACTCAATCCGGGCCCGCCTCTGTCATATATATAATCCTGGTCTTTAAACCTAATATCCAGATCCATCAAATCCAATCTAAATCATTTGAAAACCATTTCTAAGTCCATATCCAAACCTGAATCCAAAACCACTGGTCTGACGCCATTCCGGCATCCAGAACTGTCATTTCGAACCCACATAGGAAATCTACTTTTCAACTTAAAACCAAATTCCCGTTTTTCCGAAATCCGATTTTAAAACCGAAAACCTTGTTTGTCAAATTATGTTTCAAAACCCATTTATCATCATATAAAATTCGTATTAAAAGCATGGCATGAAAATCACATATATAACATTTCTCGGAAAACGTGCTAAAACCCGTAAATGTCTCGAAAAATGTGCAAACAGGTCAAACAATTATGATATAAGCAATGATCATGAAAACATGCGTAAAAACATAAAACATGTAGATAAAGACAGTTAGGCATGCTCGTTAAAAGAGAAGGAGTCCACTCACAAGTCCGAACGCATCAATTGCGCTCCGTGCGCTCCTCAACCGTCTCAGGAGTGTCCCGTTCTGTCAAAAGTCACAAAATCGGGTCACAATTACTTCAAAAACGCTTATCCTAATTTCCCCAATTTTTCGGAATTCCGAACGTAAATTAAACAAAAACCCTAAACCTTCGAACCCTCGAACAAACCTAACCCGATGTCCGATTGACATGAAACTTATCTTAAAAGATTCGTTATAACATTTAGACTCAAAACCATGTTGGAAGGTTCCTCAGATTCCTCCCCACGCGCCCTCACGCACCGTCCAAAGTGGCTGCGCGTGGGCTTCACGCGCCTGCTACAGTGTCATCGTCAACCTCTGTCCAGCCAGTTCAAACCGGGCTGGCTGACCTGAACCGGCGTGACCGGTTCTCACTCAATACCAGTCCAAATTCAACCCAATCAATCCCATTAGTTTCGTCCTGGTTTGTATGATCGATTCCACTAATCAATTCGTGAAGTAAAGGCCCTAATCTCATCGTCCAAAACTCGTAGAAAAATACCCGAAACCTCTGTTTTGGTTCCCAGCCAACCAGACAATCCCCCATCACGGCTTCAAGCTTAAACGACTCCTAAAGACCTACTGAGTCTCACAACACTCACAAAATCCTTCGACTCAGCCCCAAAAGCCACGATTTTTGAAATGAAAAAAACGGGAAAAACAAGGGACAGGGAAACTTACCCTTGCTCCGATCTCCACCGTGCTCGCCGCCGTGTCCTACTGAGTTCACAAGACTCCTTTCGAGTCCATGACCACCACCACGTCTCCTATTTAATGGATTGCTCAACTGGGGTGCACAACCGTGCACGGTGTCCCTGCTCTGTCTCCTGGTTCTGTTTGCTTACACACACACACACACACAGTCACCTTCTAGCCCTCACTAAAACACGATTACAACTCAACAACCTGTCCTCGATCACTCACTCAAGCTCAAGGTGTTCAATCACTTGAAATCGATCAAGAAAGTCTCACGGTCTCACTCTCCTTGTTTCTGCAAAATTGGACGATTGCACGGTTTAAACTTGTGAAAATTGTGGCCATGCACACAATAAACTCTCCTAGAAACCTCTAGGTCTCCACCACGTGTCCAACTCTCCCTGGACAGAAAGAAAAATATCCAATCACACACTCACATGTGGTCTTATCTAATTGGCCCAAGGTGAAAAGACTAAAATGCCCCTAAGGCCAAAATTACCATTTTGCCCTTCAACTTCCTAGGCCCATAACTAATCCGTCCGACGTCCAATGACAGCGTGCCGCCTGTCGTTGTACTCAGGACGTCGAGACCTATCTAACGGTCCTCGGTCTACGTGAAAACCAAGCGTCCACCAGAAAGTCCACATTTCCTCCAAATAACCAAATTTACGGTAAACCTTCCGAGTGCCACCTATCTACGGACTCGTGACGTCCTAAACTACATCATGGTCAATGGTCAACGCTCGTTCAACCTACAAATCAAAAAGTCAACTTTTGGCACACTATTCACAAGGGCAAAATCGTCCTTTTTATACAAATCTTTTACAAAATTACATTTGTACCCTTCTTGAAGGTACGGGTTGTTACAATCTACCCCCTAAAAAGAATTTCGTCCCTGAAATTCAGTGAAACAAGTGAGGGTACTTCCCTCGCATTAAGGCTTCAGGTTACCATGTAGGTTCTTCCACCTGATGATTCCTCCACAAAACTTTAACTAGGGGAACTGTCTTCCTCCGTAAGACTTTATCCTTCCGATCCAAAATCGCTACAGGCTGCTCTTCAAAGCTCAAATTTTCTCTAAGATCAACATGTTGCGCCTCCAAAATATGAGAGTCGTCCCGGATATACTTCTGAAGCATAGATACATGAAAGACATTATGTACCTTTGCCAAGTCTGCTGGTAAGGCCAATCGAAAAGCAACAGGACCAATCCGCTCCAAGATCTCATAGGGTCCGATGTAGCGAGGACTTAACTTCCCTCGCCTGCCAAACCGTACGATTCCCTTCCAAGGAGATAGCTTCAAGAAAACCCAGTCTCCTACCTCAAACTCTAGATCTCTGATCCTACCGTCAGCGTAGCTCTTTTTTCGGTCCTGAGCTGCCACCAAGATATCATCGATGAACACAATCACAAAACGATTCAGGTATGACCGGAACACTCGGTTCATGAGATCCATAAACGCTGCTGGGGCGTTAGTCAATCCAAAAGGCATCACTACAAACTCATAGTGGTCGTACCTGGTCCGAAAGGCTGTCTTAGGTATGTCCTCCTCTCTGACTCAGAGCTGATGATATCCAGAACGAAGATCAATCTTCGAAAAGTACTGGGCTCCCTTGAGCTGGTCGAGTAAGTCATCAATCTGGGGTAGGGGATACTTGTTCCTGATGGTCACCTTATTCAACTGCCTGTAGTCAATACACAATCTCAAACCTCCATCCTTTTTCTTGACAAACAGTACTGGCGCTCCCCAAGGCGATACACTCGGTCGAATAAATCTCATATCTACCAACTCTTGTAACTGTGCCTTTAATTCCCTCAATTCGGCTGGCACCATGCGATAAGGAGTCTGAGAGATAGGCTGCGTACCTGGAAGTAAATCAATTGTGAACTCAATGTCTCGGTGAAGGGCAATCCTGGAAACTCCTCCGGAAAGACGTCGGGAAACTCCCGCACAACTGGTATATCCTCCGCCCTCACTGATGTAGCACGTGTATCCACTACGTGAGTTATGTAACCCTGGCACCCCTTTCTCAGCAACTTACTAGCTTCCAATGCTGAAATAACACCCGTAGGGAGTGCACGCTGATCACCCTGGAACGTAGTCTCTGGTAACCCTGGACTCCGAAAGGTCACTCTTCTATCGAAGCACTCGATAGAAGCATGATGTCTAGTTAACCAGTCCATACCCAGAATAACATTGAAGTCATGTAAGTCCAACAATAACAAGTCTGCCTCTAACTCAACCTCACCTACCAACACTGGACACTCTCGCAGAACCTAGTCACCACCAACACCTCACCAGTCGGCGTACTCACCCCCAAGGCACAATCCAAGGTAGACACCTCTCTCTCCGTAACCAAACTACAACTCCGGGCGATAAACGAGTGAGTAGCCCCGGGATTTATCAAAGCAAAAACAACATGGCCAAGTATGGTAAGTGTACCTGACACCACTCCGGGTGCTGATCTGGCCTCCTGCTGGGTCATAGCAAAAACTCGCGCCTGAGGTCCTGATGACCGACCGTGTCCTCTCGAACTACTCGTGGCACCACCGCCACCTCTAGGGCCTGCCGCCCCTGACACTGATGCAGTACTCCACCCGGGCTCTGCCGCACTTCTACCTACTCCACCCTCCTGGGGTAACAACGGGCACTCACACCGAAAGTGGCCTCGCTCTCCATAATAGTAACAGATATCTATACCGGGTCCACCAGTCTGCCTCCCAGTAGAAGCAACAGAAGTCGCACTCACCTACGGGGTCGGCTGTGCTCTAGCTCCTCGAAATCCAGACCCTTGAAAACTATATGGCCTGCCAAACCGGGCACCACCAGCCGATGAAGTACCACCATGGTTGCCTCGCTTCGGGTTCCTCTGACTCGACTCTCTAGGAAAAGAATGCTCACGGCGTCGCACACTGCCCGAGTACTGTGGCCGTGCAGGCAAACTAGCCTCTACTCTCACTGCAGCGTCTGATAGCTCCCTGAAAATAGCAAATGAGCTGGCTGTCACAATGGCTCTAATCTCTCCTCGTAGATCCAACTCAAACTGACGACACTTCTCAGCCTTGGTAGCCACAAATGCAGGAGCGAAACGGGACAACATCTGGAACCACTGCTCATACTCGGCTACTGTCATGCACCCCTGTTTCAGCTGAAGAAATTCCGCCTCCTTGGCATCTCGGAAAGAGCGGGGATAGTACTGATCCAAGAACCTCTCCTGGAAAGTCTCCCAAGTCACAGTATGAGCGTCCCAGCCTGACAACTCCAGCGAATACCACCACTCATATGCTGCACCGTCTAACAGAAAAGTAGCCAACAACAAGCGATCCTCTGGAGGGCATCGCATCACTCCAAAAATCCGCTCAAGTCGGGTGATCCACCGGTGTGCTTCCTCTAGGTCTGCCCCACCACTGAACGTCGTAGCCCCTAGACGCTGAGCTCGCTCTATAGAAGCACTCTTTGCTTCACTCGCTACTTCGCCCGCAGGTCGTGGATGGGGATCACGTCTCGGAGGCATGGTCGATCGCCCGCTGAAAGAGGCATAGAGTTAGTAAAACGACCTAAATACGACCTCGTACCGACACAACTGACAAACCTATGCTCTGATACCAATTGACAGGACCCACCCCGATTATCACCTCCATAACCGGGACGGACCCTACTCTCGTCTGACAATCACACTTAAAGTACCAAAACAACCTCAAGAAACCATAAGTATAACTATCAGACCAGGGAGAAAAATGTAATACAACAGTAACACAGAGCATAGTGTTATACAAAACAGGCATAAAAATCCTACTAGGCTATCCACGAAACGGAAAACGCCGCAAAGCTCTATGCCTATGTCCCTGCCTCAACGATCACCACGACGTTTTTTACCACGACCTGGAGGGTAATTTAAAACAAAAAAAAAACGTGAGTCGACTAAAAAGAAAACAAACGTACGAAAACAATTTATGAAACAAAACAGGATTTTCCCTCCGTTTTAAAGAAAACATGCATGCCTAACTAAGTACTAGAAAACAATGATATAAACAGTAATTAAGCATTCCAAAAGCGTATCACAAAAGCAAGATGTACCAATAGTAAAGTCCTGATCAAACCTGTTGGGTCTATCCGAGTCTTTAAACTCAATCCAGGCATCAAATGTAATCCGAGTCTTTAAACTCCCGAGTCTTTAAACTCAACAGGCCTACGGTGGGTAATATCGTAATATCCGAGTCTTTAAACTCCCGAGTCTTTAAATGGGCCCTGCCCGAAATCGTTTCGCAACATTACAATGGGCCCTGCCCGAAATCGCCATACTACAGCCAACGTCTGCCAGGGTAGAAAATAAGAAGTCAACCCCAATGACTTCGGAATACCTATCACCAAAAACGAGCACCACTCTCGTTCCCCAATCACAACTCTCCTCGAAACTAAGGTTCCAACCATGTTGGAAATAGACATGCTCCCAGCGAGATGTCAAGTCCAACCACTGGACTTCCCACATCCCCAACTCACTTGGACAACCACGTGTCCGCAACCAATCCATTATTATTTCGTTCGCACATCCCAACCTTGACAGGTTCAACACTCGATTCTACAAGTTATTCTCGCTCACAAAATCCCACATCTATATCACCAATGGTTTTCCTCGTCTTTTCCAATTCCAATCATTTCCTTGTCCTTATCACACTAATCTCGGAGTTGCCAACAACTCCCCAAATCCACTAATTCTCCTGACCTCCTTGGCCCTCGTCCATCGGACCTCCCGGTCAAAAAGTCAACATTTGGCCACTAATATGCCAAATTACCAAAATGCCCCTCGACTTCCGAACATCATAACTTTCTCCTCGAATGTCGGAATCGAACGTGCCACCTGTCTATGAACTCGTGACGTACCGAACTACGTCACGGTCATCGGTCAAAGTCCGTTTGACAGCCCGATCAAAAAGTCAACATTTTACCCATGATTAGGGGCAAAACGGTCATTTCGCACCTTTTGTTCGATTTCGCCCTACTAACCACCGATCAACCTCACTAATCAAGATTAGTCACTAATCTAATCCCGGAATTCGGGACGGGTCGTTACAACCTTCCCTCCTTAATTAATTTCATCCTCGAAATTCCAACTGATCTAAACTCAAACGTTCTTCCCTCCTTAATTAGTTTCGCTCTCGAAACTCGACCACCCTGATTCCACAAACACCCCGTGGAAAGTGGAATCAACCTCGAAACACGTGTACACCCGTACACCAACTAATCAGAACAAACTGCACTCAAACGTACCACTAGAACTCATAACGCAACGACTACATTCGACCCCATCAAATGACTGAAACTACCTGTTTCGAATTGACACCACTTGTCAAATCTACCCGTTCGTTGGCGCAACAACTTGACGGTTCCTTTCCCGCTCACCAATCTATCCTGGTATTTACTCCCACTGGGAGTCATCAGACCTCACTCAACAATCTACGTTGTCACATCCCGACAATCTGTCACCATTTGGCAGTTGTCAGTCGAAAACTGACACTAGACTCACTCGTGGCTACTCAATCCACCAACTTATTTGACTCACAAATACACTTACCAACATTTCTCCCGACTCGTGTGTAATTAGACTCATCGGAAATACCATGACCCATTGCATAGTAATGTCCGGTCCACGACTAATCCAATGGTTCAGAACCAATCCGACTGCCAACACGCTCACTGACACACCTCGGGTATAACCCGTCGACCAGACTACAACCACCTAGGTCATAGCCAGACACGTTCCAATAATGGAGTACATTTGCCCAATCCAACATGAGACAAATCGAAACTTCACCCACCATCTAGTTCCAATTCCGAATCCGAATCCGCAATTTCGTAAGAAATTCCGAATCCAAACCCAGACATCACATTTTAATTCATATCCAAATCCGAATCCAAAATCATTATTCCGTAAGCTAGCATTTGGAATAATCATTCTGTACCCAAATCCGGAAATCCATTTTCAAGTTCCAAAATCGAATCCTGAATCGTCACCCAGAAATTCGATTCCAAAACCCGAAATCTTGTTCACGTCTACCAAGACACACCCAAAACCGAACCTATCGGTCACCTGCCCAATACACTCGATTGACTTCATAGGGAAGCCAATCCAACCTCCACACGTCTAAGGTTGACAAAATCCGATCATGTAGGAAACCTACTCACCCGAGTAATATACCATACGGGATCCACTTCGAAAAGAAGTTCAGTCCCGTCATTTACGACTCACATACCAAAGTTCGTATCGATCCTTGTCATTCTACCTAGGAAAACCCAAGGATGATCCAAAATGATGACGTCAAAACTCATCCTACGTGGATACAAACAAAACTCGCTGCACTCACCGCGCCATGTATTCCAACATCGTCTGCCACCAAGCAGAAAATGAGAAATCTTGACTACCTAATTTTGAATACACAGCTCCTCCTGATGATCCTAAATCACACATGGGCCCACCAACCAATACACGCTCAACGTACTGGTAACTACAGCCAACGTCTGCCAGGGTAGAAAATAAGAAGTCAACCCCAATGACTTCGGAATACCTATCACCAAAAACGAGCACCACTCTCATTCCCCAATCACAACTCTCCTCGAAACTAAGGTTCCAACCATGTTGGAAACAGACATGCTCCCAGCGAGATGTCAAGTCCAACCACTGGACTTCCCACATCCCCAACTCACTTGGACAACCACGTGTCCGCAACCAATCCATTATTATTTCGTTCGCACATCCCAACCTTTACAGGTTCAACACTCGATTCTCCAAGTTATTCTCGCTCACAAAATCCCACATCTATACCACCAAAGGTTTTCCTCGTCTTTTCCAATTCCAATCATTTCCTTGTCCTTATCACACAAATCTCGGAGTTGCCAACAACTCCCCAAATCCACTAATTCTCATGACGTAGGGGACGTCATCCCAAGATTACTCAAGTCTCAATCATACCTTTTTACCCACTCAACACTTGTCATTTTACCACTGTCGGGACTGATCCCAACACATCACAATCTCAACTGGATCCCAACCAGTCCATCACTCAACCACTACCGAATCTCAAAGACCGAACATATGTCCATCATGACGGAGTCACACCCCAACTCGTGGCTCGTCGTCATCACAACCACCGACACTAGCACCAGCGCTAGTACCAGTACCAACACACTATCAACAACACTAGTACCAGCACCCATGCATCCATACCAGTATCGGCACAAAAGTCCAACCTACAAACATCCATACTTGCACACCCTGTGCAAATATGACAACTCTGGATCTCCGCTCATATCGAACGACGATCCCGTACCTCTACTCGTACCTCCTGGATCTCCGCTCATACCGAACGACGATCCCGTACCTCACAACTATGGGTACCACCATTCTGACAACCCACATCAGGATGATGAACTTTCCCTGAACGTCCCCTGATCCCCAAGTATTGTAACCACACTACATACCCTCGATAGCCAGTCATCTCCACATGACTACCGACCAACGGTCATTGCTATCGAGATCCGTATCCACACATCGCACTAATACCCGGTCTAACTCGGGATTCCATAATTTATCTCAGAACCGTATCCATAGATCGAATCCCATAGTTCTTCCTAGACTCACTAGAATCATCCACATGGTCATCCATGACCTCAGCCGCTCGTCGCAACACAAGTTCTCATCCACTAGTCGCAATTAAGGTTTACCTTTTTAATCCATCATATACTAGGATTCCAATCTCACACCCTATGGTTCCACCGAACCCAACAACTCTCCGTAATAAAAAAGCCACAACCTGACCGACCCGCGGTCTAGACATCGTATAGACGTCAAATCCAAACCTACCATCAACTCAATGTGGGTTCCACCACTAAGGTCATCGGTCAACTCCGATGTACCAACATCCCTCACACTAGCGATCACCACAAGAGTTCACATTTTAGACCATTACTCAAATGAGGTTCCCCGAACCTACCTGCACCTAGCAACACAACAATCTAATATTACATGACCGAACCGACGGTCCCACATTACCAGTTCATCACAATCAACCCCACTTGGGTCGAATCACATTAACGCACGGCATATCGGGCCAAACATACTTTATCCGCGATTAAAACCCAAAAACTATCTATCAGGTTGATAACGAACTGCAGCCCAAAGAGACATCACACTCTCGACCTGCGCGCATAAATAGAGCAACCCTGCTCTGATACCAAGTTGACAGGACCCATCCCAATCCCCCCGGGATTACCGTGGAATGTGCCCTGCTCTCGTCTAACAAGAGGTGTTAGACAAAGGATAACCAAGAGTCACTGCCCATACGGGGCTTCCAAAGTGCGCAACGATCGATGGAGGATGCGTGCAATGTCCCAGTCTCTACTGCAGTCGCATCCGTAATCAACCTGAAGGGCATTAAAAACCAAAAGCTGTGAGTGGACGAAAATCATTAAGTTCATTTAACACAGTTATAAGACATTTATGCCCTCCAATAAAAACGTATGCATGCCACGAAAACCAGTAACCAAAACGTTTGTTCAACCAAGCCATTAGGGCCTTAGCCCAAAAACCGTTAACTTAAAACCAAGTGTGGGAACTTAGCCCAAAACTGTGGAATACCACTACCAGACATATTAAAACCATGTGGGCCACCGCCCAAAGCCATAAACATAAATCCATTAATCCAAAAACATTTAGGGTCCCCGACCCGAAATACCATATCATAACCAATAATCCATTTTTACCACATAACACAAATCCAACCGAAAAGCCATTTCATAGATTCATTAATCCATATTTACCATTACCATCACCAGCATCCCAGATGCTTAGCGTCCCAGACGCTTGACGTCCCATACGTCATATCTCAAGGTATAATAAGCGACGCGTGCTGCCCGGGGTCTCTCCGGGTCCATATCTCTGACATCCCAGATGTCTGACGTCCCAGACGTCAAATCATAACAATCCTGCTCCTGAGTCACTATACGGTCCGGTAGCTCCGTACAATGACCCCTCGCAGGCAATGCACCGTGACTTCCCCAGTGTCCCAGACATCTGGAGGAGACCATCATATATCCTCGTATCCAGATGGTATATGGAAAACTGTTTTATTAAATCATTTCACAACATTACAATGGGCCCTGCCCGAAATCGCCATAAAACATCACAATTCCATTTAGGGTCTCTGACCCGAAATCACATTTATTAAACATAGGGTCCCAGACCCGAAATCACATTTATAACCCAACTGGGCCCCATGCTCGATTTTGTAAACCATTGGGCCCACGACCCGATTTTATAAACCACTGGGCCCACGGCCCTAATTCGTAAATCAACTGGGCCCCTGGCCCGATAATATCACTCAAATGGGTCTTAGCCCGTTGTCATAAACAACTGGACCTCTGGCCCGATTTCATAAAGCAATTGGGCACTTGGCCCGATTACGTAACTCAATTGGACTCCAAATCCGAGGTTTCCAAACAAGAGGGCCTCAAGCCCGAGTTTATCTTTCCAATTTTAAAATCATTTCATCAAATCTTATCCAAGACCATAAACATGGAAAATCCGCGCAAAACCGGAAAACCTCGATTTACGTGCAAGCACGTAAATCGCCTCGAAATACGTGAAACCATATAATTTACCAACATCCAAATCAACATCATACAATCACAATCATAATCCATATAAAACAGTTAAGCATGCATAGAATTTATAAAACCAAAGTCCATTCACAGATCGTCCCACGATGCCGCCTCGATACGCATGCCATAAGCCTTCACGGGCTAATCCGATCTCTCCGGGTCATCCTGACTTGTCCAAATCATACCCAAAGGTTACTACTAACCTATACAAGTCCATATTAAGAACCATAAACTTTTTCGAAAAAGTCAACGTGTCCCGAGGTGAAAAACCTCGATTTGACCAACTTAATGATTTCCGATCGACTCGAAACCACCGCCATTGGATCCGGATCGTCGAAACCTTTAAAATGGTCCTGGTCCCACCTAAAAATACGCTCCCACGCGCCCACACGCGCGGGTCAAAGTTTTAGTCAAAAGTTGACCAAAAAGTCAACGATGACGTCATCAAAGTCAACGCTGACGTCATCATGAATAGTAAGTCAACGTCAACGAGTCAACTCGCCGGAAAATTCCATTGATGCTCCAAACTTCAAACTTCGATATCTCACTCGTTTCTCAACCAAATTGGACGTTCTACCTATGTAAATCCATCTACTCGAGCTAAGGATTCCAAATATCAACCCAGAAAATTCAGAAAGTACCTGGATTTTAAGTTATGGCCATTCAAAGTTTCAGCCAGAATTCCAATCATCATTCCGGCCACCTCCAACGTCCAAATCCGTCCCAAAATGCACCTACAAGTTCGTGAGAACTCAAAGGACATCATCCTAAGCTTAGAATCGATCAACACCATCAAAATCAAAAACCCAAAATTTGAATCTCAGGGTTTACCTTCCAAAATTCCGGCCACCGTGCATGACGGTCCTTGCTATGGCCACCATTGGGTTCGTCTCAACATCCTCTCCAACTTTCATTCACGGGTCATAAGCAAAGGATGAAGATCAAGGGGGGTTGTAGAGCTTGTTTGCTCACTTCTCTCATGCTCTGTTTTCTTGGTTGTTCACGGTTCAAGGAAGAACACAAAGAAGGCATAATGGTGATTAATTAAGGCTAATGGTGATGATGATGCTGTAATGATGATGTTGGGAGGAAAACATGGATCAGGTTTTAGGGCTTAGATTAAGGGATGGGTGACACTTGTCACTCATCCAGATGTGCACAGTCATCGGTCACTATTCAATATTTTAATATTATTTTAATCGAAGCCTCGGTTCGTTAATTCGTTCCCGTGACCATAACTTCGTCGTCGGAACTCCGATTTCGGCATGCCGCTTGTCATTGGATTCGTATCGACGAGACCTACGTACCGGTCCTTAGCCTACGTCCATCGGACCTCCCGGTCAAAAAGTCAACATTTGGCCCCTAATATGCCAAATTACCAAAATGCCCCTCGACTTCCGAACATCTTAACTTTCTCCTCGAATGTCGGAATCGAACGTGCCACCTGTGTATCAACTCGTGACGTACTGAACTACGTCACGGTCATCGGTCAAAGTCCGTTTGACAGCCCGATCAAAAAGTCAACATTTTACCCACGACCAGGAGCAAAACGGTCATTTCGCACCTTTTGTCCGATTTCGCCCTACTAACCACCGATCAATCTCACTAATCAAGATTAGTCACTAATCTAATCCCGGAATTCGGGACGGGTGGTTACAACCTTCCCTCCTTAATTAATTTCGTCCTCGAAATTCCAACTAATCTAAACTCAAACGTTCTTCCCTCCTTAATTAGTTACGCTCTCGAAACTCGACCACCCTGATTCCACAAACACCCCGTGGAAAGTGGAATCAACCTCGCAACACGTGTACACCCGTACACCAACTAATCAGAACAAACTGTACTCAAACGTACCACTAGAACTCATAACGTAACGACTACATTCGACCCCGTCAAATGACTGAAACTACCTGTTTCGAATTGACACCACTTGTCAAATCTACCCGTTCGTTGGCGCAACAACTTGACGGTTCCTTTCCCGCTCACCAATCTATCCTGGTATTTACTCCCACTGGGAGTCATCAGACCTCACTCAACAATCTACGTTGTCACATCCCGACAATCTGTCACCATTTGGCAGTTGTCAGTCGAAAACTGACACTAGACTCACTCGTGGCTACTCAATCCACCAACTTATTTGACCCACAAATACACTTACCAACATTTCTCCCGACTCGTGTGTAATTAGAATCATCGGAAATACCATGACCCATTGCATAGAATTTAGAAAACCAAAGTCCACTCACAGACCGTCCCACGATGCCGCCTCGATACGCGTGCCATAAGCCTTCTTTGGCTAATCCGATCTCTCCGGGTCATCCTGACTTGTCCAAATCATACCCAAAGGTTACTACTAACCTATACAAGTCCATATTAAGAACCCTAAACTTTTTCGAAAATGTCAACGTGTCCCGTACACGTTTCCCGAGGTGAAAAACCTCGATTTGACCAACTTAATGATCTTCGATCGACTCGAAACCACCGCCATTGGATCCGGATCGTCGAAACCTTTAAAATGGTCCTGGTCACACCTAAAAATACGCTCCCACGCGCCCACACGCGCGGGTCAAAGTTTTAGTCAAAAGTTGACCAAAAAGTTAACGATGACGTCATCAAAGTCAACGCTGACGTCATCATGAATAGTAAGTCAACGTCAACGAGTCAACTCGCCGGAAAACTCCATTGATGCTCCAAACTTCAAACTTTGATATCTCACTCGTTTCTCAACCAAATTGGACGTTCTACCTATGTAAATCCATCTACTCGAGCCAAGGATTCCAAATATCAACCCAGAAAATTCAGAAAGTACTTGGATTTTAAGTTATGGCCATTCAAAGTTTCGGCCAGAATTCCAATCATCATTCCGGCCACCTCCAACGTCCAAATCCGTCCCAAAATGCACCTACAAGTTCGTGAGAACTCAAAGAACATCATCCTAAGCTTAGAATCGATCAACGCCATCAAAATCAAATACCCAAAATTTGAATCTCACGGTTTACATTCCAAAATTCCGGCCACCGTGCATGACGGTCCTTGCGGTGGCCACCATTGGGTTCGTCTCAACATCCTCTCCAACTTTCATTCACGGGTCATAAGCAAAGGATGAAGATCAAGGGGGGTTGTAGAGCTTGTTTGCTCACTTCTCTCATGCTCTGTTTTCTTGGTTGTTCACGGTTCAATGAAGAACACAGAGAAGGCATAATGGTGATTAACTAAGGCTAATGGAGATGATGATGCTGTAATGATGATGTTGGGAGAAAAACATGGATCAGGTTTTAGGGCTTAGATTAAGGGATGGGTGACACTTGTCACTCATCCAGATGTGCACAGTCATCGGTCACTATTCAATATTTTAATACTAGTTTAATCGAAGCCTCGGTTCGTTAATTCGTTCCCGTGACCATAACTTCGTCGTCGGAACTCCGATTTCGGCATGCCGCCTTTCATTGGATTCGTATCGACGAGACCTACGTACCGGTCCTTGGCCCTCTTCCATCGGACCTCCCGGTCAAAAAGTCAACATTTGGCCCCTAATATGCCAAATTACCAAAATGCCCCTCGACTTCCGAACATCATAACTTTCTCCTCGAATGTCGGAATCGAACGTGCCACCTGTCTATGAACTCGTGACGTACCGAACTACGTCACGGTCATCGGTCAAAGTCCGTTTGACAGCCCGATCAAAAAGTCAACATTTTACCCACGACCAGGGCAAAACGGTCATTTCGCTCCTTTTGTCCGATTTCGCCCTACTAACCACCGATCAACCTCACTAATCAAGATTAGTCACTAATCTAATCCCAGAATTCGGGACGGGTGGTTACAACCTTCCCTCCTTAATTAATTTCGTCCTCGAAATTCCAACTGATCTAAACTCAAACGTTCTTCCCTCCTTAATTAGTTTCGCTCTCGAAACTCGACCACCCTGATTCCACAAACACCCCGTGGAAAGTGGAATCAACCTCGCAACACGTGTACACCCGTACGCCAACTAATCAGAACAAACTGCACTCAAACGTACCACTAGAACTCATAACGCAACGACTACATTCGACCCCGTCAAATGACTGAAACTACCTGTTTCGAATTGACACCACTTGTCAAATCTACCCGTTCGTTGGCGCAACAACTTGATGGTTCCTTTCCCGCTCACCAATCTATCCTGGTATTTACTCCCACTGGGAGTCATCAGACCTCACTCAACAATCTACGTTGTCACATCCCGACAATCTGCCACCATTTGGCAGTTGTCAGTCGAAAACTGACACTAGACTCACTCGTGGCTACTCAATCTACCAACTTATTTGACCCACAAATACACTTACCAACATTTCTCCCGACTCGTGTGTAATTAGAATCATCGGAAATACCTTGACCAATTGCATAGAATTTATAAAACCAAAGTCCACTCACAGACCGTCCCACGATGCCGCCTCGATACGCGTGCCATAAGCCTTCTCTGGCTAATCCGATCTCTCCGGGTCATCCTGACTTGTCCAAATCTTACCCAAAGGTTACTACTAACCTATACAAGTCCATATTAAGAACCCTAAACTTTTTTGAAAAAGTCAACGTGTCCCGTACACGTTTCCCGAGGTGAAAAACGTCAATTTGACCAACTAAATGATCTCCGATCGACTCGAAACCACCGCCATTGGATCCGGATCGTCGAAACCTTTAAAATGGTTCTGGTCCCACCTAAAAATACGCTCCCACGCGCCCACACGCGCGGGTCAAAGTTTTAGTCAAAAGTTGACCAAAAAGTTAACGATGACGTCATCAAAGTCAACGCTGACGTCATCATGAATAGTAAGTCAACGTCAACGATTCAACTCGCCGGAAAACTCCATTGATGCTCCAAACTTCAAACTTCGATATCTCACTCGTTTCTCAACCAAATTGGACGTTCTACCTATGTAAATCCATCTACTCGAGCCAAGGATTCCAAATATCAACCCAGAAAATTCAGAAAGTACCTGGATTTTAAGTTATGGCCATTCAAAGTTTCGGCCAGAATTCCAATCATCATTCCGGCCACCTCCAACGTCCAAATCCGTCCCAAAATGCACCTACAAGTTCGTGAGAACTCAAAGAACATCATCCTAAGCTTAGAATCGATCAACACCATCAAAATCAAAAACCCAAAATTTGAATGTCACGGTTTACCTTCCAAAATTCCGGCCACCGTGCATGACGGTCCTTGCCGTGGCCACCATTGGGTTCGTCTCAACATCCTCTCCAACTTTCATTCACGGGTCATAAGCAAAGGATGAAGATCAAGGGGGGTTGTAGAGCTTGTTTGCTCACTTCTCTCATGCTCTGTTTTCTTGGTTGTTCACGGTTCAATGAAGAACACAAAGAAGGCATAATGGTGATTAATTAAGGCTAATGGTGATGATGATGCTGTAATGATGATGTTGGGAGGAAAACAAGGATCAGGTTTTAGGGCTTAGATTAAGGGATGGGTGACACTTGTCACTCATCCAGATGTGCACAGTCATCGGTCACTATTCAATATTTTAATATTGTTTTAATCGAAGCCTCGGTTCGTTAATTCGTTCCCGTGACCATAACTTCGTCGTCGGAACTCCGATTTCGACATGCCGCCTTTCATTGGATTCGTATCGACGAGACCTACGTACCGGTCCTTGGCCCTCGTCCATCGGACCTCCCGGTCAAAAAGTCAACATTTGGCCCCTAATATGCCAAATTACCAAAATGCCCCTCAACTTCCGAACGTCATAACTTTCTCCTCGAATGTCGGAATCGAACGTGCCACCTGTCTATGAACTCGTGACGTACCGAACTACGTCACGGTCATCGGTCAAAGTCCGTTTGACAGCCCGATCAAAAAGTCAACATTTTACCCACGACTAGGGGCAAAACGGTCATTTCGCACCTTTTGTCCGATTTCGCCCTACTAACCACCGATCAACCTCACTAATCAAGATTAGTCACTAATCTAATCCCGGAATTCGGGACGGGTGGTTACAACCTTCCCTCCTTAATTAATTTCGTCCTCGAAATTCCAACTGATCTAAACTCAAACGTTCTTCCCTCCTTAATTAGTTTCGCTCTCGAAACTCGACCACCCTGATTCCACAAACACCTCGTGGAAAGTGGAATCAACCTCGCAACATGTGTACACCCGTACACCAACTAATCAGAACAAACTGCACTCAAACGTACCACTAGAACTCATAACGCAACGACTACATTCGACCCCGTCAAATGACTGAAACTACCTGTTTCGAATTGACACCACTTGTCAAATCTACCCGTTCGTTGGCGCAACAACTTGACGGTTCCTTTCCCGCTCACCAATCTATCCTGGTATTTACTCCCACTGGGAGTCATCAGACCTCACTCAACAATCTACGTTGTCATATCCCGACAATCTGTCACCATTTGGCAGTTGTCAGTCGGAAACTGACACTAGACTCACTCGTGGCTACTCAATCCACCAACTTATTTGACCCACAAATACACTTACCAACATTTCTCCCGAGTCGTGTGTAATTAGACTCATCGGAAATACCAAGACCCATTGCATAGAATTTATAAAACCAAAGTCCACTCACAGACCGTCCCACGATGTCGCCTCGATACGCGTGCCATAAGCCTTCTCGGGCTAATCCGATCTCTCCGCGGCATCCTGACTTGTCCAAAACATACCCAAAGGTTACTACTAACCTATACAAGTCCATATTAAGAACCCTAAACTTTTTCGAAAAAGTCAACGTGTCCCGAGGTGAAAAACCTCGATTTGACCAACTTAATGATCTCCGATCGACTCGAAACCACCGCCATTGGATCTGGATCGTCGAAACCTTTAAAATGGTCCTGGTCCCACCTAAAAATACGCTCCCACGCGCCCACACGCGCGGGTCAAAGTTTTAGTCAAAAGTTGACCAAAAAGTCAACGATGACGTCATCAAAGTCAACGCGGACGTCATCATGAATAGTAAGTCAACTTCAACGAGTCAACTCGCCGAAAAACTCCATTGATGCTCCAAACTTCAAACTTCGATATCTCACTCGTTTCTCTACCAAATTGGACGTTCTACCTATGTAAATCCATCTACTCGAGCCAAGGATTCCAAATATCAACCTAGAAAATTCAGAAAGTACCTGGATTTTAAGTTATGGCCATTCAAAATTTCGGCCAGAATTCCAATCATCATTCCGGCCACCTCCAACGTCCAAATCCGTCCCAAAATGCACCTACAAGTTCGTGAGAACTCAAAGAACATCATCCTAAGCTTAGAATCGATCAACACCATCAAAATCAAAAACCCAAAATTTGAATCTCAAGGTTTACCTTCCAAAATTCCGGCCACCGTGCATGACGGTCCTTGCCGTGGCCACCATTGGGTTCGTCTCAACATCCTCTCCAACTTTCATTCACGGGTCATAAGCAAAGGATGAAGATCAAGGGGGGTTGTAGAGCTTGTTTGCTCACTTCTCTCATGCTCTGTTTTCTTGGTTGTTCACGGTTCAATGAAGAACACAGAGAAGGCATAATGGTGATTAATTAAGGCTAATGGTGATGATGATGCTGTAATGATGATGTTGGGAGGAAAACATGGATCAGGTTTTAGGGCTTAGATTAAGGGATGGGTGACACTTGTCACTCATCCAGATGTGCACAGTCATCGGTCAATATTCAATATTTTAATATTATTTTAATCGAAGCCTCG
The DNA here is from genome assembly GCA_032719365.1 of Prinsepia uniflora. NCBI lineage: Eukaryota > Viridiplantae > Streptophyta > Magnoliopsida > Rosales > Rosaceae > Prinsepia > Prinsepia uniflora. Next base: position 56,535,622 of record CM064863.1, on the reverse strand, counting down.
GTTCGTTAATTCGTTCCCGTGACCATAACTTCGTCGTCGGAACTCCGATTTCGGCATGCCGCCTTTCATTAGATTCGTATCGACGAGACCTACGTACCGGTCCTTGGCCCTCGTCCATCGGACCTCCCGGTCAAAAAGTCGACACTTGGCCCCTAATATGCCAAATTACCAAAATGCCCATCGACTTCCGAACATCATAACTTTCTCCTCGAATGTCGGAATCGAACGTGCCACCTGTCTATGAACTCGTGACGTACCGAACTACGTCACGGTCATCGGTCAAAGTCCGTTTGACATCCCGATCAAAAAGTCCACATTTTACCCACGACCAGGGGCAAAACGGTCATTTCGCACCTTTTGTCCGATTTCGCCCTACTAACCACCGATCAACCTTACTAATCAAGATTAGTCACTAATCTAATCCCGGAATTCGGGACGGGTGGTTACAACCTTCCCTCCTTAATTAATTTCGTCCTCGAAATTCCAACTGATTTAAACTCAAACGTTCTTCCCTCCTTAATTAGTTTCGCTCTCGAAACTCGACCACTCTGATTCCACAAACACCTCGTGGAAAGTGGAATCAACCTCGCAACACGTGTACACCCGTACACCAACTTATCAGAACAAACTGCACTCAAACGTACCACTAGAACTCATAACGCAACGACTATATTCGACCCCGTCAAATGACTGAAACTACCTGTTTCGAATTGACACCACTTGTCAAATCTACCCGTTCGTTGGCGCAACAACTTGACGGTTCCTTTCCCGCTCACCAATCTATCCTGGTATTTACTCCCACTGGGAGTCATCAAACCTCACTCAACAATCTACGTTGTCACATCCCGACAATCTGTCACCATTTGGCAGTTGTCAGTCGAAAACTGACACTAGACTCACTCGTGGCTACTCAATCCACCAACTTATTTGACCCACAAATACACTTACCAACATTTCTCCCGACTCGTGTGTAATTAGACTCATCGGAAATACCATGACCCATTGCATAGAATTTATAAAACCAAAGTCCACTCACAGACCGTCCCACGATGTCGCCTCGATACGCGTGCCATAAGCCTTCTCGGGCTAATCCGATCTCTCCGGGTCATCCTGACTTGTCCAAAACATACCCAAAGGTTACTACTAACCTATACAAGTCCATATTAAGAACCCTAAACTTTTTCGAAAAAGTCAACGTGTCCCGTACACATTTCCCGAGGTTAAAAACCTCGATTTGACCAACTTAATAATCTCTGATCGACTCGAAACCACCGCCATTGGATCCGGATCGTCGAAACCTTTAAAATGGTCCTGGTCTCACCTAAAAATACGCTCCCACGCGCCCACACGCGCGGGTCAAAGTTTTAGTCAAAAGTTGACCAAAAAGTCAACGCTGACGTCATCAAAGCCAACGCTGACATCATCATGAATAGTAATTCAACGTCAACGAGTCAACTCACCGGAAAACTCCATTGATGCTCCAAACTTCAAACTTCGATATCTCACTCGTTTCTCAACCAAATTGGACGTTCTACCTATGTAAATCCATCTACTCGAGCGAAGGATTCCAAATATCAACCCAGAAAATTCAGAAAGTACCTGAATTTTAAGTTATGGCCATTCAAAGTTTCGGCCAGAATTCCAATCATCATTCCGGCCACCTCCAACGTCCAAATCCGTCCCAAAATGCACCTACAAGTTCGTGAGAACTCAAAGAACATCATCCTAAGCTTAGAATCGATCAACACCATCAAAATCAAAAACCCAAAATTTGAATCTCACGGTTTACCTTCCAAAATTCCGGCCACTGTGCATGACGGTCCGTGCCGTGGCCACCATTGGGTTCATCTCAACATCCTCTCCAACTTTCATTCACGGGTCATAAGCAAAGGATGAAGATCAAGGGGGGGTTGTAGAGCTTGTTTGCTCACTTCTCTCATGCTTTGTTTTCTTGGTTGTTCACGGTTCAATGAAGAACACAGAGAAGGCATAATGGTGATTAATTAAGGCTAATGGTGATGATGATGCTGTAATGATGATGTTGGGAGGAAAACATGGATCAGGTTTTAGGGCTTAGATTAAGGGATGGGTGACACTTGTCACTCATCCTGATGTGCACAGTCATCGGTCACTATTCAATATTTTAATATTATTTTAATCGAAGCCTCGGTTCGTTAATTCGTTCTCGAGACCATAACTTCGTCGTCGGAACTCCGATTTCAACATGCCGCCTGTCATTGGATTCGTATCGACGAGACCTACGTAACGGTCCTTGGTCCTCGTCCATCGGACCTCCCTGTCAAAAAGTCAACATTTGGCCCCTAATATGCCAAATTACCAAAATGCCCCTCGACTTCCGAACATCATAATTTTCTCCTCGAATGTCGGTATCGAACGTGCCACCTGTCTATGAACTAGTGACGTACCGAACTACGTCACGGTCATCGGTCAAAGTTCGTTGGACAGTCCGATCAAAAAGTCAACATTTTACCCACGACCAGGGGTAAAACGGTCATTTCGCACCTTTTGTCCGATTTCGCCCTACTAACCACCGATTAACCTCACTAATCAAGATTAGTCACTAATCTAATCCCGAAATTCGGGACGGGTGGTTACAACCTTCCCTCCTTAATTAATTTCGTCCTCGAAATTCCAACTGATCTAAACTCAAACGTTCTTCCCTCCTTAATTAGTTTCGCTCTCGAAACTCGACCACCCTGATTCCACAAACACCTCGTGGAAAGTGGAATCAACCGCGCAACACGTGTACACCCGTACACCAACTAATCAGAACAAACTGCACTCAAACGTACCACTAGAACTCATAACGCAACGACTACATTCGACCCCGTCAAATGACTGAAACTACCTGTTTCGAATTGACACCACTTGTCAAATCTACCCGTTCGTTGGCGCAACAACTTGACGGTTCCTTTCCCGCTCACCAATCTATCCTGGTATTTACTCCCACTGGGAGTCATCAGAACTCACTCAACAATCTACGTTGTCACATCCCGACAATCTGTCACCATTTGGCAGTTGTCAGTCGAAAACTGACACTAGACTCACTCGTGGCTACTCAATCCACCAACTTATTTGACCCACAAATACACTTACCAACATTTCTCCCGACTCGTGTGTAATTAGACTCATCGGAAATACCAAGACCCATTGCATAAAATTTATAAAACCAAAGTCCACTCACAGACCGTCCCACGATGTCGCCTCGATACGCGTGCCATAAGCCTTCTCGGGCTAATCCGATCTCTCCGGGTCATCCTGACTTGTCCAAATCATACCCAAAGGTTACTACTAACCTATACAAGTCCATATTAAGAACCCTAAACTTTTTCGAAAAAGTCAACGTGTCCCTTACACATTTCCCGAGGTTAAAAACCACGATTTGACCAACTTAATGATCTCTGATCGACTCGAAACCACCGCCATTGGATCCGGATCGTCGAAACCTTTGAAATGGTCCTGGTCTCACCTAAAAATACGCTCCCACGCGCCCACACGCGCGGGTCAAAGTTTTAGTCAAAAGTTGACCTAAAAGTCAACGCTGACGTCATCAAAGTCAACGCTGACATCATCATGAATAGTAAGTCAACGTCAACGAGTCAACTCGCCGGAAAACTCCATTGATGCTCCAAACTTCAAACTTCGATATCTCACTCGTTTCTCAACCAAATTGGACGTTCTACCTATGTAAATCCTTCTCCTCGAGCGAAGGATTCCAAATATCAACCCAGAAAATTCAGAAAGTACCTGAATTTTAAGTTATGGCCATTCAAAGTTTCGGCCAGAATTCCAATCATCATTCCGGCCACCTCCAACGTCCAAATCCGTCCCAAAATGCACCTACAAGTTCGTGAGAACTCAAAGAACATCATCCTAAGCTTAGAATCGATCAACACCATCAAAATCAAAAACCCAAAATTTGAATGTCACGGTTTACCTTCCAAAATTCCGGCCACCGTGCATGACGGTCCTTGCCGTGGCCACCATTGGGTTCGTCTCAACATCCTCTCCAACTTTCATTCACGGGTCATAAGCAAAGGATGAAGATCAAGGGGGGTTGTAGAGCTTGTTTGCTCACTTCTCTCATGCTTTGTTTTCTTGGTTTTTCACGGTTCAATGAAGAACACAGAGAAGGCATAATGGTGATTAATTAAGGCTAATGGTGATGATGATGCTGTAATAATGATGTTGGGAGGAAAACATGGATCAGGTTTTAGGGCTTAGATTAAGGGATGGGTGACACTTGTCACTCATCCAGATGTGCACAGTCATCGGTCACTATTCAATATTTTAATATTATTTTAATCGAAGCCTCGGTTCGTTAATTCGTTCTCGAGACCATAACTTCGTCGTCGGAACTCCGATTTCAGTATGCCGCCTGTCATTGGATTCGTATCGACGAGACCTACGTAACGGTCCTTGGTCCTCGTCCATCGGACCTCCCGGTCAAAAAGTCAACATTTGGCTCCTAATATGCCAAATTACCAAAATGCCCCTCGACTTCCGAACATCATAACTTTCTCCTCGAATGTCGGAATCGAACGTGCCACCTGTCTATGAACTAGTGACGTACCGAACTACGTCACGGTCATCGGTCAAAGTTCGTTTGACAGCCCGATCAAAAAGTCAACATTTTACCCACGACTAGGGGCAAAACGGTCATTTCGCACCTTTTGTCCGATTTCGCCCTACTAACCACCGATCAACCTCACTAATCAAGATTAGTCACTAATCTAATCCCGGAATTCGGGACGGGTCGTTACAGATACCACTGGTCTGACGCCATTCCGGCATCCAAAACCGTCATTCCGAACCCAAATTCGGAAATCTACTTTTCAACTTTAAAACCAGATTCCGGTTTTTCCGAAATCCGATTCAAAAACCGAAAACCTTATTTGTCAAATCATGTTTCAAAACTCATTTAACATCATATAAAATCCGTCATAAAAAGCATGGCATGAAAATCACATATATAACATTTCTCGGAAAACGTGCTAAAACCCGTAAATGTCTCGAAAAATGTGCAAACAGGTCAAAAAATTATGATATAAGACATGGTCATGAAAACATGCTTAAAAACATAAAACATGTAGATAAAAACAGTTAGGCATGCTCGTTAAAAGAGAAGGAGTCCACTCACAAGTCTGAATGCGTCAATCGCGCTCCGTGCGCTCCTCAACCGTCTCAAGAGTGTCCCGTCCTCTCAAAAGTCACAAAATCGGGTCACAATTACTTCAAAAACGCTTATCCTAATTTCCCCAAGGAGGAAGTTATGACGTTCGGAAGTTTAGGGGCATTTTGGTAATTTTGGTTAAATGGGGTCAAATGTTGACTTTTTGACCAAGAGGTCCGATGGCCGAGGGCCAAAGACCATTGCGTAGATAAGGACGATACGAATCCGTAGACAGACAGCACGCCGAATTCAGACGTTCGACAACGAAATTACGGTTCACGGAAGTTCCAAGTTACTATTCATAACGACACATTTTACGAGACAAAAAGTGCAGTTTTGTCTCTAGTGGGATCAGCTTTTTAGATACATGCATACCAAACATCCAACCCTCACCCTATGATCATGACAGAGAGACCAGAGGGGGAGAGAAGGACCGGTGAAGCGTGGTGGCCGGACAGGACGAAGCCACCGTGCACGGTGGAGACCCAAACCCGAACGGGTACCCAGTTAGACCCAAATCTCCCATTTTATCGATTTTTACATTATGGATAGTTTTGGTTGATTAGGGAATGTTTGTTAGATTGTTTAGGGTGTATAGAGATGGTTTTGAACGGGGGTTGACGGCTGTGAAGCCTGGGGACGGAATCGGAAAACAGGGGCCGTGAGGGGGTGATTTTTATAGATTGATTTAGGAGGTTTTAATTGGTTTTGTTAATTGGAATAGATAGGAAACTTGAAAATAGGAATTTAGGAATTGATGTCAGGACCCGTCCCAAATATTGCCTCGATACCTGGGACGAACCCTGCTCCCATCTGACAATCACACTCAAAGTTCCAAAATAACCTCAAATCTACTATAAGCATAATTATCAGACGAAGGAGTAAATATATACAACTGTAAGTCAGAGCATAGTCCTACAAAATGGGCACAAAATCCTACTATGCTAGCCTCGCAACGGAAGAACGTCGTAAGCTCTATGCCTCGATTCCTACCTCAACGTTCACCCCGACGCTATCACCACGACCTGGAGGGAAAATTTAAAACCAAAAGATGTGAGTGGACTAGAAACAATAAAAGTTTCAAAAACAGTTGCTCATCAAATCAGAGTTACGAAAAACAATAATACTATTTATTCCCTCCGTTTTGAAAACATGCATGCCCAACTACATATTAGAAAACCATAACGTAAAACATCATAAGAAACAGAAACACTATAAAACTGCATCATAAAACGTGAATATCAAGGTATCATTTTACGATCAAACCTGCTGGGTCTATCCGAGTCTTTAAACTCAATCAGGCCTCAATACTATCCGAATCTTTAAACTCCCGAGTCTTTAAACTCAATAGGCCTACGGGGGTAATATCGTAAGTATCCGAGTTTTTAAACTCCCGAGTCTTTAAACTCAATCCGGGCCCGTCCCCCGTCAATCAGAATCCGGGTCTTTAAACCCAATATCCAGATCCAGCAAATCCAATCCAAATTCAAGGTAAAACCAATTCTAAATCCACAGCCAAACTCAAATTCGAAATCCCCTGTTCGAAGCCCATCCGGCGTTCAGAACCGACATTCCGAATCCAAATCCGGAAATCTACTTTTAAACCAAAAGCCACATTTAATCACAAATCATGTTTCATAATCCCTTCATTATCATCAGAAAACACTTATAGATTGAAAACCTTAAGTATGGCATCGAAATCCGAAATCCAACTTTTTCTCGAAAAACGTACAAAGTTCCGGAAATGTCTCGAAAAACGTGCAAACCTATCAACCCCATATAATCATCAACAAGAGGCATAAAAACACATTTAATATCATAAAACATCAATAAAACAGTTAGGCCTGCTCGAAAGAAAGAAAGAGTCCACTCACGAATCAGAACAAGTCAATCGCGTTCCGTGCGCTCCTCGTCCGTCTCAGGCGTCTCCCGTCCTGTCATTATGCACCAAATAGGGTCACAAATACATCAAGGATACTAATCCTAATTTCCCCAATTTTTCGGGAATTTAGTAATACTTTAATCTTAAACCCTAAACCGTCCGGATTCCCGAACAATCTCACAACATCATCCGATTAACCCGAAAATCATACCAATGGATTCCTTAGGACATTTAGAACCAAAACCATGTTGGAAGCTTGGCGAGAATCCTCCCCACGTGCCTCCACGCGCCGTCCAAAGTGGATGCGCGTGGGACTCACGCGCCTGCTACAGTGCCCCTTCAACCTCGAGTCACCCGGTTCAACACAGTTGAACCGGCGTGACCGGTTCTCCGCCGTTCCTCCGCCGTTCTTCCTCATTTCTTCTCCATTAGCATCGTCCAGTCCCTAGCATCCTTCCCATGTCCTTACAATTGAAATTCACGGCCCAAAACCACACGATTTCTCCCTCGAAAAACTGAGCCCGTGGCCCCTGTTTTGGCAGTCGGCCGCCCAGGTCCTCCCCCGGCACGGCACCACAACCAAACGACTCCTGGGGCCTCCAGGAGTCTCACCACGACCACCAAATCCCACGACTCTAGCCCTAGGTCCACGACTTCCGAATTGAAATTCAGGGGAAAAATAGAGGAATTGAGCTTACCTTTCGATTCAGTCTCCGCCGTGTGCACCGCCGCGTGCCAAGGTGTTCGTTGGGTTCCCTGCAACCACCTGAGCCTCCCACTGTCTTGGTTTGAGCCACCACACGGTACAACCACCGCCACAGTCCACTGTCTATCTGTTTTCTCCAAAAATCCAGCCGTCCACCGTCGTGTCCCCGTGCACTATTCCTCCACCAAAACACAATCACCAGCTCAGCCTTGTCTCTCTGTCACTCTCTCAATTCACTCTTCACTCACTCACACCCTGAATCGATCACTGTCTCTCCAAATTTTCCCCTCTGTTTTCTATGTTCGAAACCAATTGCACGGTTTGAAATCGTGCAAAGTGTGGCCGTGCATATGTGAGACCCTCCTAGAACCATCCAGCCCCCTGCACGTGTCCATCACCCCATGGCTCAAAATAAATATCCCAATCCACTACTGCCACTTGCCCTTATCTGATTGGGCTGAGGGAAAAAGACTAAAATACCCCTCGTTGTAATAATTACCGTTTTACCCTCACACTTTCCAGACCCGTAACTACTTCGTCCGACGTCCGATGACAGCGTGCCGCCTGTCGTTGTACTCAGGACGTCGAGACCTATCTAACGGTCCTCGATCTACGAGAAAATCACAAGTCCACTAAAAAGTCAACATTTTCCTCAATTAGTCAAAATTACGGTAACGCCCTTAATCTTCCGAACATCATAACTTTTCCTCCGATTGTCCGAATCGAACCTGCCACCTGTCTACAGACTCGTGACGTCCTAAACTACATCACGGTCAATGGTCAACACTCATCCAACCGGTCAATCAAAAAGTCAACTTTTGACGCACTATTCACAAGGGAAAAATCGTCCTTTCATACAAAACTTTACAAAAATTACATTTATACCCTTCCCGAAGGTACGGGTTGTTACAATCTACCCTCCTAAAAAGAATTTCGTCCCCGAAATTCAGTGAAACAAATAAGGGTACTGTTCGCGCATTAAGGCCTCGCGTTCCCAGGTAGCTTCTTCCACCTGATGATTTCGCCATAAAACTTTAACTAAGGGAACCGTCTTCTGTCGTAATACTTTATCCTTCCGATCCAAAATCGCTACTGGCTGTTCTTCAAAGCTCAAGTCTTCCCTCAGTTCAACAGGTTGTGCTTCCAGAACATGCGAATCATCCCGTATATATTTCCGAAGCATAGAAACATGGAAGACATTATGCACTTTTTCTAAGTCTGCTGGTAAAGCCAATCGATAAGCAACAGGACCAATCCACTCTAAGATCTCATAAGGTCCAATGTAACGAGGACTCAATTTCCCTCGTCTGGCAAACCGTACGATCCCCTTCCAAGGAGATAACTTCAAGAAAACCCAGTCTCCTACTGCAAACTCCAATTCCCTTATCCTACGGTCGGCGTAGCTCTTCTGTCGGTCCTGAGCTGCCTTCAATCGATCTCGAATCAGTGCCACTTTTTTCCTGCGTAAGATCTACCAGCTCGGAAGTAGTAAGTCTTCTCTCACCAACCTCAGTCCAACACAATGGAGTCCAACACTATCGCCCGTACAAAGCCTCGTAAGGAGCCATCCCAATGCTCTCCTGATAACTGTTATTGTAGGCGAACTCCATCAAAGGCTGATGTGATTCCCAAGTACCCTGAAACTGCAAAACACAAGCTCGCATCATGTCCTCGAGAATCTGAATAGTCCGCTCAGACTGTCCATCGGTCTGAGGATGAAATGCAGTACTGAAATGCAACTTTGTCCCAAAAGCTTCCTGTAAACTCTGCCAAAATCGGGAAGTAAATCTCGGATCTCTGTCAGATACTATCGACTCTGGAGTACCATGCAGTCGAATAATCTCATCAATAAACAACTGGGCAAACTGCGTCAACTTGGCAAGAAATGAGCAGACTTCGTAAGTCTATCCACGATCACCCACACACCATCGTGTCCCTTCGGTGTTCTGGGAAGCTTGAATACAAAATCCATCGTCAGGTGATCCCATTTCCACTGGGGGATCGACAAAGGTTGCATTGCTCCATAGGGTCTCTACCGCTTAGCTTTCACCTGTTGACAGATCAAACATCTACTGACATATTCTGCAATCTCACATTTCATACCTGACCACCAGTAATGCTCTCGAAGTGTACGATACATCTTGGTCCCACCAGGATGCATCGCATAGGCTGAACAGTGAGCCTCATCCAGTATCACCTTCTTCAACGTCTCATCCTCGGGTACACACAATCGTCCATCCTTAACCAAGGCTCCATCCTCGCGAATCTCAAAGTCCTGTCTCTCTCCAGCCTCGACCTCAATACGTATGATGCCCAAAATGGGGTCCTCAAACTGAGCATCAATAACCTGATCAATCAAAATAGGTCGCACGTGGAAACTCGCTAAAAGTGCTCCCTGATCATCCACAGTCAACTCTACTCCCAGCCTGCGGAGCTCAACCAACAAAGGTAATCGTACTGTCCTCAAATGCGACAAAGAACTAGCTGACTTCCTGCTCAGAGCATCGGCTACCACATTAGCCTTCCCTGGGTGATACTCAATAGTACAGTCGTAGTCCTTAAGCAACTCCAACCATCGACGCTGTCTCAGATTCAGTTCCTTCTGAGTGAACAAATACTTCAAACTCTTGTGATCCGTGAAAATCCTGCACCTCTCGCCGTACAAGTAATGTCGCCAAATCTTCAGTGCATGAACCACCGCCTCCAGTTCCAAGTCATGTGTAGGGTAGTTCATCTCATGGGGTTTCAACTGTCGGGAAGCATAAGCAATCACTTTCCCGTGCTGCATCAATACACAGCCCAAACCTTGTAAAGAAGCGTCACTGTAAACCTAGAACTCCCCACTATCATCTGGAAGGGCCAACACAGGAGCAGATGTCAACCGCCTTTTAAGCTCCTGGAAACTCTGTTCACATTTCTCATCCCAATCAAACCGAATTCCTTTATGAGTCAACCTTGTCAACGGAGCAGCAAGAATAGAAAAACCCTCAATAAAACGCCGATAATAACCTGCTAAACCCAGAAAACTCCTGATCTTTGTTACCGTCTTGGGCTGTTCCCAATTTGCTACCGCCTCAACCTTCTGAGGATCCACTCTGATACCCTCGGCTGAAATCACATGTCCTAAAAATCCAACACTAGTCAACCAAAACTGACATTTACTCAACTTCGCATACAACTGATGCTCTCTCAGGGTCTTAAGCACTATTCTCAGATGTTTGTCGTGCGCCTTTGCACTCTTTGAATACACCAAAATGTCGTCAATGAAGACAATCACAAAACGATCCAAATACGACCGGAACACTCAGTTCATAAGATCCATAAAAGCTGCGGGGGCATTAGTCAATCCAAAAGGCATCACTACAAACTCGTAATGACCGTACCTAGTCCGAAAAGCTGTCTTCGGTACATCCTCCTCTTTAACCCTTAACTGATGGTAGCCAGAGCGAAGGTCAATCTTCGAAAAGTACTGTGCTCCCTTCAACTGGTCAAACAAATCATCAATCCGGGGTAAAGGATACTTATTCCGAATGGTTACCTTATTCAACTGTCTGTAGTCGACACACAATCTCAAACCTCCGTCCTTTTTCTTCACAAATAGCACCGGCGCTCCCCACGGTGACATACTCGGTCGAATGAATCCTATATCGACCAACTCTTGCAACTGGGCCTTAAGTTCCCTCAATTTTGCAGGTGCCATGCGGTAAGGAGTCTGTGAAATAGGCTGTGTACCTGGTAAAAGATCAATCGTGAACTCAATATCTCGCTGAGGTGGTAATCCTGGCAACTCCTCGGGAAAAACATCGGGAAACTCCCGCACCACTAGTATATCCTCCGCCCTCACTGGCGAATCACGTGTATCCACCACATGGTCTATGTAACCCTGACACCCCTTACGCAACAGCTTACTAGCCTCAAGTGCCGAAATAACTCCGGTAGGAAGTGCACGCTGATCCCTTTGAAACGTAGTCTCTGGAAATCCTGGACTCCGAAAAGTCACTCTCCTATCGAAACACTCGATAGAAGCATGATGTCTCGTCAACCAGTCCATACCCAATATAACATCGAAGTCCCGTAGATCCAATAGTAACAAGTCCGCCATTAACTCAACCTCGCCTACCATCACCGGACACTCTATCAACACCTGAGTCACTACCAACACCTCCCCAGTAGGTGTACTCACCCCTAACGCACACTCCAAAGCAGACACCTCCCTCTTCGTCACCAAACTACAACTTCGGGCTATAAACGAATGAGTAGCCCCGGGATCTATCAAAGCAAAAATAGTGTGACCAAGTATGGTGAGTGTACTTATCACCACTCCCGGTGCTGATCTGGCCTCCTGCTGGGTCATAGCAAAAACTCGCGCCTGCGGTCCTGATGACCTATCGCGCCCTCTAGAACTGCTTGTGGCACCACCGCCACCCCTAGGGCCTGCTGCCCCTGACACTGACGCAGTACTCCGCCCAGGTTCTGCTACACCTCGGCCTGCTCCACCCTCCTGAGCTAACAATGGGCACTCCCTCCGAAAGTGTCCTCGCTCTCCACAGTAGTAGCGAGCATCCCTACCGGGTCCACCGGTCTGCCTCCCAGTAGAAGCAACAGAAGTAGCACTCGCCTGAGGAGTCGGCTGTGCTCTAGCTCCACGAAATACTGAGCCCTGAAAACTGCCTGGTCTGCCAAACCGGGCTCCACCAGCTGATGACGAACCACCATAATTGCCCCGCTTCGGGGTCCTCTGACTCGATGCTCTAGGAAAAGAATGCTCTCGGCGTCGCACACTGCTCGAGTACTGTGGCCAGGCAGGCAAACTAGCCTCCACTCTAACCGCAGCATCAGACAACTCCCGGAATGTAGCAAATGAGCCGGCTGTCACAATGGCTCTAATCTCTCCTCGAAGGCCCAACTCAAATCGACGACACTTCTCAGCCTCGGTTGCCACAAATGCAGGAGCGAATCGGGATAGCATCTGGAATCTCTGCTCATACTCGGCTACTGTCATGTTCCTTTGTTTCATCTGAAGAAATTCCGCCTCTTTAGCATCCCGGAAAGAGCGGGGATAATACTGGTCTAAAAACCACTCCCGGAAAGTCTCCCACGTCACAGTATGTGCATCCCAGCCGGACAACTCCAGCGTATACCACCACTCATACGCTGTCCCATCCAGCAGAAACGTAGCCAACAAGACCCGGTCCTCTGGAGGATAATGCATCACTCCAAAAATACGCTCGAGCCGGGTGATCCATCGGTGAGCTTCCTCCGGATCGGCCCCACCGCTGAATGTAGTAGCCACGAGCCGCTGGGCTCGCTCGATCGAAGCACTCTCAGTCCCCCTCGCCGCTTCATCTTCAGGTCGTGGAGGGGGTTCACGTCTCGGAGGCATGATCGAACGTACGCTGAAAGAGGCATAGAGTTAGTAAAACAACCTAGATCCAACACAAACCGACAAACCTACGCTCTGATACCAATTGTCAGGACTCGTCCCAAATATCGCCTCGATACCCGGGACGAACCTTGCTCCCGTCTGACAATCACACCCAAAGTTCCAAAATAACCTCAAATCTACTATAAGCATAATTATCAGACGAAGGAGTAAATATATACAACTGTAAGTCAGAGCATAGTCCTACAAAATGGGCACAAAATCCTACTATGCTAGTCTCGCAACGGAAGAACGTCGTAAGCTCTATGCCTCGATTCCTGCCTCAATGTTCACCCCGACGCTATCACCACGACCTGGAGGGAAAATTTAAAACCAAAAGATGTGAGTGGACTAGAAACAATAAAAATTTCAAAAACAGTTGCTCATCAAATCAGAGTTACGAAAAACAATAATACTATTTATTCCCTCCGTTTTGAAAACATGCATGCCTAACTACATATTAGAAAACCATAACGTAAAACATCATAAGAAACAGAAACACTATAAAACTGCATCATAAAACGTGAATATCAAGGTATCATTTTACGATCAAACCTGCTGGGTCTATCCGAGTCTTTAAACTCAATCAGGCCTCAATACTATCCGAGTCTTTAAACTCCCGAATCTTTGAACTCAATAGGCCTACGGGGGTAATATCGTAAGTATCCGAGTCTTTAAACTCCCGAGTCTTTAAACTCAATCCGGGCCCGTCCCCCGTCGAACTCGAATCCAATTCTAAATCCACAGCCAAACTCGAATTCGAAATCTCCGGTTCAAAGCCCATCCGGCGTTCAGAACCAACATTCCGAACCCAAATCCGGAAATCTACTTTTAAACCAAAAACCACATTTAATCACAAATCATGTTTCATAATCCCTTCATCATCATCAGAAAACACTTATAGATTGAAAACCCTAAGTATGGAATCAAAATCCGAAATCCAACTTTTTCTCGAAAAACGTGCAAAGTCCCGGAAATGTCTCGAAAAACGTGCAAACATATCAACCCCATATAATCATCAACAAGAGGCATAAAAACACATTTAATATCATAAAACATCAATAAAACAGTTAGGCCTGCTCGAAAGAAAGAAATAGTCCACTCACAAATCAGAACGAGTCAATCGCGCTCCGTGCGCTCCTCGACCAACTCAGGCGTCTCCCGTCCTGCCATTATGCACCAAATAGGGTCACAAATACATCAAGGATACTAACCCTAATTTCCCCAATTTTTCGGGAATTTAGTAATATTTTAATTTTAAACCCTAAACCGTCCGGATTCCCAAACAATCTCACAACATCGTCCGATTAACCCGAAAATCATACCAATGGATTCCTTAGGACATTTAGAACCAAAACCATGTTGGAAGCTTGGTCGGAATCCTCCCCACGCGCCGCCAAAAGTGGCTGCGCGTGGGCCTCACGCGCCTGCTACAGTGCTCCTTCAACCTCGAGTCACCAGGTTCAACACAGTTGAACCGGCGTGACTGGTTCTCCGCCGTTCCTCCGCCGTTCTTCCTCCTTTCTTCTCCATTAGTATCGTCCAGTCCCTAGCATCCTTCCCATGTCCTTACAATTGAAATTCACGGCCCAAAACCACATGATTTCTCCCTCGAAAAACTGAGCCCGTGGCCCCTGTTTTGGTCGCCGGCCGCCCAGGTACTCCCCCGGCACGGCACCACAACCAAACGACTCCTGGGGCCTCCAGGAGTCTCACCACGACCACCAAATCCCTCAACTCTAGCCCTAGGTCCACGACTTCCGAATTGAAATTCACGGGAAAAACAGAGGAATTGAGCTTACCTTTCGATTCAGTCTCCGCCGTGTGCACCGCCGCGTGCCACGGTGTTCGTTGGGTTCCCTGCAACCACCTGAGCCTCCCACTGTCTTGGTTTGAGCCACCATACGGCACAACCACCGCCACAGTCCATCGTCTCTCTGTTTTCTCCAAAAATTCAGCCGTCCACCATCGTGTCCCCGTGCACTATTCCTCCACCAAAACACAATCACCAGCTCAGCCTTGTCTCTCTGTCACTCTCTCAATTCACTCTTCACTCACTCACACCCTGAATCGATCACTGTCTCTCCAAATTTTCCCCTCTGTTTTCTGTGTTCGAAACCAATTGCACAGTTTGAAATCGTGCAAAGTGTGGCCGTGCATATGTGAGACCCTCCTAGAACCATCCAGCCCTTGCACATGTCCATCACCCCATGGCTAAAAATAAATATCTCAATCCACTACTGCCACTTGCCCTTATCTGATTGGGCTGAGGGAAAAAGACTAAAATACCCCTCGTTGTAATAATTACCGTTTTGCCCTCACACTTTCCAAACCCGTAACTACTTCGTCCGACGTCCGATGACAGCGTGCCGCCTGTCGTTGTACTCAAGACGTCGAGACCTATCTAACGGTCCTTGGTCTACGAGAAAATCACAAGTCCACTAAAAAGTCAACATTTTCCTCAATTAGTCAAAATTACGGTAACGCCTTCAATCTTCCGAACATTATAACTTTTCCTCCGATTGTCCGAATCGAACCTGCCACCTGTCTACAGACTCATGGCGTCCTAAACTACGTCACGGTCAATGGTCAACACTCATCCAACCGGTCAATCAAAAAGTCAACTTTTGACGCACTATTCACAAGGGCAAAATCGTCCTTTCATACAAAACTTTACAAAAATTACATTTATACCCTTCCCGAAGGTACGGGTTGTTACAATTGAAATGGAGGCAAACGGACGAGATTTGAGGGAGTAGGAACGCTGAACCGGTTCAGCACAGTGACCGGACCGGAAAACCAGAAAAAAACCGGTTTTCCTGAGGTTGATGGTAATGAACAGTATTTTCGACCTTCTAGGGGCTCGTGAGGACGCGTGGGCCATAATTTGGGAAAGTGTTCAACACGGGAAATCTTCTATTCAATGTAACGAACATTTTGGGACTAGTCTCGTGTCAATCGGACATCGTTTCGATAGCTTTCGGAGTGTCGGAAGGTTTAGGGTTGGTTTAAAAATAGTTAAAAGTTCGGGAAAATTACGGGGCTTTAGTGGGAGGTTAATTATGTATTTATTAACCTTCTATTAAAATTTGGACAGGTTTGGGAGTCCTGGTAATGGTGATCGGCTCGGGGAGCCGAATGACACGCAAATCGAGGCGGCAGCTCGGATGGTCTGTGAGTGGACCTTGTTTTCTAAATTGATGCATGCATAAATGTTTATTATATGTTTTAAATACTTGTTTGTGATGCCATGAGTGCATTTGTATGTGGTTACGTATAGACACGTATTTCGAGGTTTCGGCCCTATACGGTGCCTATACGGGTCTGTATTTCTTTATTGGTTTAAATGAAAAGGTTTTGGATTTTAAAATGATAAACTCGGGTATGAGACCCATTTGGTTTTGTCTCGGGCATATGACCTTAGATATTGGGCACGGTGCCCAGCTGATGTCATATGTTCGGGCACGAGACCTAGTTATTTTACGGTTTATGATTTCGAGTCAGGGACCCTAGATGGATTTCCAAGTTCATGACGGTTTATGGGAACCGGCATGAACTCTGGAAAGGTCATTGTGGTTCATGACGGTTTATGGGAACCGGCATGAACCTTTGTCAGGTCATTCCAGTTCATGACGGTTTATGGGAATCGGCATGAACCCTGGTTAATGGATGTTGTGGATCATGACGGTTCAAGGGAACCGGGCATGAATATTTATGTTATGTATATATATGTATTCATATACCTTCCTTTACTTCTATTATCTCCTCCAGGGAGGGTCGTTGGCCTGGGTGGACCCTGGAGTAGTCACGGAGCACCGTCTGAGTGGAGTCACCCCCCAGTTGGGTTCCTTACTCTCAGGAAGGCTATGATTACTATTACCTCGGGTAGGGTCAGTGGTCTGCGGACATTGATCTTGACTTTGAGAAGACTCGGATTGAGACTTGGGTAGCACGCGCGTAGCTTTGGAAACCGTGACAGGATTGGTTGTGTGAATTATATGTGTATATGATATAAATATGATATATGATATGTGATGTGTGGTTACATAGGTTTTGGGTAGTGGCCCGTATGGTCGTTTTCATTACGATTCTCTAAATCTTGGTTTTGGGCTTAGTCCCACATATGATTTCATTTGGTTAAATGGTTTTCGAATGCATGCATGCTTTTTAGTGAAGGGTACAAATGTCTTTCGATAAACTATTTTTATAAACTTTTGTTTTGTCCACTCACAGCTTTTAATGTTTTGACTGCCCTTAAGGTTGACATTGGATGTGGACTGTAGTAGAGACCGAGATATCACATACCTCCTCCGGATCCTAGCGTACTCTGATAGCTGGGAGGGCAAAGGTCGGAATTATCCCTTGTCTGACACTTCGTGTCAGACAGGAGCAGGGTCATCCCTCACTAATCCCGGGGGGATTGGGATGGGTCCTGTCAAACCCGTTGTCCGATCGACATGAAACTTGTCTTAAAAGATTCGTTATAACATTTAGACTCAAAACCATGTTGGAAGGTTCCTCAGATTCCTCCCCACGCGCCCTCACGCGCAGCCCAAAATGTCTGCACGTGGGCTTCACGCGCCTACTACAGTGTCATCATCAACCTCTGTCCAGCCGGTTCAAACCGGGCTGGCTGACCCGAACCGACGTGACCAGTTCTCACTTAATACCAGTCCAAATTCAACCCAATCAATCCCATTAGTTTCGTCCTGGTTTGTATGATCGATTCCACTAATCAATTTGTGAAGTAAAGGCCCTAATCTCATCGTCCAAAACTCGAAGAAAAATACCTGAAACCTCTGTTTCGGTTCCCAGAAAACCAAACAATCCCCCATCACGGCTTCAAGCTTAAACGACTCCTAAAGACCTACTGAGTCTCACAACACTCACGAAATCCTTCGACTCAGCCCCAAAAGCCACGATTTTCGAAATGAAAAAAAAGGGAAAAACAGGGGACAGAGAAACTTACCCTTGCTCCGGTCTCCGCCTTGCTCGCCGCCGTGTCCTACTGAGTTCACACGACTCCTTTAGAGTCCCTGACCACCACCACGTCTCCTATTTAATGGATTGCTCAACTGGGGTGCACAACCGTGCACGGTGTCCCTGCTCTGTCTCCTGGTTCTGTTTGCTTACACACACACATTCACCTTCTAGCCCTCACTAAAACACGATTACAACTCTACAACCTGTCCTTGATCACTCATTCAAGCTCAAGGTCTTCAATCACTGGAAATCGATCAAGAAAGTCTCACGGTCTCACTCTCCTTGTTTCTGCAAAATTGGACGATTGCACGGTTTAAACTTGTGCAAATTGTAGCCGTGCACACAATAAACTCTCCTAGAAACCTCTAGGTCTCCACCACGTGTCCAACTCTCCCTCGAAAGAAAGAAAAATATCCAATCACACACTCCCATGTGGTCTTATCTGATTGTCCCAAGGTGAAAAGACTAAAATGCCCCTAAGGCCAAAATTACCATTTTGCCCTTCAACTTCCTAGGCCCATAACTAATCCGTCTGACGTCCGATGACAGCGTGCCGCCTGTCGTTGTACTCAGGACGTCGAGACCTATCTAACGGTCCTCGGTCTACGTGAAAACCAAGCGTCCAGAAAAAAGTCAACATTTCCTCCAAATAACCAAAATTACGGTAACGCCCTTGACCTTCCGAACATCACAACTTTCCCTCTGATTGTCCAAATCGGACGTGCCACCTATCTACGGACTCGTGACGTCCTAAACTACATCATGGTCAATGGTCAACGCTCGTTCAACCTACAAATCAAAAAGTCAACTTTTGGAATATTATTCACAAGGGCAAAATCGTCCTTTTTATACAAATCTTTTACAAAATTACATTTGTACCCTTCCTGAAGGTACGGGTTGTTATACTAAAAGTTAACATTTTACCCAAACCAGGGGCAAAATCGTCATTCTACGTCCGAGGTCCAAAAATACCCAACTAACCACCGATTAACTCAACTAATCCGTCACTAATCCCGACTCCCGGGACGGGTCGTTACACCTATGGTCACGCCGAAAGGAGATATCCATCTAGTACTTTCACGCAGGGTAACAGTTCCCAGTCGATATGTATGAACCTTCTTCATGCGTTTGGCAACCAACTGGTCTAACTTTCGAGCTGCCGTCGTGGCTAGCTGCTTCCTTGGAGCTTTTCCGCCCGTGGATTTTCGAGCAGTCTGCTTCGTACGGGCCATGTTGGATTTAGCACTTCGATATGGGCTAGAGAGCAAAACTTTAAGGTTGAATATTAGTTGGTTGGTGTGAATTGAGATGCCTGTTTGCGGTTGTATACATATTGATTCAATGTTGGAGTAGTTTTCCTTATTCTATATGGATTTAGGACAAGATGTTGGTCTTCTTAGATTTCCTTATTCTATACGAGAAATTAACCAAGATCTTATTTAAAAAAAAAAAAGGAGACCTTACTCTTCTATCACCGCTTGGCATTTGAGTTAAGCAGTCGTCAAATTGATGCAAATGAGTGCTTATTTAAGCTCCGCAATTTGCAACTGCAGAGCCCATAAACTTCATATATAAACTCCGACAGAAGAAGCTAGAAACTTCTTCGTCTCTCTCAACTCTTAATTGCCTTGTTTTTTTAGAGCTTGACTCCTCCATCGGTTAATGCTATCCCAAGATATTTACTCCGAGCCCTTTGTTCAGCGGCTCTATTACTAGTGCCTTCTGTCTTAGATAAGGGTGGCAGTTTTTGACACGACTAGAAACCCGCACAAAATTTATCCTGGTCAACCCGCACGATTAAAATTTCGGGTCATTTTTTGGTCAAGCCGTTATGACCCGTTTATTAAACGGGTGGATTTCGGGTCAACCTGTTAACCCGTATAATAAATGGGTAAATTTCATGTTAACAGGTTAACCCGTATATTGGCTTATATATTGACTAATTTAATAAACGTGTCATTACTAACTCATATATCTACCCATTTACCTACCTAAATATCTATTAAATCTTATAATTTAAATAAGTTAAACATGTTAAACGGGTCATAGGTTAATTGGGTTTTGAGTATGACCTGTTTATTAAATGGGTTAAACGGGTTACACGGGTCATTAACAGGTCGGGTTCGGGTTGGACATTCTTGACACGATTATTAAACGGGTCGGATTCGGGTTGGGCATAAATGGGTAAAACAAGATTTATGACACGATATGAACCCGACACGACCCGACTCATTGCGACCCCTACTTAGATTCTAGAATATGAGCTACATTCGATACGTTCCTGATCACCATGAGGCATTTGTGGACTCTGTCCGGGATGAAAGCTTGATCTTTGAGCTCTTGGAATTTATGCATGAAGGCGGCGGTAATGGAAGTGCCATTTTTGATTGAATTTAGATGTGGTTGATTTTTAGATCGTAATTACATTGGTTATTGATATTATTATGGCACACTAGATTTTGGGTGGAGGTCATGGAAAATAAAAATATCTCACATATTTGGGATAGGATTAATAATGTTGAAAAATGCAAAGAAAAATAAATTGGGTTTAGGCAACTATATTGATACAATCAAAAGCCTCAAACTCTCAAGAAAATACTTTCAGAAAGTATATTGCAATTCATACTTTAACAATATTGAAATATATATATATATATATATATTATGTATTGACATTGTGTCATTTTTGGCTCTAGATGACAGTGAAAATTGTCATCTCAACGTTAAAAAATGTTTTATCTATATGAGTATCATCTATTTAAAAAATAAACATCATTAGATGACAATTTTTTTTAAAACTATTATCTAGAATATAATCATATGACAGTTTTTAACTGTCATCTAGAATATTTAAATGATCTTGTATATATTGTCTTATATCGTGATTTAATTTATATTATATGTTAATTTTGAATCACATCAATTCTTTTTGAAATTATAATAAAGTCGCATGTATAAATCTTTAAATCAAATCCATTCAACATTCGTACAAAAAAAAATATCTAATAGCAAAAAATACAACCAAAAATACATTAATTTTTTACGATCTCCAAAAGATACAAGTCTATCTAGCTAATTCAGTGCACGTCCTCAAAATATAACCAAAATACAAGTCTACCTAAACCGACATAGCTACATAGATCCCTAAAAAATCTGCCCACGCAACACGTACTTCATCAATCTCCTGCTTTTAAATGCTTGTTCTCTTCTCCCATTGAAATATTAAAAACAAAATCAGTCAACATAAGATCCGAGGAAATCAGCTCATACGTATTCATGGCTTGTGACTATGGAAAGCAATAGCTGGAACTTTCATGGCCTAATTATGTTAAAAAAAAAAAACCAAAAAACAAAAATGATGTTTCAAAAAACTCCAAAATTACATTTAACACACTTGGAAGAAGTTTTCCATGATTAGCTACACAGAGAAACTGAGAGAGATGATTGCAAACATCACAAGTTCACAGCCCTGGGAATAAATTAAAATGTACCTGCCAGAAGTACAAAAAGTTCGAAACCCACTCATCTTAAAATGACTGTTTACACAAGCCACATACATTCAAACATAAACACTAAAATAACCAAAATCTGCGGAACAAATCAAAAGAGGAAAAAATGAAATTACCACTCATGGTTGGAGCCTTGTCCTAACTACTATTCCTGCAAAAATAAGAAAACAAAAAGTAGAAATGAGAGGATTAAAGTAATAAGAGGAACACAACGCAAAAATAATGTATGCATAGAGCTGTTTTATACCATAAATTTTATCTATGCTTCGGAACTCAATATGATAAGCAACAAAGTCACATAATACCTATAACTGAAAGTAAAAAACCAACATTGCTTCATAAAGACATTTTCTGAACCCCCAAACCAATCTAATAACATGTGAAATAATTGGTAGATGTTGCTCTGTTCACACGTGACAGGACCCGTCTCTATTTTACTGACAATGAAACGGACCATGCTCCCGTTTGACCTCTTCTGTTAGATTAGGGATATTGTCTAACTTGTAACCTGGGTGTGCGGAAAATTAAGTTGATCAAATTGGGTTCACACTTGCGAGGTTTTCGCCCACATCCAAACACACTTCCCCGACAAGTGGTGAAAATTCTTTATTTCTTAACAACTACCTATATTTAACTATGACAACAAACAATATAATTTATACCGTCACTCAACACTTATACTCAACCTTTGTTAAATTCCAAGGTTTTTTTTTTTTTTTTTGCCATAATTGTTAAAACAGATTTTGTGATACCTTTTCGTCATAAATATAAATAACAATACAACGCACTCATAATTAGATATTAATCTTTGTCCCATAATGCAATTCACCATACGTGGTTCCACGGTTTAATACATCCATTGTAAACTTATTATTACACAAACATGATTATAGCCAAATTCTTCTCAAAATAATGGAATTTAATGATATGCATGTACATAACAACATAATCGTATATTCTTAATCATATTCCTAAATATACGCCTCCAACATATATTCGTAATCATAAGCATATATCCTTAAACACATCACCCCTACTAAACCTCTAATATAGTCATGGTTGCATCCTTAACCTAATTTCATATTATTAGTTCATCAATTCCTTCCAATAACATTATATGTATGGTTATACTTAACCTTACTCATTATGCTAATGTTACCCTTCCAATTCAATCATAATAAGTCCATATAACCTCATTGTTTACTACTAATAAGATTAGTGTGTATAAGTATTTAAAAATATAACATAAACTTTACGTATGAAATTATAACTAAACGATGTCCAATTATCTCAAATTATATCTCAATAAACTCATAATTTGAAGATGATGAATTTTTGTGTTGGTCGGACGGCGAAAGACAGATGGGCTTCAACAGTGGGCATATTGTATAATTGGTATCTAAGAAAGTGAAAGAGGAGGCTTCTGATGAGAAACTATATAAAAGGTACATGCAATTGCAAACAAGAGACACTAGCCAGCCAAACAGATGGGCTTTTCACTTGCTCTTTACTTTGCTAGAGGGCCTAGGCATTATGTCTACTTAACTTTCTTTTATATGGACCAGCAAGGCATGAATAATGTTGCCTGCTAACGCTCAACAGTTACCTCAATTTTAAATTAGGATGTAATGAATGTTACCAACACACTCGACACGGGCACAAGACAAGTAACTATTAGCAATTTATATAGCGCGAAAGTGATATGTTTAAATGGCCGGCAATCACTTCACGAATGAGAATAACGTACTATATCTAGTCTTCACAAAAAAAAAAAAAAAAACTATATCTAGTAAATTTTTGCAGTGATCGATAGGATAGTTGTATGGTAAGCATGCAATGAATTGTAAGTATTATGTAACTGGACTGCCATTTTGGTACTAGCTAGGTACTGGAGAAATTAATAAGTTCTCCTTAGAAAGCAAGAAGGGCACCAGGCCCAGAACAGCTACCGGACCAAAGCCTAGCTAGGCCGAATAATATTATGTTGTTATAATATGGAAACAGAGATGCTATAATATGAGTTTTATAATACTCATCCAACTTATCGAACGGATTGAATTGAATATTGGATTTATTATTATTATTATTATTATTATTTTACGATGAACAGTAATTTCCTCACTGATTATCTCTGCTCGATACACAGATTATAGTGGTAGGTTCTATCCTATCTATTTCTATATTCCTATCGGCTATCACTATGTAAATTGTCGATAATAGAGGTTGTTAGGGCAAGTTTAACTGAGTTTTCACAATTAGCTTGGCCAGTGTTCAAATTAAACTGTTTAATGAATGGGATCTACGGTTATAAGTGAGTCCTTCTAACTTTATTAGCGGAGGGTGCACTCACCCATGTACGCCACGCTATACCGAAGCGCAGTTATCCTAGGTAGTCTCCATCTGCGATCTTTGTTGATACCATGTCTACTGACCGGATTTCGTACAAACAGTACGGCCGCAGACATATCGGCACACCGCCACGTGATCAGCAAACGCACTAGTCGACAGGCAAAGCCAATGGTGCTAGTCGGCAGGCAATGTCAACGGTGCCAATCGGTAGGCAATACTAGTGGTGCCAGTCGGCATGACTATCCATGTATGATACTCGGTAGGATGTACCAACAAGAGGTGCCCTGCAAGACCGGCACATATACTCGGAAGGGATGATCGGCACCCTCGGTCCGATCAGCTAGCTATTATTACCAACTCCATGATATGGCAGGAGATCCATTGCCACCTAGCACTCATCCCGAATCTGCGGGACACGTGGTAGCATCGCTCGATACCTACTGCAAATAATGTTCAACAACCATATTCATTGCTACTATAAATACCCTTAAAACCTTTCATAAATGTGACCTTCTCTCATATATTTCACTATCTAAACACACACAACCTTAACTCTTCAGTTTTCGTGTTGTGATCTGCATATTTGGTGCTCCATACGCTTATTAACTTAAATATCAGAGCCTCTTAGGGCAACACCCCACCGGTGTAATGACAGGACCCGCCCCGATTATCACCCCGATAACCGGGGCGAACCCTGCTCCCGTCTGACAACCCAACTCAAAAGACCAAAATAACCACAAAAACCCACGAAATATATACATTGCCAGATCAGGGAGAAGTTATAATATAATGAGTCAACAGTAGCACAGAGCATAGTACAGTACAAGATAAGACAAAAAGTCTACTAAGAGCTGACTCCAAGCGCAACGGAAAAACTCTATGCCTCCGCCTCTGCCTCAACGTTAGCCCCGGTGCTAGCACCACGACCTGGAGGGTGTTAAAAACATTAAAAGCGTGAGTGGACTAAAAAAAATAAAAGTTATAAAACCGTTGCGAAATAACTAGGGTTCACCCTCCGTTTGAAAACATGCATGCATAATCAAGTATCTTAAAACAACCATATGTATGATATAAAAATAAGTACGGAATTCATCAGAAAATCAAAACCAAAATTCAGGCACTCGGCCCTAAATTCATAAGAACCAAGTTATTCGGGTCACTGCCCAAAACATTTGAAAACCAATGAAAAGCATCAATCATACAAGTTTACTAAACTCAAAACTATGGGCAATAACCAGGCCTTCCCGGGATATCAACGAGTCTTTAAACTCAAAACACAATCATAGGCCTCGAGGGGTATCACAATCACCGAGTCTTTAAACTCAAAACATATACCGAGTCTTTAAACTCAAAACATATACCGAGTCTTTAAACTCAAAACATCTCAATCTAGGGCCCTCCCCTCCCGTCAATCAATCCGAGTCTTTAAACTCAAAACCAGATCCAGCGGGTTTTTCTCTTTTTTCTGGTCTTTAAACTCAAAACCATTTTTCAAGCATAAGAAAAATGCATTGAAATCCGAAAACCAAAGCCAAACCGGAAATCTTCGAAAACCGAAATCACGTTTAACCAAAAGGGGACTTCCGCCCGAATTTCACTTCCAATCTCAAATCATATCCACAAATATTTAGTAAAACAGAATGCGTATAATGTCAGGATCCGTCCCAAATATCGCCTCGATACCCGAGACGAACCCTGCTCCCGTCTGACAATCACACCCAAAGTACCAAAATAACCTCAACACTACTATAAGCATAATTATCAGACGAAGGAGTAAATATAATACAACTATAAGGCAGAGCATAGTTCTATAAAATGGGCACAAAATCCTACTATTCTAGTCTCGCAACGGAAGAACGTCGTAAGCTCTATGCCTCGATCCCTGCCTCAACGTTCATCCCAGCGCTATCACCACGACTTGGAGGGTAAGTTAAAACCAAAAGTGTGAGTGGACTGAAAGAAATAAAAGTTCCAACACGATTTAGAAGTAAAACAGTTTGAAGAAAACAAGAAGATTTTACCCTCTGTTTTAAAAACATGCATGCCCAACTAAGTATCAGAAAACCACAACGTAAAACAGCATAACAAGATCACATCATAAAACCAAATCCACAATTATCCACATCTGATCAAACTTGGGTCTATCCGAGTCTTTAAACTCAACCAGGCCTCAAATGTAATCCGAGTCTTTAAACTCAATAGGCCTACGGGGGTAATATCGTATATATCCGAGTCTTTAAACTTCCGAGTCTTTAAACTCAATCCGGGCCCGTCCCCCGTCAATCAGAATCCGGGTCTTTAAACCCAATATCCAGATCCAGCAAATCCAATCTAAAACCAATTTAAAATCAATTCTAAATCCACCTCCAGACTCGAATCCGAGATCCCCGGTTCGAAGCCCTTCTAGCGTTCAGAACCGTCATTCCGAACCCAAATCCGGAAATCCACCTTTTGCGACTTTAAAACCAAATTTCGTTTCTCGAAATCCGATTTCAAAACCAAAACCTTGATTTTCAAACTCATACTTTATAATCCACTTATAATCATCAGAAAAAAATTCTAGAGTGAAAACATGAAACTTAATATCAAAATCAAAATCTAGCTTTTCTCGAAAAACGTGCAAAATCCCGAAAATGTCTCGAAAAACGTGCAAACATATCAACCACATATAATCACCATCAAAAAGCATAAAAACCATATCGAATATCATAAAACATAAATAACCATATTGAATATCATAAAACATGAATAAAACAGTTAGGCATGCTCGTAAGGAAAGAAAGAGTCCACTCACGAATCGGAACGAGTCAATCGCGCTCCGTGCGCTCCTCGACCGTCTCAGGCGTCTCCCGTCCTGTCAATATGCACCAAATAGGGTCACAAATACATCAAGGATACTAACCCTAATTTCCCCAATTTTTCGGGAATTTATTCATATTTTAATCTTAGACCCTAAACCGTCCAGATTCCCGAACTATCTCATAACATCGTCCGATTAACCCGAAAATCACACCAATGGATTCCTTAGGACATTTAGACGTATACCTTACGGTAACGCCCTCAATCTTCCGAACGTCATAACTTTCTCTCCGATTGTCCGAATCGAACCTGCCACCTGGCTACGGACTCGTGACGTCCTAAACTACGTCACGGTCAATGGTCCACACTCATCCAACCTGTAACTCTAAAAGTCAGCTTTTGACGTACTATTCACAAGGGCAAAATCGTCCTTTTTATACAAATCTTTTACAAAATTACATTTATACCCTTCCCGAAGGTACATGTTGTTACATATAAACATAAATCATCCATCCAAAACCATCATCAAAAGCATAATAGAAATCATATTCTCGAAGTACGTGCAAACCGATAACTTGTATTGAAAAAACGTTCAATCAAGTAATGCAAGAATATAGAAATCATAGGCATAAAATCATATATCGAAAGCATAAAGTCATATATCGAAACATAAATACATAAGTAAAAACAGTTATACATGCTCGGTTAGAAAACAAAAAGTCCACTCACAAGGTCCGAACGCGTCACTTGTGTCCCGTACGCTCCTCGGCTGTCTCAGGAATATCTCGACCTGTCAAAAGTCACCATTTCGGGTCACAAACACTTCATTTAAGCTTACCCTAATTTCCCCAATTTTTTCGGGATTTTTAAACGTAATTAAACGAACCCCTAAACAATATTTGTTACATCGATTAGAGTGAAACCGTGTTGAACGTTTCCCCAAAAGAAGCCCCACGCGCCGCCCAAAGGGGCTGCGCGTGGGAGCCATGCGCTGCTACAGTGTCATCGTCAACCTCCAACCAACTTGGTTCAGACCGGTCCGGACCGATCCAGTCCAACCGAGCCGGCGAGGTCGGTTTTCACTCGTTTTCAGGCCATTTTCAATCCTTTGTTTATCCTAAGCTTCGTCCTTGAATTTGTGATTGATTCACGTAATAAAAACACGAAATGAAGTCCTATTTCTTACCTCCCAAAGTCGAACAAAAAACACAGAACTTCGACCTTCGAATTTCCGGCCACCAGTCGTCCTTCCACTCAAGGTTTCGAGTCCCTGGGTTTGGCAGTGACTTCCTAAAGCTTCCAGAGTCAACAAACTCACTCAACCAATCTCTAAAAATCACGACTTTTGGTTTGAACAAAACGGGAAAAACAGGGGACCCAAAGACCTTACCTATTTCTCTACTCACCGCCGTGAGCTCCAAGGTGGTTCTGCCCTTCCCAAGCCACTCCTCAGCTCACTAAACACCACCACAAGCCCAGACTTGACTGGTTTGATCGATCGAACTCTCAGCCGTGCACGGTGGTCGTCTTTGTTTCCTGGGTGTTCTCACCTTCCTCTTATTCTCTCACTCAACTCAACACCACAGTTCACTCACTAAATCACTCACACTCTACTACAAGGACTCACAGGACTCGCACACCCTGAAAACTGATCGATTAGCTCACTGTCTCAGTCTCTGTTTTTCTCTCATTTGAACGATAACCCAAACATTTAAATTGTAACCGTGTAGAAAGTGGCCAAACCCCTCTAGGAAGTAGCCAGGTGTCTATCACCCTGTGGACTCAGCCCAAAATATCCAATTACAAAGTCCCAGATGTCCTTAACTGGTTGGACACATTTCCCTAGGTGTTAAAAGGCCAAACTGCCCCTAAAAGTCCACATTACCATTTTACCCTTCACCTTTCCAGATCCATATCTTATCCGTCCGGTGTCCAATGACGGCGTGCCGCCTGTCGTTGTACTCAAGACCTACCTAACGGTTATCTAAGCTATTTGAATGTTCAATTGAAAGAAGAGATGTTGAATTGACAGAGAACAGATCGGGTTATTACGCGGGTCGCAGGATCCGTTTACCAAAGAAACGGGTTGGGACGAAGGTACTGTAGCAGGCGCGTGAGTTTCACGCGCAACCACTTACGGTGGTGCGTGACGGCGCGTTGGCACGAATCTCGAGCTGAGTTCAACATGACTTTGAATCCTCTGAGTGTAACGAACATTTTGACACTGGTTTTGAGGAAATCATATATCGTTTCGATAAAGTTCCGCGTATCCGAAGTTTTGATTTACGTGTTAAATACGTATTTAAATCTCAGAAAAATTGGGGAAAATTATATGAGGTATATTGAGATGTTAGTGACCCTCGTTAATAGTTTTAGATAGGAATTGCAGTTTCTAGAAATTACGGAAAACGTGCAGCTCGGAAAGCGAGCGATGTGGATGGTGTGTGTGTGAGTGGACTTTATTTTCTAACCGTGATGCATGCATATATGTTTTAAATGCTTTATTATATGATTTGATATGATTTGACATGATTGATGTTTCGATCCGGTGATTTCTCGATTTTCTGGATTATTATATTATTTTGGTACGATTTTTGAGAAATTATGAAATTGATGTTTTGGGCGTAGGCTCGGGATTGAAAATGATGTTTTGACTCGGGTTATGAGTGAGGGATTGAAAGTAATGTTTTGACTCGGGTTATGAGTCAGAGATTAATTTGATGTTTTCCGGACATATTTTATGGTTTTACGTGAAAATGGCAACTCGGTTTACTGTTGCACGGATTTACGTGAAAATGATATTTTGGGCTTGAGACCCAATGGAATTGTGATTTTGATTTGATTTTTATTTCCATGTGTGTGATTACATGATGATATTGATGATTTTCAGAGTTATAAAATAAATCGGGACTTTGGTTTTCTGGATTTGAAGAAACTATATTTTGGGGCTGAGACCCTGTGTTAATAAATGATTTGGTTTTCAATGCAACTGTTTTTCACTAATTTTCATAATGGTGATGTGTTGCGGATATTTAGGGCTTTCGGATGGAAATATGTTTTTCCTCGGAGTGCACTCTGGAGATAACGCTCGCCTACGGGATGGAAGTGTTTACCCCAAAGAGGTCACGTAGCACAGTCTGTTGTCGTGCAGCCGAGGGAAGCTCGACTCAGACCAGAGGTGGCTGATTATATGGAGAGGTCATTGATGTGTTCACAATGATCTAGATTGTCGGCTGGTGAGGTATTCACAACGATAGATGCTCGGATTTTGAGCGGTCCTTGAGCCTATTTGATTTGCACGCGTTGCAGGGATAACGTGACTATATGAAATTGGATATGGAAATAAGTCCCGTGGTTTTATGGAAATTTGAATTGATTTTGATGAACATTAGTTTCAAGGAAAATGTGGACACATAATTTAGAAACATGTTTTGATTTTTATCGGTCCACTATTCTTACTTGATTGATTTCACACTATTACTCATGTTTTATGATATGCATGCATGTTTTTGAAAACTGGAGGGTAAGAATGTGTTTTGGTAAACGTATTTATAAAAGTTTGTTTTGTCCACTCACACCCTTTTCTGTTTTATTGACCCTTCAGGTCGTGTCGCGATGATCGAGGCTATTCGAGAGGTGGAGGTATGAGTGGGCACAGGTGCAATTATCCCTTGTTTGGCAAGTTTTGGAGGGTATTTTTGGAACCTCAGTTGACTTGTCAGAGGGGAGCAGGACCGAGCACGGTCATTACGTCCTTAGGGGACGGGTCTTATCATTGTAGGTGCAAGAATGGAAGGTTTTGGATGACGGGAGTGACCAGAACATCGATTCGAAGTTTGGCTGAAATTTTGGGAGGCCATATCTTCAAAACCATGTATTTTCTTGAATTTATAAGTTTGTATTTGGATTCCTTGGCTCAAGTAGCATGATTTTCATATATAGAACGTAGGATTTGGTTGAGAAATGAGAAAGTTATGAAGGTTTGAAAAATTGGATAAAAATGGCGGATTCCAGCCACCAGCGGCCGAATCAGATGGCGGCACCGACCGCCGTCTCCAGCAATTGTTGATTGTTGACCGTTGACCGGCTGATGTAAGTGTTGACCATTGATCGGCGACCAGAGCGCGTCAGGATCCGGTGGAGGAGTGTGATGTCTCGGTCTCTGCTACAGTCCACATCCGTAATCAACCTGAAGGGCATTGAAAAACAGAAAAGACTATGTGGACGAAAAGCAATAGTTCAATAAAATATATTTCATAAAAGACCTTTATGCCCTTCACTAAAAAGCATGCATGCATAGTAAAACCATTTTATCAAACCACATATGTTTCAATAACCATTCATAGGGTATCAGCATCAAATTCCGTAAATTCAAATCATACGGGCCCCTGCCCAAATCCATTTACAGAAATCCATAATCATATCAAACATATGTGGGAACTCAACCCAAATCCATTTATTATCCATAAAACACAATTTCGCAAATCCAAGAAATCATGTTTATCCATATCATATAACCAATTTTGTCACGGTATCTAAAGCTACGTGCGTGCTACCCGGGGTCTCAAATCCCAAGTCTCCCCAAGGTCCATGTCCGCAGATCAATGACCCTCCCTGGGGATTATAATCCATAATAGCCTTCCTGAGAGTAAGGTACCCAACGGGGGCGACTCCACTCAGTTAGTGCTCCGTGACTACTCCAGGGTCAACCCAGGCCAACGACCCTCCTCGGAGGAGACAATCAATAAATTTATAAGGATGGTATATGAAAAACCATTTGAAATCATTCTCAAAACCTTTCAAGGGTTCATGCCCAGTACCTATAAACCGTCATCAACCAGAAATCCATTTATGGGTGCCGAACCCGAAATCACAATCATAAAGCATAATTGGGCCCCAAGCCCTAATTCATAAACCAAATGGGCATCACGCCCGATTTCGTAAACCATTTGGGCCTCCGACACTATTCGTAAACCAACTGGGCCTCGTGCCCAATTTCGTAAACCAAATAGACCTCGTGCCCGATTCCGTAAACCAAATGGGCCTCGTGCCCAATATCGTAAACCAAATGGGCCTCGTGCCCGATACGTAAGTCAACTACGCCTCGAGCCCGATACGCAAACCAACTGGGCCTCCAGCCCGATGCCTTATTAAATCAAATGTACTTCAAGTCTGAGAGTTCGTAAATCAAATGGGTCTCATGCCCGATTCTATATTTCCAAATCTGAAACCATTGCATTAAATCATTTCCAAAATCATAAGCACGTATAATCAGTGCAAAATCGTAAACCTCGATTTACGTGAAAACACTTAAATCGCCTCGAAATGCATGAAATCATATAAATCACTAATATCCAAATCATCATCATAGAATCACATCCATAAAAAAATATAAAACATTTATGCATGCATCACAGTTTAGAAATCAAGGTCCACTCACAGACCGTCCTACGATGCCACCTCGATTTGCGTGTCGTAAACCTTCCCGGGCTAATCACCGTCACCAGGACTCCCAAACCTGTCCAAATCACTTTAGAGGGTTACTAACTACCTTATTAACCTCTCATTGAAGTCCCGTAATTTTTTCAAATTTTTAACTATTTTTAAACTCGATCCTAAACCTTCGGACACCCCAAACTATATCGAGACGATGTCCGATCGACACGAAACCAGTCCCAAAATGTTCGTTACATCAAATAGATTGTTTCACATGTTGAACACTACCCCAAATTAGGCTTCACGTGCCCCCACGCGCTGCCCAAAGGGACTGCGTGTGAAGCCCCCGCGCCTACTGTTCATTACCCCTAACCTTGCGATAGACCGGGTTCTCTGGCACCGGACCGGACCAGCCTGGACTGGCGTGGCCGGTTCAGTGCTTTTAATCACTCATTTTTTATCCATTTTTGTCCATTTTCATTCCTAAAGGTTCCTAACAACATTCCCTATCGATCTATAACTTCATAACACGAGAAAAACCCTCAAAAGCTTACCTCCCAAGATCAAACAGTAAGCCTCGACTTCCTCCGCCGTTTACCACCATTCCAGCCACCTATTTCCATCGAAATCGATCCCTATCAAGTCGCCTTGTCCCTAGGTCTCAATAGAATTGAAAGGAACTCAAAACAACAATCAAAACTCAACTTTCAATTTTTGAAAACACACTGGTTCTGGTTACCTGGGTTATCGCCGCCGTCCACGGCGGCCGGCCGTCATGTCCCTTGCCTCACAGTCTCTCTCTCAGCCTCTCATTCAAGGTCTCCCATACGAACACATGTGTGAACTGGTAATTTGGGGTGGTGTGTTTGTTTTTCTTAAAGGAAAAATGGAGGATGGGGTGTCCAGGTTTGTGAATGGAAACAGAGAGGATGATAGCTGATGATCAGGTGAGAGAGAAGAAAGATGGATGGTGGAGATAAGAGGGGGAGGTGGAGATGAAGGGCTAGGATGAGAGGTGGGTCAAAAAATATATTTTTTTTAATCCAAGTGTACCAATCACATTGTAGATCCACATTTTAGGGTTAATTACCAATGGGATGAGTGACACTTGTCACTTGTCACTCATCCATGGGTCCCACTAAAATATCTGCCGAATCAGATATTGCCACCTAACTTCTACCTCGTAATGCATGTATAGTCCAAAATGAATTTCCGATGACCATAACTTCTCCGTTCGACGTCCGATTTTGGCGTGCCGCCTGTCTACGGATTCGTATCGATAATCGGTCCTCTGCTATTGGACCTCCCGGATCAAAAGTCAATATTTTGCCCACGACTAGGGGAAAAACGATCATTTTACACCATCCGGCCGATTTCGTTCAACTAATCACCCCACTGGTCCACGTGGTCTGACATCGCTGACGTGTACTTGCCACGTCAATTGCCACGTCACCTGACAAGTCCTGACATACTACCACGTGGCACCACCCCACTAGTCCATGTGGTATGACATAGCTGACATGGACCTGCCACGTAGCCTGAAACCCTCTGAAAATCGCCACATGGCACCACCTGGTTGTCCACGTGGCCTAATATGATGACGTGGATTGCCACATCATCACCTTCAACCTCTGTTCGGGTCGATCTGAACCTCTATAAAGGGTCGTTTGACCCGCGTCCCTGACCTGACTATATCTCCGCCGTCCAGCCACCAAAACGTGCCATTCTTTCATCCACGTGATCGTCTTCCTCCTAGGAAGAGATCTTTGACCTCAAAACAAGAAGAAAAGGCTTGGAACTCACCTGTCAGAAACGATCTTTCACGGCCAACCTTCAAGCCTCCTTCCATGGTTGTCCAGGTCCTTTTCCTTTGATTTTTCGTTCAATCCCCTCGTACAAACATATAGAACACTAACATGGCCTTATTTTCTATCCAAAACATCCAAATGCCAAAACCCAAAATTCAAACATAAATGGGTTTTGGTATACCTATTTTCACGGGTTTCAAGCCACCACCATGACGGCTCTGCCGTCCTTCCGTCTCTTACGACCTCTCCCAGTCACTCTCTGCCTCTCTCTCGGGCATGGATGAAAATATTGGTGAATATCATCGAAATTTCGCCGAAATTTTGGTATTGTGGGCCGGCGGCATATAAGAAAGGGGGAAAAGAAATTCGCCTAAATATCGAACAATTATCTTATTTTAAGTCCACCGATATTTTCCTATGATCAAAAAAATGAAGATGCACTATTAATTCGTAAACATCGGACGTAAATCGAAGGTTATTTCATCGGGTCGAAAAATCCAAGTTGTAGACCCTGTAGGAGGTAGGGGGAGACTGTTGTTAGCATAGGAATCTGTATACATATATAATTGACGTTATGTAAATTAGCTAAATACAGCCCATCAGAGTTGGCGTGGGCTTTTAAACTCTTTTGGGGGGGTCTTAGGTTCGACCCCCCAAGCTGCCAATAACAATTATTTTTTTTTTCCTTTTTTTTATTCATTTATTCCAATTTTTCAAAGGTTGTGCTTCTTTTTTTTTTTTCATTTTTTGTCCAATTTTATATATCCATTACTTTCAAATTTTTAACAAAATTTGACCCTATTTTTTCATTCTTTTTTTTTCAATTTTAAAAATATTAAACTTATTTTATCATTTTTCTTACATTGAATTTTTATATGTTTATTGTTATGTTTTTAACCATTTTAACATTCAATTATAGTAACTCACTTCAATTTATGTTTATATTTAAGATTTTATATTATTAGTCATCGTCAGAATCATATTACATCATATTATTCATCATATATTTATTATATAAAAGTCATTTTGTAGTTTTTATTAGTCTTATATAATCATTATTGGATACTTAAGTTTTTCCCAAAGTTTCATTCCAAATTTCCAACTTTTAGACCAAATTTCCGTCATTTTTGTTGATCATAAATGATATCGATATTGATACCGATATTTGGGGCTAGATATCCATAAATTTAACTAGCGATATATCTATCGATATCGATATTTTCATCCTTGCTCTCAGGCTACCAGCTAGAGAGGATAATGGTTTGGGGTGATGGGTTTCAGATTGGATCGAAATGGAAAAAAGCAATGGAAGATGATGCATGTATGTAATGTGAGGGCTATTGGGTGAGTGACACTTGTCACTCATCCTATGGTCGTTACAAGGTATTTTGGGTCCCACAAGTCAAACCCAAAAGTCAACTCTTCGTAATTTGAGCAACTATGAGATGACCAGCCAATTTTATAGAAAAAACTAAGGCTTTACTATTCTTTTCCTAATTTGGAGAGGAGTAACAAGCTTTAAGAAATCCTATTTTAATAAAAGTATGAAACTTTGAAACTCTGAACTCTAAAACCTATTTCCTTATGATTCCATGAATTTCTAAGGGATGTGGGGCATTTGTGGAACCATAATTCGTCCAAAAATTAGAGAGCTAACACGTGGCTCATAATGTAAATAATGACTACCCTGCCCATGGAGGAAACATTATTGTGTATAATTATTGCACATTAATTTAGCAGCTGAATATGTTAATTAATAAGTAATTATATCACTAAAATAAAACATTTCCTTAAGATCCTTATTGAACAAAAATTCAATTAATAAGTAAGCTTCCTTTCTTTAAAGAATTAGATTATTTATTAGAACTCCTCTTTAAAAGCCAATTACAAGTATTAACTAACTAGAAATACTTATTAATTGAAAACTTTTTCAATTAATCAGAAGCTCCGAAGACCTTTAGGTCTCAACTATAAATAGAGAGCCTCCTCTCATAACTCGGGTACACAATAATTATTGTTATAATTATAAATTTCCAGTTTATTCCATCGATTAAGCTGACTTAAATATCAGAGCATTATTAATTGAATTCTTTCGTCTTGAGATTCAACAATAATCTCATGTGTTTTTTTGTGTTTGTAGAGATTAAAATGTCGATTTCTATCTGCACAATTTCTATATCAACAATCCTTAATGAAAAATTACATTGTACATATATATGTACATCAGATGCTTCAACGACTTCAACGAATAAATTTTTGATATGTTGCATATGCACAGACGGCACAAAAATCCTAAACCTGGATTGTGAAAATGTATCCAAATGCATTACGTACTAATTAAATTGACAAGCGATGTGAACATATATGTTAGGTCACGCTTGATATGAAATTGTATGATTATTTGACAACGAAAAGAATATGTATACATATATATTTATATATGTTAGGAATACTAGGGAAAATGAAAGGTTTTGGGTCTTGTGATCTTGCAGGACCACAAACCATAATTGATCAGATGGAAGTGGTCACATATGGTATATGTAAGGATTGAAATATCGATATCGACGGATATATCGCTCGTCAAATTTACTGTTATCGCCCCTCAAATATCGGTATCAATATCGATATCGTTTACGATCAACAAAAATGACGGAAATTCGATCTTAAAGTTAGAAATTTAGAATGAAACTTTGGGAAAAACTTAAATACTCAATAATGGTTATATATGACTAATAAAAACTATAAAATGATTTTGATATAATAAATATATGATGAATAATATGATGTAATATGATTCTGACGATGACTAATAATATAAAATCTTAAATATAAACATAAATTGAAGTGAGTTACTATAATTGAATGTTAATATATTAAAAACATAACAATAAACATACAAAAATTCAATATAAGAAAAATGATATAATAAGTTTAAATATATTTAAAATTGGAAGAAAAAAAGATGAAAAAATAAGATTAAACTTTGTTTAAAAATTGGAAGTAATTGATATATTTAAAATTGGACAAAAAATGAAAAAAAAAACCCAAACTTTTTTGAAAAGTGGAAAAAATAAATTCAAATGGATAAAAAAGGAAAAGAAAATAAAAAAGGAGTTGTAGGCTTGTGGGAGGTCGAACCCAAGACCCCCAACTGAGAAACAAAAACCCAACCAACGCTGCTAGCCAGCGAGTTTGTAAACTAACCAATGCCAATTATATAAATATGAAAAATAGCAGTCATCCTCTACCTCCAGCCGGGTCTGCCACCTGGGTTTTCCGACCCGACGACATGACCCGACTCAATCTTCCATGTTTTACGTCCGATTTTCACGATTTAATAATGCATCTTCATCGTTTTGATCCCAGAAAATGATCTGTGGGTTCAAAACAAGAAATAATGTCGAAATTTCGGCCAATTTCTTCCCCCTTTTCTTAGGTGCTGCCTGCCAGAAATCACGATAGATAGGTCGATATATCGACGATTCCGGCAATATTTACTTTCCTGACTATAAGAACAAATCTAGCCAGCTAGGAATTAGCCTAGAAAGATGAGCCAAAATAAATAGATTACAAATAGAGTTGAATTATAATTGCTACAGTACGAATTTCGTACACCATATATATCATCACCATGACTACAAGGTAGATACATTTTGGGCCAACACCTTACTTGGTTTGGTGCTTGATAAATTCTTGGCATAACGAGATTCACTAAACTATCAATAATAAAAATCGTTGCATAAAAATAAACTAAAAATAGTATAAGGTAAGACTTACTTCTAGGTCTAATAAGCAAAAGAAGAATTAAAAATCAAAATGTTAAATTAATCGAGCTAATTCTAAAATGCATTTTTGTTCAACGTGTAATATGAGGGGATGATAAAATTAAATGTTTCACTTCATAGAGCGTAATAATAATAAAAAAATACATATATTATACGATATAGATAAATCAAAACAACCACGTAATATTTTGGGTACACTAAAATACACTAAACATGATAGTGATCTAACTTATTCCACTCATACTTAATTACCTCTTGCAATTTTTCAATTTAAAAAGTTGAAAAAAAAACCTTTTTTTTTCTTTTATTTTAAGCATTGTGAAAGAGATGATTATTCTGGACATTAAGATTACGTTTGGTATATCGTATAAGGGACTGAAAAGAATAATATAATACGAAATTAGTGTTTGGTACCACTCATATTAATTAGCCACTGTATAAATTAATACAGTTGAGTGTCTTTATACGGTGCAGACACGCTAAAATAATACTCTCCAAATTGTCCGTATTAAATAGTCGGATGACTAATAATCTTGATAAATATTATTATTATAATGATGATGATAATAATAATAATCAATTAAATATAAATAATAATATATTAATAATTCATTAAAATAAATAATAAAAACAAAATAATAATGTACATAATTAATATTTATACATAAATATTTCTTATCTACTACTATAATATAATTTGTTTAATATAATATAGTTGGTATTTTAATCCGATCAAGCATCAAACGCCTGACTAAATAGTCAATTTATCCAATAGACAGATTAGTCTATCCGACTAAAATAGTCAGTACAATATAATATACCTAACGGGGCCTAAATTTAATTGGGTGCCATTTTCAATCACCCTAAACCAAGCTTGAAATCAACATGTTTAATAATGAGTATCGAAAAAACTTGTTTAGTACAATGTGGAACCATATTTTGAGAAAGCAACCAAAATTGGCAATTCATTTACCATAAGATTAAGAGGCAACCACCAAACTTAGCATGTGCACAGAAGAAGCTTATGCATATACAAAAAACAAAACGAATTATCTATAAATCATTCACATTTCACATGCATATATGCTGCTTAATTAATTGGTAACAACGAATTATTAGTACTTTTTAAATTAAATTCATATTTAATTCATTTAATTAATTGATAACAACCAATTATTAGTACTCTTTTTCGTCGAGCCACACCTTTGCCTGAAAAGACTTACTCGACTTAGTTGACGCGGAGGAAATATGCTGAGTAAGCAAGTAGCCCGGCACAGTCTGTTATTTGCTTGGCAGAGCCCTTTTTCCGGACAAAACTATTTACTTGTAGTAAATGCTCAATAGGCAATATATAATTATGATTCGTTAAAAATCTTATGAGAAGTAATAGATAGGTTTTTGGTTTAGCATGCCATTTCTAATTAACAATATTTAGATTAAAATATTAATACTAATATTATTAAAACATTAATAATTTTATAAATATATTATTAATATTAATATTGCTTGAATAATTTTATTAATATTGCTTTAATTAGACAAACATAGATATCAATACCAATGTCCCAAAAAAAAGATATCAATACCAATGTCCCAAAAAAAAGATCTTCTCAATCAAAACTTTGAAATTTTTTATTGAAAATCAAATGTGGTGTTCATAATACTAGACAGAAATAATATCTATGTCGAATATATTTATTGTCATCTTCCATGGGGCTATAATGATTTGGACGCAGACGCATGGGGAATGCAACTTTTGATGATCTATCTAAATCGAAATCTCCAATAATACTGCAATCATGGAGGCTATGGAGCATCACGTACAATTTTCTTTCTTTCAAAATTTCAAATTATTTTTTTCTGAAAATGATAGTTATTTTCTTTTATCTGAAAATGAATATAATTAAATTCAGTTGAATTTTTCCCTTTGTGATGGGTATATGTAGGTAATTTAGTGTTTTAATTAAGAATTTGGAAGGATGATAATATAATAAGGAGGAGGAGGAGGGTGTTTCATGAAGCTAGCAAACACTTGGTCACAGACTCACAGGGGAGCAGAGAAACACATGGCATGTGACTGCAGCCAACTAATTCATTTATATTTTATTTTATGCATGGATGGATGGACGTACATATATACGTAGTTGCATATATAATATATTTTTCTTGATAAATTAAAATTGAATTAAAAAAGTACACTCAAAACAAAAGGGTAGCAACAACAACAAACGCACACAGAGGACAAAAACACACCCCAAAAGGGATGAACAACAACCAAACAACAAGCCAAAAGCACCAGGGACAAACCTGCAACAAAGGCAACACAACAAAGCACCCTACAAACTAAGTAATGGGAACATTCCAAACTCTAACAGCCTGAATATTACCAGTATTCAACTTAAAGTTAACATTACAAAGTTTTAACCGAATCGTCTCAAAAATATGAGTAAGGATAGTAGATAGAAAGCACCGAGTATTAGCAAAAATCCGGTTATTGCGCTCCTTCCAAATGCTATAAACAGTAACATAGAGGGCAAGCATCTTGATATTCACGGCAAGCGACTGACCATGCCATAAGATAGAAATAGCATCCAAGAACAAAGGCCAAAGGGGACATCTCCAACTTTCACCACATCTGCCAAGCACCATACGCCAAATATCACAGGTAACCGAACAGTCAAAGAACAAGTGGGAATGTGTCAGGACTCACCCCGGTTTCACCCCGAACCCGAGGTAAATCCCGCTCCCGTCTGACTCCCCGACACAACACCCAAGTAAAACTCACTCAAACCCAGTCAGACGGGAGCAGGATTTACCTCGGGTTCGGGGTGAACCCGGGGTGGGTCCTGACAATTGGTATCAGAGCCAGGTTTGTCGGGTTTGTGGGGTTTGGTGGTTTGTGAGGTTGTGTTTTAGTTGTTTGACTACTTCTATGCCTCTTTCAGCGTGCGGTTGACGATGCCTCCGAGACGTTGACCCTCTCCACAACCTGAAGAAGTAGCAAGAGAGACAGAGAGTGCGACTATTGAGCGAGCCCAGCGGCTCGGGGCGACTACGTTTAGTGGTGGGGCTGATCCTGAGGAAGCCCAGAGGTGGATTACCAGACTTGAGCGGATTTTTGCGGTGATGCATTGTCCGCCGGAGGAGCGAGTGTTGTTGGCTACGTTTCTGTTGGATGGTACGGCGTACGAGTGGTGGTATACCCTCGAGTTGTCTGGTTGGGATGTCCATAGTGTGACTTGGGAGACGTTTAGGGAACGGTTTCTGGAGCAGTATTATCCTCGTTCTTTCCGGGATGCCAAGGAGGCGGAGTTTCTGCAGCTCCAGCAAGGGAATATGACAGTGGCAGAGTATGAACGGAAGTTCCAGATGTTGTCTCGGTTTGCTCCTGCTTTTGTAGCCACTGAAGCCGAGAAATGCCGTAGGTTTGAGTTGGGCCTGCGAGGTGAGATTCGAGCCATAGTGACGGCTGGATCTTTTGCTACCCTCCGAGACTTGTCGGATGCTGCGGTGAGGGTGGAGGCTAGTTTGCCGGTGCGACGCCGGGAACCATCTATTCCTGGAGTTTCGAGCCAGCGAACACCAAAAAGAGGTAACTTCGGTGGAGCGTCCTCGTCGGGCGATGATCGTTTTGGTAGGCCTGGCAGTTTCCAGAGTTCAGGATTTTGGGGTTACCGTGCACAGCCGACTCCGCAAGCTAGTGCAACCTCTGTAGCGTCTACAGGGAGACCGAGCAGTAGACCAGGTTGGAACGTGTGTTTCTACTGCGGGGAGCGAGGTCATTTCCGACGTGAGTGTCCACTGTTGCCACAGGAAGGTGGTGTAGGCAGAGGAGTAGCGGAGTCTGGACAGAGTACAGCGTCAGGGACAGCAAGCCCGAGAAGAGGTGGTGGCACTGCTACTAGTAGTTCGAGGGGACGTGGTAGAGCGTCGGGATCTCAGGCCCGGGTGTTCTCGATGACCCAGCAGGAGGGTCAGTCGACACCAGATGTGGGGACAGGTACTTATATTACTTTTGGTTGTGCTGTACTTAGGTTTGGTTGTAGGATCTCAGGGTAGAGTCTAGGGGTTTTCCTAGAGGACTTGGAGTGTTACAATAAGTTCCGTAGAAGGATGACGGAAGGTACAGGAAAGGAGTGACTATAACTGATCGATATGAGTTTATTGAAGGAGAGAACCCACAAGCTAGAGTTTGCCTTTAGGACTTTGTAGATTGATTCCGACAGTGGCCGAAGTAGCAGCCGAGGAAGATGGGTGGTTGTATACGAGGAGGTACTCTATGACTTCTGTCGGGTACTGTGAAATAAGGTATTTTAGAATACCTTTGTTTGCTGTTCATAGAGTTTCCCTTGCGTACACCATGCAGCTGTTACATAGCTAGGGTTGGTCGTGGTAACAGTAGTTGGGGATGGAGTGAAATACCCAAGGTGGAGATGATAGACAGGAAACCAGGAGAGGTTGTTGTTGACCTAGTGTTGTTGACCAGGTAGGAGACCCTAGGTGTCGGGAACTATCTGTGGAATTTCGGGGACGAAATTCTTTTTAGGGGGGTAGATTGTAACAACCCGTCCCGAGAGCTGGGATTAGTAGAGTGATTAAGGTGTGCTTAGTGAGGATAATCAGTGGTTAGGTGGTCCCGAAAGGTCCGGGAGCCTAGAATGACGATTTTGCCCCTGGTCCGGGCAAAAATGTTGACTTTTATTCGGGTGGTCAATTGGGTATTGGCCAGTGACCAGGACGTAGTTGAGGACGTCACGAACCCGTAGACATGAGGTACGTTCGATTCCGACATCCGAGGAGGAAGTTGTGATGTTCGGAAGGTTGAGAGCTTAACCGTAATTTGGGTAAATTAGGGGGAATAGTTGACTTTTTGTACGAATGGGTTTTGGTAGGTTGACCTAGCAGGGTTAGATAGCTTTCGTCGTCCTGAGTTCGATGACAGGCGGCACGTATTCATCGGACTTACGAGGCGAGAGTTACGGGTCTAGGAAGTTTTGACAAAACCGTACAAATGTGTTAAACAGGAAGGTATTTTGGTCTTTTTGGCATCTGGGGATTTGTGCAGAGAGAG
This sequence comes from Prinsepia uniflora, assembly GCA_032719365.1. Classification (NCBI taxonomy): domain Eukaryota; kingdom Viridiplantae; phylum Streptophyta; class Magnoliopsida; order Rosales; family Rosaceae; genus Prinsepia; species Prinsepia uniflora. The sequence goes on along the minus strand of CM064863.1, from coordinate 56,492,678 downwards.
AAAGCAAACTGGACGGCTGGGATTTAACCAGAGGGGATAAAGGGTTGAGTGGATGGTGACATGTGGCAAGGGGCTAGAGGATTCTGGGAGAATCCTGTGTGTTCATAGCCCAAATAAGTGGGGTGCACTCGTGCAAACCCGTGGTTGTTCTTCGACAAACACAGAGAAACAGAGAGAGCTTGTGAGGAGAAGTTGAGGATTGATCGTGGTAATTGACGAGTCCTGGTGAGTGAGGGAGGAACGGGAGACTGAAAGGAAGCTGGTGGTGGAATTGTGCACGATGGCACGGCGGTGGTGCGGCAAAGTTTTTGGGGGAAACAGGGAGACCGTGAGCGTTTGGTGGTGGCTACGCCGTGAGGTGGCTTAAACCACGACCGTGGGACGTTCAGGAGGTTGCAGGGAGGCCAACGAACACCGTGGCACGTGGCGGTGCGCACGGCGGAGCTGCAATCGAAGGGTAAGTTTTCTTGCTCTGTTTTTCCCGTAAACTTCATTTGGAAAGTCGTGAGTCTGAGTTTAGAACCGAGAGGATTAAAGGTCAGGGTGATGTGTAGGGAGGTCCTAGGAGTGGTTTGTGGTGGTCGCCGTGACGGGGCGTACACGGCGGAGCTCAGTCGAAGTGGAGTACTCTGTTACTCTGTTTCGGCCGTGAACTTCAAACCCAAAGTCGTCGAGTTTGGGGCTGAGTCGACGGTATAGGAGGGTTGGTCTAGGTTCAGTAAGGCCCTAGGGATTGTCTGGTGTCGCCACCGTGACGGGAAGTGACCGGAGCAGATAGATCGTGAAACAGGGGTTTGAGGGCTGTCTGGTTCGAGCTGGAATCGACGATGGTGGGACTGTGTCGAGGTTAGAGGAGTAGGGGAATGGATTCTTGGTGTCTGGACGAAGCCGTGGGTGGAAGAAGGGAAAGGAAATGGTGACCGGACGGCGGAGAATGCTCCTCGCCGGTTCAATTCACGGCGGTCGGTTCAGCACAGTGAGGTCGAGGTTGATGATGCTACTGTAGCTGGCGCGTGAGGGCCACGCGCAGCCACTTTGGGCGGTGCGTGGGGGCGCGTGCGGCGGTGGTTGGGAAAACGGTCAACATGGTTTTTGGTCTAGGAGTTGTGGTGAGTTCAATGGAGTTGGTTTCGAGTCAATCGGACGTCGTTTGAGTTTAGTTCCGCGAGGGTGAATGTTTAGGGTCCCGGGTTTTAGGTCTTCGGTTCGGGGAATTTTGAGGAAATTTAGGTGAATGTTCGTAGATGTATTAGTGACGTATTTTTGACGATGATTGACAGGATCGGGATTTCCCGAGGAAGCCGAGGAACGGGTTGGACGTTCGGGACGCGAGTAGGGCTCTGTATGTGAGTGGACCCTTTCCTTAAACTCGATCATGCATAACTGTTTTTATATTCGTTTTTGATGGTTTTACTCTTACATCTATGATCTTGACTATGTTATGATGGTTTTACGTGATTGCACGGTTTTCGAGAAAAATACGGTTTTAGCATGTTTTACGAAAAGGGTGATTTTGGAAAGATAAATGATCTCAATGATTTTAAGGGGATTTTGGGACATGATTTTGAGAATCAAGGTTTTGGTTTTGAAATCGAAGGTGACAACTGGATTTGGGGCAAAGGCTTGAAAAGCTGGTTTTCGGATTCTAATGCCATATTTGAGGATTTTTACCTATAAATGTTTTCTGATGATGATAAATGGATTATGAAATATGATTTGTGATTACATGTGGTTTTTGGTATAATAATGGATTTCCGGATTTGGGTTCGAAATGTCGGTTCTGAACGCCGGAAGGGCTTCGGACCGGGGATTTCGAATCCGAGTTTGGCGATAGATTTCGAATTGGTTTTTACGTTGAATTTGGATTGGATTTGCTGGATTTGGCTATTGGGTTTAAAGACCCGGCTATATGTGACGGGGGACCAGCCGGATTGGGTTTAAAGACCCGGATTGAGTTTAAAGACTCGGGAGTTTAAAGACTCGGATATATTGATTTTCCCCCGTAGGCCTTGAGTTTAAAGACTCGGGAGTTTAAAGACTCGGATATGATTAAGGCCTGGATTGAGTTTAAAGACTCGGGAGTTTAAAGACTCGGATAGGTCCAGCAGGTTCGATCGGGAAATGAGGATTTGAGCTTATTGGTTTATGATACGGTTTCTGATACTCATGCTATGATTTCTAGTGTTTCTGTTTCTTATGATATTTTATAGTGTTTCTGTTCTTATGATGTTTTATGATGCTTATTTTATAACTGTGTTCATAACTATTGGTTATGCATGTGGTTCCAAAACGGAGGGCTAAAACCCCGGTTTTTTTTTATATGAAATGGTTTTTGAACTTTTTGTACTTTCTGGTCCACTCACACTTTCTGTTTTTTTAATTGCCCTCTAGGTTGTGGAGCTAATGCGGGGTTTTGACGGCGAGGCAGTGACCGAGGCATAGAAGTCACACGAGGGGTCCCAGAGTAGTTTAAAGTCTTCCGTGTGCGTGTAATTTATCGGTTTTTAGTTCCTTGTATTTTCGTACTATGCTCTGCAAAGGATAACTTCGGGATATTTTGTTTAATTACTCCTGCGTCTGACTGGGTTTGAGTGAGTTATACTTGGGTGTTGTGTCGGGGAGTCAGACGGGAGCGGGATTTACCTCGGGTTCGGGGTGAAACCGGGGTGGGTCCTGACAGCATGAGTTTCAGGTTCTCTATCACACATAGGGCACAGGGCATTAGCGTGAGAAGACATAGAAAAAACTCGATCCAAAGTACCTAAATGCCCTTTAACGACAAGCCACAAGATGAAAGACGCCTTAGGGATGGCTGCCAAGAACCAAATTAGGTGGGCTAGAGGATCCGCAACCCATTCTGCATTAAGCTTCTTCCACAAAGAGTTAGAGTAGAACAACCTATTAGAGGAGAGGGACCAAAAAAACTTGTCAACCCGACCTGGATAGATAGGGATAGAATCACATATACTTCTAATCAGGGTCATACCAGGGTTTAGAGACAAAGATCAATTTCAACTACCCGAATTAAGAACAGAGGCGAGCAAAGCATTAGAGTGGCTCCCCAACTCCAACCATCGCTACTAATGAAATGCAATAATGGACCACAACTAACACGACCCATCCCAATCCCCTTGGGATTACCGTGGGATGTGTCATGCTCTCGTCTGACACGAAGTGTCAGACAAGGGATAACCTAAAGCCACTGCCCCAACGCTTCCAGAGTGCGCAAGGATCGATGGAGGAGGCATGCAATGTCCCAGTCTCTGCTGCAGTCGCATCCGTGATCAACATGAAGGGCATTAAAAACAATAAAGGCTGTGAGTGGACGAAAATAAATAAGTTCGTAAAACACAATTTCACAAAGATATTTATGCCCTTCATTAAAACGTATGCATGCATCGAAAACCAGTAACTAAATTATTTACTAAAACAACCATTAGGGCCTTAGCCCAGAAACCGTAAGACCAAATCATGTGGGTCTCTACCCAAAACCATGAATGCCGAAAACAAACATATATTATTTAAATCCGACATCCAGAATACCAATTTCAAATTCCAAGTAGGCCATCGCCCAAAACAATAACCATAAATACCATTTCCAAGAAAACATGTTTAACCATCCTAGGCATCCTAGATGCCTAGCGTCCCAGACGCTCGACGTCCCAGGCGTCATATCTCACGGTATAATAATAAGCAACGCGTGCTACCCGGGGTCTCTCCGGGTCCATATCTCTGACATCCCAAATGTCTGAAGTTCCAGACGTCTAATCATAGCAATCCTGCTCCTGAGTCACTATACGGTTCGGTAGCTCCGTACAATAACCCCTCGCAGGCAATGCACCGTGACTTCCCCAGTGTCCCAGACACCTGGAGGAGACCATCACATATCCTCGTATCAAGATGGTTTATGGAAAACAGTTTATCAATCATTTCAAATATCTCAAGGGCCCTGCCTGGAATTTCCATAAAACCATCACAAGTCTAAATATATGATTTCTTTAATCCAAAACATTTATCCACATCCATTTAGGGTCCCCGACCCGAAATCACATTTATAAACCAACTGGGCCTCATGCCCGATTTTGTAAATCAACTGGGCCCACGGCCCGATTTCGTAAATCAACGGGGCCCCTAGTCCGATTATATAACTCAAATGGATCTTAGCCCAATTTCATAAAGCAATTGGGCCCCCGACCCGATTACGTAACTCAATTGGACTCCAAGTCCGAGGTTTCGAAAACAATTGGGCCTCATGCCCGAGTTTATCTTTCCAATTTCAAAACCATTTCATAAAATCATATCCAAAACCATAAGTATGGAAAATTAGTGTACAACCGGAAAACCCCGATTTACGTGCAAGCACGTAAATCGCCTCGAAATGCGTGAAACCACATAATTCACCGATAACCAAATCAACATCATATTATCACAATCATAATCCATATAAAATAGTTATGCATGTATAAAATTTATAAAACCAAAGTCCACTCACAGACCGTCCATAATTGCCCGTTTTCACGCTGCACGCATTCCCGTAATTTCCGACATTTTTCAGAAATCTCGAATCCTGTCCGAAATCATTATTTAGTGTCACTAAGGGCTCAAATAATAGCATACCATTTTCCCATAATTTTCTGGGAATTAAACGTTAATTAAAAAAGTAACATAAACTTTCGGACCCTCAAAACAACATCGAAACAGTGTCCGGTTAATTCAAAACCAACGCTAAAATGTTCGTTACATTGCATAGGACAAAAGTTGTGTTGAACTCACCTTCAGAATCGGCCCCACGCGCCCCCACGCACTGCCGTGAGTGGCTGCGCGTAAAACTCACGCCCCTACTACAGTACCAGGTACTGTTCATCTTCCTCACCCGATTCACCTGGTAAACGGGTATGCAACCCGCGTCTTGACCCGTTCCAATTCCTGCCAATTTCGACGTGTATTCTTCAATTGACACATTCAAAAGCATTGTCATGAACCTAATTACGGGTCTGTAACTTTAATTTCAACAAACCTTACCTTACACGACTGTTCATCCCTAGAAGTGCATCAATACTCAACGTTTTCTTCAATTGATCCAGCCAGCAGCTTCATATGATTATCCTAAGCTGGTTTCCAATCTCAATTGCATCTTCTAACTCCTCCCATTACACGACTCAATCCCTGGGATTTTGAGGCGTCGAGCTACTCCGTTTACGGTCAAAACAACCTCATCTTCTTCCGTTTTTGAAGCCATTCGCGTCGTCCGGGTTCCAGAGAGGTAAATTGTAATGACCCATCCCAAATTCCTAGATTTGATTAGTGACTAATCACAATTAGTGAGGTTAATCGGTGATTAGTTAGGCGAAATCGGACGAACGATGCAAAATGACCATTTTGCCCCTAGTCGTGGCAAAAAGTTAACTTTTCATTATGGTGGTCAAATGGACTTTGACCAATGATCGTGACGTAGTTCATGACGTCACGAGTTCATAGATAGGTGGCACGTTCAATTCCGACATTCGAGGAAGAAGTTATGACTTTCAGAAATTTAAGAGCATTTTGGTAATTATGGTTAAAAGGGGAAAATAGTTAACTTTTGACCTGGGATGTCTGATGGCCGAGGACCAAGGACCTTTACGTAGATCGGTACGATACGAATCCGTAGACAGGCGGCACGTCGGATTCGGATGTTCGACGGCGAAGTTACGGTTCAAGGATTTTTCGAGGAACTATTGCACGTTTTATGAAACAACTTAACTTTTGGATTCTAGTGGGCCCCAGATATTTAGTTTCTGCCCTATGGATGAGTGACAAGTGTCACCCATCCACAGGCCATCTCTTTTCCTTCATGCATCGAACATCTTCATTTTCTTCATTTCAAACACAACCCGATCTCACTTCTCACCAAACCAATCCAACCCTTTCCTGTTTTATCATGCCTGAGGACCAAGAGAGTTGAGAGGGACTGAGAGGAGGAGCTGTGGACGTGGTGGCTGGCCTGGACGGGGCCGTCATGGCCGGTGGAGCCAAGAAACCCAAGAGGTAACTCGGTTTGCCCAATTTCCATTTTTAATTCGATTTCCTCATTATGGTTGCTTTTAAATGATTAGGATGAGTTTGTTAGGATATTAGGAAGTTATTATGATGATTAGGAGGGTGGTTCACGGCGGAGGAGGCCGTGAGAATGGCTGGGAAAAACAAGGTCGTGAGGCCCTTCGATTATAGGTAGGATTTAGGCGTTTTTAGTAAGGTTTAATGATTGGGATTGATAGGGAATGAAGAAATAGGAATTATAGGATTAATTAGGGTTGGAATCGGACCAAAACAAAGGGAGAAAATTGCTAAACCGGTCACGCCGGTTCAGACCGGTTCACCTGATGTAGGTGACGATGAATAGTACACAGGGCCTTGTTGGGGCGCGTGAGGGCGCGTGGCCCATAATTTGGGGAAGTGTTCAACATACGAAATCATCTATTCGATGTAACGAACATTTTGGGACTAGCTTCGTATTAATCAGACATCGTTTCAATAGGTTTTGGGGTGTCCGAAGGTTTAGGATCAATTTTAAAAATAGTTAGAAAATCGGGAAAATTATGGGACTTCAATGAGAGGTTAATGAGGCTATTAGTAACCCTCTAAATGAATTTGGATAGGTTTGAGAGTCCCGGTGATGGTGATTGACCCGGGAGACGATTATGGCACGCGTATCGAGGCGCGGCTTTGGACGGTCTGTGAGTGGACCTTGATTTCTAAACGGTGATGCACGCATAAATGTTTTATATGGATTTTGAATGTGATTATATGATGATGATTTGGATGGTTGTGAATTATATGGTTTCACGCTTTACGAGGCGATTTACGTACTTGCACGTAAATCGAGGTTTTCCGGTTTTACTCTGATTTTCCATTTTTATGGTTTTGGATATGATTTCATGAAATGGTTTTGGATTTGAAAAGGTAAACTCGGGTTCGAAACCCATTTGATTACGAACTCTCGGACTTGAGGTCCAGTTGATTTAACGAGGCATCGGGGCGGAGGCCTATTTGGTTTACGATTCGAACCAGAGGTCCAGTTTGTATGTGGATTCGGGCCTAGGGCCCAGTTATGTGTTATGATGGTGATTTCGGGCCAGGGACCCTAGAAATGGTTTTTACGGGTCATGACGGTTTATGGGAACCAGCATGAACCCTTGAAAAGATTTTACGGGTCATGACGGTTTATGGGAACCGGCATGAACCTTTGAAAGGATTTATGATTCATGATGGCTAGTGAGGGCCGGGCATGAATCCTTGAAAGGTTTAAAGAATGATTTCAAACGGTTTTTCATATGCCATCCTTTATATATGATTGTCTCCTCCGGGGAGGATCGTTGGCCTGGGTGGACCCTAGAGTAATCACGGAGCACTGACTGAGTGGAGTCGTCCCACAGTTGGGTTCCTTACTCTCAGGATGGGCATGGTTCGTTACCTCCAGGGAGGGTCATTGATCTACGGACATTGACCTGGGTGGACCCTAGAGAGACTTGGGTTTGAGACCCCGGTTAGCACGCGCGTAGCTTTATTTTACCTTGACAGGTTCTTGGATATGAAATATAATGGATAAACATGATTTCAATTGGTTTGGGAAATTGTGTTTTATGATGATAAATGGATTTGGGCTGAGATCCCACATATGTTTACTATGTTATGGTTTTCTGTAAATGGTTTTGGGCAGGAGCCCGTGTGACTTGTATTTACGGAACTTGGGGCTGTGACCCTAAATATGGTTGTTTAAACATATATGATTGGATAAATGATTTTACTATGCATGCATGCTTTTTAGTGAAGGGTATAAAGGTCTTTTATGAAATATGTTTTATAAACTCTTTATTTTTGTCCACTCACAGTCTTTCTGTTTTTAATACCCTTAAGGTTGGATACGATGCAGACTGTAATAGAGACCGAGATATCACATACCTCATCCGGATCCTGGCGTACTCTGATAGCCCGGGAGGGCAAAGGTCGAAAATATCCCTTGTCTGACACTTCGTGTTCGAAGGGAGCAGGGTCATCCCGCATTAATCCCGGGGGGATTGGGATGGGTCCTGTCATAAATACCACCTTAATTGTAGCCATAAATGTCCACAATCTCGAATTCGATTATTGATTAAAAATGAAACTTGAAAATGGCTTTCGGGTCTCACAACAGCCATCCCCTCTGGTTTTTCCCGAAATCCTCCTCTCTGCCTCTCTAAAACTGTCCCAGCATTTGGTATTGTTAAATTCAAACCCATTCCCTGTCACCCGTGCTCTGTTCCGGCCAAGCATGCTCTGTTGTTCCCAATTTCCATGGCTTCCACACTAAACCAGGCATTAACTTCATTTTTTTTTTAATTTCCCACCATACCATTGTCACTAATCTGAGATGGCCATTGACAGATGTCCCTTGGGTGGCATCCCATGGCATGCATTAGTCCAATTGTGGTCCATCCATGATTAATTGTCCCCAAGGAAATTACCATTTTGCCCTTTAGTACAAAATTACTAAATTGCCCTTCACGCATCAAGACCCATAACTCGGTCATCCGAACTCCGATTGACGCGTGCCTCATGTCGTTGTACTCAGGGCATCAAGACCTACCTAACGGTTCTTGGCCCTCGGCCATCGGACCTCCCGGTCAAAAAGTCAACATTTTCCCCATTTTTGTCCAAATTATGAAAATGCCCTTAAACTTCCGAACGTCATAACTTTCACCTCGAACGTCGAAATCGAACGTGCCACCTGTCTATGAACTCGTGACTTCCCAAACTACATCACGATCATCAGTTAAAGTCTATTTGACCGCCCGAATTAAAAGTCAATGTTTTACCCACGACTAGGGGCAAAACGGTCATTTTGCATCGTTCGTCCGATTTCGCCCTACTAATCATCGATTAACCCCACTAATCATGATTAGTTACTAATCTAATCCCAGAATTCGGGACGGGTTGTTACAACAACAGTTCCACTTATCATGCCATACAAATATATGTTCCCGATTACCCACAACACAATAGATAACAGGCCTAATAATCTCCCGAAACTTCATCAACTGTCTCCAGTTCCATGAACACGTAGCAGGAGTTTTAGCAATCCACAAACACTTATCACGGATATAGTTAGCCTTGACCCAATTGGCCCATAAGTTGGAGTTCCCGTCCTCGAAAAGAAACCATAAGTATCTAGCCATCATGGAGACATTCCACAGATGCAAATCTCGAATACCAAGATCGTCTTCTTTCTTTGGTTTACAAATAATATTCCAAGCAACTTTAGCATAATAGGGACCAGAACAGTGGCCCGACCAAAGAAAGCACCTGAGAATACACTCAATTTCCTTTGTAATCCTCTTGGGGAGGAAGAGATGGGAGCCCCAAAACACCATGATACTACAGAGAACGACTTGAATAAGCAACAACCTGCCAGCAAAGGATAGGGCACGGTGCTCTTTGAGATGTAGCGCCTTCGGACTTCATTTCGATATCATCGTCATCCATGTCTAGTAACCTGAGGACTTGATCTTTCAGATCCTTTTTTGAAGCAGATTCAGGGAAAGCCTCTATCAGAGACTTAAGCTTATCAGCTTTAGAAGAAACAGAGGAAGAACTACCAATTGTTAAGATTTGTCTATTAGGCAATAAATTTTTGGCTTTAAAAGTTTGAGGTTTTAAATGATCAATTTGGAATTTATCCCACCAACGTATAAATATTTTTCGTTCCAGTTGAGGAATAAAATGCCATAGATCATCATCATCTTCAACGAAACTGTAGTCCCATTTTAAAATCCAAGGCAGTTCATAACAGACTAAAAACCAGAGGAATAATTTCCTTTCTTCAGGATATTCCTTGTTTTCCTTTTTAAAAATATCAGAAAAGGAAGGGGCTATCTCCCGAGGTAAATAATCAACAGTAGGCCCCCAAACAAGAAACCAAGCTTGAAACTAGTTAGGGATTTCTTTCAGAGTCCCTAATTTTAATTGTACAAACCAGGTATGAGAATACCGGACATTTTGAAAACAAAGAACCTGATCCCAGGCCTTCTGGTAATCCCAGAAATTATAACTGTTTGGTCCCATTGCAGTATTTTTGAAATAGTGTAGTTTAGAAGGGCTTTCTCCCCATTCAGCCATAGTGATTACTTTCAGAATCACTAGTTTGGAGAATGCGATCATATTATTATTATCGCTTCGATATCGGTGAGTAACTTCCACAGATTCGGTTTCTATCAGAAGCCTTTCATACCAAAATCGTGGTTTTAGATAGCCACGGATGTGATGAGGAAGATATTTTTCAGCGACTTCGCGGGGAGTGGAGCGAAGGTCACTATCTTCAATGGGGATAATGGGTATCACCATGTTTTCACGGAAAGGGTTGCTGGTAATCGCCTTTTCCCTTCCTCTAGTATAGGGAAGAGCTGATGAAATGGGGGATGGAGTTGAAGAGGGACTTGGTAGGATAGCAGTTGAGGCTTTGCTGGAAGAGGATTTGCTAGCAAGGGCTAATGATTTCTTTTGATGAGGATGCATGATGGATGATGGAGAATCAAATCGGGAAGGTTTTGGATTTTCTTGGGTTAGAGGTTTATCTTTTGGATAAAGAACGTAATAGTCGAATTTACCTGATGGTTCTCCAAGAAGGCCAACTTCAGGATCACCGGCGTCAAACCTTGCTTTGAGCTTCTGCTGGGAAGTCTTCTTGCGAACCCTGCAAGAATTCACGAGTTAAGAAGTCAGGTAACGAATTCTGTTCACCTTTAATATACTCAATATCAAAATCGAAAGCAGATAAAATCCCCTGCCATCTAGCAAAAATTTGTTTAGATGCTAAATTCTTAACGTCTTTTAGCAAAATATCTTTTGCTGCCTTACAATCTACCCGTATCAGGAATTTTTTGTTAAGAAGATCACTTTCAAATTTAGTGACGGAATGAACTATGGATAATAGTTCCTTCTTAACAGTTGAATAGTTCCACTGGGCTGGCTTCCAGATTCCAGAGGTGAAGCGGACGAGAACCTCTTTATCAGAAGTTCGTTGTTTGAGGACACCCTCATAGCCTTCATCAGAAGCATCAGTCTCCACAATTTTGAAAGCGTTAGGATCGGCCAGCGCGAGGCAAGGAAGTTCCGTAACCTTTCGTTTAAGGAGCCTTACCGCTTTTGTATGTTCATCAGTCCAAGGGGATGGATTCTTCTTTAGTCGGTCAAAAAGCAGTTTACTGTCTTTGGCGAGATCTTTATAGAAATCACCAACATAATTCAGACTGCCCAAAAACCGCTGTAGTTGCCTTTTTTCAAGGATTTCATCCGGGAATTTGTCCGCAAAAGCGATGGCACGATCTATCGGGAGAATAAGTCCATGATGGATATTATGTCCCAAGAACCGTATTTTTGTTTGAAAGAGTTTCATCTTTCGTGCTGACACCACTAAGCCTGCAGTCTTAACCACTTTTAAGAAAATGTTGAGATGCTTAAAATGTAACGACCCGTCCCGAATATCGGGTTGTAATAATATTTAATTGTGATTTACTAATCTGGGATTAGTTGAGCGATTTCGGACGAATTGTGCAAAATGACCGTTTTGCCCTTGGGTGTGGGCAAAACATTGACTTTTAATTCGGATGGTCAAATGGACTTTGACCGATGACCGTGACGTAGTTCGGGACGTCACGAGTTCATAGACAGGTGGCACGTTCGATTCCGACGTTCGTGGTGGAAGTTATGATGTACGGAAGTGCAAGGGCATTTTCGTAATTTGGACGAAATAGGGGCAAATGTTGACTTTTTGACCAGGATGTCCGATGGCCGAGGGCCAAGGACCATTACGTAGGTTTCGTCGATGCGAATCCAACGACAGGCGGCACGCCGAAATCGGAGATTCGACGACGAAGTTATGGGTCACGGAAGTTTGGTTTCGTTATGCACGCATTACGAGGCGTGGACACGTGGCGTTCTCTGATTGGTCTGAATTTTCTGAGTGGGACACGTGGACCACTAACCTTTAATTATTGGGATCAGATCTGGATTGGTGGGATTGGATTAAAATATTTGGAATTAAATAACTAAAGAATTCTCACTTTGATCAACTTTTGATCTGGGCCTTTCATCTGGTCTGTGCCTTCAATCCAGGCCATCCATCTCCTCCCTCCCCATCTGGACAAATTATCTCCTCTGTTTTATAATTCAACCGATACCCCATTTGCTTCTTCCACATACAGCACACATATTCCTCATCTCATCATCTCTGCTGTGCGTGCACAACCTTGGGAGTGACTGAGGAAGTATGAGAGACGGTGGGAGGCGGCAGGACGACGGCGGGAGCCGGCGAAGATGACGGCGGAAGGAAAAACAGGGGAGGCCGAAAAACTCAAAATTGGGAGTGTCGTTGTAGACTGTTTTTGATCGTGCTGATGGGTGGTGGAGGTTCCTGTGATCAGTCCAGGCATTTTGGGTGGCCACGGTGGTGACCACGACGGCGATATGGCCCTAAACCCGTGAGTCCGATTCTCGGGTCTAAAATGGCAGGATGGGCCTTACTGTCTTTCGGTCGATCTAGTAACCAGGAGGATGACTCAGAGGATGAGACGAGTCTAGAGGGACCGTTTTCATCGAGAATGGTGGTCGGAGCTGAGAGCAGACGACGGTGGAGGTTGGCCGTGAACTTCTCGATCGGGGAGGTGAGGATCTTGACGTTGTTCATTGTTTTTGTTTCCACAGAACTCCTAATTTAACCCAGACGATCATGTAGGTGAAAGCCCCGTCCAAAATGATCCTGTATCGACGGAGAACCGATCGGGTTGGCCCGCGGGTCACGGCGACCCGTTTACCAGTCGTTCGGGTTGAACGACGGTGAACAGTACCCGGCGCGTGGGTTTCACGCGCAGGGAGTTCAACCGGCGCGTGGGGGGCGCGTGTGAGGTAATTTTGGGAAACTTCCAACATGACTTTTGTCCTATACAATGTAACGAACATTTTAGCGTTGGTTTCGTGTCAATCGGATCTCGTTTCGTTATTGTTCGGGATGTCCGAAGGTTTTAAATCCAGTTTAAAAATACTTAAAAATTTGGGAAAATTACGGGACTTGAATAGGATGTTAATGATGAGGTTAGTGATCCTCTAAATTGATTTGAACAGGATTGGGAGTCCTGGTGATAGTGATGTGGCCCGGGAAGGCCTATGGCACGCGTATCGAGGCGCTCGGTTAAACGGTCTGTGAGTGGACATTGGTTTCATAAATTTGATGCATGCATAACTGTTTTATGATTGTTATAATTATGATTAAATGATTTACTTTGGATATCGGTGAATTTAAAATGATTTCACGCATTTCGAGGTGAATTACGTATTTGCACGTAAACCGGGATTTTCTGGATTTTCACCGATTTCCATAAATGTGGTTGGATATGATTTCATGAAACGGTTACGAACTTGAATAATGTAAAATCGGGCCAGGGGCCCAGTTGAACTATGAAATCGGGCCAGGGGCCCAGTTAACATGTGGATCGGGCTAGGGGCCCAGTTAACTTGTGGAATCGGGCCAGGGGCCCAGTTGATTTCTACACGTGATTGCGGGTCGGGGACCCTAAAATGGAATTGAATAAATGTTTCCTGGTTTACATTTTATATATGTTCACATGCTGGAATCTATAAAAGGTTTTGATGATATTTCGGTTATGGCACGTTTCACGGTATTTGGGCATGAGACCCGTTTGATGAAATGTAACGAATGGTTCGGATTTTATCTATGTATACCTATATGTTTTGCATGTGGATATCTATAAAATGTATTTGGTACTGCACTGTATAGATCCTTCCATATTATATTGTCTCCTCCGGATGAGGTACCCCGGAGAGGTCACAGACGTCTAGTACGTCCAGCGTCTATGACGCTAAGCATCGGGGATGCTGTACCCGAACGGGGTTCGGGGATTGAACTCGGAAATTGAGACCCGAGTGGCACGCGTAGCCTTGTGATTGTGACCTTATTGACGTCAGGGACGTCAGACATTAGAGATGTCGGATTGGAGTGTATAGTGCAGTGGCTAAAATAATGGTTATGGTTTATATTATATGCCTTAGGGTTCATATTACTGGATTTATGAAATAACTCTTGGATTTACTTTTGGAAATTGAAACTAGGCTTTGGTTTCCGGGCTAAGGCCCTAATGGTTATTTCTAAATAAATATGGGATTATTGGTTTTAGTGCAAGCATATGATTTTACTGAGGGGCATAAATGTCTTTTAAATGTTTTAAACAGACTTGTTTATTTTCGTCCACTCACAGCTTTTGTTTTCAATGCCCTTCAGGTTGATTCCGGATACGACTGCAGTAGAGACTTGAGCATTGCACACCTCCTCCATCGATCCTTACACACTCTGGAAGCCCGTTTGGGCAATGGCAATCGGTTATCCCTTGTCTGGCGCCTCTTGTCAGACGGGAGCACGTCACATTCCATGGTAATCCTGGGGGGATTGGGATGGGTCGTGTCATAAAATGTTGGTCTAAAGATTGAGAAAAGACCAAAACATCATCAATATAAACAATTGTAAAAGTGGAATAAGGATTGAATATATCATTCATAATATGTTGAAATTCAGAAGGAGCATTTTTTAAACCGAAGGGCATAACGTTCCATTCGTAATGGCCGAATGGGACATTAAATGCCGTTTTATACCTGTCCTTCTCAGCAATCTGGATCTGCCAATAGCCTGATTTCATATCAAACTTAGAAAAGATGACAGTTTGATGCAGGCGTTCGAGCAGATTTTTCTTATTGGGGATCGGATATCTTATCCATCTAAGGGCCTTATTCAAGGGCTTGTAATTTATCACCAATCGGGGTGCCCCTCGTTCGAGTTCTGGTGCGTTTTCAACATAGAACGCCGAACAGCTCCACGGAGAATAGCTTTTCCTGATCAACTTCTTTTCAAGAAGTACATTGATTTCTTTCTTACAGATTTCCATCAATCTGCAGTTCATTTGGATGGGTCTTGCCTTAGTGGGGATATTTCGTTCCTCAAAATCCGGCTCATAAGGAAGCCCGACGATGTGCTTTTTTCGATCCCAAAAAGCATTGGGCAGTTCAGAACAAACCTGCAACTCAAATTCCTTTTGAACAGTATCAATTTTATCTTTCAGAATTTTAGTTGTTAGTTGTTCTTCAGTTCTTTTAAAATGTAATTCTTCTTTCAGAGAACAAAGAAATTTTTCCTTATCAATAATCTTGTTATGGAGGGAATTAACATATTGAACTTGAGGCTGTTTAGAGAATTTGAACATTACCTTGATTCCTTCTATCTCAGCTTCGATGCCTTGATCAGACACTTTAAAGGGATAAAGCATACTTAAAAAAGGAGTGCCCAGTATTACCGCATGGCTTAATCCTTTTACCAAAACAAAGGAAGTCTGGAAACAAACCTCATCTTGGATTATGGCTGCATCTGAGATCTTATAATGAATCTTCATTGGTTGATCTGTTGCACTTCGTAATCCTTGAGACGTCTTAGAGAAGTATTTTACAGGCACTACTCCTTCATTGATGCAGTTGAGATCAGCTTCTGAATCTATTAGTGTTTCAACAGAGAACCTGAAAGTTTTGTTAATCACAAAGGTAATCATGGAGTACCATTTATGGGATATTACCTTGTCGATGTTATGAACATATTTCAGTGCAGAAATGCTGCCTTCCGGTAGGCTTTCAGAAAGAACGGGTTCTGGCTGTTTTTCTTCTTCAAAGTCGCTCAGCATGAATTGAAACTCCTTTTCAGTTTCATGTTCATGGCTTTTGGTTGAGGGATGAGAGAGTTCTAAGATCTGAACTCTTTGCTTCAAGTCTTTAACTTCATTTTTGGTTTCCCTAATTTCTTGCTTGATTTCAGCAACGGTGGGTTCCCTTTGGGTGGTTTGTGCCATTCGAGCAGTAATGGTCTGAAAGCTATAAGCTTCAATTGGCTGCTGCAGAGTAGAAGTAGAGGGTTTTTTCTGCTCCTTAGCTATATTGATGTATTGCTCAAGAACAACTCTTTTTTCAAGAGGATTCTCAATTTTATCAATCAAGTCTAGAATCAGACTTTCTTCCTTTGTGATAACACAGAGGCATGATCGCTCTTCTTCGGTATTACTTTCAGCTGAGGATGTATACCAATCCATTTCCCCTAGAACTGCGTCCTCATCATTACTAGTTTCACTAGTGTCAGATTCTGATTCTGATGATGAATTGAGCATAAGTTGGCACAACTATCGTTTTAGTCCTTCATCTAAATTCAGATTATTAATCTTTTCCGGTAGTTTGCATTCAGGTCGGGTATGTCCAACTTTTCCACATTTGTAGCAAACTATGGTTCTTTTTCTAGGCAATGTTCCTGGTTTATTTCCTTTATTGGATTGCCTATGTTTTGGTTTCGATGAGGATCCTTGAAAAGACTCTTTTGGTTTGCGTCGATCTTTATACCTATAAGGTTTTGAAGGTCGAGCATATGTTTTGGAGACTTTCCGTTTATGGGAAGGTTTTCTCCTAGTCAAGGGATCTTTGGGTGCGAAGCCAAATTGTTCGCAGAAATCACCCAATTCTTTAGAACACAGTATCTTCTGCTTATCTAATTGTTTCTTTAATTTCATATCAGTACAGAGTGCTAATCCTTCAGCACATATTTCAGATGTAAGTTCTCCATAAGTATACCTATCATAAGGTATGACTCCTCCATATTTTCCACGGATACGGCTGCGTACCTTTTCTGCGAATAACGGAGGGAGACCAGAAAGAAACTTCTCTTTCCAAAAGTCAGCAAAACAATCGGACCTAAGAAATACCTTGGCATAAAAGACATCCTTATACCATCTAAAATGGGATAAGGTTGGACATCTTAGATTGTTTAATATCTCCTTAGATCTATCTTGTTGTAATTCTGTGGATCCAACAAAATGGAGGGTGATGGTATAGATTAGGGTATTCACCGCATCCTCATGAGCTGTCAATTGTCCATTAACCTCAGTGATTTTTGTTGCAGACAGAATCTCTCTCTTCGCTTCTTCGCTTAGATGGTTATCCCACCATCCTCTAAGCTGTCCAATGAATCCTGCAACAATGGCTTGAGCAATCCGATGATCTCAATTGCCATGAATCATGCTTGCAGATGAGAACATCATCATATGTCTCATTGTATTGAGAACTTGGTAATCTGTTTGTCCGTCAATGTTCCATTCAACAATTGACTTTCCATCATATTGAACTCTTTCGCCCATATCAGTATCCTCATACTGAAGATCAACAAGAGAAGGTCTCGGGTAGTAGTTTTTCATTATGGGATTCCTTGTGATCTTCGGTCCTTGATGTATCCTATTGACTTGTGATTCTCTGTTGATATTGGCAAATTGGTTTTCTAGTTCAATAATCTCAGTTTCACTGATTACGGAAATCTTAGGATCCTTTTTTTCCTCTTGATCTGAGACCTTAATGGTTTTTAACCTATCGGCTAAAGCTGCGACAAAACTATCAGTATTGCCTAGCTTATAGTCCTTAAGATCGGGAACAGGTTTAAACATGGGTTGATCAATTTTTTCTTTTCCCTTTTCAGTGGTATTGGAAGAAGAACTTCCAGAGTCTCGAGGGATTCTACTCTTGGATCCGCCTTTCAAAGTGTTTTCAATGCGTGTCGTTTGTTCTCCAAGAGATTGAAGAAACAAATTGGTGTAGTTATTCTGGTGTATGACCGCAGTAACTCCACCTTGGACAGAGGCTTCTTGTGCGCCATCTTTATATGGCGAAGCTATGGTTCCTTTGGAATTAATGTTGATGGATTTAGGAGGTGGGTGCACAGATCTTTCGGCTTTTCCATCACAAGTTGTATAGGTCTTGAAAGGATTCCCTATGGTATTTAGGCACTGAAAGTAGTCTGGGAATTTTTTTGGATACTTGTTAGCACACCATTCAAACCATGTAAAGAATCTGCAATTGAATCCTTTTCCTATCATAAAGGTATAATGAAGTTTGCGCAAAAGCTTTCGTCGCTCTTCACTATAGGTTGCTTCTAACCAGCTTCTTCTGGTTTGGTTTGCTAAGCTTGAGTAATCTCGTTCTATGGTGTCCATATCAGGTTCAAACCTAGAGATTACACAGATGTTAGATTCAACATCTTCCCATGAAAATTCTGGCTGAGCAGGCAACTCCTGAGATCTTGGGGGAGTTGTGGCTCCTGTATTTTCGACATTATAGAAGGGATAATGGACTTGATCTTGGGTTTTTCTTAACCCTTCAAATACAAGTCTTTCATGATCTTGTTCATAAGAACTCTGGGTTCTAAAAGAGCTAGACCTTGGGATATTTGGAATGGTATATCTAGGGAGATCAGCACTGTGTCTTCCTAGGCTTAACCTCGTCAGCCGATTATTGTCGAAATGTATTTCTACATCTCCATCGTCATACTGATTTATCCGACTTGGTTCCCTATTGTGGATTGGTTGGGGAGGAGTTGTATCCTGCAATCTCCATCTCTCAGGGAGTGTTACTTCATTCCATTTTATCATTTTGGGTACTACAGTGCGGGCTTTTCCTAGATTGGTTTGGAACAGAATCGTTTGTCCCTTACTATCCATTAGCTTGGCACGTGGTACAATTGTATTCATGACTTTGTACGAAATTCGGTAGATCACCGCAAGGTTTTGAGATCCAGGTTCCATATCATACCCTTGAGTATCTATACTGAGGGTGAGTGTTTTTAACACTCCGGGATCTGTCAAGGACACAGAGTAGTTGGGGTATCAGTTAAAGTAAATTGGCCCCTCGCTTAAGGATGACTCTATTAATACTAGCATGGAATTAACAAAGTTTCTGTGTCGCTTATCGCGTAAACAGAGAAGGATTGGTGTGTTTAATCCAGTACGAGTTAGCGGCTACACCGCAACCTGTATCAATCCTATGTGCAGATAATTATGACCTTTACTTAGATGCTGCTCGATTTGTTTTTGAGAGAGCAAATGGAAATCTGCATTAGCATCAGTGACAGAAACGGTTTTCTCCACCGTTTTGATCGAATAATCAGAGTTAAAGTCAAAGACTCCCTTTTGGTAAATATCACCAGTAGGGACCTTCGGAATACTCCAGTTTTCTAGATCCTTTTCAACATTAAGAATTGTGACTTCTTCCACATTCTTAACCCGCATCACTCTATCATTGCTACTAGAACCGCTGCTGCTACCAACAGATCGTTTACTAAAAGTTCGAAAGAGACTGGCCATTAGAATCGAGCTTATCTACTTGCTCGTCTCTAAGTGAAGTATCGTCAGACTTACCGCTTCTTCCGCCTAAACAACGCCTCAACACGGCTACAAACGACGTACTCTGCCCGCTGGCGATCTCTTCCCCACTCCAGAGAAGATCCTGCAGAAAAACTTGACCTAACTAACACAATATCTAAATCACTTCTAGCCGACAATACAGTGGTTTTTGGGCAGTCTGAATTATGTTGGTGATTTCTATAAAGATCTCGCCAAAGACAGTAAACTGCTTTTTGACAGACTAAAGAAGAATCCATCCCCTTGGACTGATGAACATACAAAAGCGGTAAGGCTCCTTAAACGAAAGGTTACGGAACTTCCTTGCCTCGCGCTGGCCGATCCTAACGCTTTCAAAATTGTGGAGACTGATGCTTCTGATGAAGGCGCTATGGGGGTGTCCTCAAACAACGAACTTCTGATAAAGAGATTCTCGTCCGCTTCACCTCTGGAATCTGGAAGCCAGCCCAGCGGAACTATTCAACTGTTAAGAAGGAACTATTATCCATAGTTCATTCCGTCACTAAATTTGAAAGTGATCTTCTTAACAAAAAATTTCTGATACGGGTAGATTGTAAGGCAGCAAAAGATATTTTGCTAAAAGACTTTAAGAATTTAGCATCTAAACAAATTTTTGCTAGATGGCAGGGGATTTTATCTGCTTTCGATTTTGATATTGAGTATATTAAAGGTGAACAGAATTCGTTACCTGACTTTTTAACTCGTGAATTCTTGCAGGGTTCGCAAGAAGACTTCCCAGCAGAAGCTCAAAGCAAGGTTTGACGCCGGTGATCCTGAAGTTGGCCTTCTTGGAGAACCATCAGGTAAATTCGACTATTACGTTCTTTATCCAAAAGATAAACCTCTAACCCAAGAAAATCCAAAACCTTCCCGATTTGATTCTCCATCATCCATCATGCATCCTCATCAAAAGAAATCATTAGCCCTTGCTAGCCAATCCTCTTCCAGCAAAGCCTCAACTGCTATCCTACCAAGTCCCTCTTCAACTCCATCCCCCATTTCATCAGCTCTTCCCTATACTAGAGGAAGGGAAAAGGCGATTACCAGCAACCCTTTCCGTCAAAACATGGTGATACCCATTATCCCCATTGAAGATAGTGACCTTCGCTCCACTCCCCGCGAAGTCGCTAAAAAATATCTTCCTCATCACATCCGTGGCTATCTAAAACCACGATTTTGGTATGAAAGGCTTCTGATAGAAACCGAATCTGTGGAAGTTACTCACCGATATCGAAGCGATAATAATAATATGATCGCATTCTCCAAACTAGTGATTCTGAAAGTAATCACTATGGCTGAATGGGGAGAAAGCCCCTCTAAACTACACTATTTCAAAAATACTGCAATGGGACCAAACAGTTATAATTTCTGGGATTACCAGAAGGCCTGGGATCAGGTTCTTTGTTTTCAAAATGTCCGGTATTCTCATACCTGGTTTGTACAATTAAAATTAGGGACTCTGAAAGAAATCCCTAACTGGTTTCAAGCTTGGTTTCTTGTTTGGGGGCCTACTGTTGATTATTTACCTCGGGAGATAGCCCCTTCCTTTTCTGATATTTTTAAAAAGGAAAACAAGGAATATCCTGAAGAAAGGAAATTATTCCTCTGGTTTTTAGTCTGTTATGAACTGCCTTGGATTTTAAAATGGGACTATAGTTTTGTTGAAGATGATGATGATCTATGGTATTTTATTCCTCAACTGGAACGAAAAATATTTATACGTTGGTGGGATAAATTCCAAATTGATCATTTAAAACCTCAAACTTTTAAAGCCAAAAATTTATTGTCTAATAGACAAATCTTAACAATTGGTAGTTCTTCCTCTGTTTCTTCTAAAGCTGATAAGCTTAAGTCTCTGATAGAGGCTTTCCCTGAATCTGCTTCAAAAAAGGATCTGAAAGATCAAGTCCTCAGGTTACTAGACATGGATGACGATGATATCGAAATGAAGTCCGAAGGCGCTACATCTCAACATGATACAGCTAATAGCTGTGACTGGTTCGATAATGAAGACGACTGCTTTGGAATATTCTCTCCTATCAAACAAAAAACAAAATAAGCAGCATCAGCATGAAATGCATACAGCTGTATCACAGCATCACAAGATATGGTAAGATTGCGTCTGATAGATTCGATCCTATCATGATCCTGTACACTTTTTATCAGAATCCTGTAGCACTTTTTATCCTGTCGGCCACAGTTTCTGCCCGTGAAAGGAAACAGTTAAAAGTGAAGATGCCGCTCATAATTGTAGGCTGCTTTTACTCCGTCCTTTCCGATGCTGACACCTGGCCTTATCTTTTCTTTTTCTTGGCTATTTAAGAGCCTTCAGTGCTCAGTTGTAAAGGTGTGTCGAAGAGAGTGTGCAAGAGTGTTGTAGCATACGAGTGTAAGTGTGAGTGTGAAAGTGTGCTTGTATTCAGTCTAAGTGTGCTGTTTAAGAGTACTGCTTCTGTATGAAAGATTGCCAGTAATAAAATATGTAAGTTATCTCATGCATCTAATCTCTCTTCTAATTTCAATTTATTATCATCCGTTGTTATATATTTGTATTTTTCAATTTGTATGGATATGTATGCTTTGTTTATATCTTGTTAGTTTACCTGCCTATAAACATAAAAAGGATTAACGTCGAGTTCTGAAGATCTTCACCTGATTTAACCTGCCCACGATAGAAATGGTATCAGAGCCAAAAACCTGGTGGTAATAGGTTGTCGGCTAGAAGTGATTTAGATATTGTGTTAGTTAGGTCAAGTTTTTCTGCAGGATCTTCTTTGGAGTGGGGAAGAGATCGCCAGCGGGCAGAGTACGCCGTTTGTAGCCGTGTTGAGGCGTTGTTTAGGCGGAAGAAGCGGTAAGTCTGACGATACTTCACTTAGAGACAAGCAAGTAGAGAAGCTCGATTCTAATGGCCAGTCTCTTTCGAACTTTTAGTAAACGATCTGTTGGTAGCAGCAGCGGTTCTAGTAGCAATGATAGAGTGATGCGGGTTAAGAATGTGGAAGAAGTCACAATTCTTAATGTTGAAAAGGATCTAGAAAACTGGAGTATTCCGAAGGTCCCTACTGGTGATATTTACCAAAAGGAAGTCTTTGACTTTAAATCTGATTATTCGATCAAAATGGTGGAGAAAACCGTTTCTGTCACTGATGCTAATGCAGATTTCCATTTGCTCTCTCAGAAAACGGTGGAGAAAACCGTTTCTGTCACTGATGCTAGCATCTAAGTAAAGGTCATAATTATCTGCACATAGGATTGATACAGGTTGCGGTGAAGCCGCTAACTCGTACTGGATTAAACACATCAATCCTTCTCTGTTTACGCGATAAGCGACACAGAAACTTTGTTAATTCCATGCTAGGATTAATAGAGTCATCCTTAAGCGAGGGGCCAATTTACTTTAACTGTTACCCCAACTACTCTGTGTCCTTGACAGATCCCGGAGTGTTAAAAACACTCACCCTCAGTATAGATACTCAAGGGTATGATATGGAACCTGGATCTCAAAACCTTGCGGTGATCTACCGAATTTCGTACAAAGTCATGAATACTATTGTACCACGTGCCAAGCTAATGGATAGTAAGGGACAAACGATTCTGTTCCAGACCAATCTAGGAAAAGCCCGCACTGTAGTACCCAAAATGATAAAATGGAATGAAGTAACACTCCCTGAGAGATGGAGATGGCAGGATGCAACTCCTCCCCAACCAATCCACAATAGGGAACCAAGTCGGATAAATCTGTATGACGATGGAGATGTAGAAATACATTTCGACAATAATCGGCTGACGAGGTTAAGCCTAGGAAGACACAGTGCTGATCTCCCTAGATATACCATTCCAAACATCCCAAGGTCTAGCTCTTTTAGAACCCGGAGTTCTTATGAACAAGATCATGAAAGACTTGTATTTGAAGGGTTAAGAAAAACCCAAGATCAAGTCCATCATCCCTTCTATAAGGTCGAAAATACAGGAGCCACAACTCCCCAAAGATCTCAGGAGTTTCCTGCTCAGCCAGAATTTTCTTGGGAAGATGTTGAATCTAGCATCTGTGTAATCTCTAGGTTTGAACCTGATATGGACACCAAAGAACGAGATTACTCAAGCTTAGCAAACCAAACCAGAAGAAGCTGGTTAGAAGCAACCTATAGTGAAGAGCGACGAAAGCTTTTGCGCAAACTTCATTATACCTTTATGATAGGAAAAGGATTCAATTGCAGATTCTTTACATGGTTTGAATGCTGTGCTAACAAGTATACAAAAAAATTCCCAGACTACTTTCAGTGCCTAAATACCATAGGGAATCCTTTCAAGACCTATACAACTTGTGATGGAAAAGCCGAAAGATCTGTGCACCCACCTCCTAAATCCATCAACATTAATTCCAAAGGAACCATAGCTTCGCCATATAAAGATGGCGCACAAGAAGCCTCTGTCCAAGGTGGAGTTACTGCGGTCATACACCAGAATAACTACACCAATTTGTTTCTTCAATCTCTTGGAGAACAAACGACACGCATTGAAAACACTTTGAAAGACGGATCCAAGAGTGGAATCCCTCGAGACTCTGGAAGTTCTTCTTCCAATACCACTGAAAAGGGAAAAGAAAAAATTGATCAACCCATGTTTAAACCTGTTCCCGATCTTAAGGACTATAAGCTAGGCAATACTGATAGTTTTGTCGCAGCTTTAGCCGATAGGTTAAAAACCATTAAGATCTCAGATCAAGAGAAAAAAAAGGATCCTAAGATTTCCGTAATCAGTGAAACTGAGATTACTGAACTAGAAAACCAATTTTCCAATATCAACAGAGAATCACAAGTCAATAGGATACATCAAGGACCGAAGATCACAAGGAATCCCATAATGAAAAACTACTACCCGAGACCTTCTCCTGTTGATCTTCAGTATGAGGATACTGATATGGGCGAAAGAGTTCAATATGATGGAAAGTCAATTGTTGAATGGAACATTGACGGACAAACAGATTACCATGTTCTCAATACAATGAGACGTATGATGATGTTCTCATCTGCAAGCATGATTCATGGCAATTCAGATCATCGGATTGCTCAAGCCATTGTTGCAGGATTCATTGGACAACTTAGAGGATGGTGGGATAACCATCTAAGCGAAGAAGCGAAGAGAGAGATTCTGTCTGCAACAAAAATCACTGAGGTTAATGGACAATTGACAGCTCATGAGGATGCGGTGAATACCCTAATCTATACCATCACCCTCCATTTTGTTGGATCCACAGAATTACAACAAGATAGATCTAAGGAGATATTAATCAATCTAAGATGTCCAACCTAATCCCATTTTAGATGGTATAAGGATGTCTTTTATGCCAAGGTATTTCTTAGGTCCGATTGTTTTGCTGACTTTTGGAAAGAGAAGTTTCTTTCTGGTCTCCCTCCGTTATTCGCAGAAAAGGTACGCAGCCGTATCCGTGGAAAATATGGAGGAGTCATACCTTATGATAGGTATACTTATGGAGAACTTACATCTGAAATATGTGCTGAAGGATTAGCACTCTGTACTGATATGAAATTAAAGAAACAATTAGATAAGCAGAAGATACTGCGTTCTAAAGAATTGGGTGATTTCTGCGAACAATTTGGCTTCGCACCCAAAGATCCCTTGACTAGGAGAAAACCTTCCCATAAACGGAAAGTCTCCAAAACATATGCTCGACCTTCAAAACCTTATAGGTATAAAGATCAGCGCAAACCAAAAGAGTCTTTTCAAGGATCCTCATCGAAACCAAAACATAGGCAATCCAATAAAGGAAATAAACCAGGAACATTGCCTAGAAAAAGAACCATAGTTTGCTACAAATGTGGAAAAGTTGGACATACCCGACCTGAATGCAAACTACCGGAAAAGATTAATAATCTGAATTTAGATGAAGGACTAAAACGACAGTTGTGCCAACTTATGCTCAATTCATCATCAGAATCAGAATCTGACACTAGTGAAACTAGTAATGATGAGGACGCAGTTCTAGGGGAAATGGATTGGTATACATCCTCAGCTGAAAGTAATACCGAAGAAGGGCGATCATGCCTCTGTGTTATCACAAAGGAAGAAAGTCTGATTCTAGACTTGATTGATAAAATTGAGAATCCTCTTGAAAAAAGAGTTGTTCTTGAGCAATACATCAATATAGCTAAGGAGCAGAAAAAACCCTCTACTTCTACTCTGCAGCAGCCAATTGAAGCTTATAGCATTACTGCTCGAATGGCACAAACCACCCAAAGGGAACCCACCGTTGCTGAAATCAAGCAAGAAATTAGGGAAACCAAAAATGAAGTTAAAGACTTGAAGCAAAGAGTTCAGATCTTAGAACTCTCTCATCCCTCAACCAAAAGCCCTGAACATGAAACTGAAAAGGAGTTTCAATTCATGCTGAGCGACTTTGAAGAAGAAAAACAGCCAGAATCCGTTCTTTCTGAAAGCCTACCGGAAGGCAGCATTTCTGCACTGAAATATGTTCATAACATCGACAAGGTAATATCCCATAAATGGTACTCCATGATTACCTTTGTGATTAACAAAACTTTCAGGTTCTCTGTTGAAACACTAATAGATTCAGGAGCTGATCTCAACTGCATCAATGAAGGAGTAGTGCCTGTAAAATACTTCTCTAAGACGTCTCAAGGATTACGAAGTGCAACAGATCAACCAATGAAGATTCATTATAAGATCTCAGATGCAGCCATAATCCAAGATGAGGTTTGTTTCCAGACTTCCTTTGTTTTGGTAAAAGGATTAAGCCATGCGGTAATACTGGGCACTCCTTTTTTAAGTATGCTTTATCCCTTTAAAGTGTCTGATCAAGGCATCGAAGCTGAGATAGAAGGAATCAAGGTAATGTTCAAATTCTCTAAACAGCCTCAAGTTCAATATGTTAATTCCCTCCATAACAAGATTATTGATAAGGAAAAATTTCTTTGTTCTCTGAAAGAAGAATTACATTTTAAAAGAACTGAAGAACAACTAACAACTAAAATTCTGAAAGATAAAAGTGATACTGTTCAAAAGGAATTTGAGTTGCAGGTTTGTTCTGAACTGCCCAATGCTTTTTGGGATCGAAAAAAGCACATCGTCGGGCTTCCTTATGAGCCGGATTTTGAGGAACGAAATATCCCCACTAAGGCAAGACCCATCCAAATGAACTGCAGATTGATGGAAATCTGTAAGAAAGAAATCAATGAACTTCTTGAAAAGAAGTTGATCAGGAAAAGCTATTCTCCGTGGAGCTGTTCGGCGTTCTATGTTGAAAACGCACCAGAACTCGAACGAGCGGCACCCCGATTGGTGATAAATTACAAGCCCTTGAATAAGGCCCTTAGATGGATAAGATATCCGATCCCCAATAAGAAAAATCTGCTCGAACGCCTGCATCAAGCTGTCATCTTTTCTAAGTTTGATATGAAATTAGGCTATTGGCAGATCCAGATTGCTGAGAAGGACAGGTATAAAACGGCATTTAATGTCCCATTCGGCCATTACGAATGGAACGTTATGCCCTTCGGTTTAAAAAATGCTCCTTCTGAATTTCAACATATTATGAATGATATATTCAATCCTTATTCCACTTTTACAATTGTTTATATTGATGATGTTTTGGTCTTTTCTCAATCTTTAGACCAACATTTTAAGCATCTCAACATTTTCTTAAAAGTGGTTAAGACTGCAGGCTTAGTGGTGTCAGTACGAAAGATGAAACTCTTTCAAACAAAAATACGGTTCTTGGGACATAATATCCATCATGGACTTATTCTCCCGATAGATCGTGCCATCGCTTTTGCGGACAAATTCCCGGATGAAATCCTTGAAAAAAGGCAACTACAGCGGTTTTTGGGCAGTCTGAATTATGTTGGTGATTTCTATAAAGATCTCGCCAAAGACAGTAAACTGCTTTTTGACCGACTAAAGAAGAATCCATCCCCTTGGACTGATGAACATACAAAAGCGGTAAGGCTCCTTAAACGAAAGGTTACGGAACTTCCTTGCCTCGCGCTGGCCGATCCTAACGCTTTCAAAATTGTGGAGACTGATGCTTCTGATGAAGGCTATGGGGGTATCCTCAAACAACGAACTTCTGATAAAGAGGTTCTCGTCCGCTTCACCTCTGGAATCTGGAAGCCAGCCCAGCGGAACTATTCAACTGTTAAGAAGGAACTATTATCCATAGTTCATTCCGTCACTAAATTTGAAAGTGATCTTCTTAACAAAAAATTCCTGATACGGGTAGATTGTAAGGCAACAAAAGATATTTTGCTAAAAGACGTTAAGAATTTAGCATCTAAACAAATTTTTACTAGATGGCAGGGGATTTTATCTGCTTTTGATTTTGATATTGAGTATATTAAAGGTGAACAGAATTCGTTACCTGACTTCTTAACTCGTGAATTCTTGCAGGGTTCGCAAGAAGACTTCCCAGCAGAAGCTCAAAGCAAGGTTTGACGCTGGTGATCCTGAAGTTGGCCTTCTTGGAGAACCATCAGGTAAATTCGACTATTACGTTCTTTATCCAAAAGATAAACCTCTAACCCAAGAAAATCCAAAACCTTCCCGATTTGATTCACCATCATCCATCATGCATCCTCATCAAAAGAAATCATTAGCCCTTGCTAGCCAATCCTCTTCCAGCAAAGCCTCAACTGCTATCCTACCAAGTCCCTCTTCAACTCCATCCCCCATTTCATCAGCTCTTCCCTTTACTAGAGGAAGGGAAAAGGCGATTACCAGCAACCCTTTCCGTGAAAACATGGTGATACCCATAATCCCCATTGAAGATAGTGACCTTCGCTCCACTCCCCGCGAAGTCGCTGAAAAATATCTTCCTCATCACATCCGTGGCTATCTAAAACCACGATTTTGGTATGAAAGGCTTCTGATAGAAACCGAATCTGTGGAAGTTACTCACCGATATCGAAGCGATAATAATAATATGATCGCATTCTCCAAACTAGTGATTCTGAAAGTAATCACTATGGCTGAATGGGGAGAAAGCCCCTCTAAACTACACTATTTCAAAAATACTGCAATGGACCAAACAGTTATAATTTCTGGGATTACCAGAAGGCCTGGGATCAGGTTCTTTGTTTTCAAAATGTCCGGTATTCTCATACCTGGTTTGTACAATTAAAATTAGGGACTCTGAAAGAAATCCCTAACTGGTTTCAAGCTTGGTTTCTTGTTTGGGGGCCTACTGTTGATTATTTACCTCGGGAGATAGCCCCTTCCTTTTCTGATATTTTTAAAAAGGAAAACAAGGAATATCCTGAAGAAAGGAAATTATTCCTCTGGTTTTTAGTCTGTTATGAACTGCCTTGGATTTTAAAATGGGACTACAGTTTCGTTGAAGATGATGATGATCTATGGTATTTTATTCCTCAACTAGAACGAAAAATATTTATACGTTGGTGGGATAAATTCCAAATTGATCATTTAAAACCTCAAACTTTTAAAGCCAAAAATTTATTGTCTAATAGACAAATCTTAACAATTGGTAGTTCTTCCTCTGTTTCTTCTAAAGTTGATAAGCTTAAGTCTCTGATAGAGGCTTTCCCTGAATCTGCTTCAAAAAAGGATCTGAAAGATCAAGTCCTCAGGTTACTAGACATGGATGACGATGATATCGAAATGAAGTCCGAAAGCGCTACATCTCAACATGATACAGCTAATAGCTGTGACTGGTTCGATAATGAAGACGACTGCTTTGGAATATTCTCTCCTATCAAACAAAAAAACAAAATAAGCAGCATCAGCATGAAATGCATACAGCTGTATCCCAGCATCACAAGATATGGTAAGATTGTGTCTGATAGATTCGATCCTATCATGATCCTGTACACTTTTTATCAGAATCCTGTAGCACTTTTTATCCTGTCGGCCACAGTTTCTGCCCGTGAAAGGAAACAGTTAAAAGTGAAGATGCCTCTCATAATTGTAGGCTGCTTTTACTCCGTCCTTTCCGATGCTGACACCTGGCCTTATCTTTTCTTTTTCTTGTCTATTTAAGAGCCTTCAGTGCTCAGTTGTAAAGGTGTGTCGAAGAGAGTGTGCAAGAGTGTTGTAACATACGAGTGTAAGTGTGAGTGTGAAAGTGTGCTTGTATTCAGTCTAAGTGTGCTGTTTAAGAGTACTGCTTCTGTATGAAAGATTTCCAGTAATAATATATGTAAGTTATCTCATGCATCTAATCTCTCTTCTAATTTCAATTTATTATCATCCGTTGTTATATATTTGTATTTTTCAATTTGTATGGATATGTATGCTTTGTTTATATCTTGTTAGTTTACCTGCCTATAAACATAAAAAGGATTAATGTCGAGTTCTGAAGATCTTCACCTGATTTAACCTGCCCACGATAGAAATGGTATCAGAGCCAAAAACCTGGTGGTAATAGGTTGTCGGCTAGAAGTGATTTAGATATTGTGTTAGTTAGGTCAAGTTTTTCTGCAGGATCTTCTCTGGAGTGGGGAAGAGATCGCCAGCGGGAAGAGTACGCCGTTTGTAGCCGTGTTGAGGCGTTGTTTAGGCGGAAGAAGCGGTAAGTCTGACGATACTTCACTTAGAGACGAGCAAGTAGAGAAGCTCGATTCTAATGGCCAGTCTCTTTCGAACTTTTAGTAAACGATCTGTTGGTAGCAGCAGCGGTTCTAGTAGCAATGATAGAGTGATGCGGGTTAAGAATGTGGAAGAAGTCACAATTCTTAATGTTGAAAAGGATCTAGAAAACTGGAGTATTCCGAAGGTCCCTACTGGTGATATTTACCAAAAGGGAGTCTTTGTCTTTAAATCAGAATATTCGATCAAAACGGTGGAGAAAACCGTTTCTGTCACTGATGCTAATGCAGATTTCCATTTGCTCTCTCAAAAGCAAATCGAGCAGCATCTAAGTAAAGGTCATAATTATCTGCACATAGGATTGATACAGGTTGCGGTGAAGCCGCTAACTCGTACTGGATTAAACACATCAATCCTTCTCTGTTTACGCGATAAGCGACACAGAAACTTTGTTAATTCCATGCTAGGATTAATAGAGTCATCCTTAAGCGAGGGGCCAATTTACTTTAACTGTTACCCCAACTACTCTGTGTCCTTGACAGATCCCGGAGCGTTAAAAACACTCACCCTCAGTATAGATACTCAAGGGTATGATATGGAACCTGGATCTCAAAACCTTGTGGTGATCTACCGAATTTCGTACAAAGTCATGAATACTATTGTACCACGTGCCAAGCTAATGGATAGTAAGGGACAAACGATTCTGTTCCAGACCAATCTAGGAAAAGCCCGCACTGTAGTACCCAAAATGATAAAATGGAATGAAGTAACACTCCCTGAGAGATGGAGATTGCAGGATGCAACTCCTCCCCAACCAATCCACAATAGGGAACCAAGTCGGATAAATCAGTATGACGATGGAGATGTAGAAATACATTTCGACAATAATCGGCTAACGAGGTTAAGCCTAGGAAGACATGGTGCTGATCTCCCTAGATATACCATTCCAAACATCCCAAGGTCTAGCTCTTTTAGAACCCAGAGTTCTTATGAACAAGATCATGAAAGACTTGTATTTGAAGGGTTAAGAAAAACCCAAGATCAAGTCCATCATCCCTTCTATAAGGTCGAAAATACAGGAGCCACAACTCCCCCAAGATCTCAGGAGTTGCCTGCTCAGCCAGAATTTTCATGGGAAGATGTTGAATCTAACATCTGTGTAATCTCTAGGTTTGAACCTGATATGGACACCATAGAACGAGATTACTCAAGCTTAGCAAACCAAACCAGAAGAAGCTGGTTAGAAGCAACCTATAGTGAAGAGCGACGAAAGCTTTTGCGCAAACATCATTATACCTTTATGATAGGAAAAGGATTCAATTGCAGATTCTTTACATGGTTTGAATGGTGTGCTAACAAGTATCCAAAAAAATTCCCAGACTACTTTCAGTGCCTAAATACCATAGGGAATCCTTTCAAGACCTATACAACTTGTGATGGAAAAGCCGAAAGATCTGTGCACCCACCTCCTAAATCCATCAACATTAATTCCAAAGGAACCATAGCTTCGCCATATAAAGATGGCGCACAAGAAGCCTCTGTCCAAGGTGGAGTTACTGCGGTCATACACCAGAATAACTACACCAATTTGTTTCTTCAATCTCTTGGAGAACAAACGACACGCATTGAAAACACTTTGAAAGACGGATCCAAGAGTGGAATCCCTCGAGACTCTGGAAGTTCTTCTTCCAATACCACTGAAAAGGGAAAAGAAAAAATTGATCAACCCATGTTTAAACCTGTTCCCGATCTTAAGGACTATAAGCTAGGCAATACTGATAGCTTTGTCGCAGCTTTAGCCGATAGGTTAAAAACCATTAAGATCTCAGATCAAGAGAAAAAAAAGGATCCTAAGATTTCCGTAATCAGTGAAACTGAGATTACTGAACTAGAAAACCAATTTTCCAATATCAACAGAGAATCACAAGTCAATAGGATACATCAAGGACCGAAGATCACAAGGAATCCCATAATGAAAAACTACTACCCGAGACCTTCTCCTGTTGATCTTCAGTATGAGGATACTGATATGGGCGAAAGAGTTCAATATGATGGAAAGTCAATTGTTGAATGGAACATTGACGGACAAACAGATTACCAAATTCTCAATACAATGAGACATATGATGATGTTCTCATCTGCAAGCATGATTCATGGCAATTCAGATCATCGGATTGCTCAAGCCATTGTTGCAGGATTCATTGGACAGCTTAGAGGATGGTGGGATAACCATCTAAGCGAAGAAGCGAAGAGAGAGATTCTGTCTGCAACAAAAATCACTGAGGTTAATGGACAATTGACAGCTCATGAGGATGCGGTGAATACCCTAATCTATACCATCACCCTCCATTTTGTTGGATCCACAGAATTACAACAAGATAGATCTAAGGAGATATTAATCATTCTAAGATGTCCAACCTTATCCCATTTTAGATGGTATAAGGATGTCTTTTATGCCAAGGTATTTCTTAGGTCCGATTGTTTTGCTGACTTTTGGAAAGAGAAGTTTCTTTCTGGTCTCCCTCCGTTATTCGCAGAAAAGGTACGCAGCCGTATCCGTGGAAAATATGGAGGAGTTATACCTTATGATAGGTATACTTATGGAGAACCTACATCTGAAATATGTGCTGAAGGATTAGCACTCTGTACTGATATGAAATTAAAGAAACAATTAGATAAGCAGAAGATACTGCGTTCTAAAGAATTGGGTGATTTCTGCGAACAATTTGGCTTCGCACCCAAAGATCCCTTGACTAGGAGAAAACCTTCCCATAAACGGAAAGTCTCCAAAACATATGCTCGACCTTCAAAACCTTATAGGTATAAAGATCGGCGCAAACCAAAAGAGTCTTTTCAAGGATCCTCATCGAAACCAAAACATAGGCAATCCAATAAAGGAAATAAACCAGGAACATTGCCTAGAAAAAGAACCATAGTTTGCTACAAATGTGGAAAAGTTGGACATACCCGACCTGAATGCAAACTACCGGAAAAGATTAATAATCTGAATTTAGATGAAGGACTAAAACGACAGTTGTGCCAACTTATGCTCAATTCATCATCAGAATCAGAATCTGACACTAGTGAAACTAGTAATGATGAGGACACAGTTCTAGGGGAAATGGATTGGTATACATCCTCAGCTGAAAGTAATACCGAAGAAGAGCGATCATGCCTCTGTGTTATCACAAAGGAAGAAAGTCTGATTCTAGACTTGATTGATAAAATTGAGAATCCTCTTGAAAAAAGAGTTGTTCTTGAGCAATACATCAATATAGCTAAGGAGCAGAAAAAACCCTCTACTTCTACTCTGCAGCAGCCAATTGAAGCTTATAGCTTCCAGACCATTACTGCTCGAATGGCACAAACCACCCAAAGGGAACCCACCGTTGCTGAAATCAAGCAAGAAATTAGGGAAACCAAAAATGAAGTTAAAGACTTGAAGCAAAGAGTTCAGATCTTAGAACTCTCTCATCCCTCAACCAAAAGCCCTGAACATGAAACTGAAAAGGAGTTTCAATTCATGCTGAGCGACTTTGAAGAAGAAAAACAGCCAAAACCCGTTCTTTCTGAAAGCCTACCGGAAGGCAGCATTTCTGCACTGAAATATGTTCATAACATCGACAAGGTAATATCCCATAAATGGTACTCCATGATTACCTTTGTGATTAACAAAACTTTCAGGTTCTCTGTTGAAACACTAATAGATTTAGGAGCTGATCTCAACTGCATCAATGAAGGAGTAGTGCCTGTAAAATACTTCTCTAAGACGTCTCAAGGATTACGAAGTGCAACAGATCAACCAATGAAGATTCATTATAAGATCTCAGATGCAGCCATAATCCAAGATGAGGTTTGTTTCCAGACTTCCTTTGTTTTGGTAAAAGGATTAAGCCATGCGGTAATACTGGGCACTCCTTTTTTAAGTATGCTTTATCCCTTTAAAGTGTCTGATCAAGGCATCGAAGCTGAGATAGAAGGAATCAAGGTAATGTTCAAATTCTCTAAACAGCCTCAAGTTCAATATGTTAATTCCCTCCATAACAAGATTATTGATAAGGAAAAATTTCTTTGTTCTCTGAAAGAAGAATTACATTTTAAAAGAACTGAAGAACAACTAACAACTAAAATTCTGAAAGATAAAAGTGATACTGTTCAAAAGGAATTTGAGTTGCAGGTTTGTTCTGAACTGCCCAATGCTTTTTGGGATCGAAAAAAGCACATCGTCGGGCTTCCTTATGAGCCGGATTTTGAGGAACGAAATATCCCCACTAAGGCAAGACCCATCCAAATGAACTGCAGATTGATGGAAATCTGTAAGAAAGAAATCAATGAACTTCTTGAAAAGAAGTTGATCAGGAAAAGCTATTCTCCGTGGAGCTGTTCGGCGTTCTATGTTGAAAACGCACCAGAACTCGAACGAGCGGCACCCCGATTGGTGATAAATTACAAGCCCTTGAATAAGGCCCTTAGATGGATAAGATATCCGATCCCCAATAAGAAAAATCTGCTCGAACGCCTGCATCAAGCTGTCATCTTTTCTAAGTTTGATATGAAATCAGGCTATTGGCAGATCCAGATTGCTGAGAAGGACAGGTATAAAACGGCATTTAATGTCCCATTCGGCCATTACGAATGGAACGTTATGCCCTTCGGTTTAAAAAATGCTCCTACTGAATTTCAACATATTATGAATGATATATTCAATCCTTATTCCACTTTTACAATTGTTTATATTGATGATGTTTTGGTCTTTTCTCAATCTTTAGACCAACATTTTAAGCATCTCAACATTTTCTTAAAAGTGGTTAAGACTGCAGGCTTAGTGGTGTCAGCACGAAAGATGAAACTCTTTCAAACAAAAATACGGTTCTTGGGACATAATATCCATCATGGACTTATTCTCCCGATAGATCGTGCCATCGCTTTTGCGGAAAAATTCCCGGATGAAATCCTTGAAAAAAGGCAACTACAGCGGTTTTTGGGCAGTCTGAATTATGTTGGTGATTTCTATAAAGATCTCGCCAAAGACAGTAAACTGCTTTTTGACCGACTAAAGAAGAATCCATCCCCTTGGACTGATGAACATACAAAAGCGGTAAGGCTCCTTAAACGAAAGGTTACTGAACTTCCTTGCCTCGCGCTGGCCGATCCTAACGCTTTCAAAAATGTGGAGACTGATGCTTCTGATGAAGGCTATGGGGGTGTCCTCAAACAACGAACTTCTGATAAAGAGGTTCTCGTCCGCTTCACCTCTGGAATCTGGAAGCCAGCCCAGCGGAACTATTCAACTGTTAAGAAGGAACTATTATCCATAGTTCATTCCGTCACTAAATTTGAAAGTGATCTTCTTAACAAAAAATTCCTGATACGGGTAGATTGTAAGGCAGCAAAAGATATTTTGCTAAAAGACGTTAAGAATTTAGCATCTAAAAAAATTTTTGCTAGATGGCAGGGGATTTTATCTGCTTTCGATTTTGATATTGAGTATATTAAAGGTGAACAGAATTCGTTACCTGACTTCTTAACTCGTGAATTCTTGCAGGGTTCGCAAGAAGACTTCCCAGCAGAAGCTCAAAGCAAGGTTTGACGCCGGTGATCCTGAAGTTGGCCTTCTTGGAGAACCATCAGGTAAATTCGACTATTACGTTCTTTATCCAAAAGATAAACCTCTAACCCAAGAAAATCCAAAACCTTCCCGATTTGATTCTCCATCATCCATCATGCATCCTCATCAAAAGAAATCATTAGCCCTTGCTAGCCAATCCTCTTCCAGCAAAGCCTCAACTGCTATCCTACCAAGTCCCTCTTCAACTCCATCCCCCATTTCATCAGCTCTTCCCTTTACTAGAGGAAGGGAAAAGGCGATTACCAGCAACCCTTTCCGTGAAAACATGGTGATACCCATTATCCCCATTGAAGATAGTGACCTTCGTTCCACTCCCCGCGAAGTCGCTGAAAAATATCTTCCTCATCACATCCGTGGCTATCTAAAACCACGATTTTGGTATGAAAGGCTTCTGATAGAAACCGAATCTGTGGAAGTTACTCACCGATATCGAAGCGATAATAATAATATGATCGCATTCTCCAAACTAGTGATTCTGAAAGTAATCACTATGGCTGAATGGGGAGAAAGCCCCTCTAAACTACACTATTTTAAAAATACTGCAATGGGACCAAACAGTTATAATTTCTGGGATTACCAGAAGGCCTGGGATCAGGTTCTTTGTTTTCAAAATGTCCGGTATTCTCATACGTGGTTTGTACAATTAAAATTAGGGACTCTGAAAGAAATCCTTAACTGGTTTCAAGATTGGTTTCTTGTTTGGGGGCCTACTGTTGATTATTTACCTCGGGAGATAGCCCCTTCCTTTTCTGATATTTTTAAAAAGGAAAACAAGGAATATCCTGAAGAAAGGAAATTATTCCTCTGGTTTTTAGTCTGTTATGAACTGCCTTGGATTTTAAAATGGGACTACAGTTTCGTTGAAGATGATGATGATCTATGGTATTTTATTCCTCAACTGGAACGAAAAATATTTATACGTTGGTGGGATAAATTCCAAATTGATCATTTAAAACCTCAAACTTTTAAAGCCAAAAATTTATTGTCTAATAGACAAATCTTAACAATTGGTAGTTCTTCCTCTGTTTCTTCTAAAGCTGATAAGCTTAAGTCTCTGATAGAGGCTTTCCCTGAATCTGCTTCAAAAAAGGATCTGAAAGATCAAGTCCTCAGGTTACTAGACATGGATGACGATGATATCGAAATGAAGTCCGAAGGCACTACATCTCAACATGATACAGCTAATAGCTGTGACTGGTTCGATAATGAAGACGACTGCTTTGGAATATTCTCTCCTATCAAACAAAAAACAAAATAAGCAGCATCAGCATGAAATGCATACAGCTGTATCACAGCATCACAAGATATGGTAAGATTGCGTCTGATAGATTCGATCCTATCATGATCCTGTACACTTTTTATCAGAATCCTGTAGCACTTTTTATCCTGTCGGCCACAGTTTCTGCCCGTGAAAGGAAACAGTTAAAAGTGAAGATGCCGCTCATATTTGTAGGCTGCTTTTACTCCGTCCTTTCCGATGCTGACACCTGGCCTTATCTTTTCTTTTTCTTGGCTATTTAAGAGCCTTCAGTGCTCAGTTGTAAAGGTGTGTCGAAGAGAGTGTGCAAGAGTGTTGTAACATACGAGTGTAAGTGTGAGTGTGAAAGTGTGCTTGTATTCAGTCTAAGTGTGCTGTTTAAGAGTACTGCTTCTGTATGAAAGATTGCCAGTAATAATATATGTAAGTTATCTCATGCATCTAATCTCTCTTCTAATTTCAATTTATTATCATCCTGGCTTCTTCGCTTAGATGGTTATCCCACCATCCTCTAAGCTGTCCAATGAATCCTGCAACAATGGCTTGAGCAATCCGATGATCTGAATTGCCATGAATCATGCTTGCAGATGAGAACATCATCATATGTCTCATTGTATTGAGAACTTGGTAATCTGTTTGTCCGTCAATGTTCCATTCAACAATTGACTTTCCATCATATTGAACTCTTTCGCCCATATCAGTATCCTCATACTGAAGATCAACAGGAGAAGGTCTCGGGTAGTAGTTTTTCATTATGGGATTCCTTGTGATCTTCGGTCCTTGATGTATCCTATTGACTTGTGATTCTCTGTTGATATTGGCAAATTGGTTTTCTAGTTCAATAATCTCAGTTTCACTGATTACGGAAATCTTAGGATCCTTTTTTTCCTCTTGATCTGAGATCTTAATGGTTTTTAACCTATCGGCTAAAGCTGCGACAAAACCATTAGTATTGCCTAGCTTATAGTCCTTAAGATCGGGAACAGGTTTAAACATGGGTTAATCAATTTTTTCTTTTCCCTTTTCAGTGGTATTGGAAGAAGAACTTCCAGAGTCTCGAGGGATTCCACTCTTGGATCCGTCTTTCAAAGTGTTTTCAATGCGTGTCGTTTGTTCTCCAAGAGATTGAAGAAACAAATTGGTGTAGTTATTCTGGTGTATGACCGCAGTAACTCCACCTTGGAAAGAGGCTTCTTGTGCGCCATCTTTATATGGCGAAGCTATGGTTCCTTTGGAATTAATGTTGATGGAGTTAGGAGTTGGGTGCACAGATCTTTCGGCTTTTCCATCACAAGTTGTATAGGTCTTGAAAGGATTCCCTATGGTATTTAGGCACTGAAATTAGTCTGGGAATTTTTCTGGATACTTGTTAGCACACCATTCAAACCATGTAAAGAATCTGCAATTGAATCCTTTTCCTATCATAAAGGTATAATGAAGTTTGCGCAAAAGCTTTCGTCGCTCTTCACTATAGGTTGCTTCTAACCAGCTTCTTCTGGTTTGGTTTGCTAAGCTTGAGTAATCTCGTTCTATGGTGTCCATATCAGGTTCAAACCTAGAGATTACACAGATGTTAGATTCAACATCTTCCCATGAAAATTCTGGCTGAGCAGGCAACTCCTGAGATCTTGGGGGAGTTGTGGCTCCTGTATTTTCGACCTTATAGAAGGGATGATGGACTTGATCTTGGGTTTTCGGAAATTGAGACCCGAGTGGCACGCGTAGCCTTGTGATTGTGACCTTATTGACGTCAGGGACGTCAGACATTAGGGATGTCGGATTGGAGTGTATAGTGCAGTGGCTAAAATAATGGTTATGGTTTATATTATATGCCTTAGGGTTCATATTACTGGATTTATGAAATAACTCTTGGATTTACTTTTGGAAATTGAAACTAGGCTTTGGTTTCCGGGCTAAGGCCCTAATGGTTATTTCTAAATAAATATGGGATTATTGGTTTTAGTGCATGCATATGATTTTACTGAGGGGCATAAATGTCTTTTAAATGTTTTAAACAGACTTGTTTATTTTCGTCTACTCACAGCTTTTGTTTTCAATGCCCTTCAGGTTGATTCCGGATACGACTGCAGTAGAGACTTGAGCATTGCACACCTCCTCCGTCGATCCTTACGCACTCTGGAAGCCCGTTTGGGCAATGGCAATCGGTTATCCCTTGTCTGGCGCCTCTTGTCAGACGGGAGCACGTCACATTCCATGGTAATCCTGGGGGGATTGGGATGGGTCGTGTCATAAAATGTTGGTCTAAAGATTGAGAAAAGACCAAAACATCATCAATATAAACAATTGTAAAAGTGGAATAAGGATTGAATATATCATTCATAATATGTTGAAATTCAGAAGGAGCATTTTTTAAACCGAAGGGCATAACGTTCCATTCGTAATGGCCGAATGGGACATTAATTGCCGTTTTATACCTATCCTTCTCAGCAATCTGGATCTGCCAATAGCCCAATTTCATATCAAACTTAGAAAATATGACAGCTTGATGCAGGCGTTCGAGCAGATTTTTCTTATTGGGGATCGGATATCTTATCCATCTAAGGGCCTTATTCAAGGGCTTGTAATTTATCACCAATCGGGGTGCCCCTCGTTCGAGTTCTGGTGCGTTTTCAACATAGAACGCCGAACAGCTCCACGGAGAATAGCTTTTCCTGATCAACTTCTTTTCAAGAAGTTCATTGATTTCTTTCTTACAGATTTCCATCAATCTGCAGTTCATTTGGATGGGTCTTGCCTTAGTGGGGATATTTCGTTCCTCAAAATCCGGCTCATAAGGAAGCCCGACGATGTGCTTTTTTCGATCCCAAAAAGCATTGGGCAGTTCAGAACAAACCTGCAACTCAAATTCCTTTTGAACAGTATCAATTTTATCTTTCAGAATTTTAGTTGTTAGTTGTTCTTCAGTTCTTTTAAAATGTAATTCTTCTTTCAGAGAACAAAGAAATTTTTCCTTATCAATAATCTTGTTATGGAGGGAATTAACATATTGAACTTGAGGCTGTTTAGAGAATTTGAACATTACCTTGATTCCTTCTATCTCAGCTTCGATGCCTTGATCAGACACTTTAAAGGGATAAAGCATACTTAAAAAAGGAGTGCCCAGTATTACCGCATGGCTTAATCCTTTTACCAAAACAAAGGAAGTCTGGAAACAAACCTCATCTTGGATTATGGCTGCATCTGAGATCTTATAATGAATCTTCATTGGTTGATCTGTTGCACTTCGTAATCCTTGAGACGTCTTAGAGAAGTATTTTACAGGCACTACTCCTTCATTGATGCAGTTGAGATCAGCTTCTGAATCTATTAGTGTTTCAACAGAGAACCTGAAAGTTTTGTTAATCACAAAGGTAATCATGGAGTACCATTTATGGGATATTACCTTGTCGATGTTATGAACATATTTCAGTGCAGAAATGCTGCCTTCCGGTAGGCTTTCAGAAAGAACGGGTTCTGGCTGTTTTTCTTCTTCAAAGTCGCTCAGCATGAATTGAAACTCCTTTTCAGTCTCATGTTCAGGGCTTTTGGTTGAGGGATGAGAGAGTTCTAAGATCTGAACTCTTTGCTTCAAGTCTTTAACTTCATTTTTGGTTTCCCTAATTTCTTGCTTGATTTCAGCAACGGTGGGTTCCCTTTGGGTGGTTTGTGCCATTCGAGCAGTAATGGTCTGAAAGCTATAAGCTTCAATTGGCTGCTGCAGAGTAGAAGTAGAGGGTTTTTTCTGCTCCTTAGCTATATTGATGTATTGCTCAAGAACAACTCTTTTTTCAAGAGGATTCTCAATTTTATCAATCAAGTCTAGAATCAGACTTTCTTCCTTTGTGATAACACAGAGGCATGATCGCTCTTCTTCGGTATTACTTTCAGCTGAGGATGTATACCAATCCATTTCCCCTAGAACTGTGTCCTCATCATTACTAGTTTCACTAGTGTCAGATTCTGATTCTGATGATGAATTGAGCATAAGTTGGCACAACTGTCGTTTTAGTCCTTCATCTAAATTCAGATTATTAATCTTTTCCGGTAGTTTGCATTCAGGTCGGGTATGTCCAACTTTTCCACATTTGTAGCAAACTATGGTTCTTTTTCTAGGCAATGTTCCTGGTTTATTTCCTTTATTGGATTGCCTATGTTTTGGTTTCGATGAGGATCCTTGAAAAGACTCTTTGGTTTGCGCCGATCTTTATACCTATAAGGTTTTGAAGGTCGAGCATATGTTTTGGAGACTTTCCGTTTATGGGAAGGTTTTCTCCTAGTCAAGGGATCTTTGGGTGCGAAGCCAAATTGTTCGCAGAAATCACCCAATTCTTTAGAACGCAGTATCTTCTGCTTATCTAATTGTTTCTTTAATTTCATATCAGTACAGAGTGCTAATCCATCAGCACATATTTCAGATGTAAGTTCTCCATAAGTATACCTATCATAAGGTATGACTCCTCCATATTTTCCACGGATACGGCTGCGTACCTTTTCTGCGAATAACGGAGGGAGACCAGAAAGAAACTTCTCTTTCCAAAAGTCAGCAAAACAATCGGACCTAAGAAATACCTTGGCATAAAATACATCCTTATACCATCTAAAATGGGATAAGGTTGGACATCTTAGATTGATTAATATCTCCTTAGATCTATCTTGTTGTAATTCTGTGGATCCAACAAAATGGAGGGTGATGGTATAGATTAGGGTATTCACCGCATCCTCATGAGCTGTCAATTGTCCATTAACCTCAATGATTTTTGTTGCAGGCAGAATCTCTCTCTTGGCTTCTTCGCTTAGATGGTTATCCCACCATCCTCTAAGCTGTCCAATGAATCCTGCAACAATGGCTTGAGCAATCCGATGATCTGAATTGCCATGAATCATGCTTGCAGATGAGAACATCATCATATGTCTCATTGTATTGAGAACTTGGTAATCTGTTTGTCCGTCAATGTTCCATTCAACAATTGACTTTCCATCATATTGAACTCTTTCGCCCATATCAGTATCCTCATACTGAAGATCAACAGGAGAAGGTCTCGGGTAGTAGTTTTTCATTATGGGATTCCTTGTGATCTTCGGTCCTTGATGTATCCTATTGACTTGTGATTCTCTGTTGATATTGGCAAATTGGTTTTCTAGTTCAGTAATCTCAGTTTCACTGATTACGGAAATCTTAGGATCCTTTTTTTCCTCTTGATCTGAGATCTTAATGGTTTTTAACCTATCGGCTAAAGCTGCGACAAAACTATCAGTATTGCCTAGCTTATAGTCCTTAAGATCGGGAACAGGTTTAAACATGGGTTGATCAATTTTTTCTTTTCCCTTTTCAGTGGTATTGGAAGAAGAACTTCCAGAGTCTCGAGGGATTCCACTCTTGGATCCGTCTTTCAAAGTGTTTTCAATGCGTGTCGTTTGTTCTCCAAGAGATTGAAGAAACAAATTGGTGTAGTTATTCTGGTGTATGACCGCAGTAACTCCACCTTGGACAGAGGCTTCTTGTTGATAGGTCCTCAAATAAGCATTATTTTATATTATTTTATACCCTTTATACTTGACTTTTAATATTTAAATATTAAATAAATAGATAAAATAATTTATTTTGTGTTATTTTTGTTTAAATAAATAAAGTTTGTAATTTGGAGTATTTTGGCGAAAGAATCTTCCCGATCGGAATTATAACGAAGAAATTATGGACGAATTTCGGTGAAATATTACTAAATTAACTAAATAAATTAATTAATTTTTATTTTGCAGCCCAGCCCAATCCGTGCAGGCCCGGCTGCACAGCCCAACGCACGCCAGGCCCAGCCCGCACATCCACCAGCCCAGCGGACCCGTCGACAGGCGCTGGCCGATCTGCTGTTCCTCCATTCGGCGCGCGCTTGTCGATCTCCCAGGCACCGTCTCAGCAGCAGCCCGCCGAGCTCCAGTCCCTCCATTCAGCAGCCTCCAGCCGAAATTCCATTCCCTTTTTCAGCAGCCCTCTGTTGAATTATTTTCCAGCAGCTTCCACCTAATTTCCACCCAACTTCCACCCAAATTCCTTCCACTTTCCAACCCAATTTTGCAACTTGACAACTCAAACCACTTCTAAACATCATCACTAATCTTTATTACT
Organism: Prinsepia uniflora; assembly: GCA_032719365.1. Taxonomy (NCBI): domain Eukaryota; kingdom Viridiplantae; phylum Streptophyta; class Magnoliopsida; order Rosales; family Rosaceae; genus Prinsepia; species Prinsepia uniflora. Next base: position 56,449,794 of record CM064863.1, on the reverse strand, counting down.
CATCATTCCATTATTTAACATTTTTTATTGTATTTGTTTATGTATTTTTGATAGCTTTTTCCACCTATAAATAGGGCTTCAATTCTTGTATTTTGGAGAGTCCCCAATTAGTTTCATTCTTCCATTTCTTTCTTAGTTCTTAGTTCTTAGTTCTTAGTTCTTAGTTTAGTTCTTTTATTTCTCTCTTTTGAGAGACAATTTTGGGGACCATTTTAACTTCTTGTAGATTTTCTTATTAATTAGCTTTCTTTTAATTCTTGTTCTTAATTTATGTTATTTTTATTTTTCTTAATTTCATTTCTTCTTTACTTTGTTCTTGTGATATTTCTTTGAGATCTCTTAAACACATTTTTATGCTTTCCTTAAGAAATACCTAGGCCAAGTAATTCTAAGGCAATTCAAGAGTTTTAAGACCGAATTCCTCGTATTTCTTCTTCCATCTTCACAAGTTTCCTGCCGCTGTTCGGTGATTCTTGTGAAAATCCATACTTCTCTACTTAAATTCTTGTTATTGTTATTGGTTTTACTTATAATTCAATATATGTGTTGGTATTTTCTTTCTAACATTTGTAAGTAAGAATGCAATCTCCATGTGTTTTACTTTTTGAGTTTCTTTTACTTCATATGTTTTAGTACTTAAACTTCAATTCGAAACTAAATGTTGATCCGCTGTTCGGGGCATTTAGGATAGAGTTGAAGAGATTTAATGTTTGATCGCTGTTCGGCGCATTAAATCACTTACTTAAGGTGAATCATATTATAAGTAATAATCCGCTGTTCGGTGCATTTATAATATGAAAAATGTATGCATGTATTTGAGATGATTAAGGTATGATTTCGTGATTGGTTCAATATGAGCATGATGTTAGAGTGTTGGTAAAAATATGTGTTTGAAGAAAATTCACTAGTACAAAGGTTAAAGTAGAAGTAAAATTAAGTATTTAATTATTTTTACTTGTTTTATTTATTTTATATTTACAACTCCTTTTCAAAACCCCCCTTTTCAATTCTTTATTCTTTATTCTTTTATTCTTGTATTCTTTTAATTCTTTATTCTTTTATTATTTTATTCTTTTATTCTTTTAATTCTTTTATTCTTTGATCCTTTTTTATTTTTTATTCTTTTATTCTTTGATTCTTTTTATTCTTTATTCTTTTATTCTTTTATTCTTTTAATTCTTTATTCTTTTATTTCTTTATTCTCTTATTCATCTATTCTTTAATTTATTAGTTCTTTGATGATTTAATTCTTTTATTATTTAATTCTTTTATTCATTATTCTTTTATTCATCTCCCACTAACACATTATTAATGTTCCCTAATTTCCCCGGTTAAGAACGATCCCTATTTACCAATACTACATCTACACAAAAAGGGTTTAAATTGCACAACACTCAAATTACGTGTTTAATTTAATGCGTAGTTTGGGCGTAGTCAATTTTTGGCGCCGTTGCCGGGGAAATTGAAAATCATTTTTAATTTGTTAGTGTATGTATATAAATTGTGCATATTATACTTGTTTATAAATTTTACTTTTGTTAATATTATATTTGTTTATAACCCTTACTTACTTGTTTATATTTTATTTATCCATCTTATTTTTGTTCTTATTATTTTTGTTTATAATGTTCATACTTTACTTATTCATAGTTTCTAATTTATACTTGTTCATAAATGTTCATAATTTTTTTATATATTTGTTCATATTCAAATTGTTTATGTAAATTTAAAATTCTATCATACTTGTTCATAATTTAATTTAATTTGTACTTGTCATAAATGCATATTGTACATATTCACTTTTCCTTACTTTTATTTTTTTTTCTTTACACTTTCTAACTTTTTCTTTAATCCATTAACTTTAATTTTATTCCATAAACTTTTTCTTTATTCCTTTAACTTTAAATTTATTCAATTAACTTTTTATTCCACTAACTTTTTATTCCATTAACTTTTTATTCAATTAACTTTTTATTCCACTAACTTTTTATTCCATTAACTTTATTTCATTAACTTTTATTCCATTAACTTTTTGAAATTTGAAATAACTAAAAAAATTTTATCTTAGCTTTATGTTAGTATTAATTCATACTTGTAAATAAATATTGTATATATGTTACTTGTTACCTTTTATACATGTTCATAACTTTTATATTTCTTAGTATACATACATACTTGTTCATAATAATCTTTCATTTATGTTTGTTTATAATTCTCTTACTTATTATTTTACTCTTGTTCATACTTGTACATAATGTTCATTCTTTTTAATTGTTCATAAATGCTTATAGTAAATATTCACTTTTCCTTATTTTTATTTTTATTTTAATTTTTTTGGTTTTTTTTAATTTTTTTTAAAAAAAGCATAAAATTCGTAAAAAAAAAAAAAAAAAAAAATTCATTTATTTAATTTTTAAATTCCGAAATAAATAAATAAATAAATTATAAAAAATAAAAATAAAAAAATTGTTCATACGTAAATAAATTATTTTCTTTTTCTCTTGCATTTCATCTTTCATTCTAACTTGCATTTCATCTTTCATTTAACTTGCATTTTCACTTAACTTGCATCTTTCATTCTAACTTGCATTTCATATTTCATTTAACTTGCATTTTTAACTTCACTTGCATATTTAGTTTAACTTGCATTGCACTCTTCCTCTAACTTACATCTTTAACTCACATTGCATCCTTAACTTTAATTTGCATATCTAAACTGCATTCTTAATTAACGTACATCTCTGACTAACTAACTTGCATCTCTGTCTAGGCTGGATGGACGTTAAACTTCAAGCGCTTGTTGGGAGGCAACCCAATGTGTTCTCGGGATGTGAAGGAGTCATCAATACAGATTTGCTATCCTTTTACCCTTCACTCTCTTTTATTTTGTTTATTTAATGTTTTCCTATTATTTTCGTAAATCATCTTCCTTACTTTGATTCTATGTTTAATTACTTCGTATTTTCCTACATTGAGGACAATGTAGAATTTAAGTGTGGGGGAATGGTTTACAATTTTGAATGTTCAAAAAAAAAAAAAAAAAAAAAAAAAAAAAAAATTACTGTTTTGAATCTTTTTGTTTTAACTTAGTATTTTTATGAGTTTTTTTTTATTATTTTTTTTAATTTTTATTTATGCAATTGAAATTTTTTTTTTATTATTAAGTATTTCTTACGAAAAAAAAAAAAAAATTAAAAAAAAATATAATAAAAAAATATATAAAAAAAAAAAGGTAAAAAAAAAAAATTGTTTTCTTGAATCTTTTTATTTTAACTTAGTGTTTTTATGAGTTTTAAGTTGCCATTTAACTTGTCAATGATATAAATGAACGGAAATGAATATGTTATGGCCATAAAGATAATCACTACAACTTGAATTTGTTTGTTAATATTTTGTGATTAAGTGTTATAACTTGAAGATAATGCATGTAAATTGGTACATAAACAAGCATGATAAGATAAGTATGAATCATATGAACCTTATGTGAGCTTTAGAACTTTATATACATCTTTGATGAGTGATTCATAAGTTCTTTGTTTAAATTGATATACATATGCCTCATAACTGCTTGCCATAGCTTTTAATGAACTCTAGAGTACTAGAACTTATTCTATGTGATTTTCAAAGCTTTTAAGTCAATAAACTCTCTGATTTTGGAAATGATTAAGGCATTAGGGTTAACACCACAAATTCAAACATCCATGTTCCCTATTTTGTGCGCACAAGTTGCGACCCCCTTAGTTTTAACCCTTTTGAGCCCACATTAAGCCTTTCTTTCATCACCATGATTATCTAAACACTTGAGCTTAGTATAGACATCCTTTACCCTTGTTCCAAGAACTCGGTTAAAGACATAATGATTGTGTAAAGAGAAAATAATGATGTTGGAAAGACTTTTATGTGAATTATTTGGATTTACCGACTCATGCTTTGTTGTATCGTTGACACATGTTATTACCTTGATATAAAAAAAAATAAAAAAAAAATCAAAAAATCAAAAAAAAAAAAAAGAAAAAAAAAGAAAAAAAAAGAAAAAAAAAAAAGTTGAGTCTCGATCAAGGTAATAAGGTTTGGTTATGTAATGTTTGAGTTAAGTCCCTTACATTTGTAAATCCGACACGAAGAATGATTGTGAGGCCCAACATGATGGAATTAGGCCTATGTTCGAAGGGATGGATTACCAACATCATTGCACTAAGGTTGGGAAGCTATGATACGTTTTGGGAGTCTATTGAGTCTTGGAACGAATTGAGCACCACTTGTCCTATATTTTCCTTGCCTCTAAACTTAGCCCCATTACAACCTTCGTAAAGACCTTATGATCCTTAAGATGGTAAATTTTGATTAGTGGAGTCAATCACTTGAGTAAGCTTATGGTTTTGGTTCATTTGCGCAAGTATATGTTGTTTTTATCTTGAGGTGTTTGTTTGAGATTTTGCAAAAGTACTTCATTTCGATTATGTGAATATTTCTCACATACTCTGAGTGCAAACACAAACCCTTACAAAATTGAGTGAATTTATGAGTGCATATCCTTGTGAGTTGATTCATACTTGTTTTACTCATGTTGTGATCCAATTCACCAATTTTGCTCATTATTTTACTTGTTGAAACATTTTGTCACTATGTATTAACTCTTGAATTCCATCTGCTTAAATGTTTTAAGTGAAAATCTTTTATGCCATGATTGTAATAATGAAATATTGAGACAAATGGTTAAAGGTTACTTGTATTGATGTTGTAGTTTAATTTTAGTATTTGCTAGGGACTAGCAAAGTTTAAGTGTGGGGGTATTTGATAGGTCCTCAAATAAGCATTATTTTATATTATTTTATACCCTTTATACTTGACTTTTAATATTTAAATATTAAATAAATAGATAAAATAATTTATTTTGTGTTATTTTTGTTTAAATAAATAAAGTTTGTAATTTGGAGTATTTTGGCGAAAGAATCTTCCCGATCGGAATTATAACGAAGAAATTATGGACGAATTTCGGTGAAATATTACTAAATTAACTAAATAAATTAATTAATTTTTATTTTGCAGCCCAGCCCAATCCGTGCAGGCCCGGCTGCACAGCCCAACGCACGCCAGGCCCAGCCCGCACATCCACCAGCCCAGCGGACCCGTCGACAGGCGCTGGCCGATCTGCTGTTCCTCCATTCGGCGCGCGCTTGTCGATCTCCCAGGCACCGTCTCAGCAGCAGCCCGCCGAGCTCCAGTCCCTCCATTCAGCAGCCTCCAGCCGAAATTCCATTCCCTTTTTCAGCAGCCCTCTGTTGAATTATTTTCCAGCAGCTTCCACCTAATTTCCACCCAACTTCCACCCAAATTCCTTCCACTTTCCAACCCAATTTTGCAACTTGACAACTCAAACCACTTCTAAACATCATCACTAATCTTTATTACTCATCATTCCATTATTTAACATTTTTTATTGTATTTGTTTATGTATTTTTGATAGCTTTTTCCACCTATAAATAGGGCTTCAATTCTTGTATTTTGGAGAGTCCCCAATTAGTTTCATTCTTCCATTTCTTTCTTAGTTCTTAGTTCTTAGTTCTTAGTTCTTAGTTTAGTTCTTTTATTTCTCTCTTTTGAGAGACAATTTTGGGGACCATTTTAACTTCTTGTAGATTTTCTTATTAATTAGCTTTCTTTTAATTCTTGTTCTTAATTTATGTTATTTTTATTTTTCTTAATTTCATTTCTTCTTTACTTTGTTCTTGTGATATTTCTTTGAGATCTCTTAAACACATTTTTATGCTTTCCTTAAGAAATACCTAGGCCAAGTAATTCTAAGGCAATTCAAGAGTTTTAAGACCGAATTCCTCGTATTTCTTCTTCCATCTTCACAAGTTTCCTGCCGCTGTTCGGTGATTCTTGTGAAAATCCATACTTCTCTACTTAAATTCTTGTTATTGTTATTGGTTTTACTTATAATTCAATATATGTGTTGGTATTTTCTTTCTAACATTTGTAAGTAAGAATGCAATCTCCATGTGTTTTACTTTTTGAGTTTCTTTTACTTCATATGTTTTAGTACTTAAACTTCAATTCGAAACTAAATGTTGATCCGCTGTTCGGGGCATTTAGGATAGAGTTGAAGAGATTTAATGTTTGATCGCTGTTCGGCGCATTAAATCACTTACTTAAGGTGAATCATATTATAAGTAATAATCCGCTGTTCGGTGCATTTATAATATGAAAAATGTATGCATGTATTTGAGATGATTAAGGTATGATTTCGTGATTGGTTCAATATGAGCATGATGTTAGAGTGTTGGTAAAAATATGTGTTTGAAGAAAATTCACTAGTACAAAGGTTAAAGTAGAAGTAAAATTAAGTATTTAATTATTTTTACTTGTTTTATTTATTTTATATTTACAACTCCTTTTCAAAACCCCCCTTTTCAATTCTTTATTCTTTATTCTTTTATTCTTGTATTCTTTTAATTCTTTATTCTTTTATTATTTTATTCTTTTATTCTTTTAATTCTTTTATTCTTTGATCCTTTTTTATTTTTTATTCTTTTATTCTTTGATTCTTTTTATTCTTTATTCTTTTATTCTTTTATTCTTTTAATTCTTTATTCTTTTATTTCTTTATTCTCTTATTCATCTATTCTTTAATTTATTAGTTCTTTGATGATTTAATTCTTTTATTATTTAATTCTTTTATTCATTATTCTTTTATTCATCTCCCACTAACACATTATTAATGTTCCCTAATTTCCCCGGTTAAGAACGATCCCTATTTACCAATACTACATCTACACAAAAAGGGTTTAAATTGCACAACACTCAAATTACGTGTTTAATTTAATGCGTAGTTTGGGCGTAGTCACTTGTGCGCCATCTTTATATGGCGAAGCTATGGTTCCTTTGGAATTAATGTTGATGGATTTAGGAGGTGGGTGCACAGATCTTTCGGCTTTTCCATCACAAGTTGTATAGGTCTTGAAAGGATTCCCTATGGTATTTATGCACTGAAAGTAGTCTGGGAATTTTTCTGGATACTTGTTAGCACACCATTCAAACCATGTAAAGAGTCTGCAATTGAATCCTTTTCCTATCATAAAGGTATAATGAAGTTTGCGCAAAAGCTTTCGTCGCTCTTCACTATAGGTTGCTTCTAACCAGCTTCTTCTGGTTTGGTTTGCTAAGCTTGAGTAATCTCGTTCTATGGTGTCCATATCAGGTTCAAACCTAGAGATTACACAGATGTTAGATTCAACATCTTCCCATGAAAATTCTGGCTGAGCAGGCAACTCCTGAGATCTTGGGGGAGTTGTGGCTCCTGTATTTTCGACCTTATAGAAGGGATGATGGACTTGATCTTGGGTTTTTCTTAACCCTTCAAATACAAGTCTTTCATGATCTTGTTCATAAGAACTCTGGGTTCTAAAAGAGCTGGACCTTGGGATGTTTGGAATGGTATATCTAGGGAGATCAGCACTGTGTCTTCCTAGGCTTAACCTCGTCAGCCGATTATTGTCGAAATGTATTTCTACATCTCCATCGTCATACTGATTTATCCGACTTGGTTCCCTATTGTGGATTGGTTGGGGAGGAGTTGCATCCTGCAATCTCCATCTCTCAGGGAGTGTTACTTCATTCCATTTTATCATTTTGGGTACTACAGTGCGGGCTTTTCCTAGATTGGTCTGGAACAGAATCGTTTGTCCCTTACTATCCATTAGCTTGGCACGTGGTACAATAGTATTCATGACTTTGTACGAAATTCGGTAGATCACCGCAAGGTTTTGAGATCCAGGTTCCATATCATACCCTTGAGTATCTATACTGAGGGTGAGTGTTTTTAACACTCCGGGATCTGTCAAGGACACAGAGTAGTTGGGGTAACAGTTAAAGTAAATTGGCCCCTCGCTTAAGGATGACTCTATTGATCCTAGCATGGAATTAACAAAGTTTCTGTGTCGCTTATCGCGTAAACAGAGAAGGATTGATGTGTTTAATCCAGTACGAGTTAGCGGCTTCACCGCAACCTGTGTTTAATCTAGAGCTGTGTAATTCTTAAGAAAATATTAAAAATGAATCTTTTTTAAAAAAAAAAATTTTACACGTACCTGGAGTTGGTATCCGTAATAATCGATTATTTGTTATTTTTCACACCAGATGTCTCTATCTAGTAGCTAGGGTACTGATTATTTTGTAAAATAGGGCCTCACTCTGAAAAAATTTCCTTCTATTATTATACTTATTATTTTTATGAAGGTGTTAAAAAATTATAATGTGGCAGCCATACGTATATAAAATTTTGTTCAGTTTTTTACTTAATTATCGTTATAGATAAATTGGTGATCTTCTTTCCCTAGATGACTTGTGGCTTCAAATAAAGTATCCTTTCACTCGATAGTATATGTATATATATATATACCCTACCTTCCCTTATATTCTTGATGATCGAGATGTATATATCAACTATATATGAGTATGAAGGAAGCAAGTAACTAGGAAAGCGTAAAGGTTATATATGATTGGATATTGGACCATACTTGGTTGATGCTCATGGTACCAAATTATATATGAATGATATGATCAATATGATCCATAATAGATTAATGGATAATTAATAGATTAATTGATAATAAATAACAGATGTGATGACGTACATTTGATATCAATATGATTTATATATTAGTTAGAATACAGTCTAACTAAAAAAGGAAAATAGCATACTCTAATTACGCAAAATATCAAATTAGGACATCGAATTAATTTATAATACTAAATCAATCTAAAATTTATTACGATTTCATGGACTATTAATGAAGTGAATTCGAATATGAATTCCGAATCGCTTAATTGGGAAAAACACTTGAGACACTATTGTATGATTAACTTTTTAGGGTTAAAATTATTCTTCTATCCAAAAACGACACAAACACTTCAGGAAAAAAAACGACGCAAACACATAACAAACAAAAAAGTTGTATTTAAAAGTTGTACTAAATCATTTTCACATGGTTATCGGATTCTCTCCATACTCCATTGCATAATATATATATATATATATATACCAATATACCCTTGATGAATATAACAAACTGAGAATTAGCTCAAGGACAAAAGGGGTATCTCCAGCTTACTACATGCCAGCCAGAAGGCTAAAGTGAAGGCAAGGAATCTGTCTGGGCTTGAGTCTGTGCCAATAGTATATATAATATTCCATCAGATTGTCCACTAACTTATTGAGCAAATTGGCAGCTTAATCCTCAAGTACCCTAAAAATAAATCAAAATGATACAAAATTTTATGACATGCCTCCAGGAAGTTACATCTCAGAAGACCAGGCTGTTAAAGAAGGAGCATTATAATTAATGTTGAAAGCAACCTATCAAGAATTGATAAAGATCTAGCGATCTACCATTAATTGTAGTTTGTCATTTTTTAGCTTTCTTCTTTCTATTTTGTTGGTGATCATGCAATGGAAGCTTAGAATCAGTCACTCAGGAATCTAATGGGGAAGACAAGCAAATGGCTCAGAAGCTTCTTGGCTGGAAAGAGAGACAAGGAAAAGGAAAAGAGTTCCACAAATAATCAGAATTGTTCTGTTTCCGGTACTTGTTGTGAGAAGCCCACAAATCCTATTTCCAATTCGCACACTCCAACTCCAACGACGACAAAGGAGAAGAGGAGATGGAGTTTCAGAAGATCATCAGCCACAGCTCCGCCACCAACGCCATCGGCAGCAGCTGCTCCAAAAGGCTCCAATTCTATAGATTCCATGCCCGCCATACCGGCGCCTGCACACACCACATTGGGCTCTGATGATTATGAGCAGAAAAAACACGCCATGGCTATGGCCGCAGCCACAGCTGCAGTTGCCGACGCAGCTGTGGCTGCTGCCCAAGCGGCCGCCTCTGTGGTCCGGCTAACAGCGGTTACTAATGAGAAAGCCAGTGCATATCAAGAGTCTGCTGCCGTAAAAATTCAATCCGTCTTTCGTTCGTATCTGGTACGCCTCTCTTGAATTCCCTCTCTGATTATTGCCAATTGATTTTTGTTGTGGAAATTAAATTAGAATTATTAATGAACTGGGCTTATTGCAGGCAAGAAAAGCACTGTGTGCATTGAAAGGGCTGGTGAAATTGCAGGCACTGGTTAGGGGCCATCTGGTGAGAAAGCAAGCTAAAGCTACATTGCGATGCATGCAGGCATTGGTGACAGCTCAGGCCCGCGCTCGGGCGCAGAGAATCCGATTGGTTGAAGATGAAAACATCATAAATCATAGATATTCCACCCCGAGAAAATCTCTGCAGGAAAACCGGAACCGGCATAATGTAAGTTACCGTTCATTATCCTTCTCTGTTTTGCTGTGTTACTCTGTTTTGCTCCATTTTAAAAGTTGTGATGTTAATTATAAATGTCTAGGAAATGGGGAGAGGCATGGAAGAGAACATTAAGATTGTGGAGATGGATCTTGGAGAATCGAAGGGGATCCTGAAGTCCAGAAACAGCAGCTTCACAAATCTTTCGCAAATGGACAGAACTGAACCGAGATTTTCGACTCATAACTCAGTTTCAACCCAAGAAACCTACAACCAGAAGCTCTCACCAGCACCATCAGGCCTTACAGACATAAGCCCAAGAGCCTGCAGCGCGCATTTTGAAGACTATTCTTCTGGGACAGCACAAATTAGCCCTCAATGCTTTTCGGCCATGGCAAAAATCGACCCATCAAGGGCTCCATTTGCCTTCCCCAGGCCCGATTACGGGGACCCACTGTCCTACGATTATCCATTGTATCCTAATTACATGGCGAATACGCAGTCTTCGAAGGCCAAGGCCCGATCGCAGAGTGCCCCTAAACAGAGGCCGGCGGAGCTGATTGAGAGGCAGGCGAGCCGGCCGCGGAGGGCGCCGATGGAGGGTAGGAACAATATCCCAAGGGCTGTGAGGATGCAGCGGTCGTCTTCTCATGTGAGCTCGACTGCTCAGAATTATCAGTACCCTTGGTATATCAAGCTTGATAGGTCTGCAGCTTCGCTTAAGGAAAGTGAGTGTGGCTCAAGCAGCACAGTGATTACTAATAGCAACTATTGCAGATCTCTTGTTGCATATGATGTGAGTATTGCTCTGAATCCATCTCATATCTGGTTAATTAAGCATAACACTTGCATAACACTTGTATTTCACCTTCAGGATTATGCACGTCTTTATCTCTTTTGTCGAATTAAAGGTTCTCTATAAATAATTTTTATTTTTTAAAATAATCATTTAAAGATTTTTACGTATTGGTTTTGCAGGCACATGGAGATAGGTACTAACAAGTAACAGCTCATCTCTACCAAAATTTATGCTTTTCCTAAAGCATAAAGAATTTGCATGGTGTAATTAGAAATTTGTCAGTTTTCCTTGTGATTTTTTGGTTTTTTTTTTTAGTGCCATTGCAAGAATGTGTATTTTATTAAGTTCATCTCTTGTGTACGTAGTACGTCTCCCATTTCTCATTTGATGTTATAAACATGCATTTTGGCTAAATGTAATAGTGTTTATAGATATAAGTTTCAATCATAATAATATCGATGTATTTTGTGAAAAAAAATTTAATTAAAATGAACATTAATAATTTTTAACATAATATGTTGGTAGTTCGGATTTCTCAAAACCTACCATGATCAGCGTGTTGGGAAAGATGCACAAATTAAATAGATAATTGTAATCACTAGGATTAAACTTTTCCCACTCTCAAAATAAATTGAGTAAATAAAATGGTAGAAATAAAGCGAAGTAAAAAGAGGTAAAAGAGAACACCAAAATTTAACGAGGTTCGGCAATGTGCCTACGTCCTCGGACAACATGTAATTACCCGTCCCGAATTTCGAGATTAAATTAGTGACTAATCAAGGATTAGTAAGGTTAATCGGTGATTAGTTGTGCGAAATCAGACGGACGATGTAAAATGACCGTTTTGCCCCTAATCGTGAGCAAAATGTTGACTTTTGACCCGGGTGGTTCGATGTAACGACTCGTCCCGGGAGTCGGGATTAGATTAGAGTTTAATGACGGATTAATGAAGAGAATCGGTGATTAGGTGGATACGTTTATACGGACGGCGCAGAATGACGATTTTGCTCTTAGAATGGGCAAATGTTGACTTTTAGTTCGGATGGTCAAATGGACTTTGACCGATGACCGTGACGTAATTAGAGACGTCACGAGTCCGTAGACAGGTGGCACGCCCGATTCCGACATCAGAGAAGGAAGTTATGATGTTCGGAAGGTTGAGGGAATTTTCGTAAATTGGGGTAAAAAGGAAGAAATTTGTTGACTTTTTGTACGACAAGTTTTCTTCATGCAAACCGAGGACCGTTAGGTAGATCTCGACGTCCTGAATACAACGACAGACGGCACGCCGTCATCAGACATCAGACAGTTAAGATATAGGTCTAGGAAAGTGAGGGGTAAAATGGTAATTTGGACTTGTAGGGGCATTTTGGTCTTTTTACACTTGGGGAGCTGTGACCAGCCAGATTGGGACACCTGGGCAGAGAGGATTGGATATTTTTAAGGGCTGGACCACAGGGTGTTGACACCTGGTTGTTTCCTAGAGGCTTCTAGCCTATACACGGTTACACGGTGACTGTTTAAAAATGGATTGTGCTCAATTGGTTGAGAAAAACAGAGAGACTGAGCCGTGAGGAAATTGACCATTTCCCAAGTCTGAGTCGTGCGTGTGTTCTTTGTGGATTGTTTAGAGTTAAGTTGAGAGGCTGGTGAGTGTTTCTGGATGAGTGTTGAGTGAGGAAGAGGTTGGGAAAGGTGAGGAAACCGTGGAAACAGAGAAGTTCCTCGTGTATGGCTGAGAGCCTTAATCGATCAAATTGACCCAGCTTGGTTTGTGGTGTTGTTCAGAGGACCAGATGAGTGTTTTTGGGGACCTTGAGACTCATGGAGGAGCTCACGATGGTGAGCAGAAGGAAGGTAAGGTTTCGGTCCCCTATTTTCCCGTTTCGGTTCAAATCGAAAGTCGTGGCTTTTGGATGGTTGTTGACTCGTTCTATTGATACTAACAGTGCTAGGAGGTTGTAATTGAGCTTAGGATTCGAACCAGTGCCCTGAGGACACAATTGGTGGCCAGAAACAGATACTGGTTTTTCTGGGTTTAAGTTCGAGTTTGAGAGGTAAGGTTTCAGGACTCTAATTCGTGGTGTTATTACGTGAAGATGTTGCTAGGAGTAGGACGAAACTAGTGGAGTAGTTAGGTTTGAAAACAGACTAGATTTGAGTGAGAACTGGCCTCGCCAGCTCGGTTGGACCGGACCGATCTAGACCGGTCTGAACCGGGTTGGCTGGAGGTAGGGGACGATGAACAGTGCAGACGGGTGGAGCATGTTCTAGGGAAGTGTCCAACACGGTTTTCACTCTAATCGATGTAACAAATATTTTAAGACAAGTTTCGTGTCGATCCGACACCGGATCGGGATAGTTTTATGACAGGACCCGTCCCAACTGGACGTCAAAAACCGTGCCCGGTCCTGCTCCCGTCTGACAAGTCAACTAAAGGTCCGAAACTCCCCTTCAGTGCTTGCCAGACAAGGGATGTTTACGCGGATTTCTGCTGCTGTCACTGCCTCACGATCAGTCTCGAACGTCGTACCACGGCCTAGAGGGTCACAAAACAGAAAAGGTGTGAGTGGACAAAAATGACCTCTTATAAAAACATTTATCAAAATACAATCTTACCCTCCAGTTTTCACAAACTTGCATGCATATCGTAAAACATGAGTGACCGATAAAATCAAAACATATTTTCCCATGGTCCATAAAACTTATGTTCACCAAATCAGTTCATGTTATAAAACATCAAATCCCGGCTCTCGGGCCAAAACATGTGAAAACATAATCACCTGGCCACAAAGACCAAAAATCCGTACTCAATACCAGTACATCATCACAATAACATCAATCAGCACTAATCACCAGTGCACCAGAACTATAACAATCCAATCAATCTGCACTACTCACAAGTGCATAAAACATCACAAATCACATCTGCACTACTCACAAGTGCACAATCAATCAAACTGCACTACTCACAAGTGCCGCACTACGCGTAGGCCAATATCCAGTCACTTTCTCGGGAACAGACACCTCTGGGCTCAACCCCCTCGGGCTCAGTCACCTCTGGGCGAACACATCCCCAGGTTCAGACACCTCCGAGTGGTACATCCAGGATCAGTCTCATCCGAGAAGCTGACTACCATAGGATCAACTCCCGATCCTACAGTCACATCCCCCAATCTCCGGTCGTCTGGGTAATCCCCCCAAGCACCGACCGTCTGGGAATATCACAATCACAATGAAAACCATCCCGGGAATTACATCCCAAAACATTTCAATCAAATCTTGACTTCATACCAAGTCAAGATCATCCCCGACTGGGTCTCAAAGCCCAAAATACCATTTACACGTACTTCTTTAAAATCACCTTTTAATTCAATAAAATATTTCGGAAATCATCATTGACTCACCAACAAAGTCAAAATATCATTTTAGAAATCATTTAAACTTCGGGCCTAGCCCAAAACATCATTTGCACGTTCCTCGTAAAACGTGCCCAAAAGACTGATTAAAATAATCATAAAATCCCAATAAATCATTAATTTCACAAGTTCACAGGTGACTCCAAATCCGAGTCAAAATCACTATTCACTTGGGTTCTCATGCCCAAAATAACATTATCACGCAAATCCATGCGTTACAACCTCCGTTGCCATTTTCACGTAAATCCACGAAATCCTTGACTCATTCCCGAGTCACAACATCATTTTTCAATCCATGACTCATAATCCGAGTCCACACATTATTTCCAACCAATTTTAATCCAGGACTCACAAACCAAGTCCAAACATCATTTTTACCAAATTTCGTAATTTCTCGAAAATCGCCCAAAAATAATAATATAATATTCATAAAACCGAGAAATTACCGGATTGAAACACAAATCATGCCCAAGCATATAAAATCATATAATAAGGCATTTAAATCATATATGCATGCATCACGGTTAGAAAACAAAGTCCACTCACACACACGTCCAAAACGGTCCGTTTCCGAGCTGCACGTTTTTTCGTAAAATCTGGAAATCACAACTCCTGTCCAAAATCATTATAGAGGGTTACTAACATCTCAAAATACATCATATAATTTTCCCCAATTTTTCCGGGATTTAAATACGTATTTTTAACGTAATACAAAACTTCGGATACGCGGAACATTAACGAAACAATATCCGATTTCATCGAAATCAACGTCAAAATGTTCGTTACACTGAGAGGATCAAAAGTCATGTTGACCTCACCTTGAGACTAGGCCGGACGCGCCCCACGCGCCGCCGTGAGTGGCTGCGCGTGAAACCCACGCGCCAGCTACAGTACTGTCTCCCTCACCCGTTTGTCTGATAAACGGGTCCTTTAACCCGCGATCAGGCCCGGTTCCAATCCTGTCAATTCGACACTAATTCCTTCAATTGAGCATTCCGTTAGTTTCAATCTAAGTTCAATTAGGGTTCTGTAACATTAATTATACAAAACCATACCTCAAACCCTACGATCAAAGTCGATTATTCGAAGGACCTCCAGCCATTGTTCATCATTCGAAAACCTTCACCGTCACACGATTTCCTTAAATTGATTCAACCAGAAGCATCAAGGGACTCAGGTAAGCATTTTACCCAACTCAATTGAATCAATTCATGGCTCAAACTCCACGACTCAAGCTCGAACTCTCTGCGACTACAGTGCTTCTGTTCTACCTCAATTGGACCTCAATTGCCTTCGTTCTTTCGATGAAACAGGTCGTGGTAATCCCAGAAGACTAGAAATGAACTCAATTTCGATCAACACGGCTCCAAGCTTCCAATTCGAATTTCCCCCCTCAAAATTCGAAAATTCGAAATTCCAAATTCAAGCCCTCACTCAGTCCCTCGTTTATCCTTGCTAATTAAATCTCAACACCCTCTCAATTACTCACACTTTGGTTCAGAAATGGAAGGAAATGGTGGACAATTTCAGACTCTCTCAATCTCTGCTTCTCAGTTGTGCACGGGTAAGAAACAGAACAGGATTAATGGAAATTAAAGGATTAATTAATTAAAATAATATTAAAACATCATAATTAGGTCTCCCCAAAATCATGGATCCATGTTTTGTGCCTGATTTTAAGGGATGAGTGACACTTGTCACTCATCCAAATGTGTCCAGTCACCGGGTACTGTTCATATTAAAATATTATTTTATTCCCAGTTCGTTCGGTTAATCGAGCCCGATTCCGTGACCATAACTTCGTCGTCGAATCTCCGATTTCGGCATGCCGCCTGTCGTTTGATTCATATCGACGAGACCTACGTAACGGGCCTTGGCCCTCGTCCATTGGACCTCCCGATCAAAAAGTCAACATTTGGCCCCTAACATGCCAAATTACCAAAATACCCCTCAACTTCCGAACATCATAACTTTCTCTACGAATGTTGGAATCGAACGTGCCACCTGTCTATGAACTCGTGACGTCCCGAACTACGTCACAGTCCTCGGCCAAAGTCCATTTGACCGCCTGAACTAAAATTCAACATTTTGCCCACACCAGGGGCAAAACGGTCATTTTGCACGTTTCGTCCGATTTCACTCAACTAATCCCCGATTAGTCATTCTAAATCATAATTAATTAATATTCAATCCCGATATTCGGGACGGGTCATTACAACCTTCCCTCCTTAAAGAATTTCGTCCATGAAATTCCAACTATCCGTATTCCACAACTACCTCGTGGAAAACAAATGGGCCTCACAACATGTGTACACCTGTACACCCACTAGCCAACGCAGAACTCGTCTGCACTCAGACGTCACATCACAGATGCACGTCGTACTGACTATACTCGACCACCTCGAATGAAATTGATTAACAGTAATTGGCAATGTCACCATTAAGCTGACTCTTTCAGCTTGACGGCCCCACGTACTCACTAATGTGCCCTGACCTTCGCTCTCATAGAGAGTCACCAAAACTCACCTGTCAGTCCATGCTGACACCACAAGCCAAACTGTCACCACCAAGCTTTACCACCCTAGTAAAGCGCCAATCAGTAACAAATCAGTGATAACACATCATACTACCACGTCCGTCAATGTAGTACAAGATCAACAACATGATCTCCCCTCGCAGGGCAAACTCAATCCTGCGACAAATACCACAGCAGTACCACAACTGTCACCCCCTCAGCGATCCCAGATGCTGGTAAGGTCACGACACGGTAACATCTCGCCGCAAAGCAACTTGCGGTCACACTAACTACCAACTCACTCAATCAGATGGTGTAACTGGAGCATATTGAACACCAGCCTAGCAGTGATCACACAACTCAACGCTAGAGTTATACTTGCCAACCATGGCTAAGAGCACCTGCTCAAACAATCACTGAAATCATCAGAATCACTCTGCCCAGTGCATCGTGTTCAATGTCCAGTTCACGTTCACAACCAAAACCAATGGTATTGGAACTAAGCCAAGCACCAACACGTTTATCGACACATCACTGGTACACCCCATGTACCGTCACTAGGTATCAAGTACCCCAAACCATGTACAAAGTACATACATCTGTCCCTAGACCAGACTACAACCACCTAGGTCATAGCCAAACACGTACCAATAATGGAGTCCATTTTCCCAAACCAGCAAGAGACAAATCGAAACTCTACCCATCAGCTAGTTTCAATTCCAAATCCAAATCCGCAATTTCGTAAGAAATCCCGAATCCAAACCCAGACATCAAATTTTTAATTCATGTCCAAATCCGAATCCGAAATCATTATTCTGTAAGCTAGCATTTTGGAATAATCATTCTGCACCCAAATCCAGTATTCCACTTTCAAGTTCTAAAATCGAATCCTGAATCGTCACCCAGAATTTTGGAATAATCATGCCGCCTCTCGTTGGATTCGTATCGACGAGACCTACATAACGGGCCTTGGCCCTCGTCCATCGGACCTCCCGATCAAAAAGTCAACATTTGGCCCCTAACATGCCAAATTACCAAAATACCCCTCAACTTCCGAACATCATAACTTTCTCTACGAATGTCGGAATCGAACGTGCCACCTGTCTATGAACTCGTGACGTCCCGAACTACGTCACAGTCCTCGGCCAAAGTCCATTTGACCGCCCGAACTAAAAGTCAACATTTTGCCCATACTAGGGGCAAAACGGTCATTTTGCACGTTTCGTCCGATTTCACTCAACTAATCCCCGATTAGTCATTCTAAATCATAATTAATTAATATTCAATCCCGATATTCGGGACGGGTCATTACATTTAAGTGTTCGAAGGTTTAGGGGTTCGTTTAAATTACGTTTAAAATTCAGAAAAATTAGGGAAATTAGGGTAAGCTTAAATGAAGTGTTTGTGACCCGAATTGGTGACTTTGACAGGTCGGGAAATTCCTGAGACAACCGAGGACCGTACAGGACGCGAGTGACGTGTTCGGAACTGTGAGTGGACTGTTTATTTTCTAACCGAGCATGCATAACTGTTTTTCCTTATATTATTTATGTTTCGATTATGCTTTTATGCTTTCGATATATGGATTTATGCTTATGCTTTCTATGTTATGGTTTTACTTGATTTCACGTTTAAGTTATCGGAACTGCACGTATTTCGAGAATATGATTTCTGTGATGCTTTTGAGTATGGTTTTGGATAAATGATTTATGTTTATACGTTATGTTTTATGAAAGATTTGTGGATTTGATTTGAGGATTGGAAGGGAAATTCGAGCGGAAGCCCCTTTCCGATAAACGTGATTTAGGTTTTCGAAGATTTCTATTTTGGCTTTGATTTTCGGATTTTGATGAATTTTCTTATGCTTGAAAATGGTTTTGAGTTTAAAGACTCGGAAAACCCACTGGTTCTGGTTTTGAGTTTAAAGACTCGGATTGATTGACGGGGGGAGGGCCCTGGATTGATTATGTTTTGAGTTTAAAGACTCGGTAAATGTTTTGAGTTTAAAGACTCGGTGATTGTGATACCCCCCTGAGGTCTGTGATTGTGTTTTGAGTTTAAAGACTCGTTGATATCCCAGGAAGGCCTGGTTATTGCGCATTGTGTTTTGAGTTTAAAGACTCGGGCGCACTTGAGATCCAGTAAACTTGTATGATTGATGTTTTTCACTGGTTTTTCAATTGTTTTGGGCTGTGACCCGAATAACTTGGTTTTTTATGGATTTAGGGCCAAGTACCTAAACTTGGTTTTGATTTCGGATGATTTCGACGTTTATTTTCATATCATTCATTTGGTGGTTTTAAGATTACTTGGTTATGCATGCATGTTTTCAAACGAAGGGTGAATACGATTTTATTTTGTAAACGGTTTTATAACTCTTATTTATTTTTTAGTCCACTCACGTTTTTAATGTTTTTAACACCCTTCAGGTCGTGGTGCGAGCGTTGGGGCTACCATTGAGGCAAAGTCCGAGGCATATAAAGTCATCTGTTGCACGCTTAGCTTACAGTAGGGCTTGTATTTATTTTCGTACTGTTACTATGCTCTGTAAACTGTATGACTTTTCTCCCTGGTCTGACAATGTGGGTTTTTTTTGTATTTAAGGTTATTTTGGTCTTTTAAGTGTGTTTGTCAGACGGGAGCAAGGTTTGCCTCGGTTATCGAGGTTATAATCGGAGTGGGTCATGTCATTCGATGGCCGAGGGCCGAGAACTGTTACGTAGATCAGGTCGATACGAATCCATAGACAGACGGCACGTCGAAATCGGACGTTCGACGGGAAAGTTATGGGTCACAGAAGTTCAATTTCACTATGCACGTATTTCGAGACGGGAATGATGTGGCGATATCTGATTGGGCTGATATTTTAGTGGGACCCATGGATGAGTGACAAGTGTCACTCATCCCATTGGTCACTTCCCTAAAAAGTGGATCTAACCCATTAAAATATTATTATTTTATTATTTTATAATTTTACCCACTTATCATCTCCACCCTTCATCTATATTTCTTCCTTCCATCCTGGCCGTCCATTTTCCCCTTCTTTGTACCATCATCAGCCATCACCCCCTTCATTCCCCATTCTAAACCCGATCTCCCATTTTCTCTCTCAAACAAGCACGGTCAACCATGCTTCCAACCCCCAAACTCAATCCTTTGCTCATGAGACCTGAAGGAAAATTAGAGAGTGAGGAAGGATGAGTTGAATGGTGGCTATGGCACGGGCCGTCGTGGACGGCGGAGGTAAGTGACCCGAGAACCCATTTTTGTTTCAAAAATTGGAAACTGAGATTTAGAGGTTTTTAGTTAATTCTATTAATGGGGACAGCTTTCTGGTGATCTAAGAGGAAGCTTGGGATTGATTTCGAGGGCTAGGACAGACGGAGGCCACGACGGTGGAGGTTTGCAGGTGGCCGGTTCATCCTTCATTCATGGGGGTAGTTTCTCGATCCCTTTTTTCCTTTTTTAATAGCTAGAACAATGGGAAAGGATTCTAGGAACCTTTAAGTATCAAAATGGAACAGAATGGACCAAAAATGAATGAAATGGGACCCTGGACCGAAAATGAATGAAATGGGACCCTGGATTGGTCCAGACCCGTCCGGTCGGGTTTGAACTAGGTGACCTCAGTTTAACCGAGGTAGGGGATGACACTGTGCCCGGCGTGTGGGTTTGACGCGCAGGGACTTCAAGCCGCATGTGTGGGTGCGTGGTCCACATTTTGGGGATGCTTCCAACGCACGAAATCATCCTTTCGATGTAACGAACATTTTGGGACTGGTTTCGTGTCGATCGGACACCGTCTTGATATTGTTCGGGACTTTAGTGAGAGGTTAATAAGGTAGTTAGTAACTCTCTAAAGTGATTTGGACAGGTTTGGGAGTCCCAGTGACTGTGATTGGCCCCGGAGAGCCGTATGGCATGCATATCGAGGCAGCAGCTCGGACGGTGTGTGAGTGGACCTTGTTTTCTAAATTGATGCATGCATAAATGTTTATTATGTGTTTTAATACTTGTTTTGTGATGCCATGAGTGCATTTGTGTTTGGTTATGTATTGGCACGTATTTCGAGGTTTCGGCCTTATAAGGTGCCTATACGGATTTGTATTTCTACGATGGTTTATACAAAATGGTTTTGGGTTTTAAAAAGGATTAACTCGAGCATGAGACCCATTTGGTTTTGTCTCGAGCATGAGACCCATTTGGTTTTGTCTCGAGCATGTAGCCTATAACGACCTATCCTGAATTAACGGGATTACTTAAGGATTAATGACGGATTAGCCTAGCTAATCAGAGATTAATCGGGGATTAGACGAGGATTATCGGACGTTCAGTGCAAAATGATGATTTTACCCTTGGAACGGGTAAAACGTTTACTTTTTGTTCGGACGGTCAAATGGACTTTGACCGATGACCGTGACGTAGTTCGGGACGTCACGAGTTCATAGACAGGTGGCATGCTCGATTCCGACATCCGTGGTAGAAGTTATGACGATCGGAAGATCAGGGGCGTTTTGGTAATTTTGGCGAAGATCACGAAACTTCGAACGTACTATTGCACATTTTTCGAGACGGGAGCTTATTTGGACTTTAGTGGGCCCCAGATTTTTCTCAGAACCAATGGATGAATGACAGGTGTCATTCATCCATTCACCCTCATTTTTCTCTCATGCACATCCATCCCCCCCGTGCATCCATTTTCCATTTTCCCCGTCCAAAACCCGATCACCAGTTCTCACCCAAAAACCCAAACCCTTGACCTGTGAGTTTAACTGAGAGGACAGAGAGATGAAGAGGACCGGTTGTACGTGGTGGCTGGCCAGGCAGAGCCGCCGTGGGCGGCGGAGGAGGAAACCGCACGAGGTAATCGGTTTTCCCATTTTAATCCATTTTTCGATTTCTAGTTATTATGGGCTTGTTTGGATGATTGGTTTAAACTAAATAGGTTGTTAGGACGTTGTTAGGAAGGTTTTGAGAGGTTTTGGACGTCGAGGAAGCCTGGGGAAGGTTTTGGCTACTTGAACCGTGAGGGGTTCAATTGGACCGGTCGGGTTTCGTGGGTTTTAAGGGTTCTAGGTTATTGGTTTAGGTTCCTAGGACGATTATAGGAAGAATAGGATTAATTAGGATTGAAAAAGGTGAAAACTGGACCGGGAATGGACCTGGACCGATCACGCTGGACCAAGTTGCAGGCAAACCAGACCGAACCGGCAGGTCTGAACAGGCCAAAGGAAGAAGACGAAGTACTGTTCACTGACGAAGTACTGTTCACTGGAGCGTGCGGGCGCGTGGGGGGAGAATTTGGGGAAGTTTCCAACATCTCAAATCATCTATTCGATGTAACGAACATTTTGGGACTGGTTTCGAGTCGATCTGACATCGTCTCGATATAGTTCGGGCTGTCCGAAGGTTTCAGTGCGCGTTTAAAAATAGTTAAAAATCCCGAAAAATTAGGGGGCTTTAGTGAGGGGTTAATTAACTAGTTAGTAACCCTCTAAAGTGATTTGGACAGGTTTGGGAATCCCGGAGACGACGGTTGACCCAGAAAGGCGTATGACGCGCATATCGAGGCAGCAACGGGGACGGTCTGTGAGTGGACTTTCTTTCTGAAATCGATACATGCATAAATGTTTTATATATGTTTTAATATGTGTTTTGGGATGCCTTGTGTGCATTTTGGTGTGTGTTCACGTATGGGCACATACTCCGAGGTTTTCGGGTTTTATACGTGCTTATTCGGGCATGGTTTTGAAAAGTAAAACGACCCATTTGGTCTTGATTATTTGGGCATGAGACCCATTTGGATTTTGTTTGACTCGGGCATGAGACCCAATTTACGACCCGTAGGCCGGAATCATGCTCGCGACGGGTGCTGTGTGCACTGCGACGGACGATGTGACGCTCGCCTCCGGATTGGGATGCGTTCCTTCCGGAAAGGTCACGATGCACATCCCATTATCGAGCAACCACTGGAGGCTCGACTTCGGAGTGCTGACGGTTTAGAGGATCGATCGGCGACGTGTACACCATGGTCCCGAGATGGTCGCTGCAGTGATGTGTTCACGGCGACATACCAGGATTGAGAGCGGTCTTGGATTGATGGTTGCACGCCTCGCTACGATCGGGATCGTGACTGACCCTGAGATATCGGGCTCGATGCCCAGTTGATTTGAGTTCGGGCTCGAGGCCCAATTATTGTGAAATCAGGCGAGAGGCCCTGTTGAGTCGTATGTTCGGGCTGGAGGCCCAGTTGCTTTATGTTATCGGGTGTGAGTCCCATTTTTATGGTTTTTCTATATGAGTATGTATATACCCTCCTTATGAGCGTATTGATTGGTCTCCTCCAGCGTCGACCTGGAGAGTCATGATCTACAGACTAGAATGGGCATCCCCATAGGGATCCCGTTCCAAGAGTGAAGGTTACTTATGATGTTGTGGTCCCGGACCAGATTCCGGAGAGATGATCGGACTAGATCCAGAGAGAGAGCTCGGACTAGATCCAGAGATTGAGCCTCCCAGATGGAGAATTCATGGGAGAAGACTCGGAGTGAGACCCCGAGTAGTGTGCACACTAGTATAGAGATGACATCGTGACTATATCGGGGATGTGTTCCCTAGGGGCTGTGTGCCCCGAGATGGCATCTTCTCCGGAAGTGCCTAGGATGGGTTATATATGTATATGTGGACAGGTTTTCACTGAGATGGCGTTGGGCTGAGACCCTCGCGTATTGGTTTTGGGCTGAGACCCTTATAAGGTGGTTTTGGGACGAGTTCCCACGTGTTTTGGTTTGGGCAGAGGTCCCAGGTATTTGATTGACAGATTTCGGGCCAAGGCCCAAATGGTTTGATGGTTCATGACGGTTTGTGGGAACCGGGCATGAACCTTAGAAATGGTTTTCAAATGCATGCATATGTTTTTAATGAAGGGCATAAAGGTCTTTTATGAAATGTTTTAATAAAATATTTGTTTTGTCCACTCACAGGTTTTATGTTTTGAATGCCCTTCAGGTTGATCGCGGATGTGGCTGTAGCAGAGACGAGACATCGCATTCCTCCTTCGGATCCTAGCGTACTCTGATAGCCCCGGTTGGGCAAAAGACGGAAATATTCATGTTCTGACACTTCGTGTCAGACGGGAGCAGGTACGTCCCAAGCTAATCCCGAGGGATTTGGGGCGGGTCCTGTCATAGCCCTATTAATGACCTACGGGTCTGAGTCGTGGTCGCGGCGAGTGCTATGTGCACGGCGACGGATGATACGACTCTTGCCTCCGGACTGGGATGCGTTCTTTCCGGTGAGGTCATGATGCACGTACTGTCGTCGAGCAGCCACTGGAGGCTCGACTTCGGAGTACTGACAGTTCAGGATACCGATCGGTGATGGGTGCACTATGATCTAGAGGTGGTCACATTAGTTGATACATTCACGGCGATATACCAGGATGGAGGTCAGTCCTGGACGGATGGTTGCGTGCATCACTACGATCAGAATCGTGACTGGCCCTAAGATATCAGGCACGATGCCCAATTGATTCATGAGTTCGAGCACGAGACCCAGTTACTTTACTTTTGTGATTTTGGGTAGGGGACCCTAAATGGATTTTTGGATTCATGACGGTTTATGGGGACCGGGCATGAATCCCTTGAAAGGTTTTAAGAATGTTTTCGATATATATATATATATATATATTCATATACCTTCCTTATTTGGAATGTCTCCTCCGGGGAGGGTCGTTGGCTTGGGTGGACCCCGGAGTAGTCACTGAACATTAACTGAGTGGAGTCGCCCCCGTTGGGTACCTTACTCTCAGAAAGGCTTGGATTATAACCTCAAGGAGGGTCATTGATCTGCGAACATTGACATGGGTGGACCCTGAGGAGACTTGGGCTTTGAGACCCCGGGTAGCACGTACCTTTAGATACCATGACAGGATTGGTTATGTGATTTATATGTATATTTTATATGTTATATGATGTACAGGTTTTGGGCTGAGTCCCACATGGATTTGGGTAGTGGCTCGTATGGTTAATTTCATTATGGTTCTTTTGGATAAATGGTTTTCGAATGCATGCATACTTATTAGTGAAGGGTACAAATGTCTTCGATAAAATGTTTTTATAAAGTGTTGTTTTGTCCCCTCACGGCTTTTAATGTTTTGACTACCCTTCAGGTTGATAGTAGATGCGGGCTGTGGCAGAGACCGAGACATCACATGCCTCCCTCCGGATCCTGACGTACTCTGAAGCCCCAGCGGACTAAAGTCAGAATTTCCCTTGTCTGACACTCCGTGTCAGACGGGATCAGAAACGTCCCGCGTTAATCCCGGGGGGGATTGGGACGGGTCCTGACACAGCAGCTCCAAAATTCTTCACTATGAATAATGGGATTACAAGTACAATCTCACTCATTACTGGATACACAACTCTCTCTTGGATTCACTAAAGATGATCTCACTTTCTCTCTTTTTCTCACAAATGAAGCTATCTTCCTGTTGAAGCTGAATTCGTCTTTTAAACTCAAAAGACTCAAGGATCCCTGCAAACAAGCAAATAGTAAGCTATCATTCGTTCAATGATCGAGACTCGGGGGGTGTTCGACCAAGAATACTCCAATGCTTAAGTTAGCTTCGAAAGAGCAATCTCAAGAGTTTAAATAGCGTTGAACAGAATTACCTTTTATTGGGAAATGTGTTCCCCTTATATAGGGGTGAGTGAGATGTTCAATTTCCATAATTTCGATGTGGGACAAATGCTGCTCAATTTGTGTGCTGACATGTGTTACACAGATCGAGGGTGGACAGGTTTCCACGTGTCATTCCCGTTTGGGCCTAATGTTAGGGCTATGTAAGCGTTGTGGTGTCAGGACCCGACCCTCCTCGGTCAGGACCCGACTCATCTAGCACCATATTGTCCGCGTTGGGAATCACCCTCACGGTTTTGTTTTCGAGAGCTCATGGTGCAACTTCCCAGGGCGTCACCCATCATGGAATTGCACCAGCCTCAACTCGCTTAACTTTGGGGTTTCAATCCCCCCCCCCCCCCCCCCCCCCAAAGCCACTTGAGCTCCCAAAAGGCCTAGTGTTAAATAGGTGTGTGCCTACACCTTTAAGGCACACCACCATCCTTTCCCAGACCATTCCCCCTCGCAGGAATGTGGGATTGTTCATAGTTCCCTCCAAGACACGGGTCTTACAATCCACCCCCCATAGGGCCCAGCGTCCTCACTAGCACACTTCCTAGTCGGGGTCTGGCTCTGATACCAAATTGTCAGGACCCGAACCTCGTCGGTCAGGACCCGACTCATCTAGCACCATCTTGTCCGCTTTGGGCCTCGCCCTCACGGTTTTGTTTTCTGGAGCTAATGGTGCAACTTCCCAGGGGGTCACCCATCATGAAATTGCACCAGCCTCAACTCGCTTAACTTTAGGGTTTCAATCCCCCCAAAGCCACTTGAGCTCTCAAAAGGCCTAATGCTAGATAGGTGTGTGCCTACACCTTTAAGGCACACCACCATCCTCTCCCAGACCATTCCCTCTCGCAAGAATGTGGGATTGTTCACCATTCCCTCCAAGACAAGGGTCTTACATGTGGGCTTGGGTCATGTTCGATGCTTGGGCTTTAAGTATTATTATCGAGGGCAATTTGGTCATTTCAGGAATTATGGGTCACGTGACAGCTTCACATTCTTCCGGTGATTTTGGGTTCCACAAATGCCCCCACTTCGCTTAGGAACTCAGGGAATCCTAAGGGAACTAGGTTTTTGATAGTCCTGGAAAATCTTGTTTGGAGTAGGACTCCGTCTTCTCTTGTATCATTCTTGTGTGAAGCTTCGTTTACAAACTTTTTATTTGTTTGAATTAGCCTCTGATCTTGTACGTTTGTCACGTGCCCCCATTGCAGCCATGAGCATCCGCTGAGAGCTTCTCGACTCCAATTCGCCTAGGGCGATTCCTGGATAGGACCTAGTCTGCTTCTAGGTTGAAGACTTGGATTGCTTCTTGGAGGAAGGCTTGAAGTGATTCCAGACGGAAGGGCTTGATGTGCTTCTGAGAGTAAGGCTTTGCAGGCTTTCTGGAGAAAGACTTTGATTGTTTCTAGAAGGAAATGCATGTGGTGTTTCCCGAAGGAAGACTTTAATGCTTCGTAGGGCAAAGTTTTGGATGCTTCGCAGGGGCGAAGGCTTTGGTGCTTCACAAGGTGAAGACTTAGGTATTTCACATGGCGAAGGCTTTGGTGCTTCGCGGGTTAAAGAGCTCGGCGCATTGGGAGCAATATGTCATGAATCATCAAGGCTTTCAACAGGGAAATTCAAAGAGTTCCATCGTTCGAAGTGAGGCGTGTCACAAGGCGAGGTGTGTTCCTGCTTCGGAGCAAGGCGCACTACGCTGCAATGAGGGTCATGTTATGGTGCAGTGCGAGGCATAACAAGATGCAAGGCGAGGTGCAGCAGGATGCAAGGCGGGGCACGTTTACAACTGCAAAGTGAGGTATGGTGCAACTACAAGACGAAGCATGCTGCAAGTGTAAGGCGAGGCACAACAGAATGCAAGGCGGGGCATGTTTACAACTGCGAAGTGAGACATGGTGCAACTACAAGACGAAGCATGCTGCAAGAGCTTGAACTGGATATGGAGCCTGAGCATGAACTTGGGCCTGATGGGGAGGCTAAGAAAGACGATGTTCCTGAAACTGACGAGTCACCATTCGACGACATGTCCCTACTTTTAGAAGAATGGGCAGAGTTTCGAAGGACCATGGGCTTTAAAGACTTGCATCCGTAGTTACGTCATTTGTGTACGTTGATTATTGTTTTTACATTCTTGTACTGAATAATTGGTTTGAGCGATCGAGATGTGATTATCCAACCAGCCTTCAAATGAGTAAATGAATACAGTTCTTATGAAGAATTTTGAGATCCCAGCGTCTAGTCCCTTTGCAAAATTCTGATAACCGTTTTAATTGAATTGCAAACTAACACATGCATTAGATGCCCCCGTTGTAGCCATGGGCATCCAACATTGGGTTTTTTGCTAACTTGATCAACATTGTTTTTTTGTTGCCTTCATAGAAGGGCTTTTGCTTCTTAAAAAATGTCTAAAGTGCTTCCTGGTGGAAAACTCGGAGTGCTTCCAGGAGGAAGACTTGGTTGCTTCCTAACAGAAGTCGTTGAGTGCTTCCTAGTGGAAGGCGTTGAGTGCTTCATAACGGAAGGCTTTGAATTCTTCGCAAGGTGAAGACTTTGAGTGCTTCGCAAGGCGAAGACTTTGTGTGCTTTGCAAGGCGAAGGCTTGGGTACTTCGCATAGGGAAGGCTTAGATGCTTTGCAAGGCGAAGGCGAAGGCTTAGATGCTTTGCAAGGCGAAGGATTGGATGCTTCGCAGGGCGAAGGCTTGGGTGCCTCGCAGGGCGAAGGCTTGGATGCCTCGCAGGGCGAAGGCTTAGATGCTTTGATGTCGAAGGCTTAGACGCTTCGCAGGGCGAAGTCTTGGATGCTTCGCAGGGCGAAGGCTTAGATGCTTCGATGTCGAATGCTTAGACGCTTCGCATGTCGAAGGCTTGGATGCTTCGCAGGGCGAAGGCTTAGATACTTCAATGTCGAATGCTTAGACGCTTCGCATGTCGAAGGATTGGATACTTCGCATGTCGAAGGCTTGGATGCTTCGCAGGGCGAAGGCTTAGATGCTTCGATGTCGAAGGCTTAGACGCTTCGCATGTCGAAGGCTTAGACGCTTCGCATGTCGAAGGCTTAGACGCTTCGTATGTCGAAGACTTGGATGCTTTGCAGGGCGAAGGCTTAGATGCTTCAATGTCGAAGGCTTTGATGTTAGAGGGTATAAGTTTTGAAAATTGTACAAACATGTTGGTATGAATTCAGAATAATTTTTCAATCTTATTGATAATTCAAATGCACGCTAATTTAATTTAGAAGACAACTAGAAAAGAAAAATTGAAAGCTTCATAGACTTCTATATCTCTCTAATTTTTACATGCAGCTAGTTGATGCGGATCACTTTTGATGATGGCTCCTTAGGTTCTTTATTCTCTATGTGATCTGCAGTCTTCTTCTTTATGGAGTCTGTGTAATGTCCCTCCTTCATGAGATTTTGAAGATATCTTTCGAAAGTATACATGTGCTGATATTGTGCCCATAACATTCATGAAAGGCGCACCATTTGGTTTTATCAGCTTTCTCCTGATCGCCCTTGATGGGTCCTAGTTTTTTTAACCAAGTCTTGTCCTTGATCTCATTATGAATCAGGTAGACTGGTATTGAGAAATGCAGTTTGGGCTTCTCGTTGGTTGAGTCATTGGGAGTTTGGTTCGCCTTCTGCTTGTTGAACCCCCCATAGGAAAGTTTGCCACTAACATCCTCTTTGCACGGTGATGTCGGCTTGAAAGCTTTCTCGCTCGTCTCGGTATGATCTAGCACATGTGTATCACTCTTTTCATCTTCCCAGCATGCATGACGCTCTGCTAGAGAGAGCATCTTGGTGAGACTTCGTGTATTGCTCATGACAATGTCTCCGTAGAGCTGGCTGTCCCGGGGAAACCCTTGTTTGAATTCCATTGCCGCAACAAGGTCACTGCAGCAAAAAATTTGAGACTTTTCCTCGCAGTACCTCCGAATGTATTGCTGGAGGCTCTCTTTTACTCGCTTCCGGATGGAGAAGAGATGGCCTTTCTTTACCTTGACTGTACGAAGTTGCGAGTACTCCTTCACGAATGCCAGAGCCAACTCTTCAAAAGAAACGACCGACCGTTGGGGGAGATGATTGAACCACGTCATGGTTTGGCCTTGTAGGGAGGCTTGAAACACCTTGCACATGAGTGCATCATTGTGTCTGTGGGGGACCATAACTCCCGGGTTGTAACGCCCCGAAAATCCAAAACTTGTAAAATATTAAAATAATGTGAAAATGACGTTTTTACCCTTGATGACATATGGCTAAAAGTTGACTTTTTGTTTAAAATACTTTTTGCTCATTTCTCGAGTACCGTTATGTAGGTCTCGGAACGCTGAATCCGTAGACAGGCGGCACGTCGAAAACGGAGCTCGTATGAAGAAGTTATGGGTCTGAGAAGTTCAGGGGCAAAATGGTCATTTGTGACCACAAGGGTAAAATGGTAATTTTATATTGGTTTTAACTTAAACGGGCTAAGGATTAATATGAAGTGCTGACTCTCCCTTTTAATTGCTGATTCATTTCAGCAAATGACTCATATCCTTCATCAAGTGACAAGTGTCACTTGTTTATAAGGGTTAGTGGCACTTGGTTAATTAATTAATTGAGGTTAGCAGCTGATGGGTAATTAAGTGAACAGTAACTGGCTTAGAACCAAAACAGAGCACCGATACTTCCCTTCTTCCTCCTTAATCGAATTCTGTTGTAACCAGCGTGATTGAGCAAGAAATTGGCTAAATTGAAGAGTGAAAAACCGAAGAGGAACCAAACAAACCTAAGAAAACACCCTACTGCACTTACCCGAAAATCCTTCAATTCCTTCATTTTCGAATTTGGATTTCCAGACGGTTTCGTTCCAATTTGACGTGATATTAAGCTTCATGGGAGCTTAACGACTCGAACCCAATCAAATAGAACAAGAATTGGAGCGGTAATGGTGATGAACAGACCCTGAAACTAGTTCGGAAAATCGAGCTTGAGTCGAGGTACTTAGAGGTAAAATTTCATGAATTAGATTTCGAATTCGTGTTCATTATAGTCCTATGATGCTTCTGGTGTGAACAATTGAAGGAAACAGGTGAGTTTTGGATGGGACCCAAACTCAAACCCGACGGGTGTTCCTCTTGAGCCGAGATGATTTAAGGCTTAATTAATTAAATTGAAGTGATAGAACTGTAAGTTAGATTGACTTGATGATAACGAGTGAAAGAACGGAAGGAATTGAGTTGGAATCACGGGAAAACGAGTCGGGTCTGATCGCGGGTCGCTGACCCGTTTATCAGAGAAACGGGTAGAGAAGGGAACTGTGGCAATCACTGTTCACGGCGCATGAGGGCGCGTGGCCGGGAGTCTGAGGAAGGGTCCAACAGCAATTTTGATACTTTCGATGATACGGACCTATTAGCGTTGGTTTCGGGTCAATCGGATATGAACTGAGAGTAGTTTTGTGTACCCGAAGCGTATAGGTTACGTTTAAAATAATATTATTTTATTCCGACAATTAGGAAATTCGTATAGGGGATTATGTGATAAGCTAGTAATATTATATTACTTGTTTGACAGACCCGAATACTTCCAGGACATCGGAAGGAAGCGAACAACTCGAAACGGAACAATCTGGACGGTGTGTGAGTGGGCTTTTTTTTTCTACCCTAAATGCATGCATATATGTTTTAAATGCCTTATAATATGATTTGAAATGATTTGGTATGATTGATACTTCGATATGATGATTTCCGGATTTTTGGAATATTATATTATTTTATATGCTTTTGGGCACGATTTTCGAGAAAACTGTGAAACTGATATTTCGAGCTAAGGCTCGGGGTTTGAACTTGATTTTGACTCGGATTATGAGTCTGATATTGGATTTGATAGATTTATGTAATAAATGAGATTGTGATTGCGCAGGTTTGCGTGGATTGGTTTATGGATTTGAGAAAAGTGTTTTTGGGCTTAAAGCTCAGCTCAAAAATGGTTTTGATATTACATGCAACTGTTTTCATTGGTTTTCATAATGATATATGAGGGCTTTCGGTGTGGAATATGTTTCCCCCGAAATGGACCCTGGAGATAACGCTCGCCTCCGGGATGGAAGTGTTTACCCCGGAGAGATCACGTAGCACGGTCTGTTGTCGTGCAGCCAGATGGAGGCTCGACTCAGACCAGATGTGCTGGATTTTATGGAGGTCAGTCAGTGATATGTTCATGACGACCTGGATTGCCGGTTGGTGATGTGTTCACAGCGGCAGATGCTCGAGATTTGAGCGGTCCTTGAGCTTATTGATTGCACGCGTTGCAGGGATAACGTGACTCTATATTGGACCTGGATTCTGTGTTTTCATTGATATTGAGATTTATATTCATATCTTAATTATTTGATTTATGAGTTATGATATGCATGCATGTTTGTGAAAACTGGAGGGTAAGACTATCTTTTGATAAATGTATTTCTAAAGGTTATTTTTGTCCACTCACACCTTTGATGTTTTATTTGCCCTCCAGGCCAGTGCACAGGTACTGAGGCTCATTTCGAGGCAGAAGAATAAACGGACCGTTGCATACTCAGACACTTTGCAGCGTAGGATTTTGCTCCCTACATGTAAATATTTCCTATGCTCTGTAAACCTGTTGACTAGGTCAACGGTCTCGAAATACTGAACTATCCCTGGTCTGACAATGTTATCGTTTATATGTGTTATATGTATATATTTGAAACTACTTTTGGTATTTTCGAGTTATTGTCAGACGGGAGCAGGATCTGTCACGGTTATTGAAGGATAATCGGGATGGGTCTTGTCACTGGTAGTAGTTTATGTGCTTCACAGGGTCAAAATTTCCTTTGAACGGATTGAAGTTCGGCGTTGCAAACCTTTGAGGGAATGTTGCCTCCTCAATATCCCTTACGAAGGGTGTGGATAGCTGAATCTGACGACGTAGATCATCATTTAGTGTCAGTCCAACATCCTTTGAATTCATTCGCTCACAGCGCACCTCCCTGAGGCAGTGAGTCGTTATGCGCTATCTGCCGGGAACCTCCTCGAGCCTCTCCCCTTGACCTCTGAGGTAGCGTAGGTGAGTAAGCCTCGTCCTCCTCCTTACTGCCATGGGCAGATCTTTATGGAGTTTTCTGGTGAGCCTGATGTTCCCTTCTGCTCCCATATGAGCGTTTCTCCCGTGAAGCTGTCCTGACCCTACTTCTGAGTCGCTCAAGTACTGATGGCCTTGGGCACTGTGGACTATTTTCTTTGCGGGTGTGACTTTCCTAATTGGAGTCACCTAGCGAGGTGTCCCGAGACATTGTTCGGCATCAGACTGTTTCCTTCCATGGTCACCTTGGAACATTCTCTTATTATCTACGCGAAGTGGAATGTCTCTTTGGTTCTTGGGCTGTTCTTTCTGCCAAGAGTTGCTACAAGAGCTCCGTCTGAAGTTGAACTTGGCTGCTCAACCTTTCTACTTGTTGTGCCAAGTTGTCTTGAGGAGGTTGGTGGTCACTCCTCCTTGAGATGTCGTGGCGCCCATCCAGGAAGTCCCTTAGATCCATGTTTGCAGTGGGCTGACTCTGCCTTGATGCTCCTCCCACCTTCCGCCTGCTTGTTTGATGTAAGGTTGAAGTTCCTTCCCCTAGCGCAGACACTTGGTTTGTTGGAGATGGGAATGCTCCGAAGCTGAAGGTTGGCATCTTTCCCTGCGTCTTCATGGGCGCTTCTATGGACACACGTCGGGGACGAATTGGGCGCTCCTTTGGAGTCTCTATGTGAGCTTCATTCTTTGTTTGAGAAATTGAGGCAGAAACACCTTCTCCAGCTGAACGAACGGATCGACGAACCCTAGGCATGCCCGTCTAGAGAATCTTGAATGGAAAGTTGTTTTCGAACGATGAACACGTTCAAGATCTTCGAACAACATTATGAACGATGAACGAAGTAAGATGAACGATGAACGATCGTGGGAGCTTCTTCTTGAATATCTTCAAGCTCTCAATGAAAACACCAATTGTTGAAACTGAATTCGTCCTTTAAACTCAAAAGACTCAAGGATCCCTGCAAACAAGAAAATAATAAGTTATCGTTCGTTTAATGATCGAGACCCGAGGGGTGTTCGACTAAGAACGCTCAAATGCTTAAGTCAGCTTCGAAAGAAAAATCTCAAGAGCTTAAGTAGCTTTGAACAAAATTACCTTTATTGAGAAATGTGTTCCCCTTATATAAGGGTGAGTGAGATGTTTAATTTCCATAGTTTCGATGTGGGACAAATACTGCTCAATTTGTGTGCTGACACGTGTTACACAGATCGAGGGTGGAGAGGCTTCCACGTGTCATTCCCGTTTGGGCCCAATGTTAGGGCTATGTAAGCGTTGTGGGCTTGAGTCATGTTCGATGCTTGGGTTTTAAGTATTCTTTCTGGGGGCAATTTGGTCATTTCGGGAATTATGGGTCACGTGATAGCTTCACATTCTTCTGGTGATTTTGAGTTCCACACTTCATATTTCTTACATAAGGAGGAACTCTCTTCTCACTCTCACCTTTGGTGGATAACTTGTTGCTTGAAGGATGATTGAGAATGCTCAATCCCTCTCCTTTATATATGGATTGATGGA
This sequence comes from Prinsepia uniflora, assembly GCA_032719365.1. Lineage (NCBI taxonomy): Eukaryota > Viridiplantae > Streptophyta > Magnoliopsida > Rosales > Rosaceae > Prinsepia > Prinsepia uniflora. The sequence continues at coordinate 56,415,478 of CM064863.1, read as the reverse complement.
AGGAAGTTATCAATGCATAGTCATGCATAAGATTTAGCTCTAATTAATCTTATGGTAACTCTCATGAGTATAGTAATTTCCCACAATAAGTTGGGAGATCAAAAATCTTCTTTGTTTTCAAGCACATGAATGAACCTACCCAAAATCACATCCATGCGCAAACCATAACATGTTGCATTGGGATATCAAAGGTCTTCATTTGGGGAACTCCAAAGATCATATTAATTCTCCTCCATTTAATGGAGGGATAAACCCATCAAATTCTCCTCTACTAAATGAAATAAATTACCCATCAAATTTCCCTCACGTAATATAGGAAATAACTCATCACAGCGATGATGGATGTCCTTTGTCGTGAGTCCTGACCACGAATTGAAATCGTGTCCAAGCCAATTGACTGATCGACAGTCCAATAGCGGAGACCAAATTTGGACAAAAAAAGAGATAGACGATAATTAAGGTGGTGTCAGGCTGTCAGCATGGTGGCTTAATGTGACCCATAATTGAAGTACTGATAAAACAAAATGACACGTCCTTAGGGGTCCATGCATAATTGTGGTCTCTTCTTAATTGTCAAAAATATGGCAAACCGAAAGGTCGCCGTCTATGAGAATATATGAGAGCATGAGAGGACATTGCACAACTTGTTGAAGATCTCTAATATATACCTCTCATTTTCAATGCAAAATGACATCTTAGTCTTTTTCATTGACATACGCCAAAGGAGTGATAGATATAGTGATTAGGTCGTGATAGGGTTAATTGTTCAGGGTACACGAATAAGTTTTTTTTTTTTTGGAGTTTTGATTTTAGGTTTTAAGTATCCTAAATTTGATACTTAAGAATTAAAGTTAAACCGGTTAACTAATTTGTGACTACAAATTTAAATACTAAGCTTTAATGATAAATCTAAATTCTAAAACCAACCATATGAAATTAAGTAGAAATGACGTTTTTAAACGTATTATGTCTCTTATAAAGACATGATATGTGATAGAAACTAAAGAAGAAGACTCGATATATGAGACAATAATGCTAGAGGTTCATCATCCCGATTAGTTAAGTCCATGCAGGTTATAAACAAGTTGGTGGAAATAGCTACAGTGAAATGGAAGGAAATAAATAGCACAAATAATTTGGACTCTGGTGCCACTCTAGTGTGTAGAGAGAATTTCAAATTAGATTCCCAAAAATGGTGATATCGATGATCAATAACTTGCTAATTAGTATAAAGTCTAATTGTATTCATGCATCTTCTAGTAAGTAAGAGATCTCTAGGATCTAATGGTATTCATGCCTCATAACTAGCCAGTGGGAGGTCTCTATGATCTCTGTTCACTAATAAGTGAGACGTTTCTATGTCTAAATGGTATTCATGTATCTTCACTAATAACTTTTTTTGTTGTCAAAAGGTAATGGGCCTTAAATTCAACTTTCCTTGCTCTTAGGTCATAATGGGCCTTGAATTTATTCATGGTATAAATCGAAGCTTAGGGCTTTTAAGAGCTTCTAATAGTTTGTATGGTTTTTGAGCAACAAAATTTTTCGGTGAATTTCGAAGAGTTATATTGTAAAATTTATTATTGTAGCCGTTAGTATACTGCGGAAGGAACGAAAATTAATTTCAAATCTTATTCAGCTGTATATGTGTGTCTGTGTTCTGTTTTTTTTTTTTTTAAATTCACATATCATGTCAGTAAACTAGAGATATTTTTTGTTTTAAATTCACATATCATGTGAGTAAATTAGAGATATGTACGAATTCGTTAGAATCGCTAATCGATCATTTTCAAACTATTATTTATCTAACAGTTTAGGTTTGACCGGATAAAAGTCAAATAGTTTGAGAATCCAAATCGCTATGTTAGTAATAGTTTAGATTTAAAGTTTTATTTTGAAAATTCGTTAAATCCAAACCTGACCGTTAAAAAATATCCTAATTTTTATTAATTTTTAAATATATTATTAATACAAAATAAAAATAATAAAAATATAAGTATAATCAGCTATACAAAAGTAAGAGTATATTAAAATATTATTAAGTGGAAATGTTTGTTTGACAAACCTTAATATGGTGGTAATATTTGCAATTTAATCCTCTGCAAACTTAATATACGAAATTTTGAGTATTGAGTATTTTGTTATTTTTTACATTTTCACTTCTTTTTTTTAATATCATTGATGTGTTTTTTATGCCTAAACGGTTTCAAACCACTTCGATCCAAATCGAACCGGTCCACGCCGAATTGTTAATAATTATTTGGATCGAAACCGTTTTATTTATAATTATAGGAAATCCAAACTGTATCGAACCGTTAAGATTTTGACGGTTTGGATTTAAATATTGCCAATAACTGTATTGAATCACACTGTGCCCACCCCTACTATTAATAACTGAGTTAAAATAAAAGTTGAGATTTCACGAAATACTTGTAAATATAGGAAAACTAAATGCAGAATCACATCATTTTTCTAATGAAGATTATCGAGTTGATTCTTATAGAAAAACAAAATTTATATCCAATCATTAATATACATATTCTTTGAAATTTGAACAATGTTGTTACAAAATACTAAATACTAGCATAAGTTATAAAGGATGGTAGCATGACATGACCCATCCCAATCTCCTAGAGATTATGTGGGATGTGTCATGCTCCCGTCTAACCCACATGTGACATGAAGGCCAGACACCTGTCTAACCCCTGTGTAACGCGAAGGCCAGACAAGGGATAACCCAGCTCAACAGACCAAACGGGGCTTCTAGAGCGCGCCAGAATCAGTGGAGGAGTGTGATGTCTCGGTCTCAGTTACAGTACGCATCCGCGATCAACCTGAAGGGCATTAAAAACCATAAAAGCTGTGAGTGGACGAAAATAAATAATTTAATAAAAACTCATTTCATAAAAGACATTTATGCCCTTCACTTAAAACTATGCATGTATACAAAAACCAGTTCAATTAAATATAATAAAACGTTTATAAAATCAAAGCCATTTCTTTCCCCAAATCATGAGGGCCATAACCCAAAATCATAAAATCATCCAAGTGTGGGAACTCAGCCCAAAACCTTAAAACATCGAAATCCGTAAATCCAAATCCAAGTGGGCCAGTTCCCAAATCCATAAACACAGAAATACCATTTCATAAATTCAATAAATCATGTTTATCAAATACCCATCCTCGGCATCTCAGACGCCTAGTGTCCCAGACGCTTGACATCCCAGATGTTATATCTCACGGTCCAAGAAACGCGTGATGCCCGGGGTCTCTCTGGGTCAATCTCTGACATCCTAGATGTCTGACGTCCAAAACGTCTAATCATAGAAATCCTGCTCCTGAGTCACTATATGGTCCGGTCACTCTGTGCAATGACCCCTCGCAGGCAATGCGCCGTGACTTCCCCAGTGTCCCAGACATCTGGAGGAGACCATCCACATATCCTCATCTATAGATGGTACATGGAAAACATCTTTATAAAATCATTTCAAAACATCTCAAAGGGGGCCACGCCCAGAATTTCCATGAAAACCATCATAAATCCAAAAATTTGATTTCTCAAATCCAAATCCATTCCATCAAACCATCTTGGAAATACCAACACGTATAAATATAGTATAAAATTATAAACCTCGAAATACGTGTCAATACGTAAATAATAAATACTGCAATCATAATCATAGAAATCACATATATAAAACATATAAAACAGTTATGCATGCATCATATTTAGAAAACAAAAGTTCACTCACAGACCTTCCTAGCTGCTATCTCGATACACGTGCCATAAGCCTCCCCGAGGCTAATCCACCATCTCCGGGACTTTTGGACTTGTCCAATTCACACCGGAAAGTCACTAATCAACTATACAAGTCTATAGGATAAAGCCCCAAAACTCCCAAAAAAATCAACATGTCCTAGACACGTTTCATGAGGTGAAAAACCTCGATTTTACCAACTTAACGATCTCCGATCGACCTGAAACTATCACCATTGGATCCAGATCGTCGAAACCTTAAAAATTACATTGGTCTCACCTCAAAATTCGAGATCACGCGCACCAGGCGTGTGGTCAACGAAAAAGTTAACTCTACTGACGTCATCGGTCAACGGTAAACATCATCGCTGACGCCAACATGACGTCATCTAACAACTTTGACAGTGCCACATGTCAGCCTGCCAATAGTCCACGTCACTGACATGTCAGTGACACATGGTAGCTCGTGATTGGGCCATGTTACTAACATGTCAGTGCTGACTGGGCACTAACATGTGACACATGTCGACATCCCATAGGCCTACCTCTGACAGCTGTCATATGATGACGTCACCCGCTGACATCATCATCATCCCTGACCTCCAGCTGGGTCTACCCGACCACCTGCAATCGGGTCGCACAGACCCGCAACCTGACCCGACCCTTCCCTTATTTCTTTGGTTCTAACCCAAATTTGATCCTGTTTGTTCCTACATCATCGTCCTTCCATTCAAAAGCGATCTACCTACTTAAAACCCTGAAATCAAGCCCATAAATTATCTGTTTGAATGGGAACAGTAATCGTGGATTTCAAACGGATTTTTTGGCCAGCTTCGGTCACCACCAACCTTGATTCCAAGCCCAATCGACTCACCTCACCTCCAAGAACCACATCCAAGCCACCAAATCGATCAGAAATTGTCGAAACCAAACCTACCATTTTCGAACCAAAAACAGAGCTCACGGATTTACTTACCTTCGCTTTCGTTGCTCTGCTGTGGCCACCATCCTGATCGTCTCAACATCCTCTCCAACTTCCGTTCAAGGGTCACAAGCAAAGGATGAGGATTGAGGGTTGTGGGTGTGGGATTGGGTGTACGGGTTTGGGTTCACAGCTAGGGGAATGAAACACAAAATGAAGATGATGACTGATAAGGGTGAGGATAAACCCAAAATATTGGGGTCTAGGTGAAACAACCCATCCCAATCCCTCGGGATTATCGCTGGATGTGCCATGCTCCCGTTTGACACAAAGTGTCTGACAAGGGATAACTCAAACCTCAGCTCGTTCGGGGCTTCCAGAGCGTGCCAGGATCGGTGGAGGAGTACGATGTCTCGATCTCTGCTACAGCCCGCATCCGTGATCAACCTGAAGGGCATTAAAACCATTAAAAACTGTGAATGGACGAAAATCAATAGTTTAATAAAAACACATTTCATAAGAAACCATTTATGTCCTTCACTAAAAAGTATGCATGCATTTGAAAACCAATAATCAAACCATTTAACTTAATTAAATTACTAGGGCCTTAGTCCAAAACCATAAATCCAAGAAAGTGGGAACTCAGCCCAAAACCGTAAATCCAAACCATGTGGGTCCCTACCCAAATCCATTAACACTGAAAACCAAATCATAAATCCAATAAATCCATAAATCACAATTCCATCAAATACCGTTAAGTACCAATCCTCGGCATCCCAGACGCCTGACGTGCTAGACGTCATGTCACGGTCCAAGCTACGCGTGCTAATTGGGGTCTCAACCCAAGTCAATCTCTAACATCCCAAATGTCTGACGTCCTAGACGTCTAGCAATCCTGCTCCTGAGTCACTATACGGTCTGGTCGCTCCGTGGAGTGATCCCTTGCAGGCAATGCGCCGTGACTACTCCAGCGTCCCAGACGATTGGAGGAGACAATCTATAGGTATAAGGATGGTCTATGGAAAACAATTTCATAAATCATCTCAACCCGTTCAAATGGGCCCATGCATGGGATTTCCATAAAACCATCTAATCCACAAATCCGATTTCTCAAATCCAAAACCATTTATCCAAATCCATTTATAGGTCCCCGACCCGAAATCACATTCATAAAACACAACTAGGCCTCATGCCCGATTTTGTAAACCAATTGGGCCCCTAGCTCAATTCCACATTCAATCAAATGGACTCCAAGTTCGATAGTTCGAAAACCAAATGGGTCTCAAGCCCGATTCCATATTTCCAAATTCAAAAGCATACCATTGAACCATTATTAAAACCATAAACCTCGATATACGTGCAAATACGGAAATAGCTCGAATTACGTGCAAATATGTAAATCATCAATACCACAATCATCATCATAGAAATCACATATGTAAAACATATAAAACAGTTATACATGCATCACAGTTTAGAAATCAATGTCCACTCACAGATCGTTCTACACTACTGCCTCGATATACGTGTCATAAGCTGACAGGACCCATCCCAATCCCCCCGGGATTAACGAGGGATGACCCTGCTCCCGTCTGACACGAAGTGTCAGACAAGGGATATTCCGACCTTTGCCCTCTCGGGCTATCAGAGTACGCCAGGATCCGGAGGAGGCATGTGATATCTCGATCTCTGCTACAGTCCACATCCGCTGTCAACCTGAAGGGTATTAAAAACAGAAAGACTGTGAGTGGACAAAAATAAAGATTTTATAACACATTTCCATAAAAGACATTTATACCCTCCACTAAAAAACATGCATGCATAGTAAAACCATTTATCCAATAATATATGTTAAAACATCCATAAATAGGGTCTCAGCCCCAAATTCTGTAAATACAAGTCACACGGGCTCCTGCCCAAAACCAGTTTATAGAAAACCAGAACATAGTAAACATGTGTGGGATCTCAGCCCCAAATCCATTTATCATCATAAAACATAGTTTTCCCAAACCAATTGAAACCATGTTTATCCAATATATTCATATCCAGAACCTGTCACGGTAAAATAAAGCTACACGTGTGCTAACCGGGGTCTCAAACCCAAGTCTCTCCAGGGTCCACCCAGGTCAAAGTCCGTAGATCTATGACCCTCCCTGAAGGTAACGAACCATGCCCATCCTGAGAGTAAGGAACCCAACTGGGGGGCGACTCCACTCAGTCAGAGCTCCGTGACTACTCCGGGGTCCACCCAGGCCAACGATCCTCCCCGGAGGAGACAATCATATATATAGGATGGAATATAAAAAACCTTTTGAAATCATTCTTTAACCTTTTCCAGGATTCATGTCCGGCCCCCATAAGCCGTCATGAACCATAAAATCCATTTCAGGGGTTCATGCCGGTTCCCATAAACCGTCATGACCCGTAAAAACCATTTGTAACACATAGTTGGGCACTAGGCCCGAATTCACATAGAAACTGGACCCCCGGTCCGAATCGTAAACCAATTGGGCCTCTGGCCCGATTCCGTAAATCAAATGGACCTCAAGTCCGAGAATTACCTTTTCAAATCCAAAATTATTTCATTAAATTATTTCCAAGACCATAAGAATGGAAAATCGGTGTAAAACCGGGAAAACCTCGATTTACGTGCAAGCATATAAATCACCTCGAAATACGTGAAACCATATAATTCACAAGCATCCAAATCAACATCATAAAATCATATTCATAATCCATTTGGAAATACAAAACAATTTCATTTAGACCAATAAAGACATATAGCCCCGTATAGGCACCGTATAGGGCCGAAACCTCGAAATACGTGCCTATAAGTAACCACACATCCAAATGCACTCATGGCATCACAAACAAGTATTTAAAACATATAATAAACATTTATGCATGCACCAATTTAGAAAACAAGGTCCACTCACAGACCGTCCGAAGCCGCATCTCGATAAGCGTGCCATACGGCTCCCCGAGCCGATCACCATCACCGGGACTTCCAAACCTGTCCAAATTAATTTAGAGGGTTACTAACTACTTATATAACCCCTCACTAAAGCCCCGTAATTTTCCAGTATTTTTAACTATTTTTAATCCCGAACCTAAACCTTCCGATGCCCCGAAACATATCGAGACGGTGTCCGATCGACTCGAAACCAGTCCCAAAATGTTCGTTACATCGAATAGATGATTTCATATGTTGAACACATCCCCAAAAAACCCTAGCACGCGCCCACACGCGCCACTGGAAGTTGCCTGCGCGTGGGCCTCACGCGCCGCTACAGTGCCCGTCGTCCTCCTTCGATCGAACCGGTCCGACCGGGCCGGTCCGGTTTTCTCTACAATTCCGGTCCGCCTGGACCGGCGTGACCGGTCCAAGGCCCTACACTCTTCGTTTTTCGTCCGTTTTCTTCCATTTTAATTCCTAAATTCCTATTTTCTCATTTCCAATCTATCACAATCAACAAAACCAATCAAAACTCGCCTAAACCTATGGTTCCAAAATGAACCTCACGGTTCTGTTTTTCCCGGCCGCTCCCACGGCCTCCTCCGCCGTGAACCACCCTCCAAAACACCTTAACAACTTCCTAATACCCCAAAAAACTCAACCAAACCATCCAAAACAGGCCTTAATGCAAAAATCGAATTTAAATGGGTTTTGGGCCTAACCGGGTAATCTTCTCGGGTTCAAGGCCGCCGTCAACGGCGGAGTGGCTCCCATCCGGCCACCATCATCCACCCTTCATCCTTGCACGCTCCTGGCCTCTCAGTCATGATCAGTGGGGTTCAGTTTTGGATTGGGGAGGGAGAATGGATCAGTTTGGTGTTTGGGTGGAAGGAAGATAAATGATCGATGAAGGGATGGTATGCATGTATGGGTGAGATTGGCCAGTGGATGGGTGACAAGTGTCACTCATCCATTGGTTGCTGAAAAGTAACTGGACTCACTAAAGACAAACTGCACTTTTTGTCTCGTAAAACGTGCCATCGTGAATAGTAACCGGGAACTTCCGTGAACCGTAACTTCGCCGTCGAACGTCCGAATTCGACGTGCCGCCTGTCTACGGATTCGTATCATCCTTATCTACGTAACGGTCTTCGGCCCTCGGCCATCGGACCTCCCGATCAAAAAGTCAACTTTTGACCTCCTATTCACCCAAATTACCAAAATGCCCTTGGGCTTCCGCACGTCATAATTTCTTCTACGAACGTCGGAATTGAACGTACCACCTGTCTATGAACTCGTGACGTCACGAACTACGTCACGGTCATCGGTCAAAGTCCATTCGACCGCCCGAATGAAAAGTCAACGTTTTGCCGCCACTAGGGGCAAAATGGTCATTTCGCATCGTTCATCCGATTTCGCTCTACTAATCACGGATTAGCCTCACTAATCGTGATTAGTCACTAATCTAATCATGCAATTTGGGACGGGTCGTTACATAAGCCTTCCCGGGCTAAATCACCATCCTCAGAATATCCGAACTTGTCTAAATCATACTAGAGGGTTGCTAACTACTTCAATAACTTTTCATTAAAGCTCCCTAATTTTTTCGGATTTTTAAATGTATTTAAACTCGATCCTAAACCTTCGGACATCCCGAACTATCAAAACGATGTCTGATCGATTCGAAACCAGTTCCAAAATGTTCGTTACATCGAATAGATGAAAACACATGTTGAACACTTTCCCAAAAACGCCCCCATGAGCCCCCAAGAGCCGCCCAAAGGCACTGCGCGTGGAGCCTACACGCTGAGACACTGTGTAACAACCCGTACCTTTGGGAAGGGTAAAAATGTAATTTTATAAAGTTTTGTATATAAAGGACGATTTTGCCCTTGTAAATAGGAGACGAAAAGTTAACTTTTTGAATTACCGATTGGGTGAGTGTTAACCCTTGACCGTGACGTAGTTTAGGACGTCACGAGTCCGTAGACAGGTGGCAGGTTCGATTCGGACAACCGGAGGAAAAGTTATGACGTTCGGAAGATTGGGGCGTTACCGTAATTTTGAGTAAACGAGGAAAATGTTGACTTTTTGGAGGACTTGTGATTTTCACATAGACCGAGGACCGTTGGATAGGTCTCGACGTCCTGAGTACAACGACAGGCGGCACGCTGTCATTGGACGTCGGATGAAATAGTTACGGGTCTAGAACGTTCGAGGGCAAAACGGTAATTATTTATACAAGGGGTATTTTGGTCATTTTCTTTCAGTCAATTGGATGAGGACAAGTGGCTGAGTGGGGTAGGATATTTATGCTTTGTCCATAGGATTGTGGACACGTGGGGGCACTGGATTGTTCTAAATGGTTCTAAAGTGTGCACAGCCACACTTTGCTCAATTTGAACCGTGCAATCCTTCGAAAAAACACAGAGAAACAGAGGGTGAGAAATTGAAGGAGATTGATCGATTTTGGTGCAAGGGTGAGTGAAGGGTGATTGGTGAGAGTGACAGGGAGTAGTGTTTGTACTGGTGATCGGGTTTTGGTGGTGAAATCGTGCACGGCGGCACGGTGGTGGTGCGGCGAAGGTTTGAGGAAACAGGGAGGCTGTGAGTTCATGGTGGTGGCTACGCTATGTGGTGGCTCAAACCACGACAGTGGGAAGTCCAGGTGGCTGCAGGGAGTCCAACGAGAAACGGGAGACGCGGCGGTGCGCACGGCGGAGACAGAATCGAAGGGTAAGCCTCTTTACTCTGTTTTCCCGTGATTTTTCAATTCAAAAGTCGTGAGGATAGGATGAGAATCGAGGGGATTGGTGAGTGTAGTGATGTTCAGGGAGGTTCTAGGAGTGGTGTAGGACGGTCGCCGTGACGGGGGCGTACACGGCGGAACTCAGTCGACGGTGAATACTCTGTACTCTGTTTGGCCGTGAATTTTAAACGGGAAATCGTGGGTTTAGAGAGTGAGTCGAGGGTTCCTGTGAGTTGTGTGTGACTCAGTGAGGTTGTGGGAGGAGTTTAGAATCGCCACTGTGAGGGGGGGAAGCATAGGACGACCGGGAAGGAAAACATGGGTCGTCTGTGTTTTCTTTCGAGCTTCAGTCGTGAAGCTGAGGGGTGAATCGAACCAGGAGAGTGAGGGGGATGGATTCCTGGTGTCTGGACGAAGCTGCAGGAGAAGAGAGGAGTGAAATGGTGGCCGGACGGCAGAGAATGGCTCTCGCCGGTCCGGGTTGCAGCCTGGTGTGAACCGGGTTCAATCGAGGAAGGAGAAGCACTGTAGCAGGCGCGTGAGGCCCACGCTCAGCCACTTTGGGCGGCGCGTGGAGGCGCGTGGAGAAGAATCCGGCCAAGCTTCCAACATGAGTTTGGTTCTAATTGTCCTAAGGAGTTTATTGGTGTGGTTTTCGGGTGAATCAGACGATGTTACGGGGTTGTTCGGGAATCCAGACGGTTGAGGGTTTAGGATTAAAATATGATTTAATTCCCGAAAAATTGGGGAAATTAGGATTAGGATCCTTGATGTATTTGTGACCCTATTTGGTGCATTTTGACAGAACGGGAGGCACCCGAGACGGTCGAGGAGCGCACGGAGCGCGACTGACTTGTTCTGATTTGTGAGTGGACTCTTTCTTTCTTTCGAGCATGCCTAACTGTTTTATTGACGTTTTATGATCTTAAATATGTTTTTATGCCTTTGAATGATGATTATATGTGATTGATGAGTTTGCACGTTTTTCGAGACATTTATGAGATTTTGCACGTTTTTCGAGAAAAGCTGGTTTTCGGATTTTGATGCCATAATTACAATTTCAACCTATAAATGTTTTCTGATGATGATAAATGGGTTATGAAATATGATTTGTGATTATGTGTGATTTCTGGGTATAAGAATGGATTTCCGGATTTGGGTTCGGAATGTCGGTTCGGAACGCCGGACGGGTTTCGAACCGGGGATTTCGAATTCGAGTTTGGCGATAGACTTCGAATTGGTTGTACACTGGAAATGGATTGGATTTGTTGGATCTAAATATTGGGTTTAAAGACCCGGATTGATATTGACGGGGGACGGGCCCGGATTGAGTTTAAAGACTCGGGAGTTTAAAGACTCAGATATATTGATATTACCCCCATAGGCCTATTGAGTTTAAAGACTCGGGAGTTTAAAGACTCGGATTTCATTTAAGGCCTGATTGAGTTTAAAGACTCGGATAGGTCCAGCAGGTTTGATCGGAAATGATGATTTGATGCTGAAGCTATGATTTCTATATCCGTTTTATAGTGTTTCTGTTTCTTATGGTATTTTATAGTGTATCTGTTTCTTATGAGATTTTATAGTGTTTCTGTTTCTTATGATGTTTCATATTATGATTTTCTAGTACTTCGTTGGGCATGCCTGTTTTAAAAACGGAGGGAACACTAATTCTTATTTTTCCTTAACCTTGAATTAGTGATAAACTGATTTTAGAACTTTTGGTTATTCTAGTCCACTCACACTTTTGGTTTTCAAATTTTCCCTCCAGGTCGTGGTGATAGCGCTGGGGTGAACGTTGAGGCAGATATCGAGGCATAGAGCTTACGACGATCTTCCGTTTGCGGGACTAGCTTTGTAGGATTTTTGTGCCCATTTTGTAGAACTATGCTCTGACTGACTGTTGTATATATTTACTCCTTCGTCTGATAGTTATGCTTATAGTAGTAGTGAGTTTTTTTTTGGTACTGTAGGTGTGATTGTCAGACGGGAGCAGGGTTCGTCCCGGATATCGTGGCGATATTTGGGACGGGTCCTGACACACTGTTCATCCATATTCTTTGTCAAACCCGGTTCATTAGGTTCTCTGCAAGTCCGGTTCGACCGGACCGGGGAGACCGATTCTCCCTTATTTTGACTCCTTTTTCAACCCCATTTAATCCTACAGTCTCGTCTCATCGTGTACAATCTATCTATGGCCTCAAAACTGAAAAACCAAGTTTAGAAAGTACCTTCTCGAACATCGATCAAACAACCCATCTTCCTTCACCGTGCTTCCTTGATTCCGGCCACCATCCTCCTTGCTTTTGATCCCAAACAGTCTCTGTGACCTACAGAAACAACTTCTAATCGTCAAAACCACTCAACAAACAACAAATCTCAACCTATCATTTCTGAATTCAAACAGGGGCCTTATGGGTTCTTACCTCCTATCGCCATCGTGGGCATCACCGTGGCCACCGTCACGGTCGTCTCGACCTCAGGAGCATCATCCACACCTCCCAAACGTTCGACAGCCATCAAAACCCAATCTACCAGTTTGAACCCAGAAACAGAGTTCGGGTTTTACTCTCGAACTTCCACCATCGTCCACGACGGTCCTCGACCTTGCCACCGTCTGATTCATCTCAGTCTTCTCTCTTATTTTCGTTCAAGGCCCAACAACAAATGGTAAAGATTGAAGGTTGTTTGTGTGATGGTGTTATGTGTTGGTTTAGAGAGAAAATGAAGATGATGATACGTGGGAGAGAGAAAGATGAAGTCTAAGGATGATGATGACGATAGAAAATAATGGAGATGGATGGTGAGGATGAGAGAATTGAGGGAAAGATGAACGGTGAGATGAGAGATGACTAAAATATATATATATATATATATATATATATATATTTATATAAAAACGACCAATGGGACAAGATCCCCTTTTTGTGGAAATTGGGCCATGGGATGAGTGACACTGGTCACTCATCCAAGGGTCCACTTGTCACTCATCAGTCCTTCATTATTTTATTATTATCTTAATCTAATTCCCGGGACGTAAGTTTAACCAATTCAGCTCCCGTGACCATAACTTCTCTATTCGACGTCTGATTTTGACGTGCCGCCTGTCTACGGACTCGTGACGTCTCGATCTACATCACGGTCATCGGTCTTCGTACGTTTGTCTCCTCGAGTCAAAAGTAAACATTTTGCCCAATTCTATGGGCAAAACGGTCGTTTTACACCGTCCGTCCGATTTCTCTCGATTAATCCCCGATTAATCATACTAAATGCATAATTAATTAATATTTAATCCCAATATTCTGGACGGGTCGTTACATTGGGCCTATCAGATGGGTGACACTTGTTACTCATCTGATGGGTCCTTCTAGATTTTTCTCCAATCAAAACAGTCCACGTGGCGATTTCCTGGGTTTGCATGAATAGTACCATAAAACTTGCTAGACCCGTAACTTTCTCGTTGAATGTCCTATTTCGACGTGCCACCTATCTACAGACTCGTTACGTCCCGATTTACGACATAGTCATTGGTCCAAGTCCATTAGACACCCGAGTCAAAAGTCAACTTTTTATCCAAACTTAAGGGCAAAATCGTCATTTTACGCCGTCTGTCAGAAATCTCACGACTAATCCCCGATTATAATAAATAGTAATAATAATAATAATATGACATGCGTTTTGATCTGGTAGAGCACCAAACAAGGAAATAATCAGTACAATATAGACTAAATAGTTAGTTTATCCGGTGGATAGATTAATTTATCTGATTAAAATAGTTAATATAATACGGTATAGCAAACGAGACCTTAATCCATTACATTCCCCTACAATACGATTGATTCGCCAATATTGCCAAATGTTTTATCAATTGAGTACGTTTTTATTTTATTTTACTTCATTCATGACAAAAGCCTAACTAGTAATAATGCACATTTCAAACAAGATAAAGATAAAACACATGAAAGAATTAAAGTCAAAAGTTTGAACATTTATTTGTTTGATCCAATAAAGTTATTGTCTTTCAATCTGATTCTCTTAACGAACAAAGACAATTACCTTTTCATCTACTTTACATATTCAAAGTCAACATGTAATAGCGTAATACACACATACACTCAAAGTCTGAGCAACATATGTCCTCGATCATGAGAACTAAGGAAACTGTGGATGCCCTTAATATATTAAGCATTAGTGTTAATAGGTACAAAGTAGTCATAATCACCATGAGTTAGGTTATAATTTATATAAGATTATATACCCCTTCAGACGGAAAGCACATAAATTTAATCTCATTATAACAAAAAACAATCAAGCCTGATTTTGACCTCATGTGGAAGCATGAAGGTGGGATTAGTGTCACATTAGTGTGCGTGGATATACCTCGTATAATATTAAAAAAAATATGAAAAGTTTGACGCGATCGGTGTATTCAATTCAAGGGAAAATTAAACTTTACTATCATGTGATTTACACTTTATAACATATTCATACCTAAATTTTCAATTTTTACAATTTCTACTTTGTACTCTTCAAATTGTTACACTTTGACCCCTCTGTTAAATTTTTTGTCAAATCTGAAATGGGACCCAAAATTTTAAATTATAATATATTAATTTAAATTTATAAAAATTATTTATTTAAAAAAATAATAAAAATTACTTTCAGATAATAAAAATTTAAAAAAATTTACAAATGTACAAAAATTAAAAAATTATAAAAATATAAAAAAAAATATTCATGGAGAGAGAGAAATTACTTTCATACATAAATAATTTTTTAAATTTTGAAATTTTATTATCTGAAAGTAAATTCCTTGAATTTTTTTTTAAACAAATAATTTTTATAAATTTAAATTAATAGTTTATTGTTTATAATTATAACTTCTATTTCAGATTTGAAAAAAAATTTAACAGTAAATATTTAAAAAATTTAGAGTGAAAATTGTAATATTTAAAATTTGAGATATAAATTTATTATAATGGATAACGATAAGGCAGTTAAATGTGCTTAGTCCTAAATTGAAGGCCCATATAAACATGAGTTGGTCCAAGATACTATTGAAAACTTAGATTCAGGCCTAATCCAGATGACCAAGGGCACATGACGCAAGCCCACATGTATATAGGGTTCCAGAAGTCGAGACCGTATATATATACCTCGCGCCCGTTCTCTTCAACCCCTCTTTATCTTCGATTTAGGGGTTAAGCAGTCGAAATCCGCCGCCATGGGACGAAGGCCAGCACGGTGCTACCGCCAGATAAAAAACAAACCGTACCCGAAATCACGTTTCTGTCGTGGTGTGCCCGACCCGAAGATCCGAATCTACGATGTCGGCATGAAAAAGAAGGGCGTGGACGAATTCCCCTTCTGCATTCACCTCGTTTCCTGGGAGAAAGAGAACGTTTCGAGCGAAGCTTTGGAGGCCGCTCGTATCGCCTGCAACAAGTACATGGCTAAGTTTGCCGGGAAGGACGCCTTTCACTTGCGGGTTAGGGTTCATCCTTTCCACGTCCTCCGAATCAACAAAATGCTTTCCTGTGCCGGAGCCGATAGGCTTCAGACTGGTATGAGGGGTGCGTTTGGGAAGCCGCTTGGAACTTGTGCCAGGGTTGCTATTGGTCAAGTGCTTCTTTCTGTTCGTTGCAAGGATAGCAACAAGCACCACGCTCATGAGGCTCTCCGTCGTGCCAAGTTCAAGTTCCCTGGTCGCCAAAAGATCATTGAGAGTAGGAAATGGTATGCTTAACTTTTCATCATTTCCAAGTATGTTGTCAATTTCAAGTTTTTTTATTTGTGTGAACATCTGGTTTTTATGCTTTGCAATCTATAACTCAGTATCCATTATCCAATTTATGTGTTAATTTGTTTTTTTTATGCTGTGCTATGTTAAACTCAGTACCCAAGATCCAATTTTTGTGTGTAATTCGTTTTTGGTTTGGGATTGTTAAATGATTTTTACCTAATTAGGATTATAATCTCAACTGTGTCAAAGTTTTGTTACTCATGAGAAATATTACAACGTCAAATTAGTCAAATAGTTTGGTTTAGTTTTTTCTGATTGATTCTGTTGATTCAATTAGTTGCTTTCATGTTAGCCTGAAGATTTTCCAATGTTTTGCAGGGGCTTTACCAAGTTCAGCCGAGCTGATTATGTCAGGTTGAAGTCCGAGAATCGTATTGTTCCAGACGGTGTGAATGCTAAGGTGTGTGAACTTGCTAGACTTTAGTTTGTGTTCTAGTATATTGATTCATGATTCTTATTTCCCAATTGTCATGATAGTCCTAATGGATTTCATGAATCATTGCAGCTCTTGGGATGCCATGGATCGCTTGCATTGCGTCGTCCTGGTGAAGCATTCATTGATGCTGCTGTCAACTGATTTCATGTAATTCAACTTCCAATAGGAATTGTGTTCATGTGATCTAAATTCTGTTTCATTGAGTTTTGAATTTTGTGGACTAAGTTTTTGGAAATGTTTCCTCAAGATTTTGCATAACACGTTAGAATTTTGAGCAAACTTCTGATGGAGTTGTGTATTCCATATGCTTTTCTTATATATATATATTTTTGTATCATCTTTAATGTTATCAGAATGCAATTTCTTCAATTTTGAGAACTTGGCTTCTTAACTATCTTATCTTGATTTATCTCTGATGTAATCCTTATTCTTAGATAACCTGGGACCCACCTTTTATTACGTGAGGCTTAGATGTGATGGGATGGTGTTGGGGTTAACCCTAATCTCTACCGGTGGTTCCCAACCTTTGTGGTACTGCTATTGTATAGGTTCTTCCATCGATGATATTGCTCTTGGATAAGTTTGGAATGTAACCAACAATTCTTCCATTGATGATTTTGCTCTTGGTTATTTGTGCCTCCTTGTTAGACATGATGCTGACCAATATTTCATTGCATTACTTTTTAACATGGTAGTACTAAAATAGGCATGCACTTCTTATATTTAGTCAGGGCAAGTTTACAATGTGGAGTCACTGAGAATAGAAATTGAAGTGCCCTTCTTCACAAAACACCATTTTTAGGCGACATCGGCTATTAAAAAAAGTCTAGAACCTGCCAGCCAACAGGTGGTGAAGCTGTAGGCACTCATTCGGAACACCTTAGCCTCTATTTCTCTGAGACCTTAGTATCTGATTTGATTCCGAGCCTACGGAGGGTTGTGTCAACCTTCTCATGCGCAACAGTTCCCTTAAACCGTTTCTGATTTGATTCCATGTCCGTTGAAGGTTGCGAGTCGTCCATCTTAGGCGGGAGACTTCTCTCAGACCTTCGTTTCTGTTGATTCCAAGTCCGGTGAAGGCTTTGAGTCATCCATTGCAGGCACGGCACCTCTCGTGGACCTTTCTTACTGTGTCTGATGTAAACCCGAGTCTCTGAAGTAGGATGTGAGCCATCTATCTCAGTCTTCACACCTCTATTAGAGCTTCGTTTCTCATTTGATTCTATGGCCTTTGATGTCACTACAGTATTGGGCTATCTTCCTTGTCCACACTGCTTTTGCTATTGTTTTTTTTGCTATGGTTTAGAGACATAGAGGATGCCTTAACTATGTAGATCTGCAGTACAATAAACCAAAAAGACTTGAACAATAATCTAATTACTTCAGAGCTTGGAAGTTTGTGTTTAAATTATAATCTACCATATACTTGCAACAAACATACCTCAAATTTTGTGAGTTGAGTCAATTCGAACGCAACGCGTCCCCATCATCCAACTTGAGTTCCAAAGCAAACCCTCTCCATCCACCATTAGCCTTGTTTGAACCCCTTTTTGAGAGATGTTGGTCACAAAATGCGTTAGCAAGCCCCTTCAAATCGAAACAAATTAGCAACCAAATAGAACACGAGCTCAAGCTAAAATAAACAAACAAACTTACTTTGGACAACTATAGACATGAGACCGAACCATGATTTGATGAAACACGGATTCTCAGTCTAGATTCTCTTGAAGCTTCTCTGCAGCTTTGAATGCAGCAGTCCTTTCTTAATTAGAGGCAAGCCTGACTTCCTCTAACGGCCTTGCGAGGTAGCTGAAAGTTTCACACTATTAAATCCAAAACTCGACACAATTGATGAAATTTTCACTTCTACTACCAAAACTCGGTCTTCCCAAATGAAGGTGAGGTTGACCTGCGCCCCATCTTCAAAGCTGGAACCCTCTCCCATGTCAAGCTGTGTAAAGAGAAGCAAAATCCGTTCATTTTCTCTTAAGATCAATTAACACTGCATTTGAAATGAGAATAATTATATATAGAATGCATCATTTACCTCCTTCCTATATGATTGGACACTCATCGGAGGCTGCTCGGCTTGAGGTGATTGCTCGGTTAGAAGCGACCGTTCTGTGAGAGGATGCTCGGCTAGAAGGTGGTTGCTCTGTGCGAGAAGGCTCAGCTAGAGGCAATCACTCATGGAGGCGGCTCGGCTAAAGATATCATCCAATGCAAAGTAGCTCGACTAGAGGCACTGCTCATTGTGACTATTAACTCATCGTGAAGTGGGCATTCAGTGTGAATTACCGTGGGGTACATGGGTGCAGGTATTGTCATGGGAAAAATAGACTAATCGCTCATGCCGATCGTCATTCGAATAATTCGATCGTTCTTGATAATAGGGCATAATTTTATCGATTAGTAAACTAAAATAATATAATAAACCAAAATAATATTATTTGATTTATGAGCATGTGCTAGATATTGAATAATAAATATTGTAACATAAAAGTATTAAAATATTAAATGATTAAAAGTAGGTCACTTGTTATAAAAGATAAGATAGTGATTTGAAAATGGGTGGTGGTGCATGCACCAAAATGGATTGGATGCTGGCACATCCACCAAAAACTGTGCAAAAGTAAGGATAAATTAGTAAGAGAGCCAGTGAGAAATTTACGTGGAGAATGCATGTGATGTGGCATAGTATGTGGAACAAAGACGATGCTTTTAGCAACATACATTTATATATATAATATATAAATATCTACATGCCTCACTCTGCCCACATGTGCCAAATTCATATTAAATGTGCTGGATTTAATATCAAACAGGTAAGAAGAATGAAAAAAAAGTCTTATCTTCATTGCGCACGATGCACAGTGGTTGACGGGTGCGGCGGCCACGCGTGACTGGCGATGGTGATGATTAGAGAATGTGGATGCTAATAGATCGGAGTCCCCTGGTTCCATTGGTGGTGACGGTGTTGTCGGGAGACTTCAGAAATGGGTTCACCCGTGCAAGGTAGCAGTAGCCTTCTCTGAAAACGTTCGCATTGTTCTCCAGCGACGAAGATGAACGGTGATGTTGGATGGGCTTTGGAGACTGAGCCACTACGAGATGAATGGTGCAGAAGGTATCGCTAGGCGACGACCTACTTATTGAAGTTTGAAGGATGGAGCACAGGAATGCGAATTGCAACTCAGGTAAAGTTCTTCACTCAACTTCACACTTTGCACACACTAGCTGATTAAATCGAGACTAGCTCGTGGTTTAGAATAGGATGAATGCTTAGATTGTTCTTACTGTTCTATTGATCAAAATGGAAAGAAAATGATGATGAATGAATCGATTTGTGGTATCACCCTCAGTGGTGGACACCAAGTGTTTGGTTTAATTCCTCGCTCGAATTCTCACCAGAATTCACTCTGAATCTACTCCGTATTTTTGATTTCATTCATCAGTTTTCATTAATGCACCTCACACGTATATAACAATCTTACACACACTCTAGATGCTCTCACATAGCAACCAATGATGTAATGCCACCTAGCTAGTTAGTTACAAAAATCTTGGTAATCAAGTAAACCTCACCACACTCCTCACGGTTACATCACAGCTCACACACTCACACTTGTCATGCCTAATTCTTCTAGATTCACTTGTCCAGCTGTCAATCTGTCCATGTGGCAGTTTACACATCAACAGCCCTTCCTAAACTGTTCACTGGACATACTCCTAGTAGACCTCGTAGGTAGTTGAATCTAGCCTTAGACAGTGTCTTGGTGAAGATGTCTGCAATTTGATCTTTAGTCCTGCAGTAAAGAAGTGTGACATCTCCATTCTGTATAGCCTCCCTTATGTAATGCACTTTCCTGTTTATATGCTTTGTTTTCTGATGGAAAACAGGATTCCCTGCCATAGCAATGGCAGATTGATTGTCATACATCAAACTTGTAGCTCCCACCTGTTCCTCTCCAAAATCCTTTAGGACAAACCTTAACCAAATGGCCTGTGTTGTTGCTTCACAAGCACTAACATATTCAGCCTCTGCTGTAGATAAAGCAATACTTGATTGCTTGACTGAGGCCCATGAGAAAACTCCACTGCCAAAACTGAAAGCATACCCTGAAGTTCTTTTGCTATCATCAATCGATCCTCCCCAGTCATTATCACAGAAACCAAGTAGGATTGCAGCTTTTCCTTTCTTGTACTCTAGACCATAGTTTAAGGACCCTTGCACATACCTAAGCACTCTCTTTGCTGTTCCAAAGTGCTTCTTAGTAGGGTTGTGCATGAACCTAGCTAGGAGACTTGAGGCATACATAATGTCTGGTCTGGTGGCAGTAAGATACAACAGACTGCCCACAATCTGTCTGTATTCTTGTTCATCTGCAGCTCCACTTCCATCTTCCTTCTGCAGTTTGTCATTTGCTGCAAGGGGAGTTCCTGCAGGTTTGCAGTTTCTCAGTCCAAACTTGTTGAGTAGTGTCTGAGCATATGTTCTTTGATGAATATAAATGCTAGACTGGGATTGTAAGATTCCCATTCCAAGGAAATGGTGAAGTAATCCTAAATTTGTCATCTCATACCTCCTCATCATTTCTGATTTGAATTCTTGCATCATTTCCTCACTGTCACCAGTATAGATTCAGCCCATACAACGCCTTGTGTAGCCTGTAGACTTTCTCTTCTTGTCCCTTGACTTCATAACCTTCAGGCTGATGCACATAAACTTCTTCCTGTAAAACACCATTCAGGAAGGCTAATTTTACATCGAGTTGATACAGCCTCCATTACTTCTGTGCAGCCAATTCAATCAGTGTTCTGATTGTATCTAACCTGGCCACAGGAGCAAAGGTCTCATTAAAGTCAATCCCTAGCTTTTGAGAGTATCCCTTAGCAACCAATCTTGCTTTCTGCTTCTGTATTGAACCATCAAGGTTCAGTTTGGTTTTATAAACCCACTTAACACCAATGACTGGTTTATTAAGTGGTTTTTTAACCAACTCCCATGTACCATTCTTCTCTATCATTTCAAGTTCACTTTCCATGGCTTTCTGCCATCCTCTGTCCCTTGCTGCATCATGATAGTTTTCAGGCTCAATAATACTCTTGTGTCACCTTGCATACACATCACTTAAGTCCCTGTACTTAGGTTGAGGCATCTCTGGAGAATCAGGATCAGAAAGGATCTGATCAACTGATTCCTCATGATCTTATGCTTATTCAACTGAATCTTCATTCAATGCTTGAACCTGTCCTTGATCATGATCAATTCCCAGTTGCCTCACAGATAACCCCTTATTTCCTTCACTTGTTTCATTCCAACTCCATTTTGTTCCTTCATCAAACTCCACACTTCTGGATATCACAATTTTGTTAGTTTCCAAATTATAGAGCCTATATCCCTTCTCACAGCTCCCATAGCCCATGAACACACATCTGGTTCCTTTCTTGTCTAACTTTTGTCTTAGTTGATTTGGAACATGTGAATAACAGACACATCCAAAAACTCTAAGATGTTTGACACCTGGCTTTCTCCCTGTAAACTTTTCAAATGGTGTCATGCCATTTAGTGAGTTTGTTGGACATCTGTTTAGGAGATAACAAGAAGTGTTTATAGCTTCACCCCAGAACTTGTTAGGGACACCCTTCTCTTGCATCATTGACCTTGCCATCTCCACAAGGGTTCTGTTCTTCCTTTCTACCACACCATTCTGCTGTGGTGAGTATGCAATAGTTAATTGTCTGCAGATTCCTGTTTCTTCACAGAAAGCCTGAAATTCCTGGGACATGTATTCTCCTCCCCTGTCACTCCTGATCCTTTTGATCTTATATCCACTTTGCAGCTCCACCATCTTCTTGAACTTCTTGAAAACACCAAGTACCCCTGACTTATGTGTAAGGAAGTATAACCAGCACATTCTGGTATGATCGTCTATGAAAGTAAGAAAGTATCTATTCCCACCATTTGTTGTCTCCTACATTGATCCACACACATCTGTGTGAATCAATTCAAGTGGATCAGATGCCCTCCAAGAGGATTCTTTGTCAAACTGTTCAACATTTAATGTCAGGGCCCACCCCTAATCACCCAGGATTAGGGACTAACCTTGCTTCCGTCTGACTTACGCATGACACTAAGGCCAAACAGATGTCCAACCTTCATGTGACACGTAAGTCGGACAAGGGATTTCCGAACCAAATGTCTCACTATCTCCCAAACTTCCCAGAGCGCGCAGAGTCTACTGTGGATTGGACGTGTGAGGTCTCCATCTCTCTCGACCAACAGCAAGCGCCGCAACAACCTGGAGGGTATCGAAAACACGAAAAGACTGTGAGTGGACAAAAATAAAGTATAAGTTTAAAAACATTTATCAGAAAACACATACATTTATACCCTCCGTTTAAAAACCAATGCATGCATATCAATTTCATATCATAACCCATGTACGAAAAACAAACACATTTTTCTTTTTCTCAAATCCCGGGCCTCCGCCCAAAACTATCAAAAACCCTTTCATCCGGGCCATTGCCCAAAACCGCATAAAACCATTATCATCAATTCTCAGTGAAATCCAAAACACATTTGAAACCACATGTCCATCCATCGAACCTGCTGGATCTATCCGAGTCTTTAAACTCCCGAGTCTTTAAACTCAATAACCAGGCCTCAATAATCCGAGTCTTTAAACTCAACAGGCCTACGAGGGAAATATCAATATATCCGAGTCTTTAAACTCAATCCGGGTCTTTAAACCCAATCCGGGCCCGTCCCCCGTCAATCATAATCCGGGTCTTTAAACCTAATAACCAGATCCAGAAAATCCAATCCAAAACCGTTTGAAAACCATTTTCCATTTCCATATCCAAATCCGAATTCGAAACCACTGGTCTAACGCCCTTCGGGCATCCAGAACCGTCATTCCGAATCCAAATCCAAAATTATATTCGTCTCCTTTCCAGATCCGAGTCCGCAACCATCATTCCGTAAGCCGGCATCCGGAATAACCATTCCGAACCCAAACCTGAAATTCCATTTCAAGTCCTGAATCGAATCCCGAATCGTCATCCGGAATTCCAATTCCAAAACCCGAAACCACATTCCCGAAAACCATTTTTGAACTGGGCCTCAAGCCCGAAAACACTTTTCAAAATCCTTTTCCTTTCTTTGAAAATCAAATCGTATTTCAAATCCCGAAATCAATCATTAAAACCAGGTTCAAATCACGATAGTTCGCAAAACCTCGTAAAACGTGAAAATCGTCATATCCTCGAAAACGTGCAAACCCGTAAACCATCACAATCATAAATCAAATCATAGAATCACGTATAGAAAACATATTAAAACATATATGCATGCATTAAGAGTTAGAAAGCAAAGTCCACTCACAGACCATTCCGACGTCGCCTCGATACGCGCGCACTTACGCCATTCCCGACCATCCCGCTACTCTCGGCTTTCCCGAACCTGTCCAAAGTCCATAACGAGGTTACTAACTACTTCACGATACTCATACTAAAGCCCCATAATTTTTCCGTATTTTTAACTATTTTTACCCTAGCCCTAAAACCTTCGGACAGCCCGAAACATATCGAGTCGATGTCCGATTGACTCGAAACCAGCGCCAAAATGTTCGTTACATCAAATACTTTAAAAGTTATGTTGGAACCTTCCCCAAAAAGGGCCCCACGCGCCGTCCAAAGGGGCTGCGCGAGGGAGCCACGCGCGGTACTATTCATCAGCTCCAACCTCTCGCTGGACCGGTTCAGACCAGTTCGAACCAGCCCGGTCCAACCGAACCGGCGAGGGCGCGAGGGCGATTCTGCTCTGTTTTTAGGCCATTTTCCATCCTTTTAGCCTATTAAGATCGTCCTACCCTAATTAGTTTATTTAACTACTTAAAACACGAACTAAAGTACGAAAACTTACCATCCAAGCTTCGAATCAGTCCCCTGAAATTCCCAGTCACGGGTTCCCGGCCACCCGTTGTCTTCCCCGCCACGGGTTTGACTCCTCAAGCCAATTACATCCTCCTTCAACTAACAGAACCCATAAATTGGCTCGATTAAGCTCCTGAGTCCACGATTTTCAATTTGAATTTAAAACGAAAAACAGGGGACATTGAGAACTCACCTAATTTAGACCTCCACCGTGCTCGTCGTCCTGTTCCACTGGGTTCACAAGGCGAGCCTCAGCCTCTCTAACACTAATTCGAATCAAAATGATCGTTTGTGGTTACACCCCGACCGTCAACTCCTTCTCTGGTTTCAATTCGATACCATATCCCACGGTGGCCCTCGTGGCCGTCCCAAAACCCCTATCTCACCGTCCTCTCATTCCCTTCATCACGATACCTCTCTAAGCCTTCACTCACACTTCACCACCAGGAATTTCCACGACCCACACACCCTGGATTGTCCTGTCTCTGTTTTTCCCTTTTAAACGATCACAACCATTTTAAACCGTTTAAACCGTGTAGAAATAGGCAGAAGCCTCTAGGCTTATACCAGGTGTCACACGCCCTGTGGACACAGTCACAATTATCCAATTCACCCTGTCCAAGTGGCCTTATCTGATTGGGCTCAATTCCCAAGGTGGTTAAAAGACCAAAATGCCCCTACAATGTCCAAATTACCATTTTGCCCTTCACCTTTCTAGAACCACATCTTAACCGTCCGACGTCCGATGACAGTGTGCCGCCTGTCGTTGTACTCAGGATGTCGAGACCTATCTAACGGTCATCGGTCTACGTGTAAAAACCCTATCGTTTTAAAAGTCAACTTTTTCCTCCCTTTAGTCAGAATTACGGTAACGCCCTCAACCTTCCGAACATCATAACTTCCTCTTCGGATGTCGGAATCGGGCGTGCTACCTGTCTACGGATTCGTGACGTCCCGAACTACGTCACGGTCATCGGTCAATGTCCAATTGACCGCTCGATCTCAAAGTCAACATTTTGCCCAAACTAGGGGCAAAATCACCATTCTATGCTAAAGTCCAAAAGTACCCAACTAAACACTACTTAAGCTCACTAATCCTTCACTAATCACCGTCTTAACCCTAATTTCCGGGACGGGTCGTTACATGTAACTTTTCTGCCACACATCCTTCACAGACTCTTTCTTTAGCTTGCAGCCTAGGTAGTCCTACGACCATATCCTTTTGTTGTAGCAGCTTCAAGCTCTTGAAATTCAGATGTCCAAACCTCATGTGCCATAGCTCAGAGGCTTCACAAACTGTTGCTCTCATTGCTACTGGGTTAACTGATTCAAATGACAAAGGAAAACATCTATTCCTGGTCATTTGAACCTTAGCAACTTTCTGAGTCATAGAGCTGTCTTCATAAATATCCACAGTTTGATCCCCAAATGTCAAGAAGTAACCATGCTCTATCATCTGTCCAATACTCAACAGATTCTCATCTAGCCCTGGCAAGAGCATCACTTCTTTGATATGCCTCTCTCCCTGTTTAGTCTGAACCACAAGTGTGCCTTTCCCTATTGCCTGCAAAAGGTTTCCATCTCCCATCTTCACTCTTGCTTTAACAGTTCTATCTATATCAATCAACATAGATTCCTGCCATGTCATATGGTTACTGCAAGCACTGTCAAGGTACCATTTACTGCAATCCTTGACTGCTGCAGCATTACATGCATAGAACAGATTAGGTGATGGATCTGTGATTTCTTGTGCTAGATTTCCTGCTGGTTTCTGTGTACAATCCTTAGCCATATGACCAAACTTTTGACAGTTGTAGCACTTGACTCCACCCTTGAACCAGCAGTTCCCATAGTGATGTCTTTCACACTTCTTGCAGAGAGGCTTAGTTCCAAGATATTCACCCTTGCTAGTACCAGCTCCTGAATTAGAACCAGCACCTGACCCTTGATTTGGATTGAACCTAACTCAACTGTTCTTCTGGTTCCAATTCTTAGGATTCTTGAATGGTTTCTTGGTTTTCCAACGATCAGTGCCATGACTCGGCCTATTAGACACAGATAAACTAGCTAGGGCTTTATCTAGACCTCCATCTGTGTGCATCTCCAATCTTTGATCAAATTCCCTTACTGAGGCCACAACACTCTCAACATTTACAGTGTCAATATCCCTGGTTTCCTCAATAATAGACACAATAGGATCAAATGGTTTGGTAAGGCTTATCAAAATCTTTTGAGCTAGACGTTTTTCAGTGATATCCTCTCCATAGGTTCTCATGTTATTCACTATTGCATACAATCTTGACAGATACAGTGATAATGTTTCATCTTCCTTCATCCTTGCATACTCAAAATCTCTTCTAAGGGATTGTAGTTTAACTGACCGTACCTTAGAATCTCCTTTGTACTCTCTCTGCAAAACATCCCAAGCTTCTTTAGCTTTGACCTCATTCTGAATTCTGGGAAAAATTTCATCAGTGACTGCATTCTGAATCATGCTTAATGCCTTAGCATCCTTGACACAGTCTATGTGAGTTGGTCTGATTTCGGTTTGTGCAGCAGGTTGTGTAGCAGGATTCTCACCAGTGACTTCAGCTGTCCTTGGTGATTATGGAATTCCGATCTCAATGTATTCCCAGATATCACAAGCAAGTAAGACAATCCTCATCTTCACTCTCTAGAAATCGTAGTTACTCCCGTTGAAGAGTGGGATCTTCAAGTCACCTCCATGACCTGCCATTTCAGTTGCTGCTTCAGGTGTCAAGTACGACTGCTTCTTCTTCTTCACTTACGCCCCAGATGCAGATCAAGCCTGCTCTGATACCATATTGAAGTTTGAAGGATGGAGCATAGGAATGCGAATTGCAACTCAGGTAAAGTTCTTCACTCAACTTCACACTTTGCACACACTAGCTGATTGAATCGAGACTAGCTCGTGGTTTAGAATAGGATGAATGCTTAGATTGTTCTTACTGTTCTATTGATCAAAATGGAAATAAAATGATGATGAATGAATCGATTTGTGGTATCACCCTCAGTGGTGCACACCAAGTGTTTGGTTTAATTCCTCACTCGAATTCTCACCAGAATTCACTCTGAATCTACTCTGTATTTTTCATTTCATTCATCAGTTTTCATTAATGCACCTCACACGTACATAGCAATCTTACACACACTCTAGATGCTCTCACACAACAACCAATGATGTAATGCCACCTAGCTAGTTAGTTACACAAATCTTGGTAATCAAGTAAACCTCACCACACTCCTCACGGTTACATCACAGCTCACACACTCACACTTGTCATGCCTAATTCTTCTAGATTCACTTGTCCAGCTGTCAATCTGTCCATGTGGCAGTTTACACATCAACACTACTGTCGTCGATCTGGTGGCAGGAGCGAGCCCAACGTCGATGCCGCGGTTGAAGTTGTTTGTGAGGGTCAACATGTCTTGCAGGTGATATGAAGATGTTGGACTCTTCACCGTAATGGAGTAAGTGGTGGCGCACATCGGCATCGGCATCGGCAGGTGCCCGTGTGTTGACAAACGGAAATGCTAGATCCGAGCACTTGGCCTTCTATTTCCTCCTTGCTCTAGTGGCTGGTTTCCAGCCCCACAGAAAGATAGTTTTTTGTCTTGTTGGTTTGCAGTTGCAATACCCCATATGCCAAATTCAAATTTGAATTTGTTCCCTTTTCTCTATAAAGTGAGAAGAATGTGTTTTTGTTATTTTTCTCTCTTCATATATGTTGAAGAAGAGGATGATGATAAGTGATTGTTGTTTTGTGTGTATGCAGAGATATATTTTGGTAGATATGATGGTTTTGGGTTTCATGTGAACCGAGAGAACAAGAAGGAATTTTCTGGGTTTTCTTGGCACTAAGCCAAGTATTCATGGTGTTTCTGCAGGTAAGTGAAAAGGAAAAAGAACTCAAACATGGATTTTTGTTGCCTTTCTCACCGATGGCATCAAACTTTTGATGTCGAAAATGGCACCAACAAGACCGAAAACACAACGCATGAATATTAAGACACAAACACATACGGGGTTCACCCGAATCGGGCTACGTCCACGGGGTAAACTTTCTGAGATGGTTATTATTGCTAATAATAATGTTTACATATTGGAGGCCTTGAGCCCTTGAGGTAAATGTGGAGGGGATGTCTCCACATGTGTCGTGGAGTTGTGAGTTTGTTTACAAATGAGGGGATGCTCTCCTTATATAGACAAAGGCTAAGGTTTACATTGTATTATGGGCTTCGTATTGGATTTAGGATCGGCCCAAGTGCGGGGTGAAATTCCACACGAACATTATTAATCAATTATTAAATAATATATCTTATTAAAAAATTATTTATTAATTACAAATTCAATCGATCAATTAGAACACTTCTAACCGTTCATTTTTCCTTCTGAGTGGGATTCACTAGAAATATTTTATGCACAAAATAGATATTTGCAATCATTATCCTAATCGTTAATTTTTCCAATAAGACCTCCTTGGGGTGATCTCAACCATCCATCATCATTGCTTTCTTTCATTCATCAAAAAAAAAAAAAATGAAAAGAAAGAGAAAAGGAAGCAAAATTACTTATCACATGGTGAAAATGAATTTGAAGATAATTCTTTTCTTCAAACCACAACAAGCGAATTCAACCTTGAATTCTTAGAAGATGAGCATGAGTATTTGGAGCAAGAAGATGATTTTTTTTTTTTTTAAAAAAAAAGGGAAGAAGGCAAGAGGCTAAGGACTTCAAAGAAAAAAATGATTCATACATTTTTCCTAAATAATTGTTTTCACCTAAAAAACATTAAAATGTGAACTTATTAAGGAATTTTCATAGTCATTTTCTTTTCTTCAATGGCCAAGCAAATGAAGAATTTTTATTTTTTATTTTTTAATGGATGTAACAAAGTCCATTAAAATTAAAAGAAAGAAAAACCAAGAGTTTTTTGGGAAAAAAACTAGTTTCTGTTGGGTCATAAATCAAAGCTCAAAGCTTACTTACATCATCAACTCAATGATCCGGGCTCAAAAAAATTTCCCGACAGTAGAATAATACAAGACAAGGCGTAGTATGACTCCAAAATGATTTATTGGAAATGCTAAAACCTATATCCATTAGGATTCCCTGAATTCCTAAGTGATGTGGGGGCATTTGTGGAACCTAAAATCACTCAAAAATTGTGGAGTTGTCATGTGACACATAATTTATGTAATGTCCATATTACCCTGGTAATGACATTAACGACTCATAAACATTCACACATTGGATAATATATTTACCAGCTAAATGTATTATTTAATCGGGCTAAAGTCTTAGTAATAATAAATATTTTCATAAGAATTAATTATTATTATTAAATAGTATATTTTATCAAAAAAGATTTATTTATTAATTGCAAATTCAATCGATTAATCAAAACACTACATGACTCCCAAGGTTTTCCTATAAATAGCAGCACTCATTTCATTTTCAAGGTAATTCGATCTTTTCTTCTAACGTTCTTCTTGAATTCACTCACTCTCTCTCTCTCTCTCAAATCTAACTTAAGAATCAGAACGTTTTGGTTGAACAACCCTCGGGGCTTCAACCTTAACCTTGTTTGCTATTTATAGAGATCAAGAAGACTTTTTCAAGCATGAACAATTTCTACTTCAACAATTTCATTTGTGGAACCCAAAATCACTAGAAAATTGTGGAGCTATCATGGAGCCCATAATTTATGTAATGTCCATATTACTCTAGTAATGGCATTAACAGCTCCAGCACTCACACATTGAATAATAACTAGATGTATTATTTAATCGGGTTAAAACTTCAAAAATAATAAATATTCTTCATAAAAAATTATTATTATTATTAATCAATTATTAAATAATATCTTTTATTAAAAAATTATTTATTAACTACAAATTCAAACGACCAATTAGAACGCTTCGTGAACAACCCCTCGGGGCTTCAACCTTTAAACTTGATTATTTCTTGTTTGCTGTTTGAAGAGATCAAGAAGACATTTTCAAGGACGAACAATTTCTGCATCAATAATTGGGGCTTCCATTAAGAGCCGAATTGAGAAATACTCAAGAAGTGCTATCTAGTTCATTCATCGTTCATAAATTTTGTTCTTCGTTCATCGACTTTATTCGTTCTTCTTGAACATCGTTCATCGTTCTTCATAAACTTTGTTCATTATTCATCAAATTTATTCGTCGTTCTTGAAATTTTCTCGTCGATTCTTTATACTTCGTTCATTGTTCATCAAATTTATTCATCATTCTTGGACTTTGTTCGTCATTCAGTTTTTTCTTCGATCATGGCAACAATACAACGTTCCACTCGTTCATTCAAAGCTAATGCTTCTGTCTCTGCAGCATAGACTCAAACCGGAGTGCACACCAGAAACTAGAATGGATCGCTAGGTCATCCTTGTCGTGTGACTATACAAGCACCTATCGGGTATCAGAACACAAGGAACAACTCCTGCTATTAACTATGGAACCTTTTTTATCTTCTTAACTTCATCATTGCGACCACCAATGTCAGGACCTGTCCCAATCCCCCTGGGATTAACGCGGGACGTGCTTAATCCCGTCTGACACTCCGTGTCAGACAAGGGAGGAAATTTCCGACTTCAGCCCGCTCAGGGCTTCAGAGTACGTCAGGATCCGGAGGAGAAGTGTGATGTCTCGGTCTCTGCTGCAGCCCGCATCCACGATCAACCTGAAGGGCAGTCAAAACTTTAAAAGCTGTGAGTGGACAAAAAAAATAATTTATAAAAACATTTTCACGAAAGAGGCATTTATACCCTTCACTAAAAAGCATGCATGCATTCGAAAAGCAGTTAAAAAACCATTAGGGCCTTGGCCCAAAATCTTAAATGAAACCAATCATACGGGCCTCTGCCCAAATCCATGTGGGACTCAGCCCAAAACCAGAAATCCGGCCATATAACATATACATAAATCATACTACCAATCCTCTCACGGTTTCCAAAGCTACGCGCATGCTATCCGAGGTCTCAAATCCCAAGTCTCCCCAGGGTCCACCTAGGTCAATGTCCGTAGATCAATGACCCTCCCTGAGGGTTATAATCCAATAGCATTCTTGAGAGTAAGGTACCCAACGGGGGTGACTCCACTCAGTTAGTGCTCCGTGACTACTCTGGGGTCCACCCAGGCCAACGATCCTCCCCGGAGGAGACAATAAAAATAAAGGAAAGTATATGAATATATATATATATATATCGAAAAATATTCTTAAAACCTTTCAAGGGATTCATGCCCGGTCCCCATAAACAGTCATGAAACCAGAAATTCATTTAGGGTCCCCGACCCGAAATCATAAACGTAAACCAACTAGGCCTCGTGAGAATTCATGACTCAACTGGGCATCGAGCCCGATATCTCAGGGTTAGTCACGATTCCAATCGTAGTGATGCGTGCAACCATCCGTCCAGCACCACCCTCAATCCTGGTATGTCGCCTTGAACGTATCAACCGATGCAACCACCTCTAGATCATGGTTCACCCATCACCGATCGATATCCTGAGACGTCATCACTCCAATGTAGAGCCTATAGTGGCTGCTTGACAGCGGAACATGCATCATGACCTTCCCGGAAGGAACACATCTCAGTCCGGAGGCGAGCGTCGTGTCGTCCGTCGCCGTGCACAAAGCACTCGCCGCGACTACGACCCGGAACCGTAGGTCATCAATAGGGCCACATACCCGAGACAAAACCAAATGGGCCTCAAACCCCAGTTTATCCTTTTCAAATCCAAAACCATTTCATTAAAACCAAAACTACAAACACGTATAAGCACCGTATAAGGCTGAAACCTCGAAATACGTGCAAATATGTAAACACAAAAAAATGCACTCATGGCATCACAAAACATGTTCATTAAAGTATATAAAACATTTATGCATGCATGAATTTAGAAAACCAAAGCCCATTCACAGACCGTCCAAGATACCGCCTCGATACGCGTGCTATACGGCTCTTCTGGGCCAATCACTATCATCGGGACCTCCAAACCTGTCCAAATCGTAATCGAGAGTTACTAACTACTTAAATAACCCTTCTCTAAAGCCCTGTAATTTTCCCGAATTTTTAAATATTTTTAAACTCGATGCTAAACTTTCGGACGTCCCGAAACATATCGAAATGATATCCGATCGACATGAAACCAGTCTCAAAATGTTCAGTACATCGAATAGATGATTTCAGATGTTGGAAACTTCCCTAAAAAGTGAGGCATGCGCCCACATGCGCCTTCTGAAGTGGCTGCACGTGGGAGCCACGGGCTAGCTATAGGGTCGTCCCTGTCCTTTAGTCAGTCTGGTCCGATTTGCAGTCCGGTTCACCTTGTAACGACCAGTCCCGAATTAGTGGGATTAATCAAGGATTAATGACGGATTAGCAAGGCTAATCGGGGATTAGACGAGGATTAACGGACGTTCAGGGCAAAATGACGATTTTACCCCTAGAATGGGCAAAACGTTGACTTTTCATTCGGATGGTCAAATGGACTTTGGCCGATGACTGTGACGTAGTTCGGGACGTCATAATTTCAGAGACATGTGGCACGTCGATTTTGGCATCCGTGGAAGAAGTTGTGACAATCGGAAGATCGGGGGCATTTTGGTAATTTGGTTGAATAGGGGCCAACAGTTTACTTTTGACCCGGGAGGTCAGATGGTCGAGGGCCAAGGACCATTACATAGATCGGGACGATACGAATCCGTAGACAGGCGACACGTCGAATTCGGACGTTCGACGGAGAAGTTACGATTCACGGAAATTCGAACGTACTATTGCACGTTTTACGAGACAAGGACTTTTAGCAGCAAGTGGGGCCCATATATTATTGGACATGCCCAATGGATGAGTGACAAGTGTCACCCATCCATTGCCCATCCAAACCAACTCATGCATATCCCTTCCCTTTCATCGATCATTTTTCCATCCACCCAAACCTAAACCGATCAACCATTTCCAATCTAATCCAAACCATTCAACCCTATAACCATTTGTGAGACCCAAGAGAGTGAGAAGAGGACTGAAGGATGTTGTGGTTGGCCCAGGCAGAGCCGCCGTGGACGGTGGAGGAAGAACCGATCAAGGTAATCGGTTTTAACCGATTTAATCCATTTTTTATTTTAAGCATTATGGGTCATTTTGTACGGTTTTAATGAATTAAATAGGTTGCTAGGGTTGTGTTAGGATGATTTTGAGGGAGGTTGGAGAAGGAGGAACCCTGGGGAAGGTTTGGAAAACATTGAACCGAGGAAGAAATGTTAGACCGGTTGGGTTTTGAGGGTTTTAGGGGATGTAATTGATAGTTTCAAGTCCCTAGGATCAAAACAAGAAGATTAGGATTGATTAGGGAGGAAAACATTGAAGATTGGACCATGTAGGAGCCTGGACCGATCACGCCGGTCCAAGTTGCAGAGAAAACCAAACAGGCCCGGTTGGACCGGTCGGCTGAAGGAAGAAGAAGGACTGTGCATGAGCGCGTGAGGCCCACATGCAGGCCATTCCCAGGGCGCGTGAGGAAGAATTTGAGGGTGGTTCCAACATGTGAAATCATCTATTCGATGTAACGAATATTTTGGGACTGGTTTCGAATCGATCAGACATCGTCTCGATATAGTTCGGGTTGTACGAAGGTTTCGGTGCGCGTTTAAAAATAGTTAAAAATCCTGAAAAATTAGGGGGACTTTAGTGAGGGGTTAATTAAGTAGTTAGTAACCCTCTAAAGTGATTTGGACAGGTTGGGGAACCCCGAAGACGACAGTTGACCCAGGAAGGTGTACGACACGCGTATCGAGACAACAGCATAGATGGTCTGTGAGTGGACTTTCTTTCTGAAATCAATGCATGCATAAATGTTTTATATGTGTTTTAATAAGTGTTTTAGGATTCCTTGAGTGCATTTTGGTGTGTGTTTATGTGTTGGCACGTATTTTGAGATTTTTGGGTTTCATGAAATGGTTTTAAAAAGGTAAAACCGGGCATGAGACCCATTTGGATTTGGTTTTGACTTGGGCATGAGACCCTATTGACGACCCGTAGGTCTGAGTTGTGGTCGCGAAGGGTGCTGTGTGCACGGCGACGGACGACGTGACGCTCGCCTCCGGATTGAGATACGTTCCTTCCGGAGAGGTCACGATGCACGTCCCGTTTTCGAGCAGTCACTGGAGGCCCGACTTCGGAGTGCTGACGATTTAGAGGATCGATCGGCGATGCGCGCACCGTGGTCTCGAGATGGTCGCGACAGTGATGTGTTCACGGAGACATACCAGGATTGTGAGACGGCCTGGATTGATGGTTGCACGCATCGCTATGATCGGGATCGTGATTGACCCTGAGATATCGGGCTCGATACCCAGTTGATCGAGTTCGGGCTCGATGCCCAGTTCATTGTGAAATCGAGCTAGAGGCCCTATTAAGTCCTATGTTCGGGCTGGAGGCCCATTTTCTTTGTGTTATTGGGCGTGAGTCCTGTTTTATGGTTTTGTATACTGGTATGTATATACCCTCCTTACGAGCTTATTGATTGGTCTCCTCCAGTCGTCTACCAGGATAGTCATAATCCATAGACCAGAGTGGGTATCCCTATAGGGATCCCGTTCCAGGAGTGGGCGTTGAGATGTGGTCCAGGACCAGATTCCGGAGAGATGATCGCACTAGGTCCGAAGATGAGCCTCCCAGATGGAGAATGTAACGCCCCGAAAATTCGAAGAATGTAATATTGTAAAATAATGAATAAAATGACGTTTTTACCC
The DNA here is from genome assembly GCA_032719365.1 of Prinsepia uniflora. Classification (NCBI taxonomy): domain Eukaryota; kingdom Viridiplantae; phylum Streptophyta; class Magnoliopsida; order Rosales; family Rosaceae; genus Prinsepia; species Prinsepia uniflora. The sequence goes on along the minus strand of CM064863.1, from coordinate 56,380,119 downwards.
TTATGAACAATATGGTCGATTTGTTGACTTTTTCATTGGAAGGTCAAACGGACGTTAATCAGTGAAAATGACGTAGTTTGGGACGTCACGAGTCCATAGACAGGTGGCACGTCCAATTCCGACGATCAGGGAAAATCCAAGGACATTTTCATAATTTGGACGAAAAGGGGGAAAAATATTGACATTTTGATTGACAACTAACTTCCACACAATTTAAGGACCGTTAGGTAGGTCTCGATGCCCTGAGTCCGTAGACAGGCGGTACGCTAAAAATGGACATCAGACGGTTGAGTTAAGGGTCTCGGAAGAGGAGGGGCATTTTGGTAATTTTGTGCATAAGGCCAAAATGGTAATTTTCCAAGCCAGTTTGAAACAGTCGTGGGTTAGTGCTGTGCAATTCTTTAATCAACCCTCTGATCAAGGAATTCTTTAAGGTTTCCCTGAATCAAGGTTTTGTTTAAGTGTTTTGAGGTTAATGGGAGCTTGGTGGTGCGGTTTGGACAGAAAAACAGGCCACGGGCGCCATTTTTAAAACTGAGTTACAAGCTTTGCAGGGAACAGAGTTCAGTGGGTCTGAGGGAGATTCCCACGAGTGTTGGCTGAACGTTTGATTATCAGAGAGTTAGAAGAGTGAGAGAGGATCATTCTGCTGAAGAGAGGGCTGAGAGCTAGAGAGAAAAACCAGAGTTCGTGAAATTGTGAAAATTGGAGGGAAATTCGATTTTTAATTTGTGAGTCGAGTTGGACAAAACCAAGGATAGGTTTAGTCTTCTGGGACCATTTGGAACTCAACCACATCGATTTCGGAGGGAATCGATCACCGATTGGCCAAGAACAGAAGTCCCTGGTTCTGGACATTTTCAAGCTTGAAGACGACTACTTCCAGGTAAGCTTTCCTGAAATTGGTTAGGTTCTAGTGTTCGTTTAGGTCCCCTAAAGCTTCTGTCTAGGTTAATTTGAAAATGGGGCTGAGTTGGGTGAGTTTCAGACGTCGACCCGTTCAACTGTTCAAGTATGAATTGATCGATTTAGGGCAAATTGAAGATAATTGAGGAATGAGATCTTAAATTAACACGTTAAGGAATGATTAGGTGGAAGACGGGAAGGTTTCGACTGGGAATTGATGGGAAATTGGCCAGGTCGAGTCGCGGGTTGAGGACCCATTTAGCAGACACGCGGGTGAAGAAGATGACACTGTAGCTACAGTGCTAGGCGCGTGGCTTTCACGCGCAGCCACTTTGGGTGGCGCGTGACGACGCGTGAGACCTTGTTTCCGATCACGGTCAACTTGAGATTTGATCCTTTTAGTTTATTGAACATTTTTTATTTAAAGTTCGAGTCGATCGGATGTCGTTCGGGATAGTTTTGAGGGTTCGGAAGTTTAGGGCCTTCAGTTAATTTACATCGAAAAATCCCAAAAAATTAGGGAAATTAATACGAGCTTTTTGGGGATGTTTGTAACCCTTATTGTACTCTTTGACAGGCTCGAACACTCCCTAGGCTACCAAAGAGCGCACGGGGCGCGATTGACGCGTCCGAAATCCGTGATTGGACTTTTGATTTCTAACTGAGCATGCATAACTGTTTTATTCACTTATCTTATGTTTTCATATATGATTTTGTAGTGTTGATTATGATATTTCGGTTTTACATGAATGCACGTTTTTCGAGGAGATTATCATGTTTTAAGTATTTCAATGTTACGTTTTTCCTCCTGTGCATGGATGATGGTTTGATAAAGTGATTTGAGATGATTATACATGTCACGTTTTAATGATGATTTGATCATGATTTGTGAGTAAGATTTGGAATTGCATGTGAAATGCGGACATAGGTCCTATTATGATGAAATGTGATTTCGGAATGGTTTTGGAAAAATGGATCACAATGGATCCTGGTTTATTATGATTTTACGCATGGTTTTGGGTTTAAAAACCTGGTGTGATTGTTGGATCTGGTTTTGGGTTTAAAGACCGGTTAATTAATGACGGGGGCGGGCCCGAATTGGGTTTAAAGACCCGGATTGAGTTTAAAGACTCGGTTATTGTGATATCCCCCTGAAGCCTATTGGTCATGTTTTGAGTTTAAAGACTCGTTGATATCCTTGGAAGGCCTGATATTGAGTTTAAAGACTCGGATGGATCCAACGGCTTGATTGTTGTTGTTACTTTCGGTTTCACATGATTTTTGTGACTATATACGGTGACGGTTTCCATATGTTTTCATAAAATGTTACGAGTATTAATTATGCTGTTTTCATTAACTATGATGTTTTCGAAGATTTAGTTATACATGCGTGTTATAAAACTGGAGGGTGAACCCCGAATTCATTAAACTGTTTTCTGGAAATACTTGTTTTAGTCCACTCACACTTTGCTGTTTTTAAATACCCTCTAGGTCGTGGTGCAAGTTTGGGGGCTAACGCCAAGGCAGAGGCAGAGGCATAAAGTTTTTCGTTGCGGTGTAGTTTAGTTCACAGAGTAGGATTTGATCTTTATCTTGTTTTGTAATTTATGCTCTGTGAAACTATGGACTTGATGTCCAGTGGGTTGTACTGTTTAATCTCCCTGGTCTGACAATGGGTGTGATGTAATTTTATTTGGTTACTTTGGTCTTTTGATGTACGATTTTCAGACGGGAGCAGGATGCTTCCCGATGATCGAGGCGATAATCGGGGTGGGTCCTGTCAGAGAATTTCTGGGAGAAGACCCGGAGTGAGACCTCGAGTAGTATGCATACTTATATATATATATATATATATAGACATCGTGACTATATCGAGGATGTGTTCCCTAGGGGCTGTGTGCCTCGAGATTGGCATCTTCTCCGGAAATGCCTAGGATGGGTTATATATGTATATATGTATATGTGTACGAGTTTTCACTGAAATGGCGTTGGGATGAGACTCGCGCGTATTGGTTTTGGGCTGAGACCCATATGAGATGGTTTTGGGACAAGTTCCCACGTGTTTTGGTTTGGGCAGAGGTCCCATGTGCTGTTTGACTGATTTCGGGCCAAGGCCCAAATGGTTTGATGGTTCATGACGGTTTATGGGGACCGGGCATGAACCCTAGAAATGGTTTTTTAATGCATGCATATGTTTTAATGAAGGGCATAATGGTCTTTTACGAAATGTTTTTATAAAATAATTGTTTTGTCCACTCACAGCTTTTGTGTTTTGAATGCCTTCAGGTTGATCGCGGATGCGATTGTAGTAGAGACGAGACATCGCATTCCTCCTTCGGATCCTGGCGCACTCTGATAGCCCCGGTTGGGCAAAGGACAAAAATATCCCTAGTCTGACACTTCGTGTCAGACGGGAGCAGGCATGTCCCACACTAATCCCGAGGGATTTGGGACGGGTCCTGTCACACCTGGACCGGCGTGACCGGTCCAGCCTTGTATCTTCTTCATTTTTCATCCTTTTTCATCCATTCCAACACCTATAGCTTCCTAACAACATTTCCTACCCAACCATGTCCTCAAATCTAAGAAACCAATCCTAAAACCTATTCGTTCTGAAAACCATTTTGAACCAAAACTTCCATTCTAGGTTTTTAGCACTTATAGGGGTCAAAGCTTCATCCTAAGGGTTCCAATAGGTTCCTAGGATCACTAGAAAGAGATTGGGAGGATCGATTTGGGGCTAACTTGGCTGGAAATGGAATTCAGTGGGTAGCCATCGAAATCTCTCCAGCCGCCGTTCCCAGCTTTCTCAGCTGTCCTCAGCCACCAAAACTACCTCCTAGACCTCCTACCAATCCCCTAAACCCATCCTAAGCAACATCTAAGCTCCCTAACATCCAAAACCCGAATTTGAAATTCAAAAAGTACAGGGGGTTCGGGTTTGCCTTGGCCGTGCAATCCACCGCCGTCCACGGAGGCCCAGCAGCCTACCACCTCCTTCCTTGGTCCTGCACTCATCCTCAACTCTCTCCTGGCCTCAGACAGATCAGATGGGAAGGGTTTGGATTTGGGTTTTGGGTTTGGGTCGATCGAATGAACACAAGGAGGGAGTGGTTGCATGTGTCTCTGTAAGTGGGGCAATGGATGGGTGATACTTGTCACTCATCCATTGGGTCTGGGGAAAAGATCTGGGACTCACTCAGGACAAAAGTCCACTTTCGTCTCGTAAAACGTACTGCTATGAATAGTACCTCGAAACTTCCGTGATCCGTAACGTTTTCGTCGAAAGTCTGAATTCGACGTGCCGCCTGTCTACAGACTCATATCGACCCGATCTACGTAACGGTCCTCGGCCCTTGGCCATCGGACCTCCCGGATCAAAAGTCAACCTTTCGCCCTAATTTAGGGGCAAAATCGTAATTTCACCCTGAACGTCCGTTAATCCTTGACTAATTCCCGATTAGCCCCACTAATCCATAATTAGTCTTAATTAATCCTTTAAATTTGGGACGGGTGGTTACAACCAACATCAGGACTCTTCTAGCAAATAGATGGGCAATTCATGGGTGAAGCGTCCAAGAGAACCCCGAATCAACCTCAAGCAAGTGAAGATCTCCGGAGTTTTATAAATGATCTTCATTAAACACTAGAAAAAAACTCATATGAGAGTAAAACATGACATAGACCAGCAATACCGGAGCACGAGGCATAGGTCTCGACGTGATACGCATCATATGCGCACACCTCGGTGTTTATTTCCTCAAGACAATATGTCCAAGTAAGTCGAAAGGATAAGCAACAAAGTACATATGCAGTTAGAAATTCTACAACAGTTTCTAGCAGAGCGAGGATCAACCCAAAATGGTGGGAGGCGGACTACACCTTGGAGTAGGTAAGATAACATTCCAAGGCACCAAGGAAAGAAATCGCCCCGATGCCAAAAAATGTCTCATGACATAACTCTAAGTTGCTATGGTGAGGAAAGTCATACTCACAAGGCAAAAAGTCAACAACGTTTAAGACTATCAGCGCACGATCGGCTTGGAAAGCGCATTGAGGCTTTGTCACAAATTGAGAATTTGCATGGAAGTCGAAGGCGTGACATGTAAAGCAGTGAAGTCTGTAAAGGCTGCATAACAGGGAAACAACACATGGAAAGCTTTGACAGGGACAAAGCATGGAGGGCATCCACATCATTGGAGCTTATTCACACTGATTTGTGTGGTACAATGAAAATATAAACTATGAGAGGTAACAAGTATTTCATTGCCTCCTTAGATGATTATTCTAGGATGTACTGGGTGTATTTTCTGAAACATAAATCTGGTGCATTCATTGTGTTTAAGAAGTTCAAGTCTATGTGTGAACTTCAAAGTGGATATAAGGAAAAAAAAAACCTAAATGATAGGGAAGGTGAATTCATTTCACATGAATTCTATCTTTTGTGAGAGTGAAGGAATTGCGAGATAGCTCACTGTGCTTGCCACAGCATAATGGAGTTACAGAAAGGAAAAACAGGATTGTGGTTGAAATGGCCAAGTCCATGTTACATGAGAAGGCCATACCTTACCATTTCTGGGTAGAAGCTATTAACACAACAATGTATTTAATAAACAGGTGTCCTACAAAGGCAATAGAGAAGAAAACTCCATTTGAGGTTTACTGTGGGAGGAAACCATGAGTAAGAAACTTGAAGATATTTGGATCTATTTGTTATGAACATGTTCCTAGTCAACTAAGATAGAAACTAGATGAGTCATCTGTGATGTGTGGGTTTGTTGGATATAGTACTTGTGAGAAAGGCTATAGACTTTATAATTTGAAGTCTAGGAAGATTATGGTGTCAAGGAGTGTTGTGTTCAATCAAAGGGCTTGTTGGAATTGGAAAGAAGGAAGTTAGAATTGAACTTCCTATTGTTTTTTATGAAGAATTAGAAGAAGGATCAGCTGAAGGCATTGCTGAGGTAGTTGTTGAACCTCAAACTCTAGAATCTAGAGGTTCAAGACCTTCAACTCCTAGAAGTACACCTGTAAAGATGAGAAGCCTGAGAGATGTATATGCACGGTGCCATATGTCCATCATTTAACTAGAAACCTATGAAGAAATAGCTAAAGAGAAAGTTTGGAAGCAGGCCATGGAAGCTGAGTTGGAGATAATTGAGAAAAACTCAACCTGGGAGCTTGTTGAGAAACCAAATGATAAACCTATCATTGGTGTGAAGTGGATTTTCAAAACAAACTTAATTTGAATGATTTTGTGCAGAAACACAAGGCTAGACTAGTGGCCAAAGGTTATGCTCAAAACCCTGAGATAGCTTTTAATGAAAACTTTGCTCCAGTGGCAAGGTTGGACACCATAAGGACTCTTGTAGCTTTGGTAGCTCAGTAAAGCTGGAGCTTGTATCAGTTAGATGTTAAATATGCTTTTCTAAATGGAGTTCTAGAAGAAGACGTGTTTGTGGAGCAGCTTGTGGGTTTTGTTACAGATTCAGAAGGAAGGAATGTTTACAAATTGAAGAAAGCTCTATATGGGTTAAAGCAAGCACTCAGAGCTTGGTATGGGGAGATTGATATTCATCTTCTCAAGTGTGGTTATCTAAGGATTCCTAGTGAAGCTACTTTGTATATCAAGACCACAAAGGATGGAAAGACACTAATTGTGTCCATATATGTGGATGATATTATCTACACTGGAAATTGTGAGTTCTTGAAGGGGGAGTTTAAAAATGAAATGATGAGCAAGTGTGAGATGAAAGATCTGGGCCTTCTGCATCATTTCCTTGGAGTGGGAGTTATCCAAGCCAACACTTGCATTTTCATATATCAAAATAAGTATGGTCAAACTCTTCTTGGCAAGTTCGGCATGAAGGATTGCAAACCTGTAAGCACATCTCTTGCTGCAAGTGACAGATTATACATAGAAGATGGCTCAGAGGTAGCAGATGAGAGGATTTACAGACAAGTGGTTGGAAGTCTACTGTATTTGACAGCAACTAGGCCACACATAATATTTGTTACTAGCTTACTGTCAAGATACATGCATAATCCCACAAAGAAGCATTTTGGGACTGCAAAGAGAGTTCTTAGGTACATTTCTAGTACTATTACTTATGGAATTGAGTATCAAAGGGGAAAGATGACTACTCTTATTGGATACTGTGAGAGTATTGATCATATGAGAAGTACATCAGGATATACCTTCTCATTTGGAAGTGGAATTTTTTCTTGGGCTTCTGTTAAACATGATAGTGTGGCATTGTCCACAGCAGAGGCCGTGAGTGCTTATGAAGCTACTGCTCAGGCTAAGTGGCTTAGGTTTGTACTGGAGGACTTCAGAGAGGAACTAATGGAACATACTTTTATCTATTGTGACAACAGAGTTTCCATTGCTATGTCCAAGAACCCTGTTTTTCATTAGAGATCCATGCACATAAAAAGAAAGTATCACTTCATCAGGGGAGCAATACAAGCAGGGGAGATTGATCTAATTTACTGCAGATCAGAGGAACATCTAGCAGATGTTTTCACTAAGGCCCTAGCTAAAGAACGATTTACCTATATAAGGGAAAAGCTTGGAGTGAAATCAATGAATTACTTGGAGAAGAGTGTTGGATTCTAAGCAATTACAGATTGCACTAAGATTGTGTGTGCATCATAGTGCAAGCACCATTGTGATTTTGCACTCAAGATGAGTGTGAGAATCTGTTATAAAAGATTGGCAATCAAAATGGATTGCTTGAAGGGCAAGAAGGACAAGCGTCTCATTCTCAAGAGTTTAGAACTAGCCTAATTTCTATTGGATGATTGCCATCTTAGTGATGTCATCTTGTAACTGTTTTTGTGCTAGTATCTAAACTAAATTCATGTAATTCAATCATAATGTGAAAAAGAAAAAAAATAAAGTTTCAGAGAATTTTCTGTCGATTGCTCATAGGCAATTTGTCAACACTTGGTGAGCACAAAAAAAAACAAATCTTCTTCCTCATCAAAACGAGTTTATTCACCAACAAAATCAGAAAGAAATACAAGTCCTAACAATCTAAATCTATTCCTATTCCCAATCGTTTACCGTGATTGAGTTCTAGAAGTTAGCTTGCTGCACCATCCAATCACACCTCGATCTGCTCTTGCATGTCACTGCCATGAGCTCCATCTTCATCGATTGAGTTGAAGTACCTACGAAACAAAGAAAAGAAAACGATTAAGAGAGAAGATGAAAGAAGCCAATAATTAAAGCCTCGATCCATCCAGGCATCATCACTTTCGGAAACATGTGTCATGGAAGTCGAATGTTCGCTTCTACCAAGGTCAGTCGCATTGATTTTGATAGGGAATTACCTGATGAGGTTAGAGCTGCAATTGTGAATGGATTGAAGAGTCCTCCTCAATTGCTCATGCAATTATTTCAAAAACGTAGGTTGAAATCTCTCATTTCTAGAGAATAGAGAAATACATTAATTTTTTTATTGAAGAGTCAATTTTTACTGAAATCTCTAATTTATAGAAAATTAGAGATTGAAGAGTCCTCCAGGTTCGAGCGTGAAGCATTTTCTTCCTTCTGGAGAAGAAGGTTGGCCCGCGACGAAGGGGAGGTGCGGCAACAATTGGTTATCTGCGAGGGTGCACGTAAGGAGGGAGACGAATGTTCTGGATTAAAATGATTTTTTATTTATTATTTAAAAAGTTTTATTTCGTTTTTTTAATTATTAATAATTAATGTGTCAGCAAGATATAGTTGTAGAAATTGATCATTTTATCCTTCAATTTAACTGTGGAATACGTTTTTAATTTCTCGACTTTTAATATTAGCCCAAGTATTTTGTTTTTGTATAATTAATTAAGATGGAAAATCAAAATCCAAACTTTTTATTTATTTTTCTCAATATAATATATGTTCCCCGCCAAGTAGCAAAATGGAATCTGGAAAATATTGTTATTAATGTGTTGGTGGTGACTGGTGAATGATGATCGATCGATCTGGTCGTTCTAAAGATCTCAAACATTCTGAAAGTATCAAATTTGGTGGGCGCTTTTTGGCACAAGCACTATAGCTAATCAGCGTACTAATTAATAATTAAGCATAGCTGTAAACAACTAATTTTCTTATTTTCTGACCAGCAATACAGTCACTTTATTGAAATAATATTATAATTAATTGGATTTGAAAATAATGGTGTACTCAACCTCCAAAAGTGCTCTATAGTATATGAATATTTTGGAGATCTTTGTCCAAATCTAAGGCCCCAACTTTACAGGTTCATCGATCTCCAGATATTCAGTGGCTTAACACATGTGGAGGAGGGCTTGATTGCCTTCAAGGCTTGAAGCCAATGAGAGTGAAGCATGTGGAATTGTGGATTGGCTACATGCCATGCTGCTAGTGGTGAGCTGCTACAACTTGCCTGTGGTGGCCACTGGCCAATGAGATGAGACCGATCGATGCATGTGGATTGTGGAGTGGACATAAATTAAGAAGAAGGTGCATGATGGTGGCATGGGTAGTTTGGGATCAAATCTCGGATAACGGGATGTTCTTGCTACGTAACATTGCAAAATATATGGAGTAGTTGAAGTAAAACAAACACAAAATGTGTAAGAAATAAAAATCTTCACCAAATTAATGATTAATTTGGACACAAGTCAATTTTTACTTTATATAATGATATTAAAGGAGGGTGATTCTCGTCTTTTATTAAAGTCGTGTCCAAAAGGAACCACTAGTTATAAAGTGGGAGAAATACTACTGAATTATAATATGAATAGCTTAATAAATTTATTTCTAATTAGCTATATTAAATTTTTTTTTGGTGAAAACCAAAGTCTCCCTTGCGCGTAGGCGCGAGGACTAACCATCAAATCGCGTAGGACTCCGATACGGGGAGAGTTCTCTCTAATGTTGACTACTATATTCACAAAGCTCGAACTCGATACCTTACTTAAGGAGAACGAGGACTTTTCCACTTAAACTACAAATCATTGGTTTAAATTACTTTATATACGCTATACTTTGACTCACCTAGGCCTTCATTTCTTTATAAAAATGAATGAAACTATGTACTTTAGTTGGCCTTTTAACTTATATACAATGTCTAATGTTTTCTTATAGAGAAGACGAGAAATAAATTCTTAATTTTATTTTTTTATATATTTCAATTGGAAGTTAGGGTTGATATGAAATCCTAAAATTGATGGAAAAAAATTAACTAATTTGAGGCTAAAAATATATATTTCAAACTGATTAATCTTACGTTCTATCAATTCAACAAAAATTAGAGTAAAAATAAAATAAAAATAAAGTTGAAATGAAGTTTTCACAATCCGTCTTACCAAATATACAGGTGCAAAGGTTTCTAATTGTTTCTATAAAAAAAAAAAAAAAAGGTTAGGTCAATGGGGATGGACTCAGACGATGGATGGATCTATATATGTACATATATGCTACGTGTGTACGTGCGTCCATGTGTGAGTGTGGATATGGGTCCCAATAAGCACTCAAAGATCCTTTCATTTCCTCCGACCTTCTTCCCTCTCCAGCTCTCCTTCATAGTCACCACCTTATAAAACACCCCCACCTCTAGCTCTCACCATGAGTCTCATTGCCAGCTAGAGCTAATTAATTAAGCATTTTAAGCAACTACATTTAATAATAATCTCCACTTAATTGCTCCTACTTTGGCTCAAGTGAAATGGAGAACGCAGATTACGAGTGTCCTCTCCGTGTCGAAATTCCGACCTCGAAACCATTTTTCAAGGCGCTGAATCATCTCTAAAAGAGACCTTCTTCCCCGATGACCCTTTCAGGCAATTCAAGAACAAACCCACCTCTAAAAAAGTTGTTATTGGGTTGCAATACTTTGTGCCCATCTTGGAGTGGGCCCCTCGCTACCCTTTCGACTCCTTCAAGTCCGATCTCATCGCCGGAATCACCATTGCCAGTCTGGCAGTTCCTCAAGGGATCAGCAACGCCAACTTGGCCAACTTGCCCCCAATCATCGGTCTCTGTAAGTGTAAGTATATCTATGCTTATGCACGTTGTTAGACTATAACATCAATAATATAAATGTTTTTTATATTAATGTAGATTCCAGCTTTGTGCCTCCATTGGTGTATGCCATGTTGAGAATTTCCAAGGATTTGGCGGTGGGGACGGTGGCGGTTGCGTCACTTCTCATATCGTCGATGTTGGGGAAGGTGGTTAGCCTTACTGAAAACCCTAAGCTCTATGTCCAGTTGGCTCTCCCCTCTACCTTCTTTGCTGGAGTTTTTCAGGCTTCGCTTGGCTTCTTAAGGTATTGTAGCTTAACTCGTTAACATATGGTATCAATTTAATAATTATGCCCAAATTAAAAGATTTATTTTGTTCAAAAAGATTTAATTTTTGTGAGATATGATCGATGATTATGATGTACTTGTAGGTTTGATTAATTAAATTTGGAATTTTCAGGCTTGAGTTTGTGGTGGACTTTCTGTCTCATGCAACAATAGTGGGTTTCATGGGTGGAGCAGCCACTGTAGTGTGTCTTCAGCAGCTTAAAGGGATTCTTGGCTTGATTCATTTAACTCATGAGACCGATCTTATATTTGTCCAATCCCACCAGGTACATAAATACACCTACTTTTAATCAAATTGGGTAAAGAATAATATTTCATTCTCTTGTATCTTTTGTATAAAAATAGGAAGGTTATATATATAGTGTAGGAAACTATTCTAGGAATGTAAGTCTGAGCCTATAATCTTGCAGAATCAAATAGTTGACTTAGACTAATTAGGAATATACAGCTCATTGACACTCCCCCTGAAGTTGGAGCATATAAGTCATCAATGCCCAACTTGCTAAGTGAGCTGTGAAATACTCGGCCGGCGACTACTTTGGTGAGAACATCTGCAAGTTGATCTTTGGATTTAACACATGATACCTCAATGATCTTTGCCTCGAGTTTCTCCTTGATGAAATGTCTGTCAACTTCAACATGCTTGGTTCTATCATGTTGCACTGGATTATGTGCAATGTCTATTGCAGCTTTGTTGTCACAATTTAGTTGCATGGCATGTTTGGGTTTGAACCCCAATTCCCCCAACAAATTCCTTATCCATAGTAGCTCACACACTCCGTGTGCCATACCTCGATATTCTGCTTCAGCACTTGATCTTGATTGTAACGACCAGTCCCGAATTCCAGGATTTGATTAGTGAGGTTAATCGGTGATTAGTTGGGCGAAATCGGACAAACAATGCAAAATGACCGTTTTGCCCTTGGGCGTGGGCAAAACGTTGACTTTTCATTCAGACGGTCAATTGGACTTTGACCGATGACCGTGACATAGTTCAGGACGTCACGAGTTCATAGACAGGTGGCACGTTCATTTCCGACATTCGAGGAAGAAGTTATGACGTTCGAAAGTTTAAGGGCATTTTGGTAATTTTGGTTAAAAGGGGCAAAATGTTGACTTTTGGACTGGGAGGTCCGATGCCCGAGGGCCAAAGACTGTTACATAGATCGGGATGATACGAATCCGTAGACAGGCGGCATGTCGAAATCGGACTTCGAACGGGAATGTTATAGGTCACAGAAGTTAGGTTCACTATGCACGTACTTTGAGGCGATGATGATTTGTCTTATTTCTGATTGGGCAGATATTTTAGTGGGACCTATGGATGAGTGACAAGTGTCACTCATCCCATTAGCCAATCCCCTAAAAAGTGGATCTAACATATTTAAATAGTATTATAATTATTATTTTATAATTTCCATTTATAACATCTTAAATCCTAGCCGCCCATCCTATCACCTAATCAATCCTCACCATCCATTTCTTTTCCTCTTTTCTGATCAGTATCATCATCAGCCATCTCTCTCTCCCTTATTTCATCATAAACCGTGCACGACCACCATTACACTTTCTTCTTCTTTTCTTTCAAAACCCAAAACCACACATACATCACCACCCTAACTCATGTTCATCTATGCTTGTGTGTGACCGTGAGAGAGTGACTAACCTGAGGGACTGAGGACACGACAGCCAGAGCCACGACGGCGGTTCACCGCGGAGGTAAGTAAAACCCGTGAGTTCGAATTTTAGAAACTAGGCTTTGGTCGTGGTTTGAGCTCCTTTGTAACTCTATTATGGATTAGGGACAAGGAAAAGATGTTTGGGATTGATTTTGAGGAGAATGGACGCGTGGGACGGCTGGAAACAGTGGAGGGAGGTCGTGGTTACTGTGCATCAATCTATGGTGAGTGTTAAGCTTAGTTTTCGTGGTTGTCAATTCATAAAAGGGTTGCTGGAGATTAAAGGATAACCTAGGTGGAATTAGGATTGAAAATGACTGAGTATTGGCTGAGAACCGGTCGGACCGGAAAAACCAGTGGACCGGGTCTGCTGGAGGACAGGGAAGGTGAATAGTGCCCGCGCGTGGGCTTCACGCGTAGGAACTTCATTGGGTACGTGGGGGCGTGTGAACAGTAATTTGGGAATGTTTTCAACACGTGAATCTATTCGATGTAACAAACATTTTGGGACTGGTTTCGTGTCGATCAGACACCGTCTCGATAATGTTCGGGGCATCGGAAGGTTTAGGTTCGAGATTTAAAATAGTTAAAAATTCCGGAAAATTACAGGGCTTTAGTGGGAGGTTAATAAGGTAGTTAGTAACCTTCTATTACGATTTGGAAAGGTTTGGGAGTCCCGGTGATAGTGGCGAGGCCCGGGAAGGCCTATTGCACGCATATCGAGGCGCAGCGTTGGACGGTCTGTGAGTGGACTTTGGTTTTATAAATCTTATGCATGCATAACTATTTTATATGTATTATGATTATGATTATATGATTTTGATTTGGATATTGGTGAATTATATGGTTTCACGCATTTAGAGACGATCTACGTGCTTGCACGTAAATCGAGGTTTTCGATTTTACTCCGATTTTCCGTACTTATGGTTTTGGAAATAGTTTAATGAAATGGTTTTGAAATTGGAAAGATGAACTCGGGCATGAGGCCCAACTGTTTTTGAAACCTCGGACTTGGAGTACATTTGAGTTACGTAATCGGGCGGGAGGCCCAGTTGCTTTATGAAATCGGGCCGGGGGCCCAGTTAATTATGAAATCGGGCTGAGACCCATTTGAGTTATATAATCGGGCCAGGGGCCCAGTTGATTTACTAAATCGGGTCAGGGGCCCAGTTGATTTACGAAATCGGGCCGTGGGCCCAGTTGGTTTACGAAATCGGGCATGAGGCCCAGTTGGTTTATAAATGTGATTTCGGGTTGGAGACTGTTGATACCATATCGACCGACCACCCTAGCACAGGTCCCACCAGGACAGGAAGGCCGCCGACCGATCGCCTGATCGGCACCCTCACGGCCCACGGCCCGCCGACCGGCACCGCACTGCAGGCCCGCCATTCGGCACCTGACAGTGAACAGACGACAGCTGGCTGCGACAGTCACCTAACCAACTCTGTCACACCAACTCCTTGACGGAGGCAGGTTGGGACTCCAGCTGGCGCCTCCTCCGGATATCCAGGGCTTGTCAGGCGGCTCCCAGCCATCAAGCACCACCTGCTCCCGAAACAGTAGCCCACCTACCGCAGTTATGGCTACTATAAATACCCCGAAACCCTTCACAAAGGTAGGACACTAAGAACCGATCCAGAGCACTGTATTTATTTGCCTCTCGGCACTCAGATACTAACTTAGGCATCGGAGCCCCTTCGGCCGGCACCACACCGGTGTCTAGTCCTTGCAGGATACTCGCCGAACGGCCACGCCCCAGCGGACCCGAAACACCACGCGGCTGGTCCCAGAACCCCCAGCGGGTCTCATCGTGTTGGTCATTTCAGGATCAAACAGAGACCCTAAATGGATTTGAATAAATGGTTTTGGATTTGAGAAATCAGATGTTTGGACTTGTGATGGTTTTATGGAAATTCCGGGCAGGGCCCTTGAGATGTTTTGAAATGATTGATAAACTGTTTTCCACAAACCATCTTGATACGAGGATATGTGGATGGTCTCCTCCAGGTGTCTGGGACACTGGGGATGTAACACCCCGAAAATTCGAGGATTATAATATTGTAATTTAATGTATGAATTGGCGTTTTTACCCTTATGAATGGTATGGCCAAATTGTTGACTTTTTGATTGGTGGGTCAAATGGACTTTGACCAATGACCGTGACGTAGTTCGGGACGTCACGAGTCCATAGACAAGTGGCACGTCCAATTCGGACGATCAGGGAAAAAGTTATGACTATCGGAAGTTCAGGGGCATTACCGTAATTTGGACTTTTGGGGCGAAAATGTTGAATTTTCGTTTGGCAACTAATTTTCACATGACTCAAGGACCGTTAGGTAGGTCTCGATGTCCTGAGTCTGTAGAAAGGCGGCACGCCGAAATCGGACTTCGTATGGCTGAGTTACGGGTCTAGAAAGTGAGGGGCAGTTTGGTAATTATTTGAACCAGGGGCATTTTGGTCTTTTTGCCCTCGTTACTGTAGCAACCGCAGGGCAACCGTGGACGGCACCACCATGTGCGGTGGTTCAGTGTGCAATTGTTTATGCAATTGTGTGCTAGAAAGAAAGGGCTGTCTATTGCTTTAGAACGTGGGCTGAACCATCCACCCTACACTGTCGAATTGATTAATGGGATTCGAAGCTTTTTCGGGGAACAAAATTCAGTGGACAGTGAGGCTTCCACGAGCCTCTGGGACAGCTTGAGATGTTTTAAAACTGATTAATTAATGGGTAAGCTTCATTCTGCTGTTGAAGGAACTGGAAATTGGAGAGGAAAACCAGAGAAACCATTTCGAGGAAAATTGGAGGGAAAATCGGGTTTTGATTTCTGGTGATTGTTGGACCAAACCAAGGCCTGGTTTAGTCTTCTGGGAGTGTTTGGAACTCAACCACATTGGAATCGAAGGCCATCAGCCACAGGTGAGCTGGGACTGTGACTGCCGTGTTCAGAGAAATTTCAGAGGTTTGGACGACTACTTCCAGGTGAGTGTTGGTTCAATTGATTGTGTTTTCCAGTTCGTTTTGATACTATGATGCTTCCTGTAAGGTTAATTTGATTATGGTTTGGAAACCAGTGAGTTGGGGTTTGGTTGATCACGGGTCGAATGGCCAGTTAATGGACCTGTCGAGGCAAATTAATGACACAAAACTTAAATTGGAAGAATAATAAACATGTTAGGATCAAATTGGATTGAAATCGAGTAGGAATTGATGGGTAATCAACCGAGTCAAGCCGCGGGTGGCAGGCCCGTATTATAGACAAACGGGTGAAGGTGGTGACACTGTAGCTACAGTGTTAGGCGCGTGACTTTCAGGCGCAACCACTTTGGGCGGCGTGTGAGGGCGTGTTGGACCTTATCTCTGATCACGATCAACATGACTTTTGTTCCTCTCATCATTCTAAACATTTTTGATGAATTAACCATGTTGATCTGAGATAGTTTGGGAGGGTCAATTTAGGGCCGGTTGTCTTGGGAAACTTGTTGGACGGGTTCCCCGAGTCGGTTTCTGTTTCGGACTTTTTGGTTAAATGGTTAAGACTTGTAGTGACCCTTACGTGTGATTTGGACTGACAGGAATTGTACGATAATCCCGGTACAAGTTCGTATGCGCAGGTTCACCGCGGGATCGTGCTGTGAGTGGGCCCGATTTCATTAAACACTTGCATGCTTAAATGTTTTCCGATTTACTTATATGTTCACATGCTGGAATCACGAAATGGTTTTGATGATATTGAAATTATGGTTATGGTACGTTTCACGGTATTTGGGTTTGAAACCCGTCTGATGAAACTTAACGATCGGTTTGGATTTTATCTATGTATATATATATATGTTTTGCATGTGGATATCAATAAAATGTATTTGGTACTGCACTGTATAGATCTATTCTTATGATACTGTCTCCTCCGGACGTGGTACCCCGGAGTGGTCATGGCGCATTGCCTGCGAGGAGTCATTCTACGGAGAAACCGGACCGTAAAATGACTCAGGAGCAGGATTGCTATTTGACGTCAGGGAAGTCGAGTGTCTAGGATGCTAGGTATTTAAAATGCCATACCTGGACAGGGTTCGGGGATTGGACTCGGAATTGAGACCCGAGTGGCACGCGTAGCCTTAAGACTATGACCTTATTGGACGTCAGGGACGTCAGACATCGGGGATGTCAGGATTGGAGTGTATAGTGCAGTGGATAAAATTATGTTATGGTTTTATTACATGCCTTATGGTTCATATTATATGATTTATGGTTTAAAATTCTGATGCATGCATGTTTGGAAAACGGAGGGGTAAATTATATGTTTTACTTATTAAACGGTTTTATAAACTTGAGTTTCGGCCCACTCACCCTTAATGTTTTGGTAACCCCTCTAGGTCGTGCTACTGAGGTAGAGGAGGAACCTGAGGCTGAGGCATAGATCTACTTCTGCGTACCTGAACCCCTGTTGGGTGGTTTACCCGCAGGTTTATTTTAGAGTCGTGCTTGCAACTTGTAATTTTGGATTTCATCCCTTGTCTGACATCTGTTTAATCGGATTTGATGTATAACTTTAATTTGGTTATTTATGCATTTGATTGTTGAGGTTAAAATTGGTATGTATTTTGGGTGTCAGACGGGAGCAGGGCACGTCCCCATGTGATCCCAGGGAGGATCGGGGCGGGTCCTGTCAGCTTGTTATCAGAGCACTAGGTTGTGGTCAGCATGCTAGACTGGCAATTAGTACTAGTTACTTCTCGAGTTTAAGGATAATGTTAACTGATCTATGCCTCTTGACAGTTGGTTATGCCTCCAAGGAGGATTCCTCATACACGAACTGACGAGGATCTGGACAAGGAAATGGAATGCGCAAGCATTGAGCGGGCTCAGCGTTTGGGAGCCACACCTTTCAGCGGGGGATCAAACCCCAAAGATGCTCATGATTGGATCACCAAATGGGAAAGGATCTTCACGATGATGCACTGCCCTTCGGGCGAACGGGTGACCTTGGCGGCCTTCTTACTAGAAGGAGGAGCCTACCAGTGGTGGCACGGCCTTGAAATGTCTGGATGGTCTGTCCATACCACTACTTGGGAAGTTTTCCGTTTTCGATTTCTGGACCAGTACTACCCGCGATCGTTTCGCGCGACACGGGAGGCTGAGTTCCTGCGGCTGGAGCAGGGGGATATGTCCGTTGCGGACTACGAGCAGACTTTCAAAAAACTATCCCGGTTCGCTGCATCATTAGTGAGCACGGAGGAGGACAAATGCCAAAGGTTTGAGCTTGGACTCCGAGGGGAGATCCGGGCAAGTGTGACTGCTGCTACTCATGCTTCTCTGAGAGATATGGTCGACGCTGCGGTGCGTGTCGAGGCCAGTCTTGCGGCACACCAGACACGACAGCCTTCGGGCGAGGGCCGACGTCAGGATCGCCCACACCGTGGGCCATCAGGCCAGAAGAACAACAAGGGAGGGGGCTATAGGGGAGCACCCTCATCCTTCAAGGGTCGTGGCTGGTCAGGTCGACGCGGAGGCTCTCAGGGCAGAGGATCTGGATACAACTCTGGGCAGCGTTCATCTAGGAGCGGTGCTTCTGGTGGGCATTCGGACAGGCCGAGGCCAGTAACCTGTTTTGCTTGCGGAGAGGAGGGCCACTATGCCTGTGATGGCCCGCTGTTGTCCAAGAGCAACGACGCTGGGGGCTCTAGTGTGGTGCAGAGCACGGCTTCCCGCACTAATGGAGGTCGAGGTCAGGGAGGTGACCGTGGTGCTGGGCATGGCGCGCGCGGGCGCGGACGGAATGGAGGGCCTAGGGCTCAAGTGTTTACAATGACCCAGTAGCAGGCGAGGACAGCCCCAGGCGTGGTTACAGGTACACTACATATCTTAAACCATCTTGTACGTGTATTGATGGATGCGGGGGCTACACATTCTTTTATTTCGAAGAGTTGTGCTGGTATGCTTGATTGTGTGGTATCAGCCTTAGATTGCGAAATGGGTGTTGGCACCCCGATGGGCATCGTGTACCTTGTGAATCAGGTGATTCGGAGGTGCCCGGTGAGAATTGAGGATGTGGATTTGCTAGCAGACTTGATTATTCTGGATATCCACGACTTCGATGTAATTTTGGGAATGGATTAGCTATCGAAGCATAGGTCGCTCATCGATTGTTGTAGTAGGCAAGTGATTCTGCGGAGCCCGGGTTTGCCGGAGGTTATCTTTCAGGGGGAGCGAGACGGTTCGCCTCCTGAAGTGATTTCTTCACTTACTGCTACCAAACTTCTACGGAAGGGATGCCAGGGTTATCTGGCACATGTCGTGTCGGAACAGGTTGATCATCCGGGTATCGACGGGATACCAGTGGTACGTGAGTTTCCGGACGTGTTCCCGGAAGACTTACCTGGATTACCGCCATCGCAGGAGATCGAGTTTACGATTGAACTACTCCCTGATACCCGACCCATATCCCAGGCACCATACCGGATGGCGCCAGTCGAGTTACGAGAACTCAAAACTCAATTGCAGGAGTTGGTGGATTTGGGATACGTCCGACCGAGCACTTCACCGTGGGGAGCACCGGTGTTGTTCGTAAAGAAGAAGGAATGGAGTCTCCGTTTGTGCATTGACTATCGGCAACTCAACAGGGTGACACTGAGGAACCAGTATCCTCTACCCAGAATCGATGACCTTTTTGACAAGTTGCGGGGAGCACAGTGCTTCTCGAAGATTGATTTGCGGTCTGGGTATCACCAATTGAGGATTTCGGAGGAGGATATTCTGAAAACTGCTTTTCGAACCCGTTACGGACACTACGAGTTCCTTGTTATGCCTTTTGGTTTGACGAATGCTCCAGCAGCATTCATGGATCTGATGAACCGGGTTTTTCGACCCTACTTGGATAAGTTCGTGATTGTGTTCATTGATGATATCTTGGTGTACTCGAGGAGTGCCCGAGCACATGAGGAACATCTACGGTTAGTGTTGGAGAAACTGAGACAGGAACAGTTGTACGCCAAGCTGAGCAAGTGTCAGTTTTGGCTGAGCAGTATTGGTTTTCTGGGACATGTGATATCAACGGATGAGATTAGCGTGGATCCCCAGAAAACGGAAGTGGTGACCAACTGGGCTAGACCGACAACAGTAACGGAGGTGCGGAGTTTTGTCGGGTTAGCAGGTTACTACCAGAGATTCGTGGAGGGTTTCTCCAAAATTGCTGCACCATTGACTCGTCTGACTCGGAAGGGAGTGAAGTTTATTTGGGACGAGCAGTGTGATCGGAGTTTTCAAGAGTTGAAGGATCGATTGACCACTGCACCTGTCCTTGCATTGCCGGATGACAGTGGAGAATTTGTGGTCTTTAGTGACGCATCACTACAAGGGTTGGGCTGCGTGTTGATGCAAACTGGAAAGGTTATCGCCTACGCATCCCGGCAGCTAAAGGCTCATGAGTTGAACTACCCTACCCATGATTTGGAGTTGGCAGCGGTGGTTCATGCCCTAAAAATCTGGAGACATTACCTATTCGGTGCAACGTGCCGGATATACACCGACCACCAGAGCCTAAAGTACATATTCACTCAGAAGGAGCTTAACATGAGACAACGAAGATGGTTGGAACTGCTGAAGGATTATGACTGTACAATTGAGTACCATCCGGGAAAGGCCAATGTAGTGGCAGATGCACTCAGCAGGAAGTCAGCGGGATCTGTTGCACACCTAGGGATGGTGTATCTTCCTTTGCTGGTGGAACTCCGGAAGGCGGGAGTTATTTTGGATACAGATGAGCATGGAGCTTTGTTGGCCAGCTTTCATGTACGACCAGTGCTGATTGATCGGATTATCGAAGCACAACTTCAAGATCCGATACTCTGTGTTTACAGGATTGAGGTCGATGCGGATGGGAGACAGGATTTTACCATCCGGGATGATGGAGCACTTGTGATGTTGGGTCGTTTGTGTGTACCTGCAGTGGCAGAGTTACGGGCCGAGATTCTTGAGGAGGCCCATAGTTAGGCTTATGCTATGTATCCGGGAGGTACAAAGATGTACCGTACCCTCCGGAACCATTATTGGTGGCCAGGAATGAAGAAGGATATTGCAGAGTTCGTGAGCAAATGCTTAACCGGTCAGCGGGTTAAGGCGGAACGGCAAAGACCTTATGGGGCTATGCATCCACTTCCGATTCCCGAGTGGAAGTGGGATCACATCACCATGGACTTCGTCTTTAAGTTACCAAGGACTCAGAGTCGAGTTGACGGAGTATGGGTGATTGTGGATCGGCTAACCAAGTCAGCCCATTTTCTGCCAGTTCAGGAGACTTATAAACCTAACCGACTGGCTCAATTGTTCGTGAAAGAAATCATACGATTGCATGGTACGCCGGAATCGATCGTGTCTGACCGTGATCCGCGTTTCACTTCCAGGTTCTGGCGGAGTTTGCAAGCTACTTTGGGAACAACCCTACGTTTCAGTACAGCGTTCCATCCACAAACCGATGGACAGTCTGAACGGACCATTCAGACCTTAGAGGACATGATGAGGTCATGTGTGCTACAGTTTCAGGACTCTTGGGATACTCATTTGCCATTGATGGAATTCGCTTACAACAACAGCTATCAGACAAGCATCGGGATGGCACCTTATGAGGCACTGTATGGTCGACAGTGCAGGACACCTATATGCTGGATGGAGATCGGGGAACGAGCAGCTGTAGGGCCAGAATTGATGGACTTAACCCTGGAGGCTGTTCGAATTATCAAGGAGAGATTGAAGGCGGCATAGGATCGCCAAAAGAGTTATGCCGATCGACGGATTCGAGACTTGGAATTTGAAGTGGGAGATTTCGTCTTCCTGAAGTTATCTCCGTGGAAAGGGATTATCCGTTTTGGTCGACGGGGGAAACTGAGTCCGCGTTTTATCGGACCATATGAGATCGTGGAGAGGATTGGCAGGGTTGCATACAGATTGGTACTACCTCCAGAACTTTCTAGAGTTCACGATGTTTTCCACGTATCGATGCTGCGGAAGTACGTACATGATGCTTTTCATGTACTAGAGGATCAACCAATCGAACTCCGACGGTATTTGAGCTTTGAGGAACAACCAGTGCAGATTTTAGATTGGAAGGACAAGGTACTACGTCGAAAGACTATCCATCTCGTGAAGATTCTCTGGAGAAACCAGAGTGTGGAAGAAGCCACATGGGAGCCTGAGGCTCATATGCGAGAACAATTTCCTCATTTATTTCTTTGAAATTTCGGGACGAAATTTCTTAAGAGGGGAAGGTTGTAACACCCCGGAAATTCGAGGATTATAATATTATAATTTAATGTATGAATTGACGTTTTTACCCTTATGAATGGTATGGCCAAATTGTTGACTTTTTGATTGATGGGTCAAATGGACTTTGACCAATGACCGTGACGTAGTTCGGGACGTCACGAGTCCATAGACAGGTGGCAAGTCCAATTCGGACGATCAGGGAAAAAGTTATGACTATCGGAAGTTCAGGGGCATTACCGTAATTTGGACTTTTGGGGCGAAAATGTTGAATTTTCGTTTGGCAACTAATTTTCACATGACTCAAGGACCGTTAGGTAGGTCTCAATGTCCCGAGTCCGTAGACAGGTGGCACGCCGAAATTGGACTTCGTATGGCTGAGTTACGGGTCTAGAAAGTGAGGGGCAGTTTGGTAATTATTTGAACCAGGCGCATTTTGGTCTTTTTTCCTTGGTTACTGTAGCAACTGCGGGGGAACCGTGGACGGCACCACCATGTGCGGTGATTCAGTGTGCAATTGTTTATGCAATTGTGTGCTGGAAAGAAAGGGCTGTCTATTGCTTTAGAACGTGGGCTGAACCATCCACCCTACACTGTCGAATTGATTAATGGGATTCGAAGATTTTTCAGGGAACAAAATTCAGTGGACAGTGAGGCTTCCACGAGCCTCTGGGACAGCTTGAGATGTTTTAAAACTGATTAAGTAATGGGTAAGCTTCATTCTGCTGTTGAAGGAACTGGAAATTGGAGAGGAAAACCAGAGAAACCATTTCGGGGAAAATTGGAGGGAAAATCGGGTTTTGATTTCTGGTGATTGTTGGACCAAACCAAGGCCTGGTTTAGTCTTCTGGGAGTGTTTGGAACTCAACCACATCGGAATCGAAGGCCATCATCCACGGGTGAGCTGGGACTGTGACTGCCGAAATTTCAGAGGTTTGGACGACTACTTCCATGTGAGTGTTGGTTCAATTGATTGTGTTTTCCAGTTCGTTTTGATACTATGATGCTTCCTGTAAGGTTAATTTGATTATGGTTTGGAAACCAGTGAGTTGGGGTGATCAACCCGTTTGGTTAATCACGGGTCGAATGGCCAGTTAATGGACCTGTCCAGGCAAATTAATGACACGGAACTTAAATTGGAAGAATAATAAACATGTTAGGATCAAATTGGATTGAAATCGAGTAGGAATTGATGGGTAATCAACCGGGTCAAGCCGCGGGTGGCAGGCCCGTATTACAGACAAACGGGTGAAGGTGGTGACACTGTAGCTACAGTGTCAGGCGCGTGACTTTCACGCGCAGCCACTTTGGGCAGGCTGTGAGGGCACGTTGGACCTTATCTCTGATCACGATCAACATGACTTTTTTTCCTCTCATCATTCTGAACATTTTTGATAAATTAACCATGTTGATCTGAGATAGTTTGGGAGGGTCAATTTAGGGCCGGTTGTCTCGGGAAACGTGTTGGACGGGTTCCCCGAGCCGGTTTCTGTTTCGGACTTTTGGTTAAATGGTTAAGACTTGTAGTGACCCTTACGTGTGATTTGGACTGACAGGAATTGTACGATAATCTCGATACAAGTTCGTACGCGCAGGTTCACCGCGAGATCATACTGTGAGTGGGCCCGATTTCATTAAACACTTGCATGCTTAAATGTTTTCCGATTTACTTATATGTTCACATGCTGGAATCACGAAATGGTTTTGATGATATTGAAATTATGGTTCTGGTACATTTCATGGTATTTGGGTTTGAAACCCGTCTGATGAAACTTAACGATCGGCTTGGATTTTATCTATGTATATATATATATATATATGTTTTGCATGTGGATATCAATAAAATGTATTTGGTACTGCACTGTATATATCCATTCTTATGATACTGTCTCCTCCGGACGTGGTACCCCGGAGTGTTCATAGCGCATTGCCTGCGAGGAGTCATTCTACGGAGAAACCGGACCGTAAAATGACTCAAGAGCAGGATTGCTATTTGACGTCAGGGACGTCGAGCGTCTAGGACGCTAGGCATTTAAAATTCCATACCTGGACAGGGTTCGGGGATTGGACTCGGAATTGAGACCCGAGTGGCACGCGTAGCCTTGAGACTATGACCTTATTGCACGTTAGGGACGTCAGACATCGGGGATGTTAGGATTGGAGTGTATAGTGCAGTGGCTAAAATTATGTTATGGTTTTATTACATGCCTTATGGTTCATATTATATGATTTATGGTTTAAAATTCTGATGCATGCATGTTTGGAAAACGGAGGGGTAAATTATATGTTTTACTTATTAAACGGTTTTATAAACTTGAGTTTCGGCCCACTCACCCTTAATGTTTTGGTAACCCCTCCAGGTCGTGCTACTGAGGTAGAGGAGGAACCTGAGGCTGAGGCATAGATCTACTTCTGCGTACCTGAACCCCTGCTGGGTGGTTTACCCGCAGGTTTATTTTAGAGTCGTGCTCGCAACTTGTAATTTTGGATTTCATCCCTTGTCTGACATCTGTTTAATCGGATTTGATGTATAACTTTAATTTGGTTATTTATGCATTTGATTGTTGAGGTTAAAATTGGTATGTATTTTGGGAGTTAGACGGGAGCAGGGCACGTCCCCATGTGGTCCCAGGGAGGATCGGGGCTGGTCCTGTCAGGGGAAGTCACGGTGCATTGCCTGCAAGGGGTCATTATACGGAGCTACCGGACCGTATAGTGACTCAGGAGTAGGAATGCTATGATTAGACATCTGGGATGTTAGAGATATGGACCCGGTGTGACCCCGGGCAGCACGCGTTTCTTATACCTTGAGATATGACGTTTAGGACGTCAAGCGTCTGGGACGCTAGGCATCTGGGATGCCCATGATGGTTTAAAAATGATTTTCTTGAATGGTATTTATGGTTATGGTTTTGGTCAGTGGCCCACTTGGAATTGGAATTTGGTTTTACGGTTTTGGGCTGAGTTCCCACTTGGTTTTGGATTTACGGATTTTGGGCTAAGACCTTAACGGCATATTTGAGTAAATTTTTTGAATTACGGATTTTCGATGCATGCATACGTTTTAATGAAGGGCATAAATATCTTTGTGAAATGTGTTTTATGAACTTATTTATTTTCGTCCACTCACAGCCTTTGTTGTTTTTAATGCCCTTCAGGTTTATCACGGATGCGACTGCAGCTGAGACCGGGACATCTCATGCCTCCTCCATCGATCCTTGCGCACTCTAGAAGCCCCGTTTGGGCAGTGACTTTAGGTTATCCCTTGTCTGACACTATGTGTCAGACGGGAGCATGGTACATCCCACGGTAATCCCGGGGGGATTGGGATGGGTCGTGTCAAGTGGTATCAGAGCGAGGTTGTTGCTATTCGGTAGTTCTTGTGGTACGCGCAGGTCGAGGATGTGATGTCTCTACATGGTCAGCCCGTTATCAACCTGATAGTAGGATGCCAAATTTATAGTTTTGGAATTGAATAGTGGATAGTGTATGGTTGGCCCGATACGCCGTGCGTTAGTGTGATTCGACCCAAGAGGGGTTATATGTTACAACTGGTATTGTGAGACTGTTGGTTCGGTCATGTGATGTTAGATTGTGGTGCTGCTGGGAGCAGCTGGGTTCGGGGAAACCTATTTGAGTAGTGATCGGGAAATGTGAACCGCAGATGAGTGTTGGTCTGAGAATGTAAACCCTAGTGGTGATTGCTAGTGTGAGGGATGTTAGTACATCGAGGTTAGCTGGTGACCTTAGTGGTGGAACCCCAATGAAGTTGATGGTAGGAGTGGATCGACGTCCATACGATGTCAGGACTGCGGGGTCGGTCAGATCGTGGATTGTATTACAGAGAGCGGTTAGGTTCAGAGGAACCCTAGGGTGTGATTGTGGAACCCTAGTTTATGATGGATTGAAAGGGTGAACCTTAGTTGTGATTGATGAACTAGTATTGTGAGTCCATAGTTGCTGAGGATTGGATGACTTCCGAAGTTGGGGTGGTCTGTCGAGTCGAACCCCAGATTGTGACTCGTGGATTGGAACTTATGCTGCGACGAGCGGCTGAGGTCGTGGATGACCATGTGGATGACTTTAGTGAGTCTAGTCAGGACTATGGAGATGGGTTAGCCGACACGAAGGGAGATGATGGAATTCGATCCACGAGTACGGTTTTGAAATAAGGTATGGAAGTCCGAGTTGGACTGAAAAATAGTGTGATGTGCGAATGCAGATTTTGATAGCGATGATTGTTGGTCAACAGTCAGATGGAGATGGCTGGTGATCGAGGGTGATTGATGTAGTTGTGGTAGTTGAGGATTGGGGAACATTCATGGAACGTTCAGTACCTTACTGTGGATTGTCAGAGTGGTGGTACCCATAGTTGTGGGGTACGAGAGAGGCAGAGTTCCTTTCACCCGAGTGGAGATGCAGAGTTGTTGCTCGGTATGAGTAACGACTTAGGGTTGCCTGATTCACACGCAGTGTGCTGGTGTCGGTGATTGTGATGACGATAAGCCATTAGTTGGGATATGACTCCGTTGTGATGGGCATATGTTCGGTATTTGAGATTTGGTAGTGGTTGAGTGATGGACTGGATGGGATCCAGCGGAGATTGTGATGTGTTGGGATAGGTCCCAACAGTTATGTGATGACAAGTGATGAATGGGTGAGAGAGGTAGGATTGAGACATGAGGAATCTTGGGATGACGCAGGGGATGTCATGAGAATTAGTGGATTTGGGGAGTTGTTGTCAACTCCGAGACTTGTGTGGTTTTATGTTTCTAGTATCCCCAGAGAGTACAAGGAAATTATTGAAATGAGAAAAGACGAGGAAAATCATTGGTGGTGTAGATAAGAGATTTTGAAATTGTGAATAAGTTGGAAACCCGAGAGTTGAACCTGTAAAGGTTGAGATATGAGAACGAGATGGTAATGAATTATGTCCTTTCGGATGTGCATAAACGGTTATGAACGGACATGCGGTCTGAATAATGGATTGATTGAGGACACGTGGTTGTCCAAGTGAGTTGAAGATTTGGGAAGTCCAGTTGTTGGACTTGACATCTCGTTGGAAATATGTCTATTCCCAACATGGTTGGAACTTCAGATTCAAAGAGAGTTGTGATTGAGGAGACGAGAGGAGTGCTCATTTCAGCATTGGTGATAGGTATTCTAGAGTCATTGGGGTGACTTCTCACTTTTCTGCTTGGTGGCGGACGATGCCGGGTTACTTGGTATGGTGGGTGTTGTGGCTTATGTTTGCACTCACATAGGATGGATGTGATGTCATCGTATGGATCATTCTTGATTTCTCTTAGGTAGAATGACAATGATCGATATGAGGTAATTGGAGGAGACCCGCAGTTTTGATGTGTTTCATTATTGACTGAATGATTAGATGTGAAAATAGTTGAGGAGTGTTGTGGCTGATAAATGATTTAAGAGGGTGTAAGACCATATGATCAGATTTCAGGTGGATTGTTAGCTAAGTAAGCAAGTGTGGATCCACCTAGGATCGCAATCACAACGAGGATCTGGATTGTGATGTTGTGGACATAGGGCATTGTGACGATCTAGGATCGTGATGTTACCAGTCGGGTGGCGTGGGGATGGATTTGAATTGTGATCTAGTTGATCAGGTTAGGTGAAGAACTTATTGCCCTGTCGTAAATAATTGGATATGTGAATGATGGGATTGGCTTCCTTTCGGAGTCAATCGAATATGATATGGTAATCGAGTGAGCGAGTATCCGATAGGTTCGGAGTTGGAGCGTCTCAGTAGACGTGAGTGAGATTAGATGCTCATTTGGCATGAATGGGTACGCCTTGGCGGGCGTGAGTCGGATTGGTACATTTTGGATGACGTGGTTGGGAGTAGACTTTGCGATGTTGGTCGAATGACCATGGGACTCATGATAGGTGATGAGTTAGAGTAATCAATTTGTCTAGTACGAGATTGGACAGATGAACCCCGGTATTAAATCGTGATTAACTATGAACTATGTAGTGGACTGGTTAGAGGATGGATGTACGTACCCTGTACGTTGTGCGAGAATCGATACTCGGTAGGCCGAGTGGTGCCTGGTGACGGTACATAAGATGTGCCAGTGGTATGTGGTTGAGCGTGTTGGTAGTCGGCTTAGTTCCGATACCATTGGATTAGTCGAGGACGTGGATAGGACATTGGATACTATCAAGTGGGTCATGGTATTTATGATGGGTCATGTTACACACCGAGCGAGAGCTGTTGGTGATTGTGTACTCAGGTTGAGTAAGTTGGTGGTTAGTGTAACCAAAAGTGAGTATAGTGTCAATTTCGACTGGTGACTGTCAAGTGGTGACAATTTGTCAGATGTTTCATTGTGTGTCAGGACCGGTCTCAAATCCCCAGGGATTAACGTGGGACCCGCCTGATCTCGTCTGACACGAAGTGCCAGACTAGGGAAAATTCCATCACTAGCCCTCGCTGGGGCTATCAGAGTGCGTCAGGATCGTAGGAGGAGGGGAGTGATGTCTCGTCTCTGCTACAGCCCGCATCCGCGATCAACCTGAAGGGCATTAAAACACGAAAACTGTGAGTGGACAAAAATAATCTTTTAATAAAAACATTTTCGCTTAAAGACATTTATGCCCTTCATAAAAGCATATGCATGCATTCAAAACCATTTATCAATTATTCATAAAAACCACGTGAAAATATTCTCAAAACCTTACAAGGGTTCATGCCCAGCCCCATAAACCGTCATGACCCATAAATCCATTTGGGTCCCCGACCCGAAATCACGACTCAAAACCCGTAGGTCAAATCAATAGGGACTCAGTCCAAATCATATCACGTGGGTCTCAGCCCAAAACCTTTCTCAGTGAAATACGAACACATAGAATACGGGGTCTCTGCCCCAAATCATTTCTAAAACATCGAATACGGGGTCTCCGCCCCAAATCACTTTTTGTAAAACCTCATACGTATCAACATACGTATAACCCATCCTAGGCACTTCCGGAGAAGATGCCAACTTTGGGCACACGACCCCTAGGGAACACATCCCCGATATAGTCACGATGACATCAATCTATCTAGTGTGCACACTACTCGGGGTCTCACTCGGAGTCTTCTCCCAGGGATCTCCATCAGGGAGGCTCAATATCTGGATCTAGTCCGAGCTCTCTCTCTCTGGATCTAGTCCGAGCTCTCTCTCTGGATCTAGTCCACATATCTCTCCGGAATCTGATCTGGGACCACAACAAGTAACCTCCAATCCTGGAACGGGAACCCTATGGGGATACCCACTCTGGTCTGTGGATCGTGACTCTCCAGGTCGACGCTGGAGGAGACCATATAAACATATGGAGGGTTCAATTCATTTTCAAACTCTTTCTTTCTCAAATCACTTTTCAACTGGGTCTCATACCCGATTCATTTCAACAGGATTCTTCGAATCCGATTCAAATTCCTTTCATAGGCCTCGGCCTAAATCCACAGTTCAACTGGGACTCGGGGCCGATTTCACAATCAACAGGGCCCTAAGCCCGAAACCATAAACCAATACGACCTCACGTTCTATTTCACAACCAACGGGGCCTTAAACCCCGATATCTCAACTAAATGGGTCTAGGCCCGATATCATAAATCAACGGGGCATCAAGCCCGATAGTACCACTAACTGGGCCTCAAACCCGAATCGTAAACCAACTGGACCCTCGGTCCAATCGTATGGCTCAAATGGACCCTAGGTCCGATTCCTCGTCAAATCAAATGGACTCCAAGTCTGAGAGTTTGTAAATCAAATGGGTCTCGTGCCCGATTTCATATTTCCAAATTCAAAACCAATTTATGAAACCCTCATTAAAAACCTAGCACGTATAAGCATCGTATAAAACCGGTAATCGCGAAGTACGTGCCAATACGTAAATCCTAGGCTACCACAAAAAATTGCACTCATGGCAACACAAAACATATATTAAAATAATTATAAAACATTTATGCATGCATCAAGTTCGAAAGAAGGGTCCACTCACAGACCATCTGAAGTCGCGCCTCGATACGCGTGCCAAAACCGTCTCCCGGGTCAATCATCGCCTCCGAGATTCCCAAACCTGTCCAAATTCATTTAGAGGGTTACTAACTAAAGCCCCGTAAATTTCTGGATTTTCTAACTATTTTTAAACTCGAACCTAAACCTTCGGACAACCCAAACTATATCGAAACGATGTCCGATTGACACGAAACCAGTCCCAAAATGTTCGTTACATTGAATAGATGAAATTACATGTTGGGACCACCCTCAATGGAGTGACCACACGCCTACACGCGCCCCTAGAAGAGACTGTACGTGCGCCTCACGCGCCAATGTGCAGTCTTCTTCAAGCTGCAGCGAACCGGCCGGTCCGGTTCTCTAGTTTTCCTGAACTGGTGTGACCGGTTTGGCTCTCTAGACCCCCCATTTTCGGTCCGTTTCTTCCCATTTCGATTCCATTATTCCTATTTCCTCAATTACTATCAATTCTAATCCCTAAACCTAAATTAAAACCATTAAAATCCATGGTTTGATTTTGAACCAAACGGTTCAATTTTTCCAAAATTCCCCCATGGCTTCCCAGCCGTCCAAAACTTCCCAAACCTTCTTAGAAACCTCCTAGAAACCTAATAACCATTTCCTAATCATCCAATACAGCCCATAATGACAAAATCGAAAATAAATAGGTTTTGGGTCTAACCGGGTATGTTCTCGAGTTCAAGGCCGCCATCCATGGCGGCGTGGCTTCCAGCCGGCCACCACCATCCCAGAATCCTCACTCACTCTCTGTCCTCTCAATCATGGTCATGTGGGGATGGGTTTTGGATTGGGGTCGAAATGGGAGATCGGGTTTGGTGGGGAAAATGGGAGAAATGGATCGATGCATGAATGTATAAGGGGTGGCCAGTGGATGGGTGACACCTGTCACTCATCCATTGATCCAATGACAAATATCTGGGTCCCACTTAGGACAAAACCCAAGCTGCCTCGAACTTCGTACAATAGTACCTTCGAATTTTCGTGAATCGTAACTTCTCCGTCGAACGTTCGAATTCGACTTGCTGCCTGTCTATGGATTCGTATCGTCCCGATCTACATACGGTCTTCGGCCCTCGACCGTTGGACCTCTCGGGTCAAAAGTCAACTTTTGGCTCATTTTCAACTAAATTACCAAAATGCCCTTGAACTTCCGAACATCATAACTTCTTCCTCGAATATCGGAATCGAGCGTGCCACCTGTCTATGAACTCGTGACGTCACGAACTATGTCACAGTCATCGGTCAAAGTCCATTTGACAGCCTGAACGAAAAGTCAATGATTTGCCCATTCTATGGGCAAAATCGTCATTTCGCCCGAACGTCCGCTAATCCTCGTCTAATCTTCGATTAGTCTTCGATTAGCGAGGCTAATCCGTCATTAATTCTTAATTAATCTTGTTAATTCGGGACGGGTCGTCACAAACTTCCCCCCTTAAAGAATTTCGTCCTCGAAATTCAAATCGACCCGATTCCACAACCAAAATTTGGAATCCAACTTTGTTCCTCGACTCAGATCGCTGCACTTACACGTGAATGCTCGTGTAGCAGTACACGTCAACACACATACCGTACTCATTGGTATCATCCTCGGTACATACCATCATCGGAGCCTCCAAAGCTCCAATTCATTTTCGACAACTACACGGCTGCTCGCGTGTCTCACTCGAGACAACATGTCGACACTCGTCGATCACGCCTGTTACTCACTTGAAAGGTCAGCCATACCAATCTGACATCTAAACGGCTTTTCAGTCTGACACTCTGACACATTCCATCTGACAGTCGTCAGGCTGAAAACGCATCCCCACTAAGGGCTATCACAGCGAAGCTGACATCCTGCTCAGCATCCGATCTAACAACACCCTACAAATTCTGCCATCACAATGGCACGAATCCCATCTCACAGGTCATCCTCAGACCTATGCCCAAACTGACTCTAACTGCTCGTACGAATCAACTCTCTCAATTTCCTATACCCAAACTGACTCTTCTGAGAGTCCCATCAATCCACATCAATCCGAACTTGTCGGATACCTATTAATCCGTAACCATCAGATGTCACAACCATCGTGACCAGCTGGCCACTCCTGGCTCCACTGCGCTTCGCTGCTCTACCCTGATCTCGACTCGCCCTCGAGTCCTCGTATCGTATCTCGCATCCCTCAGCGATATCACTTGTCATCTAGACTCACCTCGAGTCTCCAAACTCACTATCGGATCAAATCTGATCGTCCCTCATCTCCATCTAGAACTCTATCCAACTTATGACATAATCGTACTCTCGGGTACTCTCAACCCGACATACCAATTGATCGTGATCAATCCCATCATCGAACGTGCACAACACTCCAATGCACCTATACCACAACAATATCGGGGCGCCCCCTACCTACACAAGACTGCTCTCTGGCAACGTCCAACCACAAACTACCGTCTACACTCCAACCATGGTCCGGACCCCAACCGTCCGTCACCAGACGAACATCAGTCCAACACCTCGGACACTCACTCGTCACATCCCGTGACGCTAACCACCAACTACTCGTCAAGTCAATCAAATTGACCCACCACCTAGGTGTTCGGTTTTTACACCCTCTTGAACTCCTAGCTGTCATACCGTTCCTCGTCGTCCCACCTAGGGGACAAATCCAAGATGGTGACATCCATGTTTATCCCATGTCATCCTCTGACACTCAGCAACACCTACTAAAAACTCACACTCAATGACCTCGGTCGGTAGGCTAAACAGATCGCAACGTCTGTCGTGATCTGAAGCCAAATCTCTGCGTACTACCAAATCCGAAAAACCGACCCCTATGTCACAAGACGTTACTTACGTCATCCGTTCGCACCTGTAACTCACGTTTCACCTCAATATTTCTGAGTACACCCTCGCGACTCAATTTCACAGCACTGGGGAACTAGTCTCCATTACTGGGGAAACGGATCTCCGTCACAGAGGAAACTAATCTCCATCACTGAGGAAACTGGTCTCCATCACTGGGAAACTGGTCTCCATCACTGAGGAAACTGATCTCCATCACTGGGGAAACTGGTCTCCATACCAAGTACTCCCATACCTCGCATTGAGCCACTCGGGATCCTCTCTGTCCCACTCTTAACAACTACCTTCACAGAGGTAGCGTAGCAAGTATGCCAGCACCCAACATCAGAATCTCATTCTGTGATCGGACTCAACCGTCACTGAGTCGAATCCAGAATCACTGCTTGTACTGTGCGTCACTCACGCACCTCGTATCATCGTCACGACTGACGAATCCTATCGTCACAATCGTCACGGCAACCTGAGTCTATCCAACTCGATAAGACTCGATCACGTCCATCGATAGCAGCGTCTGCCACAACCTCGTACAGACCAATCTCAATCTCAGAAACACTCTGATACCGAGACTCCCAAACCATGCGGTAGACTCACCGCCTGTACCAACCACTCCACACGCAACATCCACCGATCGGTCCACCTCTGGATCCGATCACAAGTATCACACTCCTGGTAACTTTTCCAATCAATCACTAACCAGGGTTATCACAACCCCAGCTTCCCGCTGTAGCCCAACCATCCTGAGCGATCCATCGCTCTCGACTCTGAAGAGTCGTCGTACTCCAATACTGGTACCAAACCAGCCAATAACTACACTCTGAGGATCTCGTCCTCTCGTAACTCTACGGCTCTCAGTCGCTGGCCTTCACAAGAACTTGGCCATACTCCGGGTCCAATACAGCACAAGTGCTACACGTCGCAATCGTATCCTATCGTGTCACACCACAACTACTCTGGTATTTCTTGCCAGTCGACATCCCCCCGGGATTCGACACATCGAAACATGGAAAAACATGCCAATTAGAATCACACGTTCCTATTCCCAACTATGGTGACTGTAGTCGTACAAGGTCATCGTAAATTTGGCGACTCTGACCTCTGACCACCACTAGTATTAATCCGTACATCCTCTATCTGACACGACACTACCGTCGAGCGGTCACGACTCTCAAGTCGTCATACGGTCTCTGCTAATCTACTGGATCTTACTCACCAGTAACGTTACAGCTCTAAACCGTTGGATTCACACAAATACTGATCCTCCTCGGGATTCATTTCCTCAAAACACGTGGCATTCTATGCCAATTGAACCTTCAACGATCGTACCACTTGACAAACTTTATCTAACTAAGGTTCGATGCTACCAAAACCTCGTACTAATGCCCTAACTATCAGGTTGATGACGGGCTGTTACGACTTCAGAGACATCACATCCTCGACCTGCGCGTTCTCCACGCTCTGATACCAACTGGTATCAGAGTACCATGAGTATCAAATGAGCCTGCCTCGCTCTAATACCAACTTGCCAGGACCGGTCCCAAATCCCCCGGGATTA
The DNA here is from genome assembly GCA_032719365.1 of Prinsepia uniflora. Taxonomy (NCBI): domain Eukaryota; kingdom Viridiplantae; phylum Streptophyta; class Magnoliopsida; order Rosales; family Rosaceae; genus Prinsepia; species Prinsepia uniflora. The sequence goes on along the minus strand of CM064863.1, from coordinate 56,345,500 downwards.
ACGTGGGACCCGCCTGATCCAGTCTGACACGAAGTGTCAAACCAGGGAAAATTCCATCTCTAGCCCTCGCCGGGGCTATCAGAGTGCGTCAGGATCGTAGGAGGAGGGGAGTGATGCCTCATCTCTGCTACAGCCCGCATCCGCGATCAACCTGAAGGGCATTAAAACAGGAAAACTGTGAGTGGACAAAAATAATCTTTTAATAAAAACATTTTCATTGTAAGACCCGTGTCCTTGAAGGAAAGGTGAATAATCCCACATTCCTGCGATGGGGAATAGTCTGGGAGAGGATGGTGGTGTGCCTTAAAGGTGTAGGCACACACCTATCTATCACTAGGCCTTTTGGGAGCTCAAATGGCTTTGGGGGGGATTGGAATCCCAAAGTTAAGCGAGTTGAGGCTGGTGTAATACCGTGATGGGTGAGCCCTTGGGAAGTTGCACCATGAGCTCCCGAAAACAAAACCGTGAGGGCGAGGCCCAAAGCGGACAATATGGTGCTAGATGAGTCGAGTCCTGACCGAGGAGGGTCGGGTCCTGACAATACCAACTTGTCAGGACCGGTCCCAAATCCCCCGGGATTAACGTGGGACCCGCCTGATCCTGTCTGACACGAAGTTTCAGACCAGGGAAAATTCCATCTCTAGCCCTCGTCGGGGCTATCAGAGTGCGTCAGGATCATAGGAGGAGGGGAGTGATGTTTCGTCTCTGCTACAACCCGCATCCGCGATCAACCTGAAGAGCATTAAAACACGAAAACTGTGAGTGGACAAAGATAATCTTTTAATAAAAACATTTTCGCTTAAAGACATTTATGCCCTTCATAAAAGCATATGCATGCATTCAAACCATTTATCAATTATTCATAAAAACCACTTGAAAATATTCTCAAAACCTTACAAGGGTTCATGCCCGGCCCCATAAATCTTCATGACCCATAAATCCATTTGGGTCCCCGACCCGAAATCACGAGTCAAAACCCGTAGGTCAAATCAATAGGGACTCATCCCAAATCACATCACGCAGGTCTCAGCCCAAAACCTTTCTCAGTGAAATACCAACACACAGAATACGGGGTCTCTGCCCCAAATCATTTCTAAAACATCGAATACGGGGTCTCCGCCCCAAATCACTTTCTGTAAAACCTCATATGTATCAACATACGTATAACCCATCCTAGGCACTTCCGGAGAAGATGCCAACTCGGGGAACACAGCCCCTAGGGAACACATCCCCGATATAGCCACGATGACATCAATCTATCTAGTGTGCACACTACTCGGGGTCTCACTCGGAGTCTTCTCCCAGGGATCTCCATCTGGGAGGCTCAATATCTGGATCTAGTCCGAGCTCTCTCTCTGGATCTAGTCCACATATCACTCCGGAATCTGGTCCGGGACCACAACAAGTGACCTCCACTCCTGGAAGGGGATCCCTATGGGGATACCCACTCTGGTTTGTGGATCGTGACTCTCCAGGTCGACGCTGGAGGAGACCATATAAACATATGGAGGGTTCAATTCATTTTCAAACTCTTTCTTTCTCAAATCACTTTTCAACTGGGTCTCATACCCGATTCATTTCAACAGGATTCCTCGAATCCGATTCAAATTCCTTTCACAAGCCTCGGCCTAAATCCACATGACAGGACCCATCCCAATCCCCCCGGGATTACCATGGAATGTGCCCTGCTCCCGTCCAACAAGGGGTGTCAGACAAGGGATAACCAAGAGCTACTGCCCAAACGGGCCATCCAGAGTGCGCAAGGACCGATGGAGGAGGTGTGCAATGTCCCAGTCTCTGCTGCAATCGCATCCGTAATCAACCTGAAAGGCATTAAAACCAAAAGCTGTGAGTGGACAAAAACCAATAAGTTTACCAAATACATTTATAAGACATTTATGCCCTCCAATAAAAACGTATGCATGCCACCAAAAACCAGTAACCAAAACGTTTGCTCAACCGAGCCATTAGGGCCTTAGCCCGAAAACCGTTAACCAAAAACCAAGTGTGGGAACTCAGCCCAAAACAGTGGAATACCACGACCATACATAAACAACCATGTGGGTCACCACCCACGACCATAAATGAACATCAATTCATTAAAATCACACAATCATAAATCCACCCGGAAAGCCATTTCATTAATTCGTATTTTACCATTACCATCACCAGCATCCCTGATGCTAGACGTCCCTGACGTCATGTCTCACGGTTTCATAAGCTACGCGTGCTGCCCGGGGTCTCTCCGGGTCTATATATCTGACATCCCTGATGTCTGACGTCCCAGACGTCAATCATAGCAATCCTGCTCCTGAGTCATCATACGGTCCGGCTGCTCCGTATGGTGACCCTTCACAGGCAATGCACCGTGACTTCCCCAGTGTCCCAGACATCTGGAGGAGACCATCATATATCCATGTGTACAGATGGTATATGGAAAAACAGTTTTATTAACTCATTTCACAACATCACAATGGGCCATGCCCGAATTTTCCATAAAACAACACAATTCCATTTAGGGTCCCTGACCCGAAACCACATTTATTAAATATAGGGCCCCTGACCCGAAATCATCATTTTAATCCAACTGGGCCCCATGCCCGACTTTATGAACTACTGGGCCCACGGCCCGATTTATAAACCAACTGGGCCCAGCAGCCCGACTTATAAACCAACTGGGCCCGCAGCCCGATTACGTACTCAAATGGACTCCAAGTCCGAGATTTCCAAAACAAGTGGGCCTCAAGCCCGAGTTCATATTTCCAATATAAAAACCATTTTATCATATTATTTATTTAACCACAAACACACAAAACCACAAATAAACCGTTAATCCCGATATACGTGAAATACGGAAAACACCTCGAAATACGTTAACATACCCGAAATCAATGCTCACAAATACCATCATAGAAATCATGTATATAAACCATATAACACATTTAAGCATGCATAGGATTTATAAAACCAAAGTCCACTCACAGACCGTTTTAACGGTATGCCTCGATACGCGTGCCACCGGCCCTCCCGGGCCACACCACTATCACCGGGACTCCCAATCCTGTCCAAATCACATTAGAGGGTTACTAACCTCATCATTAACATCCTATCAAAGTCCCGTAATTTTCCCGAATTTTTACTTATTTTTAAACTTAATTTAAAACCTTCGAACATCCTGAACAATATCGAGACGGTGTCCGATCGACACGAAACCAATTCCAAAATGTCCGTTACATTAAATAGGGCAGAAGTCATGTTGACCTCACCTCGAGATTCGTGCCCAGTGGACCACCTCCTCACCTCGATCGATTTCCCTAAATTGGTTCAACCAGAAGCATCAGTGGACTCCGTTAAACATTTCCCCCAACTCAATTGCATCAATCCATTGCTCAATCTCCACGACTCAAGCTCGAACATCCGTACACTGTGCAACCATGGAGTTCCATCGATCTCGATCGGTTTCCTTCAATTGATGAACCCAGAAGCATCGTGGGATCATGAGGAGTCATTTCCCCACAACAATTGAGTCAATCACAGCCCCAAACTCCACGACTCAGCCTCGATTTCTTCCTCTGTCACCAAGCTCGATCAGAGCCAAAACGGCACCAATCCTTCTCGTTTTTTATGTGGATCGACTCGTCACAACCTCAGGAAGATGTTTGTAACCTCCAATTCGATCATCACAGCTCAATTCTTCCAATTTGATTTTCCCTCCTAAAACTTAATTATTCGAATTCTAGTTCTGCTGCCCCCCTCAATCCCTCGTGTTTCCCTCACTGAATTCGTCTCAGAATTGTCTCCAATTTGCACACTCAAGATCAGCTGATGGAGAGGAGATTAAGGGTGGGAGGAATTTGGGATGTTAGTTGTACACGGTTAGGAAATTAGGGAGGGATAATGGAAATTAAAAGATTAATTAAGTAATTAAAAATTAATTAAACATCATCATGAGGTCTCCCCCAAAAACATGGATTCTGATTTCAAGGGATGAGTGACACTTGTCACTCATCCAGGTGTGTAGGGTCAACGGTCACTATTCACTATTATATTATTATTTTAATCCCGGCCTCGGTTCGTTAGTTCGTTTCCTTAACCATAACTTCGTTATCCGAACTCCGATTTAGGCATGCCGCCTGTCGTTGGATTCGTATCGACGATACCTACATAACGGTCCTTGGCCCTCGCCCATCGGACCTCCCGATCAAAAAGTCAACATTTGGCCCCTAATAAGCCAAATTACCAAAATACCCCTCAACTTCCGAACACCATAACTTTCTCTACGAATGTCGGAATCGAACGTGCCACCTGTCTATGAACTCGTGACGTCCCGAACTACGTCACGGTCATCGTTCAAAGTCCATTTGACCGCCCGAACAAAAAGTCAACATTTTGCCCACGACCAGGGGCAAAACGGTCATTTTGCACAATTTGTCTGATTCCGCCCTACTAACCACCGTTCAACCTCACTAATCAAGATTAGTCACTAAACTAATCCCGGAATTCGGGACGGGTCGTTACACCACAGTTCAACAGGGTCTCATGCCCGAATTCTCATTTCATAAATTGAACTGGGACTTGGGGTCGATTTCACAATCAACAGGGCCCTAAGCCCGAAACCATAAACCAATAGGACCTCACGTCCGATTTCACAACCAACGGGGCCTTAAGCCCGATATCTCAACTAAATGGGTCTCAGGCCCGATATCATAAATCAACGGGGCATCAAGCCCGATAGTACCACTAACTGGGCCTCAAACCCGAATCGTAAACCAACTAGACCCTCGGTCTGATCGTATGGCTCAAATGGACCCTAGATCTGATTCCTCGTCAAATCAAATGGACTCCAAGTCCGAGAGTTTGTAAATCAAATGGGTCTCGTGCCCGATTTCATATTTCCAAATTCAAAACCAATTTATGAAACCCTCATTAAAAACCTAGCACGTATAAGCATCGTATAAAACTGGAAATCTCGAAATACGTGCAAATACGTAAATCCTAGGCTACCACAAAAAATTGCACTCATGGCAACACAAAACATATATTAAAACAATTATAAAACATTTATGCATGCATCAAGTTCGAAAGAAGGGTCCACTCACAGACCGTCCGAAGCCGTGCCTTGATACGCGTGCCATAACCGTCTCCCGGGTCAATCATCGCCTTTGGGATTCCCAAACCTATCCAAATTCATTTAGAGGCTTACTAACTAAAGCCCCGTAAATTTCCGAATTTTCTAACTATTTTTAAACTCGAACCTAAACCTTCGGACAACCCAAACTATATCGAAACGATGTCCAATTGACACGAAACCAGTCCCAAAATGTTCGTTACAACGAATAGATGAAATTACATATTGGGACCACCCTCAAAGGAGTGGCCACGCCCCTGAACGCGCCCCTAAAAGAGACTACGTGTGGGACTCACGCGCCACTGTGCAGTCATTTTCAAGCTGACGCGAACTGGCCGGTCCGGTTCTCTGGTTTTCCTGGACCGGCGTGACCGATTCGGCTCTCTAGACCCCCCATTTTCGGTCCATTTCTTCCCATTTCGATTCCATTATTCCTATTTCCCCAATTACTATCAATTCTAATCCCTAAACCTAAGTTAAAACCATTAAAATCCATGGTTTGATTTTGAGCCAAATCAATTTTTCCAAAATTCCCCCATGGCTTCCCAGCCGTCCAAAACTTCCCAAACCTTCTTAGAAACCTCCTAGAAACCTAATAACCATTTCCTAATCATCCAATACAGCCCATAATGACAAAATCGAAAATAAATAGGTTTTGGGTCTAACCGGGTATGTTCTCGGGTTCAAGGCCGCCGTCCACGGCGGCGTGGCTTCCAACCGGCCACCACCATCCCAGAATCCTCACTCACTCTCTGTCCTCTCAATCATGGTCATGTGGGGATGGGTTTTGGATTGGGGTCGAAATGGGAGATCGGGTTTGGTGGGGAAAATGGGAGAAATGGATTGATGCATGAATGTATAAGGTGTGGCCAGTGGATGGGTGACACTTGTCACTCATCCATTGATCCAATGACAAATATCTGGGCCCCACTTAGGACAAAACCCAAGCTACCTCGAACTTCGTGCAATAGTACCTTCGAATTTCCGTGAACCTTAACTTCTCCGTCGAACGTTCGAATTCGACGTGCTGCCTATCTATGGATTCATATTGTCCTGATCTACGTAACGATCTTCGACCCTAGACCATTGGACCTCTTGGGTCAAAAGTCAACTTTTGGCTCATTTTCAACTAAATTACCAAAATGTCCTTGAATTTCCGAACATCATAACTTTTTCCTCGAATGTCGGAATCGAGCGTGCCACCTGTTTATGAACCCGTGATGTCACGAACTACGTCACAGTCATTAGTCAAAGTCCATTTGACCGCCTGAACAAAAAGTCAACGATTTGCCCATTCTAGGGGCAAAATTGTCATTTTGCCCGAATGTCCGCTAATCCTCGTCTAATCTCCGATTAATCTTCGATTAGCGAGGCTAATCCGTCATTAATTCTTAATTATTCCCGTTAATTCGGGACGAGTCGTCACATCGCGGATCGATGAGTGAGTTGGTGACTCCTAGTGGGAGCAGATAGCATGATAAATTTGGAAGTGAGAATGGAAACCTTCAAGTTGTTGTGTCAAGGAAATGGTAGATTTGACAATTGGTGACAATTCGGAACGTATGGCTACTGTCATTCGACGTGGTCGAATGTAGTCGATACGACGTGAGTGTCACTGAACATCTGGTTGCAGACAAGTTTTGTGTTGGCTATTGGGTGTACTAGTGTATACGTGTGTGAGATCAAATTACTTCCACGAGGTGAATGTGGAACCAGGATAGTTGGAATTTCGAGAACGAAACTAATTAAGGAGGGAAGAACAGTTGGAATCAAATCGGCTGGAATTTCGAGGACGAAATTAATTAAGGAGGGAAGGTTGTACGACCCGTCCCGAATTCCAGAATTTGATTAGTGAGCTTAATCGGTGATTAATTGGGCGAAATCGGACGAACAATGCAAAATGACCGTTTTACCCTTGGGCGTGGTCAAAATGTTGACTTTTCATTCAGGCGGTCAATTGGACTTTGACCGGTGACCCTGAAGTAGTTCAGGACGTCACGAGTTCATAGACAGGTGGCACGTTCAATTCTGACATTCGAGGAAGAAGTTATGACGTTCGAAAGTTTAAGGGCATTTTGGTAATTTTGGTTAAAAGGGGCAAAATGTTGACTTTTGGACTGGGAGATTCGATGGCTGAGGGCGAAGACCGTTACGTAGGTCGGGATGATACGAATCCGTAGACAGACGGCATGTCGAAATCGGACTTCGAACGGGAAAGTTATAGGTCACAGAAGTTCAGTTTCACTATGCATTTACTTCGAGGCGATGATGATTTGGCTTATTTCTGATTGGGCAGATATTTTAGTGGGACCTATGGATGAGTGACAAGTGTCACTCATCCCATTGGCCAATGCCCTAAAAAGTGGATCTAACATATTTAAATAGTATTATAATTATTATTATATAATTTACATTTATAACATCTTAAATCCTAGCCGCCCATCCTATCACCCAATCAATCCTCACCGTCCATTTCTTTTCCTCTTTTCTGATCAGCATCATCATCAGTCATCTCTCTCTCCCTTATTTCTTCATAAACCGTGCACGACCACCATTACACTTTCTTTTTCTTTTCTTTCAAAACCCGAAACCACACATACATCACCACCCCAACTCATGTTCATCTGTGCTTGTGTGTGACCGTGAGAGAGTGACTAACCTGAGGGACTGAGGACACGAAGGCCAGAGCCACGACGGCGGTTCACGGCGGAGGTAAGTAAAACTCGTGAGTTCGAATTTTAGAAACTAGGCTTTGGTCGTGGTTTGAGCTCCTTTGTAACTCTATTATGGCTTAGGGACAAGGAAAAACTGTTTGGGATTGATTTTGAGGAGAATGGACGCGTGGGACGGCTGGAAACAGTGGAGGGAGGTCGTGGTTACTGTGCATCAATCTATGGTGAGTGTTAAGCTTAGTTTTCGTGGTTGTTAATTCATAAAAGGGTTGCTGGGGATTAAAGGATAACCTAGGTGGAATTACGATCGAAAATGACTGAGTATTGGCTGAGAACCGGCCGGACCGGTTCACCGGTTCGGTCGAATCGGAAAAACCAGTGGACCGGGTCTGCTGGAGGACAGGGAAGGTGAATAGTGCCCGCGCGTGGGCTTCACGCGCAGGAACTTCATTGTGCGCGTGGGGCACGTGAACAGTAATTTGGGAATGTTTTCAACACGTGAAATCTTCTATTCGATGTAACGAACATTTTGGGACTGGTTTCGTGTCGATCAGACATTGTCTCGATAATGTTCGGGGCATCGGAAGGTTTAGGTTCGAGATTTAAAATAGTTAAAAATTCCGGAAAATTACAGGGCTTTAGTGAGAGGTTAATAAGGTAGTTAATAACCTTCTATTACGATTTGGACAGGTTTGGGAGTCCCGGTGATAGTGGTGAGGCCCGGGAAGTCCTATGGCACGCGTATCGAGGCGTAGCGTTGGACGGTCTGTGAGTGGACTTTGGTTTTATAAATCTTATGCATGCATAACTGTTTTATATGGATTATGATTGCGATTATATGATGTTGATTTGGATATTGGTGAATTATATGGTTTCACGCATTTCGAGGCAATTTACGTTCTTACACGGGCATGAGGCTATTATATGGTTTCACGCATTTTGGAAATAGTTGAATGAAATGGTTTTGAAATTGGAAAGATGAACTCGGGCATGAGGCCCAGCTGTTTTGGAAACCTCGAACTTGGAGTCCATTTGAGTTACGTAATCGGGCCGGGGGCCCAGTTGCTTTATGAAATTGGGCCAGGGGCCCAGTTAATTATGAAATCGGGCTGAGACCCTTTTGAGTTATATAATCGGGCCAGGGGCCCAGTTGATTTGCGAAATCGGGTCATAGGCCCAGTTGGTTTACGAAATCGGGCATGAGGCCCAGTTGGTTTATAAATGTGATTTCGAGTCGGGGACCCTAAATGGATTTGAATAAATGGTTTTGTATTTGAGAAATCAGATGTTTGGACTTGTGATGGTTTTATGGAAATTCCGGGCAGGGCCCTTGAGATGTTTTGAAATTATTGATAAACTGTTTTCCATAAACCATCTTGATACGAGGATATGTGGATGGTCTCCTCCAGGTGTATGGGACACTGGGGAAGTCACGGTACATTGCCTGCAAGGGGTCATTATATGGAGGTACCGGACCGTATAGTGACTCAGGAGTAGGAATGCTATGATTAGACATCTAGTATGTCAAAGATATGGACCCGGTGAGACCTCGGGCAGCACGCGTTGCTTATACCGTGAGATATGACGTCTGGGACGTCGAGCGTCTGGGACGCTAGGCATCTGGGATGCCCATGATGGTTTAAACATGTTTTTCTTGAATGGCATTTATGGTTATAGTTTTGGGCGATGGCCCACTTGGAATTGGAATTTGGTTTTACGGTTTTGGGCTGAGTTCCCACTTGGTTTTGGATTTACGGATTTTGGGCTAAGGCCCTAATGGCACATTTGAGTAAATATTTTGAATTACGGATTTTCGATGCATGCATACGTTTTAATGAAGGGCACAAATATCTTTGTGAAATGTGTTTTATGAACTTATTTATTTTCGTCTACTCACAGCCTTTGTTGTTTTGAATGCCCTTCAGGTTGATCACGAATGTGACTGCAGCAGAGACCGGGACATCGCATGCCTCCTTCATCGATCCTTGCACACTCTGGAAGCCTCGTTTGGGTAGTGGCTTTAGGTTATCCCTTGTCTGACACTCCGTGTCAGATGGGAGCATGGCACATCCCACGGTAATCCTGGGGGGATTGGGATAGGTCGTGTCAAGTGGTATCAGAACCCGCCCAATCTGCATCAGTGTGACCCTCAACATCCAGATGACCATGTCGTGCGAACATCAATCCTCTACCAGGAGATGACTTCAGGTACCTCAGAATTCGGTTTACCGCATCCATGTGGGCTTCACTTGGTGCATGCATGAACTGCACACCACACTTACGGCATATGCTATATCAGGTCTAGTGTGTCCTAGATAGATTAACTTACCCATAAGGCGTTGATATCTTTATTTGTTGGTGGGTGCCTGATCAGGATATTCCCCAAGCTGATGATTCAACTCCATTAGCGTATCTACTGGTTTGCTGGCTAACATTCCAGTGTCAGTCAAAATGTCAAGGATATATTTCCGTTGTGATAGAAATATTCCTTGTTCTGAGCGAGCCACTTCGATGCCTAAGAAATACTTCAGAGCACTAAGATCTTTCATTTCAAACTCACTTGCCAAGTGGTGCTGCAACGCTGCTTTTTCTTCTGGATCATTCCCGGTAACTACCATGTCATCAACATATACAATAAGGGTAGTGACTTTACCTTTCTTATGTTTCAAAAAAAGAGTATGATCTGAGTTACTTTGCTTGTATCCAAAATCCTTCATTGATGTGTTGAACCTTCCAAACCATGCTTTGGGTGACTACTTCAATCCATAAAGGGACTTTCTCAATTTACACATCATGTTGCGAGTATTGTGCCTCACCTTGCATCCTGCAGGGGAATCCATATAGACTTCTTCTTTTAGGTCGCCATGTAGGAAGGCATTTTTGACATCAAACTGGTGTAATGGCCAGTTTAGGTTTGCAGCGAGAGAAAGAAGTACCCAAATTGTGTTTATCTTGGCTACTGGTGCAAAGGTTTCCCCATAGTCAATCCCATAAGTCCGAGTATAGCCTTTCACCACCAATCTTGCTTTGTATCGTTCAATGGTGCCATCTGAGTTTAACTTTACTGTATATATCCATCGACAACCCACTGCTCTCTTCCCTTCAGGGAGGGCAGTCATTTCCTAAGTGGAATTCTTCTAGAGGGCCTCCATTTCGTCATTCATCGCTTGAGTTCACTTGGGATCTTTTAGAGCTTCCTGCACATTACTTGGAAAAGATACATTGGATAATTGAAATACAAATGATGCACATGACGGAGACAGCCTATGTAGGGACACATGATTAGCAACAGGGTATTTAACTTTTTTTTTAGGGTCCTGGTCATACTGCTGTCTAGGAACCCCTCTAGTGGTGCGAGGGGGTTACTGATAACTTGTGTTTCCTGCATGACTCGACTCAGGTAAAGTGCTGGAATTGGAGTTTAAATGCTCAATTACCTGCGGGGAATCTTCAGGACCTGATTGGATGAGTGGTGATGGTTCTGTAGTTGGAGGGACATCGGTTGAACTATTATCTGGAGTTTCCAACAAGTCTTGATAGTGTTGTTCCACTGTAGCTGGTTGCTCTAAAACATTTTGTTGAATTTGGATGATCTGAGTATCTTCTATAAAGATAGAGCTCTCCCCCTGTAAAGGATGCGTAGACAATCCCCCTGCAGAGGATGCGCAGACAATCCCCCTGTAGAGGATGCGCAGACAATCCCCCTGAGTAATAGAACTCACTCTCATGGAAAGTCACATCGGCGGTAATGTGCATGGTTTGAGTAGGAGGATGGAAACACTTATAGTCCTTCTAAGTGTCACCATTGCCCACAAACACACAACGCAGTGCACATGGATCCAGCTTGCCACGCTAATGTGGATACACCTGGACATAAGCAACACAACCAAAGAGACGTGGTTCGAGGTTTGGTGTGGATGGCATAGTGAGGAGAGTGGTCAATGTCTGAAATGGAGTTTGATACTGAAGAATGCTGGATGGTGTTCGATTAATGAGGTACGCAGCAGAACAAAGAGCCTCCCCCCAAAAATGATGAGGCATACGGGCCTCAAATAAAGAGGCACGAACAACTTCGAAGAGATGACGATTCTTCCGCTCTGCGACACCATTCTGTTGTGGTGTATAGACACATGTGGTTTGATGAACAACACCATGTTAACTTAAAAAATTATGCAGGTCATGGTTGACGTACTCTCCTCCATTGTCAGACCGAAGTGTGGTGATTTTCTTGTCAAACTGAGTGGCAACATATTGATAAAATAACTTAAATTTGGAGGTGACTTCACTTTTATGCCATAACCAAATTTTCTTCATCCTGATAGACTCATCTCCTCTCACATGATGTGCATGACTCATTCTCGTACTGCTATCTTCTGTCAAGTCCAGATAATACAACCTCCCCCTCCTAGTACCACATCCAATCACGGTCCTGGTAAGAAGATCCTGAAATATACAATACAATGGCCAAAAACACACGGTACAATTAAGAGAATCAATGATTTGAGGAACAGATAATAAGTCATAGTGGAGTGAAGAGACAACTAAGACATGATCAAGACTTAATGAGGATGTAAGAGATAAAGACCCTTCTCCCATAACTTGGGAGGTGGTTCCATTGGCACTGGTAATATGTGTTTGGCTTGAATGTTTGGTAGAGTGCAACCAAGTAAAACTAGATGTCATGTGATCAGTAGCGCCAGTGTCAATAATCCATGATCTTTTACAAGTAAGTGAAGATGTGCAAGAGGTACCTGAGGTGGCCAAGGCCTTAGAGCCAAATGTACCTGATGAAGGTTCTGATGCAATCTCCTCTAATGACTGAGCTGATGCAAATGAGGCTCTAGTCGAATCCTTTTTTCGCCCTTTGTGGACCCATCATTCTGGATAACCAATGATTTCATAATAGCCCTTAATTGTGTGGTTATCTAAACCAAATTTGGTACACTTCATTGGAGGTCGGTTATGAGTAAGGTCAACACTGTAGTTTGATCGAGATTGTTTGGACCTGGCCGTAGCCAAGGCTGTGGCTTCGAAGGTTACACCAGTTTCAAACATGGTTCCCTGTCAGTTACTCTCTCTTTTAATATGTGCATATGCTGCCTCAAGCTCAGGCTTAGGCTCCATCCTTAAAATCTCTCCTCGGATTTGATCGAAATTATTGTCCAAACTTGCAAGAAAGATATAAACTCGAAGACGATCAATCTCTTTGCGTCTAGTCTCAATGTCTTTCGGATGCTCCATGGTGCTTGGACTTAATTGATCACGTTCTTGGAAAATCTCAGTGAGCTACCTATAATATTTGGCAATTGATGCACCAGCCTGTTTCATTATGAACGATTGTCTGTGAAGGTCATAAATCTTGGCTTCATCAGCACCATCTGAATAGGTTTGCTTGATCGCAGCCCAGACTTGCTTTGCTGTGTCGTAACGAATAAATCGTTTAATCTGATTAGGTTGCATGGCGTCAAACAACCAGCTCTTGACTTGGCAATCTGATGCACGCCATTTATTAAATGTGGGATCTGTGTTTGCAGGCTGGGCAATATCACCGGTCAAGTGGCCATGTTTTTCTCGCCCAGCTATCTTCATCTCTATGATTTGATGCCATAGGGAATAATTATTCTCATCCAATTTGATTCCTGCGGAAAAATTGGAGGTGTAACTCTGCAAAGTGACGATTTGTGTGGCAGTTTTGGAGCCTCTTGACACCATGGATTGATTGGTTTTTGCTGACCCATCATCATCATCCATGATATTGTCTTACAAGTAATGTAGAAAAAAGAGGCACAAAGAAATCTATAAATGTTACTCTGAGTAACTGATGGGAAAAAAGAACAGAGAGATATTGGGTTGGAGGGAAAGAGGATTTGAATATGTCGTGGGAGATTCTTGAATGACGTGACAAACTAGTTTAACAAACTGATGCTGGGTTTGTTGACGGCTGCTGTTTGCGGAAGCGATTGCTAGGGTTAGGTCAAGAGACAGTCATGATCGACTGCTCTGATACCAAATCAAATTGGGTAAAGAACAATATTTCATTCTCTTGTGTCTTTTGTATAACAATAGGAAGGTTATATGTATAGTGTAGGAAACTATTCTAGGAATGTAAGTCTGAGCCTATAATCTTGCAGAATCAAATAGTTGACTTAGACTAATTAGGAATATACAGCTCATTGACACTTTTCAACTTCCATAAACTAACTTTATTAATACGGGAATTCATCCATAGAATAGTACTGCAATATTACAGTTTTGTGAAGCAATACAATTTGTTCCCGTGTTATAATACGAATACGTAATAATAAGACAAGTATTTTATTTTTTAACAGGTATGTATTCATATTATGACATATAAATTAATTAATTATATCACGTAATTATAATGTCGTACGATAATATATAATATTTAATTATGGTGGGTTATTATATATACATGTGGTAGTGGAGGTGGGAAAGTGCTGTGCTGTTGCTCACAAGATACTTTGTAAGTAGATTCAATCTGTCTCATGAAGCATCATTAATCTCTCCATCTTTACTTAGTCTTGAAGATGATGAAGAATTAATTAAGGAATTAATTGTGAGGCCATGTAATTAATTAAAACTTTTCATGCACTCACTTGTTGCTTTCAAAACTAGTAAAAGGTCCACACCACCAACACCAATTATACCAACACTTTGCGTTTTGTAAGGAAATATGGCTCTTCGAACACTGCAAAATTTAAAGGCTCGACGTTTTTTCTTCGATGAATCACTCTATATATAATCTGTCCTACAATTCGAGTGGCTAAAGGTAATCAATGATTCAAGGTCAAATGATGTCGTTAACAAAAGAGAAAGATGAAACCAGTTTTGTACTCCAATGAAATAAATTGACAAAATTATAATGACTAGTTGGTGTTTATTATATATGACAATTAGAGCACGAAAAAAAAAATACAACCTTCTTTTGGATAAACGCAATGGCTCCACTTTGCTCAGTGATCTTGGGCAGCCTTCTGGTTTTTCTCACCCATGCTGAAAAACATGGCGTTCAAGTAGTAAGCATCTCCCTCTCTCGCTGTCTTTAAAAAAAAAAATAATAATAATAATCTAATATAATTTAATTTTGTTGGTTTTTCTAGTGACATTAATTAGAGGATTAATAATTTGTTTGTTAATAATTATGCAGATTGGACACCTTAAAAAAGGGTTAAACCCAGCAAGTGTGCCTGACTTGGATTTTGGGTCACCATATCTATCCACAGCCATAAAAACTCGCATCATCACTGGTATCATAGTCTGATGGACACGGTTTGGTTCGATACGGTTTGAATTTTCTAAAATTAGAAATAAAATCGTTAAGAAATAAAAAAAGAAAAAGGATATAGAAAAATAAGGATAAAAAAAATCAATACTCAATATTTAAAAATTTATATATTAAACTTGCTAAATATTGAATTGCAAATATTATCACTATACTAAGATTTATCAAATACACAAATTATTTAATAATCTTTTATTATACTTTTACATGAGTATACATATACTTATATGGGCATATCTAAGTATCCTTTTATTTTTATTATTTTTACTTTGAATTAATAATAGATTTAAACATTAATAAAAATTAATATATTCATTCACGGTTTAATTTGAATTTAACGAATTTTCAAAATGAAAATCCAAATCCAAACCGTTACTAAAGGTTTGGATTCTCAAACCATTTTACTTTTATCCGATCAAACCTAAACCGTTGGATAAATAACGGTTTAAAACGGATCAGTTAGCGGTTTTAATGAATTGCTGTAAGGCCTCATTTTTCACTAATGGCACCTAAAAATGCCCAACGTGTTAAAAACACGGTTGGTGACGGCGATCGAATTCTAATACGTAGGAAGGAGTAGCCGTTGGAAGAAGCTTCGCCACCTTCAAAAACTACCACATCGACGGTAACAAAGAAATGCTCGCCTTCGGGATGATGAACATTGCAGGCTCATGCACTTCTTGCTACTTAACCGCCGGTACAAAATCATCTCCCAAATTTAAAGTTATTGCCGCCGCCACCGCTTTACTATGTTGTTATTCAGATTACATTCTGACGACATAAGTATTTGACTTCTACTGTAGGACCGTTTTCGCGAACTGCGGTGAACTTCAATGCAGGATGCAAGACAGCGGTGTCGAACATCGTCATGGCAACTGCAGTGATGTTCACACTCCTGTTTCTGACCACTGTTCCAATACACTCCACTTGTGGTGCTTTCCGCCATTATAATGGCGGCCATGCTCGGCCTCATTGACTACGAAGCCGTCATCCACCTCTGGAAAGTCGATAAGATGGACGCACTCGTGCGCCTCGGTGCATACTTGGGCGTTGTCCTCGGCAGTGTTGAGATAGGCTTGGCCATTGCAGTAAGTAATCGACTTCAGAAATTGGGTTTTCTCCGTTTTGCGGAACAGACTGTATTTATTGACACAGTATTTGACCTGAAGGTCCTGAATGCAGGTTACAGTGTCCTTGCTGAGGGTGCTTTTGTTTGTGGCCAGGCCGAGGACGTTCGCTCTCGGAAACATCCCCAACTCATCGATCTACAGAAGCATTGACCAATACCCTGTCGCAAACAATATCCCAGGAGTTCTCATTCTTCAAATTGAGTCACCTGTCTACTTTGCCAATGCAAACTATCTAGGGGAAAGGTTAACAAATGCTCGAGTCTGATCTAGATGTACGACTAAAATAAGATGACAGAGTTAATTTTTGCTTGAAATCTGGCTCTCAGGATCTCAAGATGGATAGAAGAGAAAGAAGATAAGATAAAATCTTCTGGACAAGCAACATTGCACTATGTAATACTAGACATTGGCAGTAAGTCACCAATCAATCAATATGTCGTCAGATTATTGACATTAATACTATTTCTATCTATTGCTGACATTGAAATCAAATTGCAGCCGTTGGCAGCATTGACACGAGCGGGATCAGCATGCTTGAAGAAGTCAATAAAAATATTGATAGGAAGGGTCTCAAGGTATGAAACTAACTGTAGTCGACTTAAATCTCTTTTCAAGTTTTATGAATGGTGGTTCAGAAGTTCATGCTTCTGTTTGCTTCTCGGTTGATCTATTAGCTTGTACTAGCAAACCCTAAAAGCGAGGTGATTAAGAAGCTGGGAAAGTCTGAGTTCATTGAGAAATTGGTCTGGAATGGATCTATCTTACAGTGGGAGAGGCTGTATCGGCATGTAACTTCATGCTACACACCTGCAAACCAAATCAGATATTAGTAAACAGACAAGATGACAGCGTCTAATCGTTGAAGATCAATCAGATGGATGAAAGTTTTTGATAACCAATGGGTCTGAACTCAACCATATGCGTGGGCGGAGGCTTTAACAGGAAGAAAGAGAGAAAACACACACACACACACACACACACACACGTATATATAACATGATTGATCCACAAGTGGAAGAAAGGAGGACATAACTAGGGGGCTTATAAGCATTAAGGTTATCTAACTAAATTGAGATTAAGAAAAATGTGGATGATATTCGAGTAGATAATATGCGAGGCAAGAGGTTTGTAGAGTTTTAAGTGGCATGGTTTTCATCTGCCCAAACCCCTTCCTAAATATATAGTAAGGTGCATATGAAATATAAGGGCTGTAATTTCTCTATATAATGAAAACTATGGTTTTCAACTCAAATACTGTCATATTCTCGAACTTAGAAAGAGTGACTCATAGAATATATCTTCAAACAAAAACAGTTCTTCCAAGTCAAAACCATAGAATCTATAAAACAACCTTGGACTTTAAAAACACTCCTATGTACTAAAAGCTATAGCTTCTCTTCTTTTTATGATTCTAATAATCTGTTATTGAATGAATTCACTAGCAATTAACAAATACAGTATATATGAGGGGGTTCACTGTTATTCCTCCAAGGAAAAGAAAGCATCACCATCAAGAAGCCCAGAGGTATTGCACAGAGAAATGTCATAACTTGCGTACTCATTGATTATGCATACATCAAAATTTAAAATATGGTGCAACTCATGTTACTATTAGAATATCAAAATTTCATTTCTACATGTATCACACCAGAGGCAGCAAAGATATAATTTTCGAGCATCAACAGTAATATTACCTTAGTCTAGAAACACCCAATCAACAGTTACATTGCTATTTAGACAATTACAAAATAAACTAAGCTGTAGAACCCTAGTTTCAGTTTTCACCAGATTAGCAACATAAAGTATATATTGGAACCAACCCAACTCAATTCAAGGGCCAATCTACTCCTTACAAGGGAAAAGTAGGAAAACAACCTCACAATAAGGAATCTCTCTGTAAAATGCGACCACTCAAAAGAAAACAGCTTGCAACTTTTTAGAAGAAACAAAACCTTGAGTAAACATATGTTATGATTGTGGAAAGCACCATCCTGCAAATTATCATGGCCGAAGAAAACCGTGCAAAGGGAGTAAGGCAAAAGACTGTCACCAATGCTGTCTGCTCTTTAGGCTAGAAATCTATTGAAATGGGCCTCAGATTTCCTCCAACAAATGCAAATAAAGGCACCTACAAATCAGATTGTTTGAATAGACGGGGAATCAACTCGTGAGCACCGATGTCTAAGTCCTCCGGATCCCTGAAAGAGGCACAGACATTTAGATTACAAAGCTCCAAAAGAAAATATAACATCATTGCTGTGATCAAGTAGTCTGACAGCAGGGTTTTTTTAAGGTGAGCAAAGAAACTTGAAATTTACCTACCAGCATCCTGAAACTTACAAAGATTAAAAC
Organism: Prinsepia uniflora; assembly: GCA_032719365.1. NCBI lineage: Eukaryota > Viridiplantae > Streptophyta > Magnoliopsida > Rosales > Rosaceae > Prinsepia > Prinsepia uniflora. The sequence continues at coordinate 56,326,915 of CM064863.1, read as the reverse complement.
AAATATATATATAAAAGCACTTCCCACAATAATTTCCACATCCATATGTTTACAAACTTCCAATTTCTACATTTAGATTACCAATCCTGAAAGAGGCACAGACAATAATTTCCACATTCATATGTTTTCAAACTTCCAATTTCTTCACTCTACAGCAAAAAGGACTATATTTCAATGAACCCTTTGAAGAGAGCACACATCATGACCCTAGTACCTAGTACCTTCTTGTTAATTTTAAAAATCGAATTTAAAAGTCCACCATAATGGCTCATATTTAGTTACAAATTGGCATTTCCTCAGAAAAGGATTGCTCGTGTGTGTGTGAGAGAGAACGAGAGGCAAAGAGAGAGAGAGAGAGAGAGAGAGAGAGAGAGAGAGAGAGAGAGAGAGAGAGAGAGAGAGAGAGAGAGAGAGAGAGAGAGAGAGAGAGAGAGAGAGAGAGAGAGACCTGCACAATGTCTGGCCGAGTTCACTAGAACTAGGAATAAACCATAGCTTTCGCAATAACGGGGTCTCAAATTGAACAAAGAAACCATCCTGCTGCCCATGTTTCCATTTCCTTGAGCCTTGACCTTTCCAAACCTGCAAAGGTTATTTGATCATTAAAATCTCTTTGATAACTTAGAACATCCCTGAAACCTGAACTTAGATGACCCACAAAAATAATTTGAATTTAGCAAACTGGAAAACCAGAAACAGGTAGTGAAATCCGAAAGACCATTAAGTACTTCTTTTAAAAAAGATATATAACCCCTAAACTGCCCAAAATCACCATGCAAGTCATCAAGGAAGCACCTTCTAGTTATACCAATTGCAGAGTTTTTAAAGTGATTGAGTTTTATAGTTTTATTGATTCTTATAAACTTTTACAGAGTGAAGAACGGAATTATATGGAGTTGCATGACAGAGTTTTACAAAGTCATATTTAATATAATGTGATTCAGTTTTGCAGAAAATGATATTATGTTATATAACTTTATATGTATTTTTTTTTTTTGAAGAATTATATAATCACATCAGTTTTTTACTAAAAATTCTCTGAATAAATTAAAATAAAATAATATAAACATATACATATAATATTCCAACTTTTTTTGGCAATGTATAATATTACGATTAAAAAAATATAAAAACTTTTAACGACCAATGCGATTGAGAGGCTAGGACCACCAAGAATCATGCATGCTTTGAAATATTTTTTTTCCCTCTTCAAACAATAAATATATTATTTAATTACTTATAACTCCTATAGAAGTATTGTATGATAATAGATACTGGTAGGAAACATCAATTTTGTTAAGTCCATTGAAAAATAAAAACTGCAAATAATATTTCTTAAGCCTTGTGTGAAATCTACAGAAATCTGAGGGGGCAAAAGCATAATTTACACTAAAATGTTTGTCAAACTCCAAAAAATTCTACCATTTAATGAAACCTACAATACTCATTGATGTTTTGAATACACCAAATTTTTATGGAGTTATGAAATGTTATGATTGAATACACCTCAACTTTTAAAAACTTTATAAATCTCTATAAAGTATAGATTGGATAACTCAAACTTTTACTAACTCTATAAAAGTCCTAATTGAATACATCTAGACTTTTAGAGAGATTTAAACTATATGAAAGTCTTAGTTGAATACACCCCTTTAGTCTCAAACACCCACAAGTCCATAGACAAAGAGAGACTTAAAAGGGTGTATTGAAATAGACATTGGTCAATTTTTATAGTTTTGGTTAATTTCTAATTCTAGATATATTCAATTTAGAGTTTTAAAGAGTTTGTATAACTCAACAGATATCCAATTCAGACAAACTTTCAAAAACTATATGAAAGTTTAAAGGTATTCAATCATAACATTTCATGGCTCAACAAAAGTTGAGTGAGATTCAAAATTTGATTGACATTTATTGAATTCATTAAATGATCACTTTTTGTAAATTTGGAGGTGTGAGATATGCATACTGTTTACACTCGAAAAATACCACTACGGGCCGAAAAAGGGGTCTTTAAGAAATTAAAGGCCCAATCCGACTTAAAGCACAAGCCCAGACAGTACCCACAGCTGGATCATGGGAAAGAGCGAACAATGGGTCACCGAAAACTCTGACACAGTGCCGAAAAACGTCAGAAAGGGCAAAAGGACAAGTGACTAAAGTCATCACAACTGAGATGCACGCGGGAATGCACGTGTCGACCATCCGCTACCCTAGGCCGCCTATCAAAGGAGAAAAAGGCCTTCTCAAAGGACAATCAACTCAAACAAATACAATTGACCAAACCCAATCAATTACAACAACTGCAAAACCCTCAAAAGTTTTCTTCGTTACTCAAAAGCTAGCCTTCTTGGAAAAACCTGTATCCTCGACCCAATCCCGGACTCAATTCCACTCTTTCAATCCTCTCAAAAGCCTTCAATCCAATCCGACTTGCAACCCAAGCTTGCATCTGGAGATTTCCCAACCTTCACACTACTTTCCGACTAAGTTTCCTCTGCTTGTCCGAAGATCATCATTCTCATTGTGACTGCCTTCAATCAGTCTCTTGAGACCCCAAAACCCACACAACCTCACAAACTCACTTTCGACATCATCATGTCTTTGTATTCCTTTGCCAACACCATTAGTATGATTTCCAACGGATGTTCATATCTGTTAATGATCTCTGTCGACCAACGCCAACTCATGGCTTAGTCTAGGGATGATTTACTCCACGCACATGTAATTCCACCTTCAGTGCAATTACAACCAGTGGTTCTTCCAAGTCTTGGCTTTTCTAAGCGTTTGAATCCCCTCTTCCCTTTTCTTTGCCTCATTGGCTCTTCCAAGTCTTGGCTCTAATAACTAGAAAATACCAACCAATGGTTCTACAGGCTGCTTAAGTCGTAGAACCATCGTCATATTCTGGTTCAGTATTCGAACAACCCGACTTGGAAGGGTCGATCTGTCAAACCCCTTCTCCTAACTCTGGGAAACTGAATTGCATGTCGCAAACATGAACACGCCGAACATTGAATTTGGACTAGGCGCAAAAGAAAATATTTAAAGTCCTCGCGAGAGGCATAGAAAAGAACAGCGCAAGTAAGATGCCCGCTTGCCCCACTTTCACTTGATTTCAAACGATGGTTCATGGGCCGCAATTCAAAACCAACCACTAACCCTGTCTATTAGCAATCTCTACTAGTGGCACACCTACTTGAAGGCAGCTAGAAGGCCAAGCCAACTGGACCAGCCCGCAAGGGGCAAGCTCGTGGCACCGTGGCCCAAGGCTTCCAGCCATCCCCCCATTCTCCTAGTTACTTATACTCCACCCTCCTTTGTAGCAAGCTACAACGAAGAGATCCCCGCTCACCCCAAGCACCCATGTATCCGTTCCTTCGGAAGCTTGCCACTGAATGGCGACCCGGAATTCCACTACGACAACTTTTTGGACACGAACACATAACAATATCAATTCACTTTTTTACCTCTACTCCAAATACTTTCATAAACATTTTTCACATGAATTTTTTTTTCGAGGTCTGGGGACATTTTTAGTCTTGGAATTGGTAAGTCCATTTGATTTTTCTTCCTCTTGATGTGAACAACTTTCTAGGGTAATTGTTTCCATGATCGGGGCTTCAACTAATTAAAATATTCTCCATGGAATAATTGATTTTTTTTTCTTTTGTAAAACCCTAATCACAAGTAGGAAATGAATCCAGATTGTAACACCCTAATCACAAGTAGGGAAAAAAAGGGTGAGATTGTTCAATCTTGATCCTTTAACTAAATTTTTGTATCTCTGTGATTGATTTAGAATGATCAATCTGATTAGATTATTTATTTGTTTTTTGAATAAATTGGATTTATTAAATGTAGGTTTTATACTCAGTTTAAATTTTTTTAGTGGCCTATTTTTCTATAGCCAGCAATGGAATCTTGTGATGTTTAATTATTAGACCTTAATGCTTTATGTATTCATCTTTTCATCCTGTAAGAAGAATTTTTTCTCACATATATATATATATATAAATTCGTTTTTATAAGACGAAAACCAGTCCTATTCTTGTTTTATACTCCCGTTTTATTTATATACTCTTGTTTCCTTACCATGTGGAAATATCCATCTTTTATAGTTCTAGTTCAAGTTAGGACCTGATCATCAATTATGACCATTGTGTACAATCAGTTATTTTTATGATGGTGTCAAATTATCATACATTATCAAAATGATGGCTAGCCCCTTGTTAATTGTTAAGGTTTTGTGCTCTAATAATTTTTTTAAAAAAATTAATAATTAATTAAATTATTATGATCTGTTTATAAAACTCTTCAAATTTCCCAAAAAAAATCATAGAAAAAGTCCTATCAAATTATAAAACACTCAATCTAGAATTCTGAAACACACTATCAAATTCTATAATCTCAATGTAAAAATCTACAAAATTTTGTAATATAACTCTGTATAATTCCATCATGAAATCTAAACAAAGTTAATATAAGTTGATAAGAATTTGCTAAATCTATAAAAGTCAATCACGTAAATAATGATGCAATTATCTATATAAATTTGAATTCACTCCCCATAGGCACATGTGACACAAATTAAGTTAAAATGCACACAACTTCCTTTTTTGCGTTTGGAGAAGAAACTATAAGTAACTCCTTAACCATTGTGAGAACACATTTTTTAGCCTTTGCACGCACCCAAATTTGAAATGAAACATCAATACATGCGCATGTTAGGAACCATCCACAAACTTATTATCTATAGAAATTTTTTCATCATGTCACACGATGAAGCTGCATAACTGTATTCCCAACAAGATTGAATTTATGCCCACTGTAAAACACAAATGAAGTTAAAGGTACCTGTGGATAAGACACGATACTTTTGGGAGTCACCAAACAAGCTGCTCTAGAGAACGAATCTTCAGCATACTGCCTAAGAAATGAAAAACAACTACCATGTGTATGGGGTGATTCAAAGGCCTGGAATAATGAGAGAGAATTTATTAGGTAAAAATTTCACCTGTTAGTATGAATGAAGAATAGTAGCAGAGCATGATGGCTCAGGGTCATAAGACCACATACATTAATTAATTGAAAAATAATATTTTGAGAAATCAAAGCCGTAAATTTAATACCTTATCGATATTCACAGCTGGAGGATATTTCTTAGTGTCTGTTTTTTCCTCATCTGGGAGAAAGTGAACTCTAGCCTCCACTTTAGAAGCTTCATGCCATGATTTTACAGCAGCCTCCATCGTCTCTACAAGGAAAGAAAAGATTTCTTCCCAACATTCTTCATATCCCCGCTTCCCTGACTGCAAAAAGAAAGAATGACTTGAAACCTTTTATTAGGAATCCAATAGCAGTTGATTCATTTAAATCTATACATAAGCAGCCAAGAATTTAATGAGTTTAAAAAAATTCTACATATGAAAGTCAGACCATTTAGGCAAAGGAAGAAAACCCAGATAGAGACAAAGAACAATGTATAAATGACTGAGAGATTCTATTTATTACTCACAAACAAAGATAACATATGGAACAAGAGTGAAATAGAATACCAAAAATCATGATTGAAAAATACACTTACCATTTCAGATTTTAGTTTATCCAAATGTCTTGCCATGTCAACATTGGATCTCATTTTCTCAACCTCTTGAGCATGCCTTTTCTCTTTCGCTAACTGAGATACCCTTTTTATCTTTCTAGAAACTTCTGCGCTTTGCGAGTTATATTGCAAAGCTGTTTGGAAAGCAGCCAAAGCCTACAACATGTAATGAATTAGCAATATCAGCAGCAGAAAACCAAAACCGTGTGGTCTTGTCCAGAAAGCCTAAAACAAAACAGGAAGAGTGAAAAGATTCTAGACATACATCATCATATTGTTCCATGGCCTCTAGTATGCATCCCTTCCTGAAATGTCCCTGGAGATGCGTCAAAAAGGTTCTTATAAAGGAAGGAAGTAATCATCAAAATCAGATTTTTGCTTTCTAAATGTAAAATTTTGTTGAAAGGTAATGGGAAATTTTTAACGAAAGTGCAAAAGTAGTACCTTTTCCCACTGAGGGTTCAGTTTAATCGTTGTCTCTGCATCAGCAAGCGCTTTGCTAAGTTTAGCCAATTTTAGAAATGCTGCAGCCCGGTTGCTGGCCAACAATGGAGCATTACAATGAAAGGAGATGCATCAGTACAACATGCATACATTGTTACATGGGAAAGTTCAGCTAATAAATCTTATCCCTATGTTTATAGTTTATTACTAGTTACTACCATGCTATTTTATCTTTGCATGAATATCTTAAATACCAGTGGACAAGAGAACCAATCCTATCATTCAAAGAAAATAGTACTACATATGCATAAAGAAAGTTGTGACAGATTATCATTCTGCAATTACAAAAGAAGCAGGCACACTAACCTATTTAGCTACCACTCCTAGCTACCATAAGCCTTCTATATCTCTTTCACAGAGCAGCCTTTTGTTATAATAACGCTAAAAATGAATGTGGTGCACTTGAAGCAGGAACTGTACATGGAAAATCCTGACACCAACTATAGCATTTGACATAATGGAGCAGGGCTATCTAAATCTATTAGTTGGGAATAAAAATTCCATGATCACCTGCTTTGACAGCCCAAATGTTGTACCAAAGTAGATGCTCTTACCACAACAAGGTTTTCATTTTTTCACTTTTATATCCCTTTCTATTTCTGACAGCCCTTGCTTTCGTCTATAAACTCCAACTTCCAAAAGATCTGAGAATACTTTTCTGCAAAACTAAGTGAAATAATTGATCCCAAAACCTAAACATGATAAGGAAACAGTACCAATCTTATATCAACTAATCAAGAACGTACATGCTTTGCTCACAAGTAAAGGCAAAATGACGCATCAATTTGAGCCTGTTGATCCCTCCAATATTTCCTTGTATTTCATACCCACAAAGGAAACTAACCTATATTTGGTCAACCAAAGTGCCTGATTCTTCTGGTAACAAGGAAAGGAAATTCTTTTGCATCCGAATACCATACTTTGTTAGATCTAAATTACGAAAAAATGCAAACAACTCTGAACCTCTTGTAACTTCGAAGTTCGTAGAAGTTACAAAATGCTGCAGCAGTCTGAAGCATAGAAGAGGAGTAAAAAATGATCCCGCAGCCTAAGGCATCATAATAAGCAAGGTAAAAAAATGTCGACTATCTCCAAAACAGTTCTAAAGGGCATACATAAAGACATGAAGATATAAAAAATAATCTAAGTTTCCACATGGACAAAACACACAGCTTTAAATTCCTAATAATTATTAGATTCAAGATAAAACATGCCAATACCACTATTTTTAGCAAAGAAATTCAAATTCAATAAGCACCCATGTGACTAAATCACGTAACCTGGCATTTTGATTATAATAACATCAAACTTCAAACTAGAAAACCCAAGACTAAAAAATGAATTTTGAGGTGGTTAATGTACCTATAAAGAGTGGGGTTATTTGGGTCTTGCTTAATGGCCTGAGTGTAGAATACTGCGGCTTTGAGGTAGTTCCCTGCTTTGAACTGCTCATTTCCTTTATCTTTCAGGGACTCAACTCCACCTCCAGCAGATGCGCCCGCCCTACCTGATCCTCCGTCTGCTTCCGCCATTATGTTATGCTTTTACTCACTCTCACTGCTCAGTACTCACTAGGGTTTATGAGAGGGAGAAGAAGAGGAAGAGAGAGCAACTAGCTAGAGCTCCTGTCTTCTACAATAAAACCTCCCGTTTTCTTTGATTCTGAACAATGCCCACATCAGGACATAAAAAATGGGTCGGGCCATTTGTATCCGACTTGAAGCTTAGGTATCTGACGATTTTGGGTTAAAACGACTCAGCCCAAATGTGTTTTGCCAAGGTTAGGCCCGGTCCACAACCCATAAAATGAGCATGTATAGGATTGTTTTAGAATTATTCCTCAAAATATTTCTTAAACCAGACATCGAGTCTCAATTTAGTACTTCAACACCCAATTATAACAATGTACTTCATGTACCCCTATTATGTGAAGTTTGTTGCAATAAAAGATATAATATGTTACCATCGGCAATTGGAAGAGGAGTATATTGTCAAAAAGAAATTAAAACAATTACTGTAAAAGAAAAAATTATTCTCATATTCACCCCAACCCTCCAAATTCTCTCTTTCAAACCCAATTCTTCTTTCAATGACCATCACAACCTCAAACAGGCCTTGATTCTTCGCCATGAGAATGGGCAGAGGAGCCAAAATAGTAGTTTCCAGAGTTACACTATAAGAAAATATGGCCTGCACGTCGGGGTTTTGCCCGGCGCAACCATATTCACCGGTAAAAGATGCTTGGCTCAACAAATGTAGTAAGGCGCGCCGGGTAAACCATGCACGGAAGGCCATGGTCTTTGGCGCGCAAAGGGGTAGATGTTTACTCAGCGGGTGGTCAACCTCCGCCGGGCAAGCTAGAATTAACAGCGAATCTGGTGGGCCGGGCAAAATATTTTTGTTGACCCGCGGGGGGAAAAAGTTTGGCGCAAAGGTGTTTTGGCGCCTAACTGTTGCCCGGAGGGTCATTAAAACTTACCTGTCGCACCCTTCGCTGGGCAAAATTCCAATCTGCATTTATTCAGACAGAAGATTCATTTCTTCATCTTCTTCCTCATTTACTCTCTCATTACTTTATCTCTCTCATTACTCGTATCATCCTTACATAATACCATCATCAATTCATCATCACTTCATCCAAGGTTTAATGGTTTTGTTTTTTGTTTTTTTATTTGTTATTATAAGCTAAAATTATTTGTTTGATTTAGGTAATTTTTGGTTGATTTGAAGGATTATTTATAAAAGGTATGTGTGTTTGCCTCTCAATTTAATTACGCTCAAAAATTTGTATTTAATTATGTTTGAAAATTGTGATATATTGTGGAAAATGCTTAGAAATCTGGATATAATTGTTTTAGGGAATTGTGGTTTATCCGCTAATACGAAGTTAATCGAGTTGATTAACTTTGTATAATGAAATTCAATAGAAAACCTTAGACCTGTTCGAGAGTCGGTGAATCGAATTGATTGACTGACTCTTGAATCATCCATTTATCGGGACAGTTTGGGAGTGCACAACTATATGTTGTATAATTTGCTGTCTATGTGGTTAGGCTTGGATCATGGAAAATTCGGTTTATATCTCCTTCCTGTTCTCCGAATGCATACTAGATATTCGTTTAAAATATCTAAGTAGTGTATTTGGAGAACTGTAGAGTGATGCTGCCAAATTTTCCCTCGGTCGAAATGACAGGACCCGTCCCAACTGGACGTCAAAAACTGTGCCCGGTCCTGCTCCCGTCTGACAAGTCAATTAAAGGTCCGAAACTACCTTTCAGTGCTTGCCAGACAAGGGATGTTTGCGCGGATTTCTGCTGCTGCCACTGCCTCACGATCAGTCCCGAACGTCGTACCACGGCCTGGAGGGTCACAAAACAGAAAAGGTGTGAGTGGACAAAAATGACCTCTTATAAAAACATTTGCCAAAATACATTCTTACCCTCCAGTTTTCACAAACTTGCATGCATATCGTAAAACATGAGTAATAGTATGAAATCATTCAAGTATGAACAGTGGACCGATAAAATCAAAACACGTTTTCCCATGGTCCATAAGAACTCATGTTCATCAAATCAGTTCATGTTATAAAACATCAAATCCCGGCTCTCAGGCCAAAACATGTGAAAACATAATCACCTGACCACAAAGACCAAAAACCCGTACTCAATACCAGTACGTTATCACAAACAACATCAATCAGCACTAATCACCAGTGCACAATAAATATATCAATCCAATCAATCCGCACTACTCACAAGTGCACAAAATATCACAAATCACATCTGCACTACTCACAAGTGAAGGCGCTACGCGTAGGCCAATATCGAGCAACACTCTCGGGAACAGACACCTCTGGGCTCAACCCCCTCGGGCTAAGTCACCTCTGGGCGAACACATCCCCAGGCTCAGACCCATCCGAGTGGTACATCCAGGCTTAATCTCATCCGAGAAACTGACTACCATAGGATCAACTCCGAATCCTACAATCACATCCCCCAAGCTCCGGTCGTCTGGGTAATCCCCCCAAGCTCCGACCGTCTTGGAATATCACAATCACGATGAAAACCATCTCGGGAATTACATCCCAAAATATTTCAATCAAATCTTGTCTTCATACAAAGTCAAGATCATTCCCGAATGGGTCTCAAAACCCAAAATACCTTTTACACATAAACCGTTAAAATCACATTTTAAATTAATAGAATAATCCGAAAATCATCATTGATTCACCAACCAAGTCAAAATATCATTTTAGAAATCATTTAAACTCCGGGCCTAGCCCAAAACATTATTTGCACGTTCCTCGTAAAACGTGCCTGAAAGACTGATTAAAATAATCATAAAATCATAATAAATCATTAATTTCACAAGTTCACAAGTGACTCCAAATCCGAGTCAAAATCACTATTCACTTGGGTTCTCATGCCCAAAATATCATTATCACGCAAATCCATGTGTTGCAACCTTCGTTGCCATTTTCACGTAAATCCACGAAATCGACCCTTGACTCATTCCCGAGTCAACACATCATTTTTCAATCCATGACTCAATAATCCGAGTCCAACCATTATTTTCAATCAATTTTAATCCCGGACTCATAAACCAAGTCCAAACATCATTTTTACCAAATTTCATAATTTCTCGAAAATCGCCCAAAATAATAATATAATAATCATAAAACCGAGAAATTACAGGATTGAAACGTAAATCACGCCCAAGCATATAAAATCATATAATAAGGCATTTAAATCATATATGCATGCATCACAGTTAGAAAACAAAGTCCACTCACACACACCGTCCAAAACGGTCCGTTTCCGAGCTGCATGTTTTTCTGTAAATTCTGGAAATCACAACTCCTGTCCAAAATCATTATGAGGGTTACTAACATCTCAAAATACATCACATAATTTTTCCCCAATTTTTCCGGAATTTATATACGTATTTAACTCGTAAAACAAAACTTCGGATATGCAAAAACATTATCGAAACAATATCCGATTTCCTCGAAACCAACGTCAAAATGTTCGTTACAATGAAAGGATCAAAAGTCATGTTGACCTCACCTTGAGACTAGGCCGGACGCGCCCTCACGCGCCGCCGTTAGTGTCTGCGCGTGAAACCCACGCACCAGCTACAGTGTCGTCTTTCATACCCGTTTGTCTGTAAAACGGGCCATTTAACCCGCGAGCAGACCCGGTTCCAATCCTATCAATTCGACACCAATTTCAACAATTGAACATTCAATTAGTTTCAACTTAAGTTCAATTAGAGTTCTGTAACATTAATTACATGAAACATTACCTCAATCCTCACGATCAAATATGAACATTCGAAGAACACCCCGAACACTGTTCATCTTCGAAAGTCGTCAGTTTCAAGCGTTTTTCCTTAAATTGATTCATCAAGAAGCTTCAATGGACTCCGTTAAACACTTTCCCCAACTCAATTGCATCAATCCATGGCTCAAACTCCACGACTCAAGCTCGACATTCCTCACTGTTACCAGACCCAGTTCAGAGCCAATTGGGCCTCAATTCTTCTCGTTTTTGATCTGGTTCCACTCGTCTCAACCTCATGAAGCTACTTCTAAGCTCCAATTCGATCCTCACGGCTCACGGTTCAAAATCCGAATTCCCCCCCCCCCCCCCTTAAAATTCGAAAATTCGAATTCCCAAATTCAAGCTCTCTCTCGACCCCTCGTGTTTCCTTGCTATTTTAATCTCAATACTCTCTCAATTCCTCACTTTCTGGTTCAGAAATGGAAGAGAATGGTGGACAATTTCGAACTCCCCATTCTCTGCTTCTCAGTTGTGCACGGGTAAGAAAACACAGAGAGATTAAGGGAAATTAAAGGATAATTAATTAATTAAAAATAATAAAACATCATAATTAGATCTCCCCAAAAACATGGATCCTGGTTTTATGCCTGAATTTAAGGGATGAGTGACACTTGTCACTCATCCAAGTGTGTTCAGTCACCGGGTACTGTTCATATTAAAATATTATTTTAATCCCGGTCCATTCGGTTAATCGAGTCTGTTCCCGTGACCATAACTTCGTCGTCGAATCTCCGATTTTGGCATGCCGCCTGTCGTTGGATTCGTATCGACCAGACCTACGTAACGGTCCTTGGCCCTCGTCCATCGGACCTCCCGATCAAAAAGTCAACATTTGGCCCCTAATATGTCAAATTACCAAAATACCCCTCAACTTCCGAACGTCATAACTTTCACCTCGAATGTCGAAATCGAACGTGCCACCTGTCTATGAACTCGTGACGTCCCGAACTACGTCACAGTCATCGGTCAAAGTCTGTTTGACCGCCCGAACTAAAAGTCAACATTTTGCCCACGATAGGGGCAAAATGGTCATTTTGCACGTTTCGTCCGATTTCACTCAACTAATCCCCGATTAGTCATTCTAAATCATAATTAATTAATATTCAATCCCGATATTTAGGACGGGTCATTACAACCTTCCCTCCTTAAAGAATTTCGTCCCCGAAATTCCAACTATCCGTATTCCACAACTACCTCGTGGAGAACAAATGGGTCTCACAACTTGTGTACACGTGTACACCCACTAGCCAACACAGAACTCATCTGCACTCAGACGTCACATCACAGATGCACGTCGTACTAACTACACTCGACCACCCCGAGTGAAATTGATCACCAGAAATTGGCAATGTCACCATTAAGCTGACTCTTTCAGCTTGACGGCCCCACGTACTCACTAATGTGCCCCGACCTTCGCTCTCATCGAGAGTCACCAAAACTCACTTGTCAGTCCATGCTGACACTACTAGCCAAACTGTCGCCACCAAGCTTTACCACCCTAGTAAAGCGCCAATCAGTAACAAATCAGTGACAACACATCATACTACAACGTCCGTCAATGTAGCACAAGGTCAACAACATGCTCTCACCTCGCAGGGCAAACTCAACCCTGCGACAAATACCAACAGCAGTAACCACAACTGTCACCCCCTCAGCGATCCCAGATGCTGGTAAGGTCACGACATGATAACATCTCGCCGCAAAGCAACTTGCGGTCACACTAACCACCAACTCACTCAATCAGATGGTGTAACTGGAACACATTGAACACCAGCCTAGCAGTGATCACACAACTCAACACTATAGTTACACTAGCCAACCATGGCTAAGAGCACCTGCTCAAACAATCACTGAATGCATCAAAATCACCCTGCCCAGGGCGTCGTGTTCAATGTCCAGTTCACGTTCACAACCAAAAACCAATGGTATCGGAACTAAGCCAAATACCAACACGTTCATCGACATATCACTGGTACATCCCATGTACCGTCACTAGGTATCAAGTACCATCATACATACGACACAGCAAGTCGTACCCCAAGTATGATCCTACAGCTGGACCCTAGTAGTCCAAATGATCGAATGTCAAGTATTACTCCAATCCCATAGAGTACCATTGATGACAGGATTCCACTGATCCTCACGTTATCAAAAGTTTAGCTCTCTCAGCTCAGTATATCGGCTACCTCACTAGCCGTACACCCGACCCGACTACAAGGTCGAAATTCTCAAAGTCTCCTGACTAACACCGTCATACACAATGGGCCTTCTGTTTATCACCCAATACTATTCCTGTTAGTCGCCCTTCCCGAAGTATGACCTCAGCATACTCGACCCATAGATCAATATGGTCGACCCCAAACCAGGTAGGGAAAAGTAAAAATCCTGAGGGTTTAGCTAGCATCGACAATCCTTGTCCTATGCTACCCCAAATCACCTCGCCAAATCACGGCGCCAAATCACAACTCTCAAAATGACACATCAACATGTCCACAGGAAAGAACGTCTAGTTCTCCCGGGATTCACACCAACCCCGGTCACTACTAACACTTATGTCACACATCCATCAAGCACATCACATGCCCATCCGTAGATGAAGGCACACCAACACATTATCACGACCAACCCAACTGTGGTCAGAAAACCTACCTCAACAACTCACAGTCAAAACCAGCTCGTCCGGAGCCCTCAAATCACATCAGAACTCATCTCGAATCCTAAACCAACTCCTGACTCCTACTGAGTCCAAGTCCAAACTGGACTGAAGTCAATGCCACCACTGGCATATCCGGTCACCTAGCAAATACCCCTAGGTAAGCCACATCCTTTCCAAAACACAAAACCATTTCCGGACTTCCTCTGAGTCCAATCCAATATCCAAACCCATCATCGGGTCAAGTTTATTCTGGGCCCAATACGCCCATCTACAAACCAAACCATTAGCAAAAACAACCATCCGGACCCACACTAGTCCGACACATTCAAAACACATGATACAATATTACAACACAAATGGACAATACAAACTATTTACAAGGTATCGCGAAAACAAGTATCAATACAATTATTTTGAACTACGGTCAAGTCGATCGGGGCAGTTCCTTCGCAAATGTCCAAGTTTCCTACAAAAGTGACTGGTAGCAGTGCTGAGGCGACTTGCCCCACCACGCCGTTTACCAGTCGACCGAGTCGAAGTTCCACTCGAATGAACACCCACCGAGGGTTGCGACACAAGAGTATGAAGGCTAACTCGCTTCGATGTTTCCTGACTTATCTGTTCAGTATCCTGACGCTCTTGGCGTCGCCTAGAGCCCAAAGATTGTTCTGGCACAGGTAAAATAGTAGCCTCCACTCGGATAGCAGCATCCGATAATTCCCTCAGGGTAGAATACGAGCCAACAGTTACAGCACCTCGTATCTCATTTCTCAATCCCTGCTCAAACCTTCGACACTTATCCTCCTCAGTAGCCACATACAGAGGAGAGAAACTAGATAAGTGCAAAAATTGCTGTTCATAATCGACCACTGACAGATTCCCTTGCAGTAATTGGAGAAACTCAACCTCCTTAGCGTTCCGAAATGAGCGAGGATAAAACTGATCCAAAAATCGCTCTCGGAATGCATCCCATGCCAAGGTACGGGCATCCCAACCAGTCAACTGTAAACTATGCCACAACCTGTAGGCATAGCCATCCAAAAGAAAAGTGGCTAAGGGTACCATGTCCTCCAGGGGACATACCATGACCTCAAAAATCCTTTCCAATCGAGTAAGCCAATCTTCGGCACCATCCGGTCCCGAATCACCACGAAACACAGTGGCTCCTAACCGTCGAGCTCGCTCAATATCTAGACCTTTACTAACACTACTCTCGACCCTCCCATCTTCACACCGTGTACGGGACGCACGACTCGAAGGCATGACGTAACAACAGAAATCAAGAACCAAATGCTCTGATACCACTTTGACAGGACTCGTCCCAACTGGACGTCAAAAACTGTGCCCGGTCCTGCTCCCGTCTGACAAGTCAACTAAAGGTCCGAAACTACCTTTCAGTGCTTGCCAGACAAGGGATGTTTGCGCGGATTTCTGCTGCTGCCACTGCCTCACGATTAGTCCCGAACGTCGTACCACGGCCTGGAGGGTCACAAAACAGAAAAGGTGTGAGTGGAAAAAAATGACCTCTTATAAAAACATTTGCCAAAATACATTTTTACCCTCCAGTTTTCACAAACTTGCATGCATATCGTAAAACATGAGTAATAGTAAGAAATCATTCAAGTATGAACAGTGGACCGATAAAATCAAAACACGTTTTCCCATGGTCCATAAGAACTCATGTTGATCAAATCAGTTCATGTTATAAAACATCAAATCCCGGCTCTCAGGCCAAAACATGTGAAAACATAATCACTTGACCACAAAGACCAAAAACCCGTACTCAATACCAGTACGTTATCACAAACAACATCAATCAGCACTAATCACCAGTGCACAATAAATATATCAATCCAATCAATCCGCACTACTCACAAGTGCACAAAATATCACAAATCACATCTGCA
Organism: Prinsepia uniflora; assembly: GCA_032719365.1. Classification (NCBI taxonomy): domain Eukaryota; kingdom Viridiplantae; phylum Streptophyta; class Magnoliopsida; order Rosales; family Rosaceae; genus Prinsepia; species Prinsepia uniflora. The sequence goes on along the minus strand of CM064863.1, from coordinate 56,310,901 downwards.
CTACTCACAAGTGCGGCGCTACGCGTAGGCCAATATCCAGCCACACTCTCGGGAACAGACACCTCTGGCCTCAACCCCCTCGGGCTTAGTCACCTCTGGGCGAACACATCCCCAGGCTCAGACCCATCCGAGTGGTACATCCAGGCCCAGTCTCATCCGAGAAGCTGACTACCATAGGATCAACTCCGAATCCTACAATCACATCCCCCAAGCTCCGGTCGTCTGGGTAATCCCCCCAAGCTCCGACCGTCTGGGAATATCACAATCACAATGAAAACCATCTCGGGAATTACATCCCAAAATATTTCAATCAAATCTTGTCTTCATACAAAGTCAAGATCATTCCCGACTGGGTCTCAAAGCCCAAAATACCTTTTACACATAAACCGTTAAAATCACATTTTAAATCAATAGAATAATCCGAAAATCATCATTGACTCACCAACCAAGTCAAAATATCATTTTAGAAATCATTTAAACTCCGGGCCTAGCCCAAAACATCATTTGCACGTTCCTTGTAAAACGTGTCCGAAAGACTGATTAAAATAATCATAAAATCACAATAAATCATTAATTTCACAAGTTCACAAGTGACTCCAAATCCGAGTCAAAATCACTATTCATTTGGGTTCTCATGCCCAAAATATCATTATCACGCAAATCCATGCGTTGCAACCTCCGTTGCCATTTTCACGTAAATCCACGAAATCGACCCTTGACTCATTCCCGAGTCAACACATCATTTTTCAATCCATGACTCAATAATCCGAGTCCAACCATTATTTTCAATCAATTTTAATCCCGGACTCATAAACCAAGTCCAAACATCATTTTTACCAAATTTCGTAATTTCTCGAAAATCGCCCAAAATAATAATATAATAATCATAAAACCGAGAAATTACCGGATTGAAACGTAAATCATGCCCAAGCATATAAAATCATATAATAAGGCATTTAAATCATATATGCATGCATCACGGTTAGAAAACAAAGTCCACTCACACACACCGTCCAAAACGGTCCGTTTCCGAGCTGCACGTTTTTCCGTAAATTCTGCAAATCACAACTCCTGTCCAAAATCATTATGAGGGTTACTAACATCTCAAAATACATCACATAATTTTTCCCCAATTTTTCCGGAATTTAAATACGTATTTAACTCGTAAAATAAAACTTCGGATACGCGAAACATTATCGAAACAATATCCGATTTCCTCGAAACCAACGTCAAAATGTTCGTTACAATGAGAGGATCAAAAGTCATGTTGACCTCACCTTGATACTAGGCCGGACGCGCCCTCACGCGCTGCCATGAGTGGCTGCGCGTGAAACCCACGCACCAGCTACAGTGTCGTAGTTCATACCCGTTTGTCTGTAAAACGGGCCATTTAACCCGCGAGCAGACCTGGTTCCAATCCTATCAATTCGACACCAATTTCAACAATTGAACATTTAATTAGTTTCGACTTAAGTTCAATTAGAGTTCTGTAACATTAATTACATGAAACATTACCTCAATCCTCACGATCAAATATGAACATTCGAAGAACACCCCGAACACTGTTCATCTTCGAAAGTCGTCAGTTTCAGGTGTTTTTCCTTAAATTGATTCATCAAGAAGCTTCAATGGACTCCGTTAAACACTTTCCCCAACTCAATTGCATCAATCCATGGCTCAAACTCCACGACTCAAGCTCGTCATTCCTCACTGTTACCAGACCCAGTTCAGAGCCAATTGGGCCTCAATTCTTCTCGTTTTTTATCTGGTTCCACTCGTCTCAACCTCAGGAAGCTACTTCTAAGCTCCAATTCGATCCTCACGGCTCACGGTTCAAAATCCGAATTCCCCCCCCCCCCCTTAAAATTCGAAAATTCGAATTCCCAAATTCAAGCTCTCTCTCGACCCCTCGTGTTTCCTTGCTATTTTAATCTCAATACTCTCTAAATTCCTCACTCTCTTGTTCAGAAATGGAAGAGAATGGTGGACAATTTCGAACTCCTCATTCTCTGCTTCTCAGTTGTGCACGGGTAAGAAAACACAGAGAGATTAAGGGAAATTAAAGGATAATTAATTAATTAAAAATAATAAAACATCATAATTAGGTCTCCCCAAAAACATGGATCCTGGTTTTATGCCTGAATTTAAGGGATGAGTGACACTTGTCACTCATCCAAGTGTGTTCAGTCACCGGGTACTGTTCATATTAAAATATTATTTTAATCCCGGTCCGTTCGGTTAATCGAGTCTGTTCCCGTGACCATAACTTCGTCGTCGAATCTCCGATTTTGGCATGCCGCCTGTCGTTGGATTCGTATCGACGAGGCCTACATAACGGTCCTTGGCCCTCGTCCATCGGACCTCCCGATCAAAAAGTCAACATTTGGCCCCTAATATGCCAAATTACCAAAATACCCCTCAACTTCCGAACGTCATAGTTTTCACCTCGAATGTCGGAATCGAACGTGCCACCTGTCTATGAACTCGTGACGTCCCGAACTACGTCACAGTCATCGGTCAAAGTCTGTTTGACCGCCCAAACTAAAAGTCAACATTTTGCCCACGCTAGGGGCAAAATGGTCATTTTGCACGTTTCGTCCGATTTCACTCAACTAATCCCCGATTAGTCATTCTAAATCATAATTAATTAATATTCAATCCCCATATTTGGGACGGGTCATTACACGAAACTTCACCTCGTAGGTCACAAACTATACAGCACAGAATGTGCACTCTCGGGCAAAATAAACTTGGCTAGGCGCATCACCATCGTTTGCCAAGCAAGGATATTTTTGTAAGTGTTTTGTTTTTTAGACGTGACCAGGCGCATCACCATCATTCTCCGAGCAATACTAGATGAGAAATACTCATAGATCATCTCTGGTTTTAGGATTTTCTCTGTTTTTTCTTCATGGTTCGAGTAATCCAACTGTCCACATTAATCAGAAACACACATAGATCATCTCTGTAAAATTTTACGGAATTTCGAAGTATAAAAGATTAGGTTACGGTGCAAAACAAATCATCGTTTGTTGATCCAAGGCATTTAAGTGCTCAAAACATCACTATTTTCGAAAGGTGTGGAGGTCTAGACACACCATATCACAAAATGAACAGGTGAATTTGTCAAATTCACTCGTTAGTGTAACGACCCGTCCCAAATTTCGGGATTAGATTAGTGACTAATGAAGGATTAGTGAGATTAATCGGTGATTAGTTGAGCGAAATCGGACGGACGGTGTAAAATGACCATTTTACCCCTAGTTGTGGGTAAAATGTAGACTTTTGACTCGAGGAGTCAAACGTACGGGGACAGATGATCGTAACGTAGATCGAGACGTTACGAGTCTGTAGATAGACGACACGTTGAAATCGGACGTCGAACGGAGAAGTTATGGTCACGGGAAGTTCAGTTAGACTATGCACGCATTACGAGGCAAAAATTATATGGCAAAATCTAATTGGGCAGATATTTATGTGGGACCCATGGATGAGTGGCATTGGCCATCAACCCTAAAATGTGGGTCTAAATTGTGATTGGGCCACTTGTATTAAAATATATATATTTTCCACCCACCTCTCATCCCAGCCATTCATGTCTACCTTTCCCTTTCATCTTCACCGTCCATCTTTTCCCTCTCTCATCTGATTATCATCAGATATCATCCTCATTGTTCATCCTCTAAACCCGAGCACCATTCTCCCTTCCCTCTAAACAAACACACCACCCCACCACCATATTGGCATCCATGCGTTCGTGTGGAAGACTAGTGAGAGACTGAGAGTGATGAGGATGATGGGACACGGCGGTCCACGGCGGAGGTATGTCGGACCGAGAACCCATTGTTTTCAAAAATTGGAAGTTGAGTTTTGGTTGTTGTTTTGAGCTTCCTTTAATCCTAACACAACCTAGGGACCAGGACGACTCGATGGGGATCAATTTCGAAGGAAATGGATGACTAGAAGGACTGGAAACCGAGCTTGAAGGTCAAGCTTACTTTTTTATCATGGGAGGTATGTGTTTGTTTGTTTTTCCATATTTTGAGGACGTAGATCGATAGGGATTATTATTAGGAACCTATGGGAACTGAAAGGATGGATAAAGGATAAAAAAAAATGGAGAAGTTAGAACCCTGAACCGGTCACGCCGGTCCAGACCGGTTCGGTCTGGTCAAAACCAGTGAACCGGGTTCGTTGGAGGTAGAGGATGATGAACAGTGTGGTGCGTACGGGTGTGTGGGGGGTATTTTGTGGATGACTTCAACATGACTTTAAATCTATTCGATGTAACGAACATTTTGGGACTGGTTTCATGTCGATTGGACGTCGTTTCCATATAGTTTGAGACGTCCGAAGGTTTACAATTGAGTTTAAAAATAGTTAAAAATTTGGGAAAATTATGGGGCTTCAATGAGAGGTTAATAAGGTAGTTAGTAACCCTCTAATATGATTTGGACAGGTTTGGGAGTCTCGGTGACAGTGATTAGCCCAGGGAGGCTTATGGCATACAATCGAGGTGACAGCGTAGGACGGTCTGTGAGTGGACCTTGATTTCTAAACTGTGATGCATGTATAAATGTTTTATATGTTTTACATATGTGATTCTATGATGATGATTTCAATATTAGAGATTTACATGATTTCACGTATTTCGTGGCGATTTACGAGTTTACGATTTTGCATTGATTATACGTGCTTCTGGTTTCGAAAATGGGTTAATGAAATGGTTTTGGATTTGAAAAGGTAAACTCGGGCATGAGACTCATTTATTTTGGAAACCCTCGGACTCGAAGTCCATTTTAGTCACGTTATCGGGCCAAGGGCCCAACTAGTTCGTGAACTGATTTCGGATTTGAAAATATGGAATCGGGCACGAGACCGATTTGATTTACGAACGGTAAGGACCCGTCCTGGAAATTAGGGTTAAGACGGTGATTAAGATGGGATTAGTGAGCTTAATCGGTGGTTAGTTGGTTACGAAAGGTCCGTTAGCGTAGAATGACGACTTTGCCCCTAGGTTGGGCAAATAGTTGACTTTTAGTTCGGATGGTCAATTGGGTATTGACCGATGACCGTGACTTAGTTCGGGACGTCACGAATCCGTAGACAGGTGGCACGCCCGATTTTGACATCCGAGGAGGAAGTTATGATGTTCGGAAGGTTGAGGGCATTACCGTAATTTGGCTAAAATAGGAGAAAAAGTTGACTTTTCGTATGATCGAGTTTTGACACGTTGACCTAGGACCGTTAAGTAGATATCGTCGTCCTGAATTCAATGACAGGCGGCATGTGTTCATCGGACCTAGGATGCGTAAGATACGGGTCTAGAACTTCGATGGCATAATCGTAATTTTGACTCAAAAGAGGGGCATTTTGGTCTTTTGCACACCGGGAATTGTGCAACCGGGTTGGGACAAGTGTACAGGTGAGTTTGGGATATTTGTGGGTGGGCTGAGGGGATTGTGACATGTGGCAAGTGTGTAGTGGCTTCTACAAGCTTGCACGGCGTGTGTGTTTTAAAGTGAGCCGTATGTGTGTTTGTTCGAAGATGGGAAACAGGAAACAAAAGGTGAGATTGAGAGAACATTGAGAGGTGGACGTGTGTGTTTGTGTGAATTGTTGAGTGTGTGAGTGATTAAGAGGATGAGAGTATGAGGATTGAGTTGTGAGGACAACGTGTGTGAGGGAAACTGGTGTGAGAAAAGGGTGAGTTCACGGGAGAACCAGAGAACATAGAGGGAGTTGGAGGTGGTGTTGCTGTGTGTTGATCCAATTGGGATTGAAGGGAGGTCAGGAAGGCTCTGTGGACTCCAGGGAACGGGGCGGCGAGCATGGTAGTGGACGGCTGCAGGTAATCCCTTTTCCCCGTGAATATGCCCTGTTTTTCCGTGAATTTCAAATCGATAATCGTGGACTTTGGGGTTGAGTCGAGGACTTTGGTGAGTCCTGTTAGGTTCAGTAGGGTCCTAGGAAGCTCTAGGTTTCGAAGCGGTGACGGGGGAGTAGTTGGTTGGCCGGGAGGAAAAACAGGGGAGTTCGGGTAGTTTGGGTTCGAGCTTGGGGAAGTGATTTGTAGGTCGTGTTGGAGTGATTGGAGTAGGGGAATGAGTTGCTGGGTTGAGGACAAAGGGAATGGTGGAAAGAGGAGCTGAAATGGTGGCGGGACGGTGGAGAACCGGCCACGCCGGTTCGGAATAGTAACGGGTTGAGAGGTTGAAGACGATGAACAGTGGTGTTGGCGCGTGAGGCCCACGCGCAGCCACTTTGGGCGGCGCGTGCGGCGGTTTCCGGTGAAGAGTCCAACTAAGTTTTTGTTCTAAATGTTGTAACGAATCTATTGGGATAGGTTTCGGGTTAGTCGGACGTCATTTGAGGTTAGTTCCGCGAGGTTGAAGGTTTAGGGTCCCGGTTCGTTACGTTTAGGACCCGGGGATTCTTGGGGAAAATTAGGAGAGTCTTAGTAGACGTGTTAGTGACATTCTTTGGTGACTTGTGACAGGTTCGGGACACCCCGAGGAGGCCGAGGAACGTATGGGACGTACGGGGCGCGAGTGACGTGCCTGTGACTATGAGTGGACCCCTTCTCTAAACTCGAGCATGCATAATTGTTTTTCTATCAGTGTTTTATGGTTTTACATGTGATTTCATTATTGTTGAATATGCTATGTTGGTTTTACATAATTGCATGTTTTTCGAGAAAGTACGGTTTTCAGCACATTTTACGAGAAAAGTTTGGATTCTAATTTTGATGCCATGAATTGGGGTTTTCAAACGATGAGTGGTTTTCACTGATTATAAATGGATTTTGAGACATGATTTGATGATCAAGGTTTTCAGTTTTAGTATCGGATTTCGAGAATCGAGATTTGGTTTTAAAGTTGAAACGTGGGATTTCCGGATATGGGTTCGGAATGACGGTTCTAGATGCCGGAAGGGCTTCAGACCGGTGATTTTGGATTCGAGTTTGGATGTGGATTTAGAAATGGTTTTCAAGTGGTTTTGTATTGGATTTTCTGGATCTGGTTATTGGGTTTAAAGACCCGGATATTATGTTTGACGGGGGACGGGCCCGGATTGGGTTTAAAGACCCGGATTGAGTTTAAAGACTCGGGAGTTTAAAGACTCGGATATACTGATATTTCCCCCATAGGCCTGTTGAGTTTAAAGACCGGGAGTTTAAAGACTCAGATATTATTGAGGCCTGGATTGAGTTTAAAGACTCGGAAGTTTAAAGACTCGGATAGGTCCAGCAGGTTTGATCGGATAATGATTGTTTGAGACTTATGTTTTATGATATGGTTTTATGATGTTTATGACGAGATTTCTGTAACTGCTTTCAATTCTATTTTTATGACGATCTTTATGTGATTTATAACTGATTTCAGTAAATGGGTTAAGCATGTGTGATTTCAAAACGGAGGGCCAAAACCCTGGTTTTCTGATGAAATGGTTTTTGGAAACTCTTCTATTATTTATGGTCCACTCACACCTTTTGTTTTTAAATTGCCCTCCAGGTCGTGGAGCTAGCGCGGGGGTTGACGTTGAGGCAGCGTCGGAGGCATAGAATACTCGAGAGTGACCCCGGAGTGCTTTAAATTTTCCGTTGTGCGTGTACCTTGTTTATCAGTTTTCTTTCCTTTGTATTTGGTACTATGCTCTGTAAAACTTTGACTTCGGGATGTTTAAATTTTCTCCTGCGTCTAGCATGTATTTTGGTGGTTTTTCGTGAGTTTACTTTAGTTGCGTGTTGGGGTGTCAGACGGGAGCAGGATTTACCTCGATTTTCGGGGTGGAACCGGGGTGGGTCCTGACACGAACTCTCGGACTTGAAGTCCATTTGATTTAACAAGGCATCGAGCCGGAGGCCCAGTTGGTTTACGTATCAAGCTCGAGGCCCTGTTGATTTGCGTATTAGGCTCGAGGCCCAGTTGATTTGCGTATCAGGCACGAGGCCTATTTGGTTTACGAAATTGAGTACGAGGCCCATTTTGTTTACAAAATAGGGCACGAGGCCCAGTTGGCTTATGAATCGGGCTGGAGGCCCAGTTGGTTTACGAAATCGGGCGTGAGGCCCAGTTGGTTTATGAATTTGGGCTTGGAGCCCAGTTATGGTTTACGATTGTGATTTCGGGTCGAGGATCCATAAATGGATTTCTGGTTCATGACAGTTTATGGGGACCGGGCATGAACCCTTGAAAGGTTTTGAGAATGATTTCAAAATGGTTTTTCATATATCATCCTTATATATTTATGGATTGTCTCCTCCGGGGAGGGTCGTTGGCCTGGGTGGACTCCGGAGTAGTCACGGAGCACTAACTGAGTAGAGTCGCCCTCGTTGGATACCTTACTCTCAAGAAGGCTATTATGGATTATAACTCCCAGGGAGGGTCATTGATCTGCGGACACTAACATGGGTGGACCTTAGGGAGACTTGGGATTTGAGACCCCGGGTAGCACGCACGTAGCTTTAGAAACCGTGACAGGATTGGTTATATGATATATGATAAACATGATTTCTTGGATTTGCGAAATTGTGTTTTGTGAATGATAAATGGATTTGGGCTGAGTTCCCACATATGGTTACTAAGTTATGGATTTGTATAAATGGTTTTGGGCAGGGGCCCGTGTGACTTGAATTTACGGAACTTGGGGATGAGACCCTAAATATGGTTGTTTGAACATATGATTTGATAAATGGTTTTTATATGCATGCATGCTTTTTAGTGAAGGGCATAAAGGTCTTTTATGAAATGTGTTTTATTAAATCGTTGTTTTTCGTCCACTCACAGTCTTTTCTGGTTTTAATACCTTTTAGGTTGATCACGGATGCGAACTGTAGTAGAGACCGAGACATCACACTCCTCCATCGAATCCTGGTGCGCTCTGGAAGTCGGTCGGGCTGATGGTTTTAATTTATTCCCTTGTCTGACACTTGGTGTCAAACGGGATCATGACGCATCCCGTGTTAATCTCGAAGGGATTGGGATGGGTCGTGTCAAGTGGTATCAGAGCAGGTTTGCTCTTGTGGTGCGCGCAGGTCGAGGATGTGATGTCTCAATGGGCTACAGTTCATTATCAACCTGATAGTTAGGATCCCGGTATGTTAGTTAGTAGGATTGAATCGTGGATCGTTTTGGTTCGGTACTTGATGCCTGGGGTTGCCATAGTTCTATCGTGGTTGGCATTGTGGGACCCTATCGAAGGATGAACGAAACAATACTTTAGAGTTTTAACCGTCCCCACGGTTATGTCGGGATCATCATTCACGAGGTTGTATGATCGGTTATGACGACTGGTTGGAGTCGTGACCATTGGATGGTCTGAGTTGTGGATTGTGTTACGAGGAGCAGCTGGATTCGGGGAACCCCAGTTGGGTTGGTGGTAGGATTTGATTTGACGTCCATACGATGTCGGGACCGCGGGGTCAGTCAAGTTGTGGATTATACTGCCTTCTGCAGTTGGGTTCAGAGGAACCTTATGGTGTGATTGTGGAACCCTAAATCATGATGGATAGTCTGGAAAGGTGAACCCTAATGATGATTGATAGGTTAGAGTATATGTGTACAACGGAGTGAGTTGATGGCCTTTTGTAGGAAACCCTAGTGTTTATTGTATGGTTCGGAAAGGTGAGTCGGCGAGTGGTTTGGTTCTAGTGACTTTTCGGAGCCGAGACCTTCGGTTGGTCATGTCATGTAACGACCCGTCCCGAATTCCGGGATTATATTAGTAACTAATCATGATTAGCGGGGTTAATCGGTGATTAGTTTGGCGGAATCGGACGAACAGTACAAAATGACCATTTTGCCCCTGGTCGTGGGTAAAACGTTGACTTTTAATTCGGGCGATCAAATGGACTTTGACTTATGACCGTGACGTAGTTTGGGACGTCACGAGTTCATATACAGGTGGCACGATCAATTCCGACGTTTGAGGAGAAAGTTATGACGTTCGGAAGTTCAAGGGCATTTTCGTAATTTGGATGAAAATGGGGAAAATGTTGACTTTTCAACCTGGAGGTCCGATGGCCGAGGACCAAGGACCGTTAGGAAGGTCTCGATGCCCTAATTCCGTAGACAGGCGGCACGCGTCAATCGGGGTTCGAATGACCAAGTTACTGGTCTAGATGCGTGAGGGGCATTTTGGTAATTTGTCAAAATGAGGGTAAAATGGTAATTTTGGCTGCTGCTTGTGTGACAGCCGTGAGTGGGTACATTTTTGAATTGAAAAACAGAGTATGGATGATGGAATTGTTTATGGAGTGGCCTTGGGGTGCGAGTGAGTGTGTTGTGTGTGTTGTGAAGGACAGAGCACGGGTGTGTGTGTCGGAAACAGGTGCTGGTGCTTGAAAATGAAAAACAGAGTTGGACATGAGCGTGTGCACGGTTTGGGTTTGTTTATACAATTGAGTAGAGGAACACAGAGCACTGAGGGAAATTGTTTATGCCTTGGTGCGGGAACAGAGACAGATAGACAGAGCACGAGTGTGCTGGTTGAGGGGAGTGCGGGAAACAATCCTGGGATAGTGCCATTGAACTGAGAAAAACAGAGACATTGTGCAGGGCGTGATCGTCCTTTCCAAGGCCAAATTGAGTGAAATTGTGAACGGGAAGGGGATCAAGGAATTGAGAGCTGAGTTCTGAGGTGGAGAGAAGAAAAAAAGAGAGGTAAATGGGAGAGGAGAGTTCAAAAACCCGAAACCTGTTTTTGTGTGAATTCAAATCTGAATTTGAATTTTAGGCCAACCCAAGCCAAATTGAGGCTCGAATAAGTCTTCTGGAACCTTAGTTAGTTGATCCAAATCAAGTATGGCAAGTTTCGAAGCTCCTGGAGCCATGAACGGACGTCGTGGGTGGCCGGAAAATCGAGCATTGTGTTCGTGCAATTGGAGGTTAGTTTTCATGAAATTGAATCCTAAATTATCCTTACCATAAGGCTATGATGCTAGACTACAAACTAATTGAAGACTTCCTAGGTTATTAGACAAAACTCAGACGAGGAACTCGTTTTTGGAACTTGGGTTAAGTCGAGATGGTTCGAGGTTATGGCGACTGCAATGGACGTTACAGATCCCTAATTCAATTGGTGGCAAAGCTAATGGTGTGTTCAATCGTTCAAAATAATGTCGAATTGATGGGATGTTAATCGGGTCGTCACGCGGGTTGAACGGCCTGTATGACAGTTTGTCGGGTAAGGACGACGACTGTGCAGTACTATAGCAGGCGCGTGAGGGCGCGTGGGACCGATTTTCGAGGTAAGTCCAACATGACTTTTATCCTATACAATGTAACGAATATTTTAGCGTTGGTTTTGAATTTATCGGACATCGTTTCAATGTTGTTTTGAGGGTCCAAAGGTTTATGTTACGTTTTTAATTAACGTTTAATTCTCAGAAAATTATGGAAAATTAGTATGACGTTATTTGGGTCCTTAGTGGCACTAAACAATGTTTCCGGACATGATTTGAGATTTCTGGGAAATGTCGGAAATTACGGGAACGCGTGCGGCGCGAAAACAAGCTTTATGGACGATGTGTGAGTGGACGTTGCTTTCAAAATTTAATGCATGCATAAATATTTCTATGGTTTCTATGATTATGATTATGACTTGTGATAATTCTGATTTCCGTATTTATACGTATTTTTTATATGCATCCGAAATTGCACGTATTTCGAGACTATGGTTCTCTTATGCTTTGGTGATGTTTTAAATGAGTGACTTTACATGATATTGTGCATATAATGTTTTAAGGATGTTTAATTATGATTGCGAGTATGATTTACGGTGTTGACACGGATTTCGAGAATGACACGAACTTACACGTTTTACGAGATTTTGAGTATGTTGTGGTGTGACCGTGAATTTGGTGATTTGATTATCATTTTGATATTTTGACCTTGAGATTTGAAATATGATGTGATTTCAAGGATTTAAAACAGATTTTGAAAAAGGTGATTTCGGGCTTGGTGCCCAGGGCATAAAAGTAATTTTGATTAACGAGATTTCGGTTTCGGAAGTTGAAAATGGATTTCTGGTTTGGGTTCGGGATGATGTTTCCGGATGCCGGCTTAAGGAATCATCGTTGCGAATTCGAATTCGGGAACGGATGATGGTTTGTTAAAGTGACTAGATATGATTATACATGCCCCGTTTTCCATGATGATTGATTATGTTTTGTGAAGTAAGATTTTGGGGATTTGAAAGTGGAAATTCGGACACGAGTCCTGTTATGACAAAAATGTTTTTTCGGATTGGATTTGGAATTTGGATCACGATGGATCCCGAGTCGTTGTGATTTACAACTGTTTTGGGTTTAAAGACCCGTTGAAAACTATTTTGGGTTTAAAGACTCGGTGCTGTTGTTGGAGCACGTTTTGAGTTTAAAGACTCGGTTAATTGATGACGGGGGAGAGCCTTTAATGAGTTTAAAGACTCGGTTATTGTGATACCCCCGAGGCCTATTGATTATCTTTTGAGTTTAAAGACTCGTTGATATCCCGGGAAGGCCTGATTATGCGCATGGTTTTGAGTTTAAAGACTCGGGCGCACTTAATATCCAGCAAACTGATTGACTTGTGATTCATTGTCAATTTCTGATGATTCGGATGTGTTGGGCAGTGGCCCGGTTTTTATGGTTGATGGATTTGGATTATGTCTTGTTCTTGGTTTTGATTCATGGTTTTGGGCTGAAGCCCTGTGTTTATGATTGCGGGCTAAGACCCGATGGTTAAGAAAAGGAAAATGATTTTGTTTTCATACACGGTTTTACTTATGTTGGAAATGAAATGGATTGCGAAATGATTTTTGCATGCATGCATTGGTTTTACGTGGAGGGTAGAAATGTCTTTCTGTAACTGTTTTATAAATTGATTTATTTTTGTCCACTCACACCTTTTGGTTTTTATTGACCCTCCAGGTCGTAGCACTTTGATCGAAACTGATCGAGAGGCGGAGACATAAGTAAGTACGCGTGTGGCTATCCCTGGTTTGGCAAGTACTGAGGGTAAGTTGGGAATTTCAGTCGATTTGCTAGACGGGAGCAGGATCGGGCACAATTATCTATGTCCCTTCGGGGGCGGTCCTGTCATGTCATGTCAGCTTTAGTGATGGGACTGCACGCTGCAATCGATGTTGTATTAATCGGTTAGACCTAGTTGGTTGTCGTACTACTTTAGTTGTGACGGATAGATGGTGCATTTAAGGTCATAGACGACCAAGTGGACGACATTGGTTGAGTCGAGTTAAGATTGGTTAGAGATTGTTTGGACATGCTACCAGGGTTGGTACTTGTTGACAGAATCCCAGAGTGGTGATACAGAGTAGTTAGTACGGGCGATTGATTCCATTGTATGTGGAGTCTCGATAGCGATGTCTAGTAGTTGGGTCTGCACAAGTTGTGGCAGGCACTACTATCGAGAGTGGTTGTAGTTGTGGTTGTTGTGAATATGGGACGTTCAGGGAACGTTTCCTTTCCTTGCTTGAGTTATCAGGGTGACTGTACCTAGAGTTGTTGGGTACGAGGGAGGCAAAATTACTCCAACTTGAGTAAAAGTGTGGGGTCGTTGCTCGGGATAAGCAAAGATCCAGGGTTGTCTGATTCACACATAGTGTGCCAGTGCTGATGCCGGTGGTTGTGATGACGATGAGTCACGAGTCGGGATGTGACTCCGTCGAGATGGGCATGTCTTTGGTATTTGTGGTCCGGTAGTGGATCACGGTTAGAGTTGGACTGGATGGGATCCAGCAGGGATTGAGACGTGAGGATCGAGTAGTAATGGACCACAATATTTTGGATGTGCATAAACGGTATAAACCGATAAGCGAGCTTGGTAGTGAGTTAGACTGGCTACGGACACGTGGTTGATGTCCGAGTGTGTTGGTTCTGACATGGTTGGAACTTCGAAATCGAGAAAGGTTGTGATTGAGGCGACGAGCGGAGTGCTTGATTCTGCATTGGTGATGGGTATTTCGAAGTAATTTAGGGTGACTTTTCATGTTCTGCCATGGCAGATAATGTCTGTTGTCACCAGTACATTGATTGTGTATTCATTGGTGGACCCATGATTTGGTTTTGGGTCATTAGGAGGAGTTGGGTATTTCGAAGTTAGGTGAATGAGATTTCTCATTTTCTGCTTGGTGGCAAACAATGTTGGGTTACATGGTGTGGTGAGTGGAGTGGAATTGTGCTCGCACTCACGTAGGATGAATTTCAATGTCATCGTCTTGGATCATCCTTGGTTTTTCCTAGGTAGAATTCCTAGGATCGATTTGAGGTAATTAGAGAGGACCCACAGTCTCGACGTGTCTCGTCATTGACTAATCTGTTTAGATGTGGGAATTGGTTGAGGAGTGATGTGACTGACGAAGGATTCAAAGAGGGCGTAAGACCCTACGATCAGATTTCATGTGGATTGTTAGCTGAGTGAGCATGTGTGGATCCTAGGTGGGTCGGGATTTTGATGTTGAGGACTTTGGGCATTGTGACGATCGAGGATCGTGATCTTGATGGTCAGGTTTAGGTGGAGAGTTTATTGGCCTGCCTTGAATATTTGGATATGGGAATGTTGGGACGACTTCCTTTCGAAGTCAACCCGATATGAGATAGTAGTTGAGTGAATCGAGATGTATAAGATTTGTCTTGGACATTTGAGGATGGGGATATTGGGACTGAACTTCTTTTCGAGGTTAATCCTGTATGGTGTATTAATCGAGCGAGTAGGTGTCTGACGGGGTCGAATTTGGTCAGCCTTAGATGTGCGAAAGGTGGGATTGGCTTCCCTATGAAGTCAATCGAATGTAATGTGGTAATCATTTGAGCAGGTAACAGTTAGGTTCGGAGTTGGTGTGTCTCGGTAAACGTGGGTAAGATTGGATGCCCAGTTGGCATGAGGGGTACGTTGGTGAGTGTTTTGGTAGTCGGCTTGGTACCGATACCATTGGATTAGTTGAGGACATGAACTAGACATTGGATATTGTGCACTGGGTGTAACGACCCGTCCTGGAACTTAAGGTTAAGACAGTGATTAAGATGGGATTAGTGAGCTTAATCGGTGGTTAGTTGGTCTCGTTGGGGTCGTTAGTGTAGAATGACGATTTTGCCCCTAGTTCGGGCAAAATGTTGACTGTTAGTTCGAGTGGTCAAATGGACTTCTCTGGTGACCAGGACGTAGTTCGGGACGTCACGAACCCGTAGGCAGGTGGCACGCCCGATTCCGACATCCGAGGAGGAAGTTATGATGTTCGGAAGGTTGAGGGCATAACCGTAATTTGGCTAAACTAGGGGGAATACTTGACTTTTTGTATGAACGGGTTTTGACACGTTGACCTAGGATGGTTGAATAGATCTCGTCGTCCTGAGTTCGACGACAGGCGGCACGTATTCATCGGACGTACGATGTGTGAGTTACGGGTCTAGAAAGGTAGTGGCGCAACGGTAAATTTAACTTAAAAGGAGGGGTATTTTGGTCTTTTGGTCGTTTGGGCAGTGTGCAACCAGATCAGGACAAGTGTACAGTGAGATGGGGATATTTTTGGAAAGGGACCATGGGGTGGTGACACGTGCAGTGTGTGTAGTGGCTTCTAGGCCGTGCACGGTGTGTGTTCAAATGTGTAACCGTGTATGTGTGTTCGTTCTTGGAACCAGACAGAAACAGAGGGAGAGAGTTGAGAGAATTTGAGAGACGGTGGTGGGTGTTGGTGAGTTGTGAGTGTGTGAGAGTGATCAGAGATCAAGAGGGAGACAAAGAGGAGGTTTGGAGATACGGTGGCAGTGTGTGGGTGAGTTGTGAGCCACGGGAAAACCAGGGAAGAAACCAGAGTGAACAGAGAGATCGTGGTGGTGGTTGTGCCGTGTTCGACCAATCGAGGCCAGAGGAGGTGTCCAGAGGCTGGAGGTGGATGGGAGGAGCTACTGCCTCACGGCTGAGCTCACGACGGCGACAGGAGGCAGGTAATTTCTTGTTTTCCTTTTCGATACTCTGTTTTGCCGTCGAGTTTCAAGTCGAGAGTCGTGGCGTTAGGATTAGAATCGAGGAGTCTAGTGAGGTCTAGGGAGTTCAGTGGAGTCCTAGGAGTCTTCTGGTTGTGCTGCGTGACGGAGGAGTGCACGGCGGAGGCCAGACGACGGAGAGTACCTTGTGTGCTCTGTTCTGCCGTCGATGTTCAGATCGAATGTCGTGAAGTTTGGGGTAGAGTCGACGGTTTTGGTGAGTTGGGTGAGGTTTAGGATGGCCCTAGGAAGGGTTTAAGCTAGCCACCGTGATGGGGAGTGACCTGGGTGGCCGAAGAAGGAAACAGGGCAGTGTTCGGGTTTTGTTTTGAGTTCGAGTCGATGTGTATTAGGCCGTGTCGAGGTGATTGGATTACGGGAATGAGTAGCCTAGGTCTGGACTATGCTGTTGGTGAAGAAATGAGTCGATTTGGTGGACGGAAGGCGGTGAACCGCTGACGCCGGTTCAAGTTGCAGACACTATGCTGAACCGGGTCTGCTTGAGGTAGACGGTGACACTGTAGCAGGCGCGTGAGGGCCACGCGCAGCCACTTTGGGCGGCGCGTGGGGGCGCGTGCGGCGGTCTTTGGGGAAAGTGTCAACTAGGTTTTTGGTCTAGATGTTGTAACGAGTTTGTTGGCGTTGGTTTCGAGTTTATCGGACGTTGAATCGAAGTAGTTCCGCGAGGGTGAAGGCTTAGGGTTCTGATTCGTTCCGGTTAGGACCAGGGGATTTTTGAGGGAAATTAGGTGGACCTTCGTAGACGTGGTAGTAAGGTACTTTGGTGGCTGTTGACAGGATCGGGAGTTCCTGAGGAAGCTGAGGAACGTACGAGACGTTCGGGACACGATTGATGGCTTGGTACTGTGAGTGAACCCTTTCCTTAAACTCGAACATGCATAACTGTTTTCTATACTTGTTTTATACACGTGATTTCATGCTTGTTGGATTTATGACGTGGTTTTATATAATTGCACGGTTTTCGAGAAATAACTATTTGGCACGTTTTACGAGAAAGTGTGAATTCTGCTTATAAAGCTATGGTTTTGGGGTTTCAAACGTTAAATGATTTTCAATGATTAAAAGTGGATTTCCGGATTTGAGTTTGGAATGACGGTTCTGGATGCCGGAAGGGCATCAGACCAGTGATTTCGGATTCGGGTTTGGATATGGATTGAGACTTGGTTTTCAATTGGTTTTTGGATTGGATTTGCTGGATCTGGATATTGGGTTTAAATACCCGGATATTGATTGACGGGGGACGGGCCCGGATTGAGTTTAAAGACTCGGGAGTTTAAAGACTCAGATATACTGATATTCCCCCCGTAGGCCTGTTGAGTTTAAAGACTCGGGAGTTTAAAGACTCGGATATTATTGAGGCCTGGATTGAGTTTAAGGACTCGGGAGTTTAAAGACTCGGATAGGTCCAGCAGGTTTGATCAGGAAATGATGAATTGATGTCCATGGTTTATGATACGGTTTTATGATGCTGATGATATGATTTCTGTAACTGTTTTATAGTGTTTCTGTTTCTTATGATGTTTTATGGCGATTGATTGAGAATTGTTTTCATAACTGGGTTATGCATGTGGTTTCAAAACGAAGGGCTAAAACCCGATTTGCTTATAAAATGGTTTTGGAAATTCTTATTTTATTTTGGTCCACTCACACCTTTTGTTTTTAACTGCCCTCTAGGTTGTGGAGCTAGCGCGGGGTTCCGGCGTCGAGGCAGCGTCTGAGGCATAGAAGTTCGAGAGGGATCCCGGAGTATTTTGTTTTAAATTCCGTGTGCGTGTACGTTTAATAGTTTTCTTTCTTCTGTATTGAGTACTATGCTCTGTAAACTGTTGACTTCGGGATATGTAGTATAATTTCTCCTGCGTCTGACTGTATGTGTGTCAGGGTGTCAGACGGGAGCAGGATTTACCTCGGTTTTCGGGGTGAAACCGGGGTGGGTCCTGACACTGGGTCTGGGTATTTCTGATGGGTCTAATTACACATAGGTCGAGTGCTTTGTTGGTATACGTATACTCAGGGTGAGTGAGTTGGTGGTTAGAGTAACCACAAGCGAGTATAATGTCAGTTTTCGACTGGCGACTGTCAAGTGGTGACTGTTTGTTAGGATGTGTCAATAGGGATCGATGAGTGAGATTTGGTGACTCCCAGTGGGAGCAGATGTCACGATCAATTGGTGATTGAGAAAGGAATCGTCAAGTTGATTGTGTCAGTAAAATGGTAGAATTGTCGGGTGGTAACAACTCGGAACGTGAGATAAATTTCACTCGACGTGGTCGGGTGTAGTCGATGCGACGTTAGTGTTGGTGGAACGTTTGGGTGCAGACAACTATCGTTCTAGTTAGTGGGTGTACAAGTGTACATTTAATGTGAGGTCAAATTTGCTTTCCACGAGGTGATTGTGGAATCGAGATAGTTGGAATTTCAAGGACGAAATTATTTAAGAGGGGAAGGTTGTAACGACCAGTCTCGAATTTCGAGATTAGATTAGAGACTAATGAAGGATTAGTGAGATTAATCGGTGATTAGTTGAGCAAAATCGGACGGACGGTGCAAAATGACTGTTTTGCCTCTAGTCTTGGGAAAATGTTAACTTTTGACTCGGGGAGTCAAACGTACGAATTCCGATGACCGTGACGTAGATTTGGATGTCACACGAGTCCGTAGATAGGCGGCATATCAAAATCAAACGTCAAACGGAGAAGTTATGGTCACGGGAAGTTCAATTGGACTATGCACGTATTACGAGGAAAAAATTATGTGGCAAAATCTAATTGGGCAGATATTTATGTGGGACCCATGGATGAGTGACAAGTGTCACTCATCCCATTGGCCATCAACCCTAAAATGTGGATCTAAATTGTGATTGGGCCACTTGTATTAAAATATATATATATTACACCCACCTCTCATCCCAGCCATTCATCTCTACCTTCCCCTCTCATCTTCACCGTCCATCTTTTCCCTCTCTCATCTGATTCTCATCAGATATTATCTTCATTGTTCATCCTCTAAACCCGAGCACCATTCTCCCTTCCCTCTAAACAAATACAAGACACAAACACACCACCCCACCACCATATTGGCATCCATGCGTTCGTGTGGAAGACTAGTGAGAAACTGAGAGTGACAAGGACGACGGGACACGGCAGTCCACGACGAAGGAATGTCGAACCGAGAACCAATTGTTTTCAAAAATTAGAAGTTGAGTTTTGGTTGTTGTTTTGAGCTTCCTTTAATCCTAACACGACCTAGGGACCAGGAAGACTCGATTGGGATCAATTTCGAAGGAAATGGATTACTAGAAGGACTGGAAACCGAGCTTGAAGGTCAAGCTTACTGTTTGATCATGGGAGGTATGTGTTCGTTTGTTTTTCCATGTTTTGAGGATGTAGATCGATAGGGATTGTTATTAGGAACCTATAGGAACTGAAAGGATGGAAAAAGGATAAAAAAAAATGGAGAAGTTAGAACCCTGAACCGGTCACGCGGTCCAGACCGGTCCGGTCCGGTCGAAACCAGTGAACCGGGTTTGCTGGAGGTAGGGGATGATGAACAGTGCAGGCGCGTGAGGGCGCGTGGGGGGTATTTTGGGGATGACTTCAACGTGACTTTTAATCTATTCGATGCAACGGACATTTTGGGATTGGTTTCGTGTCGATCGGACGTCGTTTCGATCTAGTTCGGGACATCCGAAGGTTTAGGATAGGGTTTTAAAATAGTTAAAAATTTGGGAAAATTACGGGGCTTCAATGAGAGGTTAATAAGGTAGTTAGTAACCCTCTAGTATGATTTGGACGGGTTTGGGAGTCTCGATGACAGTGATTAGCCTAGGGAGGCTTACAACACGCAAATCGAGGCGGCAGCGTAGAACGGTCTGTGAGTGGACCTTGATTTCTAAATTTTGATGCATGCATGAATGTTTTATATATTTTACATATGTGTCTATGATGATGATTTGGATATTAGAGATTTACATGATTTCACGTATTTCGAGATGATTTACATATTTGCACGTAAATCAAGGTTTACGGTTTTGCACTGATTATACGTGCTTCTGGTTTCGAAAATGGCTTAATGAAATGGCTTTGGATTTGAAAAGGTAAACTCGGGCATAAGACCCATTTGTTTTGGAAACCCTCAGACTCGAAGTCCATTATAGTCACGTTATCGGGCCAAGGGCCCAATTGGTTCGTGAACTGATTTCGAATTTGAAAATATGGAATCGGGCACGAGACCCATTTGATTTACGAACTCTCGGACTTGAAGTCCATTTGATTTAACAAGGCATCGGGCTGGAGGCCCTGTTAGTTTACGTATCAGGCTCGGGGCCTAGTTAATTTGCAGATTGGGCTCGAGGCCCAATTGATTTGCGTATCGGGCTCGAGGCCCAGTTGATTTACGAATCGGGCTCGGGGCCGAATTAGGTTACAAAATAGGGCACGAGACCCATTTGGTTTACAAAATCGAGCATGAGGCCCATTTGGTTTACGAAATCAAGGACGAGGCCCAGTTGGATTACGAATCGGGCCGGAGGCTCAATTGGTTTACGAAATTGGGGGTGAGGCCCAGTTGGTTTACGAATTCGGGCTTGGGGCCCGGTAATGGTTTACGATTGTGATTTCGGGTCGGGGACCCATAAATGGATTTCTGGTTCATGACGGTTTATGGGGACCGGGCATGAACCCTTGAAAGGTTTTGAGAATGATTTCAAAATGGTTTTTCATATACCATCCTGGGTGGACCTTGGGGTCACTTGGGATTTGTGACCTCGGGTAGCGCACGCGTAGTTTTAGAAACCGTGACAGGATTGGTTATATGATATATGATAAACATGATTTCTTAAATTTGCGAAATTGTGTTTTGTGAATGATAAATGGGTTTGGGCTGAGTTCCCACATATGGTTACTAAGTTATGGATTTGTATAATTTGTTTTGGGCAGGGGCCCGTGTGACTTGAATTTACGAAACTTGGGGCTGAGACCCTAAATATGGTTGTTTGAACATATGATTCGATAAACGGTTTTCGTATGCATGCATGCTTTTTAGTGAAGGGCATAAAGTTTTTTTTATGAAATGTGTTTTATTAAATCGTTGATTTTCGTCCACTCAAAGTCTTTTCTGTTTTTAATACCTTTCAGGTTGATCACGGATGCGGATTGTAGCAGAGACCGAAACATCACACTCCTCCACCGGATCCTGTCGCACTCTAGAAGCCTGTCGGGCTGATAGTTTTAATTTATTCTCTTATCTGACACTTCATGTCATACGGGATCATGATACATCCCGTGTTAATCCCGGTGGGATTGGGATGGGTCGTGTCGTTAGCATATCAATCGAACCAAAAAACAAAGATTAGTATTGAAGTTTCCTTCAAAAGTTCTAAGTGTTAACGAGTTTGATGGTTTTAGGATTTTCTCTAGTTTTTCTTCATGGTTCGAGTAATCCAACCATCCACATTAATAAAAAAACACTCATAGATCATCCCCGTAAAATTTTACGCAATTTCGACGCCCGGAGATTATGTTACGGTGCAAAACAAATCGACGGTAACAAATTGTCGTTTGTTGATCCAAGGCCTTTAAGTTCTCAAAACGTCGCCATTTTCGACATGTGAGGTCTAGACACACCATATCAGAAACTAAATGGTCGAATTTGTCAAATTCACTCCTTAGCATATCGATCAAACCAAAAAACGAAAATTAGTATTGAAGTTTCCTTCAAAAGATATAAATGTTAACGAGTTTGATGGTTTTAGGATTTTCTCTATTTTTTCTTCATGGTTCGAGTAATCCAACTGCCATATTAATTATAAACACTCATAGATATTATCCGTAAAATTTTACAGAATTTCGACGTCTGGAGATTAGGTTACGGTGCAAAACAAATCGACAGTAACAAATCGTTATTTGTTGATCCAAGGCCTTTAAGTGCTC
Organism: Prinsepia uniflora; assembly: GCA_032719365.1. NCBI lineage: Eukaryota > Viridiplantae > Streptophyta > Magnoliopsida > Rosales > Rosaceae > Prinsepia > Prinsepia uniflora. The sequence continues at coordinate 56,288,965 of CM064863.1, read as the reverse complement.
AAAACGTCACCATTTTCGACATGCAAGGTCTAGACACACCATATCACAAACTGAACGGTTGAATTTTTCAAATTCACACGTTATCATATCGATCGAACCAAAAAATAAAGATTAGTATTGAAGTTTCCTTCAAAAGTTCTAAGTGTTAAAGAGTTTGATGGTTTTAGGATTTTCTCTATTTTTTCTTTATGGTTCGAGTAATCCAACCATCTATATTAATCAGAAACACTCATAGATCATCTTCTTAAAATTTTACGAAATTTCTACGTCCAGAGATTAGGTTACAGTGCGAAACGAAACGGCGGTAACAAATTGTCGTTTATTGATCCAAGGTCTTTAAGTGCTCAAAACGTCGCCATTTTCGACAAGCGAGGTCTAGACACACCATATCACAAACTGAAAATTTTCAAATTCACTCGTTATCATATTGATCGAACCTAAAAAAGTGAGATTATTATTGAACACTTGGACGGGCAGATGGTTTATATTCGCTAGGCACAGTGAAATTTCGCAAAACTTAAAAAATACAGCCAAAAAATTTGCGAAAAATTGAAACTATCGCTTAATATTGCCCAATGAATCATTAAAGTTTGCCTAGCGAATGACTGCGTTGAGCAAAGTATCTCACTCACTTAGAACAACCGTGACCCTTCCCTTTCCTTCTTCCTCTTCATTTTCCCAAACACAACCATTACAGTTGCGACCCTCCCCTCTCTGCAACTCATCACAGCCTCCCTCTCTCACTCCCCCACTCAACTCCCTCTCTCACTCAAGCTCACTCACTCAACTCTCTCTCTCACTCACCCTAACATCCAAAACCAAACCCCCTAAACATTCAACCCAAAGTGACAGGACCCATCCTGTAACGACCCATCCCGAATTTTGGGATTAGTTTAGTGACTAATCTTGATTAGCGAGGTTGAACGGTGGTTAGTAGGGCGGAATCGGACAAATTGTGCAAAATGACCGTTTTGCCCCTAGTCGTGGGCAAAATGTTGACTTTTTGTTGGGCGGTCAAATGGACCTTGACCGATGACCGTGACGTAGTTCGGGACGTCACGAGTTCATAGACAGGTGGCACGTTCGATTCCGACATTCGTAGAGAAAGTTATGGTGTTCGGAAGTTGAGGGGTATTTTGGTAATTTGGCTTATTAGGGGCCAAATGTTGACTTTCTGACCGGGAGGTCCGATGAGCGAGGGCCAAGGACCGTTACGTAGGTATCGTCGATACGAATCCAACGACAGGCGGCATGCCGAAATCGGAGATCCGACGACGAAGTTATGGTCAAGGACGTAAAACGCGATTAACCGAGACTCGGAATAAAATAATAATATAATAATAAAATCTGACTACTTTAATCCAAACCAATCTGGACCCTTGATGAGTGACACATGTCATCATCTCCTTCCTTCCCTAATTCAGGGATCTTTGCTGGCCATTTAGGTTAATTAATTATTTCCTCTCCTCAAATCCTCACCCTTCATTTTATATGGAGATTGAATCTGGGCCGTTAGATCTCATTCCTTCTCTCTTTATTTGATCAGACTCACATTCCCTCACATTTTCATTTCTTTCAACCCGTGCACTCTCACTCCTTGCACGATCACTCCACCACCTCACAGCCCAGCCTCACACACCAGTCAGCCTCAGACGAACCCCAGCCACCTTCAGACGCCGGCCACCACCACCACGGCCGCCCTGCACGGCCGGAAACCACCCAGACCCGAGAAGGAAACCAAACAACCCGATCAACCCAAATCGATCCAACCGTCCAAACCTTTATACCTGGACTCGAACCAACGTTGGGTTAGGATCAGTGTGACCTTAGGACGACTCAGACCACGACTGGGCAGCCCACGGCGGCGACACGGCGGCGGTAAGTCCAGAAACCCGTGAAGACCCGATTTACTTCCCTGCTTTGAAACGTCCGTTTTTGACGTTATGAATGTTTGTTTGTTTTTGAGACATGTCCTAGGAACCTAGACGACCATTTTGGACCATGAACCACGGCTGGAATCTCGACGAGTCGCCGGAGTTGATGACCTGAGTTCTCAGCCGATTTTCCCGTCAGTTTTCAGGTAGTTTAATCCACCTAGAAATGAGTTTGGATGTCACAGAACCGTAGAGGAGGTTATGACGAGTCCATAGGATCAAACCGCATCAAAAATGGTGGTCTGGAACTCGATCTGTGATCGGGTCAAGCCGCGGGTCGACGGCGACCCGGTTACAGACCCGGTTTCAGAACCCGGTTACTGTAGCATGACGTCATCATTGTTGACCTGAATGTTGACCTGGCGCGTGGGGGCGCGTGAAGGGTATTTTGGGGAAACTTCCAACATGATTTTTAATCTATTCGATGTAACGGACATTTTGGAATTGGTTTCGTGTCGATCGGACACCGTCTCGATAGTGTTCGGGATGTCCGAAGGTTTTAAATCAAGTTTAAAAATAAGTAAAAATTCGGGAAAATTACGGGACTTTGATAGGATGTTAATAATGAGGTTAGTGACCCTCTAATGTGATTTGGACAGGATTGGGAGTCCCGGTGATAGTGGTGTGGCCCGGGAGGGCCGGTGGCACGCGTATCGAGGCACACGGTTAAAACGGTCTGTGAGTGGACTTTGGTTTTATAAATCTTATGCATGCTTAAATGTGTTATATGGTTTATATACATGATTTCTATGATGGTATTTGTGAGCATTGATTTTGGGTATGTTGCACGTATTTCGAGGTGTTTTCCGTATTTCACGTATATCGGGATTAACGGTTTATTTGTGGTTTTGCGTGTTTGTGGTTAAATAAATAATATGATAAAATGGTTTTTATATTGGAAAGATGAATTCGGGCTTGAGGCCCACTTGTTTTGGAAATCTCGGACTTGGAGTCCATTTGAGTACGTAAGTCGGGCTGCGGGCCCAGTTGGTTTACAAATCGGGCCGTGGGCCCAGTGGTTCATAAAGTCGGGCATGAGGCCCAGTTGGATTTAAATGATGATTTCGGGCCAGGGGCCCTATATTTAATAAATGTGGTTTCGGGTCAGGGACCCTAAATGGAAATGTGTTGTTTTATGGAGATTCGGGCAGGGCCCATTGTGATGTTGTGAAATGAATTAATAAAAACTGTTTTTCCATATACCATCTGTACACATGGATATATGATGGTCTCCTCCAGATGTCTGGGACACTGGGGAAGTCACGGTGCATTGCCTGTGAAGGGTCACCATACGGAGCAGCCAGACCGTATGATGACTCAGGAGCAGGATTGCTATGATTGACGTCAGGGACGTCAGACATCAGGGATGTCAGATATATGGACCCGGAGAGACCCCGGGCAGCACGCGTAGCTTATGAAACCGTGAGACATGACGTCAGGGACGTCTAGCATCAGGGATGCTGGTGATGGTAATGGTAAAATACGATTTAATGAAATGGCTTTCCGGGTGGATTTATGATTGTGTGATTTTAATGAATTAATGTTCATTTATGGTAGTGGGTGGTGACCCACATGGTCGTATATGTATGGTGGTGGTATTCCACGGTTTTGGGCTGAGTTCCCACACTTGGTTTTTGGTTAACGGTTTTTGGGCTAAGGCCCTAAGGGCTCGGTTGAGCAAACGTTTTGGTTACTGGTTTCTGTGGCATGCATACGTTTTTATTGGAGGGCATAAATGTCTTATAAATGTATTTGATGAACTTACTGGTTTTTGTCCACTCACAGCTTTTGGTTTTAATGCCCTTCAGGTTGCTCACGGATGCGATTGCAGCAGGGACTGGGACATTGCACACCTCCTCCATCGATCCTTACGCACTCTGGATGCCCCGTTTGGGCAGTGGCTCTTGGTCATCCCTTGTCTGACACCTCTGGTTGGACGGGAGCAGGGCACATTCCATGGTAATCCCGGGGGGGATTGGGATGGGTCCTGTCACATCCCAATCCCTCCTGGATTGACGCGGGATGACCCTGCTCCCGTCTGACACGGAGTGTCAGACAAGGGATACTTCCGACCTTTGCCCTCCCGTGCTATCAGAGTACGCCAGGATCCGGATGAGGTATGTGATATCTCGATCTCTGCTACAGTTCACACCGTATCCAACCTGAATGGTATTAAAAACAGAAACACTGTGAGTGGACAAAAATAAAGAATTTATAAAAACATATTTCATAAAAGACCTTTATACCCTCCACTAAAAAGCATGCATGCATAGTAAAACCATTTACTCAAACACGTATGTTTAAACAACCATCATTAGGGTCTCAGCCCCAAATTCTATAAATACAAGTTCTACGGGCTCCTCCCCAAAACCATTTACAGAAAACCATAACATAGTAAACATATGTGGGATCTCCGCCCAAAACCATTTATCATCATAAAACATAATTTCCCAAACCAATTTAAATCATGTTTATCCCTTATATTCATATCCAGAACCTGTCACGGTAAAATAGAGCTACACGTGTGCTAACCGGGGTCTCAAACCCAAGTCTCTCCAGGGTCCACCCAGGTCAAAGTCCGTAGATCTATGACCCTCCCTGGAGGTAACGAACCATGCCCATCCTGAGAGTAAGGAACCCAACTGGGGGGCGACTCCACTCAGTCAGTGCTCTGTGACTACTCCGGGGTCCACCCAGGCCAACGACCCTCCCCGGAGGAGACAATCATATATAAAGGATGGAATATGAAAAACCTTTTGAAATCATTCTTTAAATCTTTCCAGGATTCATGCCCGGCCCCTCATAAGCCGTCATGAACCATAAATCCATTTCAAGGGTTCATGCTGGTTCCCATAAACCGTCATGACCCGTAAATCCACATAGAAACTGGACCTCAAGTCCGAATCGTAAACCAACTGGGCCTCCGGCCCGATTCCATAAATCAAATGGACCTCAAGTCCGAGAATTACCTTTTCAAATCCAAAATCATTTCATGAAATCATATCCAAAACCACAATAATGGAAAATCAGTGTAAAACCAGAAAACCTCGATTTACGTGCAAGCACGTAAATCGCCTCGAAATACGTGAAACCATATAATTCATAAATATCCAAAATCAACATTATCAAATCACATTCATAATCCATTTGGAAATCCAAAACCATTTCATTTAGACCAGTAAAGACATACAGCCCCGTATATGCACCGTATAGGGCCGAAACCTCGAAATACGTGCCTATACGTAACCACACATCCAAATGCACTCATGGCATCACAAACAAGTATTTAAAACATATAATAAACATTTATGCATGCACCAATTTAGAAAACAAGGTCCACTCACAGACCGTCCGAGCTGCCGCCTCGATTTGCGTGCTATACGGCTCCTCGAGCCGATCACATTACCGGGAATCCCAAACCTGTTCAAATTTTAATAGAAGGTTAATAAATACTTAATTAACCTCCCATCAAAGCCCCGTAATTTTCCCGAACTTTTAGTTACTTTTAAACCGACCCTAAACCTTCTGACACCTCGAAAACTATCGAAACGATGTCCGATTGACGCGATACCAGTCCCAAAATCTTCGTTACATCGAATAGAAGATTTCATGTGTTGAACACTTTCCCAAATTATGGACGACGCGTCTTCACGAGCCCCTAGAAGGTCGAAAACACTGTTCATCGGCACTAACCTCCGGCAGACCGATTTTACTGTTCATGGCCGGTTCACCTGGTTTGGCCGGTCCAACTGGACCGGCGTGACCGGTTCACAGCCCTAGACACCCCATTTTTCATCCTAGTTCTTCCTTTTTGATTTCTTTCATCCTATTTTTATGTTTTCTATCCATTCCAATCCTTAAACGCAACCGAAAACGTCTAAATCCTATGGTTCGATTTTGAACCAAACGGTTCAAGTTTTTCAAAACTCTCCCATGGCTGCCCAGCCATCCCAAGCTTCCTTAAACCTTCCTAACATGTCCCTAGAAACCTAATGGACTCATTAAAACCATTAAAAACTAACCAAAACGCCAAAACCGAATTAAATGGAGAAAATGGGCTAACCGTGAAATCCTCTCGGGTTTCTCCTTCTTGCCGCCGTCCATGGCGGTTCTGGCCGCCCAGAAACCTCCTCAGTCTCTCACTCACTCTCTAGGCCTCATAGGTGATCATATGGGGTTGGGTTGGATTGGTTTTGGGTTGCACAAAGGAGAGGAAATGAGATCGGGTAAGTGTTTTGTGTTTGGAAGAAAGAATGATCGATGCATGTATGTGAAGGAATGTCCAGTGGATGGGTGACACTTGTCCCTCATCCATTGGGCCTCCATTAAATATCTGGGCCCCCACTAAGTCCAAAAGTTAACTCGTTTCGTAATTCGTGCAATAGTGCACTTGAACTTCCGTGAACCGTAACTTCGTCGTCGAAAGTCCGAATTCGACGTGCCGCCTGTCTATGGATTCATATCGTCCTTATCTACATAATAGTCCTTGGCCCTCGGCCATCGGACATCCTAGTCAAAAAGTCAACATTTCGCTCCTTTTAACTAAAATTACCAAAATGCCCCTAAACTTCCCAACGTCATAACTTCTTCTACGAACGTCGGAATTGAACGTGCCACCTGTCTATGAACTAGTGACGTAACGAACTACGTCACGGTCATCAGTCAAAGTCTGTTTGACCGCCAGAATTAAAAGTCAACATTTTGCCACGATTAGGGGCAAAACGGTCATTTTGCATCGTTCGTCCGATTTCGCCCTACTAATCACGGATTAACCTCACTAATCGTGATTAGTCACTAATCTAATCTAGGAATTCGGGACGGGTCGTTACAACCTTCCCTCCTTAATTAATTTCGCCCTTGAAATTCCAACCGACCTAATTCTAGTCGTTCTTCCCTCCTTAATTAGTTTCGTTCTCGAAACTCCAATTATCTTGATTCCAAATCCACCCCGTGGAAAGTAGAATCGACCTCGAAACTCGTGTACACTCGTACACCCACTAACCAGAACGATACTCGTCTGCAACCAGACGTACCATTAACACTCATGTCGTATCGACTACATTCGACCTCGTCGAATGACAGAAGTCGTACGCTCCGAACTGACACCACTTGTCAGATCTACCCTTTCACTGACATAAACAACTCTACGGTTCCTTCCTCAATCTCTAACCTATCCTGACGTCTGCTCCCACTGGGAGTCACCAAACCGCACTCAACGATCTACGTTGACACCTCCGACAAACTGTCACCACTTGACAGCCGTCAGTCGACAACTGACACTATACCCACTTGTGGTTATACTAACCGCCAACTCACTCAACCTGTGTGTAACTAGACCCATCAGAAATATCGTGACCCAACACACAGTATCCAATGTCCAGTCCACGACCTCGACTAATCCGATGGTATCGGAACTAAGCCGACTACCAACATATTCACCAATGTACTACCGGTATAACCTATATACCGTCAATAGGCACCACAAGTATGCCCAATATTGTACCTCGAATTATGTACCAGGTACGTACACCTACCCATCAATCAGTCTATAACCACCTATGTCATAGCCAATCGCGTTTCAATTATGGAGTTCACTTGTCCAATCCAGCATTAGACAAATCGAAACTCCAACCCATCATCCGTTTCCAAATCTGAATTCGAATCCGCAATTTCATAAGAAATCCCGAATCCAAACCCAGAAATCATATCCATAATCATGTCCAAATTCGAATCCGAAATCATTATTCCGTAAGCTAGCATTTGGAATAACCATTCCAAACCCAAATCCATAAAAAAAAAATCCACAGTCGAGCTCTAGAATCAAATCCTGAATCGTCACCCAGAATCCGATTCCAAAACCGAAATCCAGAAATCCTTTTTCAAGTTCCAAAATCAAATCATGAATCGTCATCCAGCAATCTGATTCCAAAACTCGAAATATTGTTCTCGTCTACCGAGACATACCAAAACCGAACATATCGGTTACCTGCTCAATACATTCGGTTGACTTCATAGGGAAGCCAATCCCAGCATCAACACAACACTAAGTCTGACAAAATCTGACCTCGTTAGACACCTACTCGCTCGAGTAGCAAGCCATATGGGATTCACCTCGAAAAGAAGTTCAGTCCCATCATCCTCAACTCAAACACTCAAGTAGGAGTGATAAACTCTCCACCTATCTGGATCATCAAAATCACGATCCAGATCCATAATGATACCCAAAGTTCTAAACCAATTCCCACATCTAAACAGATCAGTCAACGACGAGACACGCCGAGACTGTGGGTTCTCACTGATTACCTCGTATCGATCCTTGTCATTCCACTGAGGAAAATCAAAGACTATACAAGACTATGACATCAAAACTCATCCTATGTGAATACAACCAAACTCGCTGCATTCACCACGTCACGTAAACCAACCTCGTCTGCCACCAAGTAGGAAATGAGAAATCGCAGTCACCTAACTTCGATATACTCACTCCACCTGATGACCCAAGACAAATCACAATTCCATCAACCAATACACGATCAGTGTACTAGTGGCAACCAACAACGTCTACCATCATCTGTCACACATGCATAACCTGCCATGGAAGAACCTGAGAAGTCACCCAAACGACTTCGAAATACCTATTACTAATGCGGAAAGCCCGCATTCCACTCGTCACCTCAATCACAACCTCTCACGATTCCGAAGTTCCAACAAGATTGGAAACAACATACCCGAACATCAACCACATGTCTCCTAACCAATTTAACTCTATCTGAGATCCACTCTAGGACCACAGACACCGAACATATGCACATCACGACGGATGTGACTCGGCGTCATCACAATCACCAGCACTAGCACCAACACTAGTACCAGCACCAACGCATTTTCACCTGCACTAGTATCAGCACACAGGCATCCACACTAGTAGCAGCAACTAACACCAGTATCAGTATCAGCATCGGCACACAGACATCAGTAGCAGTATCAGCACCCCGTGTGCAAACTGACAACCCTAGATCTCCGCTCATACCGAACGATGATTGTAATGACCCGTCCCGGAATTCGGGATTAGATTACGGACTAATCATGATTAGCAGGGTTAATCGGTGATTAGTTGGGTGAACTCGGACGAATGGTGCAGAATGACCGTTTTGCCCCTGGTCGTGGGCAAAACGTTGGCTTTTTATTCGGACGGTCAAATGGACTTTGAACAATGGCCGTGACGTAGTTTGGGACGTCACGAGTTCATAGACAGGTGGCACGTTCGATTCTGACGTTCGTGGTGGAAGTTATGATGTACGGAAGTTCAAGGGCACTTTCGTAATTTGGACGAAATAAGGGGAAATGTTGACTTTTTGATCGGGTGGTCCGATGGCCGAGGACCGAGGACCGTTAGGAAGGTCTCGATGCCCTGAGTTCGTAGGCAGGTGGCACGCATCAATCGGTGTCCGAATGACCGAGTTACGGGCATGGATGCGTGAGGGGCATTTTGGTAATTTTCTGCCCAAGGGCAGAATGGTAATTTCACAGGGTATTGGTTGAGCGGTTACTGTAGCACACCGTGGGGGGGCGTCAGGGCACCACCGTGTGTGGTGTTTCTGAACGGTGCAATTTTTAATTGAGTAGTGGGTTGTCTCAGTGGGCATTAAACTATGTATTCTGAGACAATTGGGGTTGGGACTGAAGCCATGGACAGGCACGGGAAGCATTTTTCAATTCCTTGGTTTCTCTGTTGCGGGAAACAGTTTCACAGTGGCAGCAGACGGTCTCCCACGAGTTGCCGTCCATTTCGATCGACTAACAGAGTGTCTCTGTGGTGAGGAGTTCATTTGGATTCAGTTGGAAGCTGAGAGATTGGGAGAACGGTGAGGGAACCCGTTTCTGGAAATTGGAGGGAAAAATTGGTTTTCAATTTTTGGGGTGATTTGGGCTGAACTGAGGGCCGTATTAGACTACTGGGTACACTACGAACTCAACCACGACGGAATTGAGGGGAGTCGATCGCTGTCTGTCCAGGAACCCAGGTTCCAGATTCTGGAAAATCACAGAGCTTTGGACGATCACTTCCAGGTAATGTCGTGTCCAATTGATCTTGCGTTTCAGTTCCTTTTAGGCCTAGAATCCTTACTGTGAAGTTAATTTGAGTTTGATTGAGAAAACACAGAGTTTGGGTGATCGACCCGTTTGGGTGATCACGGGTCGTGGGACTAATTTTGGGACTTTCTTGGTGAATCAGGGACATGGAACTTCGATTAGATAGTTGAAGAATGTTTTAGAATCAAAAACGGAAGGAATCGAGGTCGAATTGATGGCTATCTAATCGGGTTGGAATCGCGGGTATCAGACCCGAATTACAGAGAAACGGGCGAGGACGGTGACTGTAGCAGTCACTGTAGCAGGCGCGTGGCTTTCACGCGCAGCCACTCACGGCGGCGCGTGACGGCGCGTGGGCACGAATTACGAGGTACGGTCAACACGAATTTTGTCCTATACGTTATAACGAACATTTTAGCGTTGGTTCCATGTCATTCGGATCCCGTTCGGATACTTTTCGGGATGTCCGAAGGTTTTAAGTCGGGTTTAAAAATACTTAAAAATTCGGGAAAATTTCGGGACTTGATTAGGATGTTATTGGGGAGGTTAGTAACCCTCTAATGTGTCATGAACAGGTTCGGGAGTCCCGGTGTTAGTAACGAGGCCCGGGAGGGCCGGTGGCACGCGTATCGAGGCGCTCGGTTAAATGGTCTGTGAGTGGACATTGGTTTTGATAAATTCTATGCATGCATAACGGTTTCATGATTGTGGTAATTGCTTTTATATGCTTTGGTTTGGATATCGGTGAATTTATGTGGTTTCACGCATTTCGAGGCGATTTACGGGTTGCGCGTAAATCGAGATTTTCCGGATTTGCACTGATTTCCATGATTGTGGTTTAAATATGATTTTATGAAACAGTTACGGATTTGATAAAGTAAATTCGGGTCAGGGGCCCAGTTGATTTAAGAAATCGGGCCAGGGGCATAGTTAATTTATATATGTGATTTCGGGTCAGGGACCCTAAAATGGAATTGAATAAATGATTTCAGATTTAATAATCAAATAATTGGACTTATGACGGTTTTATGGAAATTTGGGGCAGGGCCCTTGTGATATTTTGAAAACGAATAATAAAATGTGTTCCATAAAACCATCTCGATACGAGGATATATATATATTGGTCTCCTCCAGGTGTCTGGGACACTGGGGAAGTCACGGTGCATTGCCTGCGAGGGGTCATTGTACGGAGCGGTCAGACGGTATAGTGACTCAGGAGCAGGATTGCTATGATTTGACGTCTCGGACGTCAGACATCTGGGATGTCAGAGATATAGACCCGGTGAGACCCCGGGCAGCACGCGTCGCTTAATACCGTGAGATATGACGTCTGGGACGTCAAGCGTCTGGGACGCTAGGCATCTGGGATGCCGGAGATGGTAAAGTAATAAACATGTGCCACTGGATTTATGGAATAACTTTTGAATTGATTTTTGGATTGAAACTATGTTTGCGGTTTCCGGGCTAAGGCCCTAAGGGTTATTTCAAATAAATATTTTATCATTGGTTTTTGATGCATGCATATGTTTTTACTAAGGGGCATAAACGTCTTATAAAATGTATTTTACGAACTTGTTTATTTTCGTCCACTCACAGCTTTTGGTTTTTAATGCCCTTCAGGTTGAGCGCGGATGCGACTGCAGCAGGGGACCGGGACATTGCATGCCTCCTCCATCGATCCTTGTGCACTCTGGATGCCCGTAGGGGCAGCGGCGTTGGGTTATCCCTTGTCTGACACTTCGTGTCAGACGGGAGCACGTCACATCCTGTGGTAATCCCGGGGGGATTGGGATGGGTCGTGTCAGCTTGGTATCAGAGCTAGGTTGCTCTTTTGTGCGCGCAGGTTGAGGATGTGGTGTCCCTTGTTGGCTGCAGTTCGTCATCAACCTGATAGTTAGGGTAGTCGGATGGATGGTTGGCGGGATTGGATCCCGCACAGTGGATAGTGTGCGGTTGGCCTGGTACGCCGTGCGTTAATGCGATTCAACCCAAGCAGGGTTGTGTACGATGAACTCGTAATGTGGGACCGTAGGTTCGGTCATGTGGTAAGGTATTGTGGTGCTGTTGGGCACAACTGGGTTCGAGAAACCCCATTTGAGTGGTAATTTTGGGAAATGCGAAACTCGGTTAGGTAATGGTCTAAATTATGGACCCTGGTAGTTTTGGCTAGTGTATGGGGTGTTGGTGCATCGGAATTGGCCGATCACCTTCGTGGTGGAACCCACGATGAATTGACGATTGGGTTGGATTTGACGTCTATACGATGTCGGGACCGCGGGGTCGGTCATGCTGTGGATTTTACTGCAAAAGGCAGTTGGGTTCGGTGGAACCCTAGGGAGTGACAGTGAAACCCTAAGTTATAATTGGTGGACTGGGAAGGGGAACTTTAAATGAGAACTTGTGCTGCGATGAGCGGCTGAGGTCATGGATGACCATGTGGATGACTCTAATGAGTCTAGTCGGGATTTTGGGATTCGATCCACGGGTACGGTTACGGGATAAGATGTGGAATTACGTGTTGGATCGAATAATTGTGTGAGGTGTGGATACGGATCTCGACAGCGATGACTGTTGGTCGACAGTTGTGTCGAGATGACTAGCTATCGAGGGTGTTTAGTGTGGTTTGAACACTTGAGGATCGGGGGACGTTCAGGGAACGTTCATTATACTGATGTGCGGATGGTCAAATTGGGGGTACCCATAGTTGGGAGGTACGAGTGTTGATACGGGATCGTCGTTCGGTATGAACGGAGATCCAGGGTATCAACTTTGCACATCTTTACTAGTGTGGGTGTTTGTGTGTGAGTGTGGATGTTAGGATGCCTGTGTGTTGAGGCAAGTGTTGTTGATACTCGCATTGGTGCTGGTGTTGGTGATTGAGATTATGGTAAGCCACGAGATGGGATGTGACTCTGTCCTGATGGACATATGATCGGTAACTGCGACTCAATGGTGGTTGAGTCATGGACTGGATAGGATCTAGTGCAGGTTGTGAGGTGTTGGGATAGGGTCCCAACAGTGTCGAGACGACAAGTGATTGGTGGATATAACGGTATGTTGAGACAAGAGGAATCTAGGGAGGATGTTCCCTATGCCATGAGAATTGGTGGATTTGGGGGGTTGTTGTCAACTCCGAGATTGGTATGTTTGGGTGTTGTTGATATCCTCAGGAAGTACAAGGAAATGACTGGAATTGAAAAAGACGAGGAAAACCATTGGTGGTATAGATGTGAGATTTTGTGATTATGAATCACTTGGAACTTGAGGGTTGAATCCGTAAAGGTTGAGATGTGAGGTGAAGGCAGTAATGTATGCACGTCCAAAAGAATGGAGTGATTCCCGTTCGGAATTGGGATGTGGGCATAAATGGTTATTATCGGACGTGAGGTCTGAGTATTGGATTGATTGCGGACACGTGGTTGTCCAAGTGAGTTGAGGACGTTGTAGGTCCAGTGGTTGGACTTGACATCTCATTGGGAGTATGTCTGTTCCCAACAGGGTTGGAACGTTGGTTTCGAGAAGATTTGTGATTGCGGATGAGAGGAGTGCTCGTTTTCGCATTGGTAATAGGTACTTTGAAGTCATTAGGTTTGACTTCTTATTTTCTGCCCTGGCAGACGCTGTTGTGGTTATCGGTATGTTGAGTGTGTATTGGTTGGTGGACCCATGTGTGGTTTGGGTCACCAGGTGGAGTTGCATAATTCGAAGTAGGGTAAATGAGATTTCTCATGTTCCGCGTGGTAGTAGACGGTGTTGGACCACTTGGTATGGTGAGTGCTGTGAGTTGTGTTTGCACTCACATAGGACGGATGATGATTCCATGTATTTGGACTATCCTTGATCTTCCTAGGTGGAACGACAAGGATCGAGACGAAGTAATTGGATGTGACCCCCAATGTTGTTGTGTCCCATGGTAAATGCATGATGGTATGTGGAAATAATTGGAGAAGTATTGTGTGGTGGACAAGGACTCATGAGGGTGTAGGACCCTACGATTGGATTCCAGGTGGATTCCTAGCCACGTGAGCGTGTGTGGATCCGAGACGGATCTGGATTGTAATGGACATTGGACATGGTGACGATCTGGGATCGTAATGGTACCCGTCTGGTGACGTGGTGATGGATTTGAATTGTGACCGTTTGGGTGAGGTTAGGTGAAGAGCTTATCGCTCTGTCACATGTTTGGATACGGGAATAATTGGACTGAACTTCTTCTCGAAGCTAATCAGTACTCGAGTGTGTTGGAATGCTTACGCATTGACTCGAGGATTTGACCTGTGAGTGTGTGGTTTTTCCATGAGGTCTAGTTGGTCAGTTTTGAGATATGTGGATGTTGGGATTGGCTTCCTTACGGAGTCAATCGAATGGATTGAACAGGTAACCGATAGGTTCGGTTTTGGTGCGTCTGGGTAGACGTGGTTGAGATTTCGGGTTTTGGAATCGGATTTTTGGGTGACGATTCAGGATTCGGTTTCGGAACTTGAAACTGGATTTCTGGATTTGGGTACGGAATGATTATTCCAGATGCTAGCTTACGGAATAATAATTTCGGTTTCGGATTCGGAAATGGGTTAAGGTATGATGTTTGGGTTTGGATCAGGGATTTCTTATGAAATTGTGGATTCGAACTCGGGTTTGGTTTTGGGACTGGGTGTTGAGTTGAGTTGAACAATTTGTCTAGTCTAGGACTGGACAAGAGAACCCCAATATCGGATTACGATTGACTGTGGGCCATGTAGTGGGCTTATTGGCGGATGGACGTACGTATCCTATACGGTGTACGAGGATCGGTACTAGACGGACCGAGTGGTATCTGGTGACGGTACATGTGAGGTACCAGTGGTGTGTGTGGTTATACGTGTGGTGGCCGACTTAGTTCCGACACCATTGGATTTGGTGGTGGGTGTGAACTGGACATTGAATACTATGCACTGGGCAGAGTTATTTTTGTTGGGTTCAGTAATTTTGTGAGCAGGCGCTCTTAGCCACGGATGGCTAGTGGACCCCAGTGTGGACATGTACGATCACTGATTGGCTAGTATGCAATGTGTGTCAGTTACACCACCCGATTGAGTATGATGACAGTATACGTACACTCAGGATGAGTGAGTTGGTGACTGCGTCACTACGTGTGGCCTTGCGTGATGTTATCACGCCGAGATAATTCCAGCGTTATGATCCACTGAGGGAATTGACAGTTATGGACTTGAGATGGATATATGTCGCAGGATGGGGTTGCCCTGCGAGATGAGATCATAGGGTTGATCTTACGCTACTTGAGTGAGTGGCAGTATGAGGTGTCGTCACCGTTTGACTGATGGTTGGAGCGTTATCGGAGTGGTAAAGCTTGGTGGTGACAGTTTGACTGGTCGCGTCAGCATGGACTGACATGTGTGTTTTGGTGACTCCCAGGGGGGAGCAGACATCAGATATATTAATGATTGGGAATGAACCGACAAGCTGAAGAGTCAGATAAATGGTGAAATTGACAAGCAATATTCACCGGGATCAGGTGACCTATTTCACTCGCGGTGGTCGAGTGTGGTCGGTACGGTGAGAAACCGTGATGGGACGTCTGAGTACAGACAAGTTTGGTGGGTGTACAAGTGTACACAGGTGTGAGATCAAAATGTTTTCCACGAGCTGGATATGGAATAAGGATATTTGGTAATTTCGAGGTAAAATTATTTAAGGGGGGAAGGTTGTAACGACCCGTCCCGGAATTCGGGATTAGATTACGGACTAATCATGATTAGCAGGGTTAATCGGTGATCAGTTGGGCGAACTCGGACGAATGGTGCAGAATGACCGTTTTGCCCCTGGTCGTGGGCAAAACGTTGACTTTTTATTCGGACGGTCAAATGGACTTTGACCAATGGCCTTGACGTAGTTTGGGATGTCACGAGTTCATAGACAGGTGGCACGTTCGATTCCGACGTTCGTGGTGGAAGTTATGATGTACGGAAGTTCAAGGGCACTTTCGTAATTTGGACGAAATAAGGGGAAATGTTGACTTTTTGATCGGGTGGTCTGATGGCCGAGGACCGAGGACCGTTAGGAAGGTCTCGATGCCCTGAGTTCGTAGGCAGGCGGCACGCATCAATCGGTGTCCGAATGATCGAGTTACGGGCATGGATGCGTGAAGGGCATTTTGGTAATTTTCTGCCCAAGGGCAGAATGGTAATTTCACAGGGTATTGGTTGAGCGGTTACTGTAGCACACCGTGGGGGGGGGGGGGGGGGGCGTCAGGGCACCACCGCGCGTGGGCACGAATTCCGAGGTACGGTCAACACGAATTTTGTCCTATACGTTATAACGAACATTTTAGCGTTGGTTCCATGTCATTCGGATCCCGTTCGGATACTTTTCGGGATGTCCGAAGGTTTTAAGTCGGGTTTAAAAATACTTAAAAATTCGGGAAAATTTCGGGACTTGATTAGGATGTTATTGGGGAGGTTAGTAACCCTCTAATGTGTCATGAACAGGTTCGGGAGTCCCGGTGTTAGTAACGAGGCCCGGGAGGGCCGGTGGCACGCGTATCGAGGCGCTCGATTAAATGGTCTGTGAGTGGGCATTGGTTTTGATAAATTCTATGCATGCATAACGGTTTCATGATTGTGGTAATTGCTTTTATATGCTTTGGTTTGGATATCGGTGAATTTATGTGGTTTCACGCATTTCGAGGCGATTTACGGGTTGCACGTAAATCGAGATTTTCCGGATTTGCACTGATTTCCATGATTGTGGTTTGAATATGATTTTATGAAACAGTTACGGATTTGATAAAGTAAATTCGGGTCAGGGGCCCAGTTGATTTAAGAAATCGGGCCAGGGCCCAGTTAATTTATATATGTGATTTCGGGTCAGGGACCCTAAAATGGAATTGAATAAATGATTTCGGATTTAATAATCAAATAATTGGACTTATGACGGTTTTATGGAAATTCGGGGCAGGGCCCTTGTGATATTTTGAAAACGAATAATAAAATGTGCTCCATAAAACCATCTCGATACGAGGATATATATATATTGGTCTCCTCCAGGTGTCTGGGACACTGGGGAAGTCACGGTGCATTGCCTGCGAGGGGTCATTGTACGGAGCGGCCGGACCGTATAGTGACTCAGGAGCAGGATTGCTATGATTTGACGTCTGGGACGTCAAACATCTGGGATGTCAGAGATATGGACCCGGTGAGACCCCGGGCAGCACGCGTCGCTTAATACCGTGAGATATGACGTCTTGGACGCTAGGCATCTGGGATGCCGGAGATGGTAAAGTAATAAACATGTGCCACTGGATTTATGAAATAACTTTTGAATTGATTTTTGGATTGAAACTATGTTTGCGGTTTCCGGGCTAAGGCCCTAAGGGTTATTTCAAATAAATATTTTATCATTGGTTTTTGATGCATGCATATGTTTTTACTAAGGGGTATAAACGTCTTATAAAATGAATTTTACGAACTTGTTTATTTTCGTCCACTCACAGCTTTTGGTTTTTAATGCCCTTCAGGTTGAGCGCGGATGCGACTGCAGTAGGGGACCGGGACATTGCATGCCTCCTCCATCGATCCTTGCACACTCTGGATGCTCGTAGGGGCAGCGGCGTTGGGTTATCCCTTGTCTGACACTTCGTGTCAGACGGGAGCACGTCACATCCTGTGGTAATCCCAGGGGGATTGGGATGGGTCGTGTCAACGATCCCGTACCTTTGCTCGAATAGGAGAAACTCTGCCTCCTTCGTACCCAACAACTCTGGGTACAGTCACCCTGATAACGCATACGAGAAAAGGAAACGTCACCTGAACGTCACCGATTCCCAACAATCGTAACTACGACCATTCTCGGTAGTAGTGCCTGCCACAGACTCGTGCAGACCTAACTACCAAACACCTCGATATCCAGACTCCGCATCCAACGGAATCAACCGCTCGTACCAACTACTCCGTATCCCCACTCCGGGATTCCATCGCCAAGTACCAACCCTGATAACTTGCCCAACCAAACACTAACCAGTCGCAGCTCAACTAAACCAATGTCGTCTACCAGGTCGCCAATGACCTTAGTTGCACCAAACCACAACTATGGTAGCACGACAACCAACTCGGTCTAATCGATTAGTACAACCCCGACTGCGAAGTGCAGTCCCAACACAAGCTAACATGACTAGACCGACTAACGAATCCAAATCCGAATAGTCGTCCAAGTCAAATCACTCGGCAACTCACATTCCCGAATCGTGCACCTAAGGTAGGGTTCCACAATCACACCTAGAGTTCACCTGAACCCAACTGCAAGCTACCAACTGCAGTACAATCCACAATCTGACCGTCCCCGCGGTCTTGTCATCGAAAAGATGTCAATCCAATCCTACCGTCAATCCAACTAGGATTCCACGAAACCGACTGCTAACTGCCCTCTGCAATGTAATCCATAACTCAACTGCTCCCGGCAGTAAATCCATCTAACTCGACACTATCCGACCATCAGATGATTACAACACCGAATCAGTCGTCGGAACCGATCCAACGACATCGTGAAAGACGATCCCAACTAACCGTTTCACGACCCAAAACTCGAAAGTACCGTTACGTTCACTTTTCGTAGGGCCCAACACTGTCATCCACGACAGAACTATGGAAACCCCGGCATCCAGTGCCAAACCAAGACGTTCCACGATACGGTCCTACTAACTATCGTATCGATACCCTAACTATCAAGTTGATAACAAACTGTAGCCCATTGAGATATCACATCCTCGACCTGTGTATTACTCCGAGAGCTACATGGTTGCTCGAATAGAGACAACCCCGCTCTGATACCACATTGACAGGACCCATCCCAATCCCCCCGGGATTAACGCGGGATGACCCTGCTCCCGTCTGACACGGAGTGTCAGACAAGGGATATTTCCGACCTTTGCCCTCCCGGGCTATCATAGTACGCCAGGATCCGGAGGAGGTATGTGATATCTCGATCTCTGCTACAGTTCACACCGTATCCAACCCGAATGGTATTAAAAACAGAAACACTGTGAGTGGACAAAAATAAAGAATTTATAAAAACATATTTCATAAAAGACCTTTATACCCTCCACTAAAAAGCATGCATGCATAGTAAAACCATTTACTCAAACACGTATGTTTAAACAACCATCATTAGGGTCTCAGCCCCAAATTCTATAAATACAAGTTCTACGGGCTCCTACCCAAAACCATTTACAGAAAACCATAACATAGTAAACATATGTGGGATCTCAGCCCAAAACCATTTATCATCATAAAACATAATTTCCCAAACCAATTTAAATCATGTTTATCCCTTATATTCATATCCAGAACCTGTCACGGTAAAATAGAGCTACACGTGTGCTAACCGGGGTCTCAAACCCAAGTCTCTCCAGGGTCCACCCAGGTCAAAGTCCGTAGATCTATGACCCTCCCTGGAGGTAACGAACAATGCCCATCCTGAGAGTAAGGAACCCAACTGGGGTGCGACTCCACTCAGTCAGTGCTCCGTGACTACTCCGGGGTCCACCCAGGCCAATGACCCTCCCCGAAGGAGACAATCATATATAAAGGATGGAATATGAAAAACCTTTTGAAATCATTCTTTAAATCTTTCCAGGATTCATGCCCGGCCCCTCATAAGCCATCATGAACCATGAATCCATTTCAAGGGTTCATGCCGGTTCCCATAAACCGTCATGACCCGTAAATCCATTTCAAGGGTTCATGTTGGTTCCCATAAACCGTCATGAACCATAAAAACCATTTGTAATACATAACTGGGCCCTAGGCCCGAATCCACATAGAAACTGGACCTCAAGTCCGAATCGTAAACCAACTGGGCCTCCGGCCCGATTCCATAAATAAAATGGGCCTCAAGTCCAAGAATTACCTTTTCAAATCCAAAATCATTTCATGAAATCATATCCAAAACCACAATAATGGAAAATCAGTGTAAAACCAGAAAACCTCGATTTACGTGCAAGCACGTAAATCGCCTCGAAATACGTGAAACCATATAATTCATAAATATCCAAAATCAACATTATCAAATCACATTCATAATCCATTTGGAAATCCAAAACCATTTCATTTAGACCAGTAAAGACATACAGCCCCGTATATGCACCGTATAGGGCCGAAACCTCGAAATACGTGCCTATACGTAACCACACATCCAAATGCACTCATGGCATCACAAACAAGTATTTAAAACATATAATAAACATTTATGCATGCACCAATTTAGAAAACAAGGTCCACTCACAGACCGTCCGAGCTGCCGCCTCGATTTGCGTGCTATACGGCTCCCCGAGCCGATCACCATTACCGGGAATCCCAAACCTGTTCAAATTTTAATAGAAGGTTAATAACTACTTAATTAACCTCCCATCAAAGCCCCGTAATTTTCCCGAACTTTTAACTATTTTTAAACCGACCCTAAACCTTTCGACACCCCGAAAACCATCGAAACGATGTCCGATTGACGCGAGACCAGTTCCAAAATCTTCGTTACATCGAATAGAAGATTTCCTGTGTTGAACACTTTCCCAGATTATGGACGACGCGTCCTCACGAGCCCCTAGAAGGTCAAAAATACTGTTCATCGGCACTAACCTCCAGCAGACCGGTTTTACTGTTCATGGCCGGTTCACCTGGTTTGGCCGGTCCAACTGGACCGGTGTGACCGGTTCATAGCCCTAGACACCCCATTTTTCATCCTAGTTCTTCCTTTTTGATTCCTTTCATCCTATTTTGATGTTTTCTATCCATTCCAATCCTTAAACGCAACCGAAAACGTCTAAATCCTATGGTTTGATTTTGAACCAAACGGTTCAAGTTTTTCAAAACTCTCCCATGGCTGCCCAGCCATCCCAAGCTTCCTTAAACCTTCCTAACATGTCCCTAGCAACCTAATGGACTCATTAAAACCATTAAAAACTAACCAAAACGCCAAAACCGAATTAAAGGGAGAAAATGGGCTAACCGTGAAATCCTCTCGGGTTTCTCCTTCTTGCCGCCGTCCACGCCGGTTCTGGCCGCCCAGAAACCTCCTCAGTCTCTCACTCACTCTCTAGGCCTCATAGGTGATCATATGGGGTTGGGTTGGATTGGTTTTGGGTTGCACAAAGGAGAGGAAATGAGACCGGGTAAGTGTTTTGTGTTTGGAAGAAAGAATGATCGATGCATGTATGTAAAGGAATGTCCAGTGGATGGGTGACACTTGTCACTCATCCATTGGGCCTCCATTAAATATCTGGGCCCCCACTAAGTCCAAAAGTTAACTCGTTTCGTAATTCGTGCAATAGTGCACTTGAACTTCCGTGAACCGTAACTTCGCCGTCGAACGTCCGAATTCGACGTGCCGCCTGTCTATGGATTCGTATCGTCCTTATCTACATAATAGTCCTTGGCCCTCGGCCATCGGACATCCCAGTCAAAAAGTCAACATTTCGCTCCTTTTAACTAAAATTACCAAAATGCCCCTAAACTTCCCAACGTCATAACTTCTTCTACGAACGTCGGAATTGAACGTGCCACCTGTCTATGAACTCGTGACGTCACGAACTACGTCACGGTCATCGGTCAAAGTCTGTTTGACCGCCAGAATGAAAAGTCAACGTTTTGCCACGATTAGGGGCAAAACGGTCATTTTGCATCGTTCGTCCGATTTCGCCCTACTAATCACGGATTAACCTCACTAATCGTGATTAGTCACTAATCTAATCTAGGAATTCGGGACGGGTCGTTACACAAAGACCCATAACCCACGACCCCAAACCCCAAAATCAGATCACCCCTCTTGTTCATCTCACTCTCTCTCTTTCTCTCTCGAGCTCTCTCTCTCTCTCGAGCTCTCTCTCTCTTTCTCTCTCGAGCTCTTCTATCTCATCTCCTCATTGTAAGCCCTCAATCTAATGTTTTAATTTTTGTTATGTATTGGTTTTTTTTTTATTGAATGTTATATTGGATTGGATTGGTTTTTGGATTAATTCATATTATTTGATCGTTTTTTGGATTGATTTTTGGATTAATTATTAGATTGAATGGGATGAAAATATTGGAAATTATTGAATTATTGGATTGTTGGAAAATATTGGAAATTATTGAATTTTTGGAAATGTTTGGAAATTATTGGAAATTGTTGAATTTTGATACTTTTGGAAAATATTAAATTATTGATATTTTTGGAAATGTTTGGAAATTATTGGAAATTTTTGGAGATTATCGATTTTTTTTAAATTTTCAAAAATTATTGAAAATTATTTAATTAGTTAATTATTGGAATTTATTTGAAATTATTCTATATTTTTGGAAAAATTTCGATTTTTTTGACATTTTCAAAAATTATTGAATTGCATTTAATTAGTGAATTATTGGAGATTAATTTTGAATGGGTTATGACCAACGCTCCATGCCTACTACAACAACTGGGGGTCGTATGATCGGGCTAATGCAAATCCTCTTAAGGAGATGCAGGGGGACAAACTGGAGGGGTGGACTTGGTTATGCAACCATTAGTGAGTTAATTTTTTTCTTTATTTTATTGAGAATATTAATTTACATAGTTCCGTATTAGTAGTAATTGTTTTTCTAATGTGTAGGTAAAATCAAAGGCCAACAAGGCGAGCCGAGCAGACAAGAAATTTGAGCACCACGGGAGATTGCGTCTCTTGTTGGTTCGACATGAGGCACATCGTGCGGCTGGATCGCTGTTCCTGGAAGTTGAAGCTTTGAGGGAGGTTTATGATGGGCGAGGCAATGAGGCAGCTGATACTATTCACGTAAGTTCAATATTTTCAGTTATTAAATATTTTATTATTTTTAATTATGTAATTTTCTAATTATTACTTTATTCCATTTTATAGGCGGCCAAGGTGGAGGACGTGCAGCACACTCAGGAACAATTGACCCCGCAACAACCTGAGGTCCCGCTATAAGACCATCTACCTGATCCCGGGAAGTCAATTAGCATCCTAGAGCGCCACCTTGGTCGACAACCCGGGAAAGTTATCTGGGGCGCCAGAAGAGGGCTCTTTCGAGATGTCTCGAGTCGATCCTCGAGTTCTTCTCTATGAATCAATCCTGAGGAGGTCTCTCAGTTGCGGGGCACCTTGGAGAACCTCCAGGATGAGAATACCGAGCTTAAGGGCGGGTATGCGTGCCTCGAGGCCCAACACTAGGTTATGTATGCCCAGAACGAACATTTCAAGCCCAGCTCGCAATACTATTCAGCCAAATAGGTCAACGTATGCCTGATAGCCTTAGCTCACAGTCCCAATTGGACCCCAGTTGACAGCCTGCCCAGGATGATGCTCACGCACCACCGAACATTTAGTTTTATTATATATATATATTTTAATTATGTAAAACTATTACATTTATTATATATATTATAATTAATTTTCATTTAATTATAATTTTTTTTGTTTTAATATTATTTTCATTTATTTATGTATATAATATTACATAAATATAATTATTCAAATATTAAAATAATTAATAAAAAAAATATTTAAAAGTTAGTTAGGCGGACATGTGCGCCGTGCAAAAATCGACGTAAGTAAAAATTGCCCGGTGCACCTCCACTAGGCCAGGCACTCTTGCTCGGCGAAGCCATCTGCCGGGCAAACCTTATACGCCTGCTCGCGATCGTGTTTTCCGACTACATTGCTCGGCGAACACTGCGCCGGGAAAAAAGTGTTTACTAGCGTTTAGCTCGGTGGATCACCTTTTTTTTCCTTGAAAATTCATCTTTATTAATTAAAGGAGAATAGAGACATCAATATCCTTTACGAGAAGGTTAAACAACCAAGTTGGCAAAAAATCTAGCCAAACATGATACCCTCTCTTACATACTGACATGATGAGCTACAACATGAGCTACCATGTTACACGCCCTATGGGCAAATTGCAATGTAACCAACAAAATCGACTCACAAAGTACATGAATATCATGAAGTATATTGGTTAGAGTACCATCATTACCTTTTTAACAAAAGATTTGAATTAATTGGAATGAGTATGATTCGACCACAATTTTATTGTGCCCAATCGTCACACAAGCCTCCAAACCTGTACGAATTTCCAAAGACTCAATCTGAAGGGAAGACGAACAACTTACATATGAGCCCCCACCAGCCCCTTCAAAGAACCCTAGCTAGGAACGTAGAACCTAGCCGTAGGCCCCTCTATGCATTTCATTAGACCAAAATTCATCACAATTGAGTTTAAGTGCACCAAGGCTAGGTCACCGCCAACCCCTAGTCCTTACCTCCCCATAAGTTGACCTCGTATCTCCCATCACAACCTGTCCAACCACATCCCCCACTTTTTTTGCCCCTAAGAACCCTACTAACTATCAAAATAACATATCAATGGCAGTTATAGGAGACTGAGAAGTATCTTGGAAACATCGCTCATTACGAGCTTTCCAAATCCTCCAACAACCAAAATAAATGATCTGAAAAATAGCACATGCGTCCTCTTTCCGGCCATACAAGCCATCCAAAGTATGCCTACAGTCCCGAAATGAACACCTCTGAAACTTGGATGTCACCAACTGAAGCGAACCCTCATACCAGAAAGTCTGGGCAAACTGACACATGAAAAAAGATGGGACTCTGACTCCTCCTCCACAACACACAATGGATACACATTCTCCACTTGAACTCGTCGACGAAACAGGTTGTGGTGAGTAATAACATGGCCATGACATCAGGTCCAAATAAAGTGCCTGATTTTATGTGGAGCATTCAAACTCCAATTTTTTTCTTTCCAAATTTGCTCCTATCTACTGATCGTACTAGGCTCCCCCTACCTCTGCCAAAAAGTTCACCATTTTGGCACATTTCCATGGCCAACAGATAACCAGAATGAACATTGTAACAACCATTCTTAAAGAAATGCCAAACATTGCAGTCCTTATAACCATGCTTACTCAATGGGATAGAACAAATAACATTAGCTTCCTCCTCATCAAACAAACTTTCCATCAAACCACATAACCAAGTATGACTAACAAGGCATATCAATTCCTTAATAGTAAAGGGATATTAGGGTTGAGAGTCCTTACTTTAAAAGGTCGGCCACGAGGGATCCATGGGTCCAAATTGATACGAATCTAGGATTCATCCCCTACATGCCAACGAAGGCCGAAGTTCAGAATATGGAGCCCTTGTAGGATGCCTTTCCAACCACATGAGGACCCATCCACTTCCTTGGCCTCTAAGATAGAGGTCTCACTATGATACTTTGAACACAACAACCTAGCAAATAAGGAGGAAGTTCGATCAATTGGACGCCACCTAATCTTTGCTTGCATAGCAAGGTTGAACATCCTAATATCCTGGAGGCCCAAACCCCCTACCTCATTTGGAACCGTGAGTTTGTCCCAAGATTCCCAATGCATGCCCCGCTGTATGTTTTGCTCAATATCCTTACAAACTCCTACCGGAATTTGAAAACATGACATGGCATAATCAGGGAGAGCCAGAGCAATAAATTTAACAAGAACCTCATTCCCTACCTTCGAAAAAAAAACTGCTCAGACCAACCTAGAACCTTCGCCTCCACTCTATTGTGAACATCTTCAAAAACGGCCTTCTTTGAAGCCCCAAAGTTAGCTTGGAGACCCATATATTTTCCAAACTCCCATTTCTCCCTAACTCCCAATTCCACCAAAATTTGTTCATGCAAGAGGGGAGGACAATCGACACTAAACACCATAGAGCTCTTCTCAAAATTAATTTTCTGTCCGGAGCACAACTCATACAACTGCAAGATATCCTACAAACAAAGTGCCCCTTCCACAATTGCCTTAGAGAAAAGGACCAAATCATCTGAAAAGAATAGATGGGTGACACAAAAAGTACTAGAGGCTACAGGAATTCCCCGGAGTGCCCCAACTTCTGCTTTCCTACTAATAAGAGCCAACAAATCTTCAACACACAAAATAAAAAAGAAAATAAGAAAGGGGGTCGCCTTGTCGCAAACCCCTAGTAGGCCGGAACACATCAGTAAGGGATCCATTCATAAGAACATTGAAAGAAGTCGTTGAGCTGCATTCCTTGATCCACTAACAGAACACTGAGTTAAATCCCGGTCCTGCCATGAGGAAATCCCACTCCACTCTATCATAGGGCTTTGGCATATCAAGTTTTAACAGCATATCATCACTATCTTGATCCCGTTTCTTCCTTATTGTATGTAACAACTCATAGAACACTAGAACATTATCCATAATTTGTCTTCCAGTAACAAAGGCAGTTTGAGAATCACTAATCACATTTATCATCAACCCCTTCATTCGATTGGTTAGTACCTTGGAAATAATTTTATAAACGAAATTGTACAAAGATATAGGAAAAACTTTTGCCATGCTCAATGGGCTAGTTACCTTACAAATTAAAGTCAAGTACTTGAAATTAAACTTTCTTAGCATACGCCTAAACATAAAGAAATGTGAAACATCATGAATTACCTCGTTTCCAATCAAATCTCAGTGCTTATAGAATAAACTTGTTGTAAATCCATCGGGGACTGAGGACTTTATGGGTTGGACTTACAAAATTGCTAATCGAACCTCCTCTTGTGTGGCTGGTCGAACCAAATCTGCATTATTAGAATCTGAAACCCTAGGTGCAATGCACTCCGTGATTTCCTGAAAGTTGGAGGGCAAAAAGGTCGTGAAAAGTCCTGAAAAAAGCCCTTGGCAATCAGCTCATCCTCCCTGTCTGTCCAAGTCCCCACCCTATCCTGGAGACCTCGAATTCTGTTAAAATGTGTTTCATCATGGTTTTGGAGTGGAAGAATTTGTATTTTTTTTCACCTTCATTCAACCATTGCACACAAGACTGAAACTTCCAATAAGTTTCCACCCCTTCCACTGCATTCTTAAGATCTATTTCCAGCCTCTTCACACGTGGACCATCATAATCCATTTCTTGATAACACATTTTGAGTTATTTCTTCAACTTATCAATCAAGTTCTGAGTGTTACATTCGTCCATCCTTTTCCAAGTCACAAGACCTTTACAGACCCATTTTGGCTTCTCAAACACATATTGGCTCAGAGAACCCCTAAAGTCCTTCTTCCACTCATTTTGAACCACATCCCCACAAGCATCCACCTTATTCCACCACGGGTCATAAATAAATCGTCCAAGCTTACAGTGAACCCACGGATTAGTGCCCAGTGCAAGCATAGAATGATTGGAACCTATCAACAAAATATGGATAATCTGAGTTTTAAGGTAGTAAGACATCCAAGTCTCAGATGCTAGGCCTCGATCTAATCGTTCTTGTTCGAACCCATTATCTCGCTTATCCCTCTAAGTGAAAGGATGCCCAGTAAAGCTTAAATATAAAAGTTTCCCATCTACCACAAAATTCTGAAAGGCCTTCATACTAGACACAGAGCGAGTGTTTCCCTGATCTCTTTTTCCCTTACATCCAGGATATCGCTGAAATCACCCAACATAAAACATGCATCAGATTCCCTTATTAGCCTTTACCATAATATGTCCCATTGCTTTTGTCTGACTCTATCATTTGTACTGGTATAAATCGAGAATAACCTTTACTTAGCACCATTTTCCTCATCATTAATGAGGACCTCAATCACAAAATCAGTAGATTTAATTAACTCAACATATCCTGCCATTTCCAGAACACATACATACCACTACTGAGCCCTCTAGGCTCCACTGCATGCATAAACTCCATAACTCCGTTTCAAAAATTGAAATCTAGAGATTTTATTTTTTGTTTCCAAAAGTACAACAATACCTGGTTGAAGTAGCCTATTTTGCCCCTCCAAATTGTGAATTATCAGGTTACCACCGATACTCTAGCAGTTCCAGCACATAATCCTCATGCCAACCGATGAAGGTTTATACTCTGGGACCAACAAGTTTCGGAGCACCATAATCGTATCATTATTATTGCCTCAGGATTTTCTTCATCACCAAACTTCACCAACCAAACACAACAAATCCCAAATCACTGCAACTGATTTACAACGAAACCTTCACATAATTTTCTAGTTAATACTTTTGTGTCAAGATGAACCCCATTGTTCATAGCAGTTTATTGAATGAAAATATCTGAAAATGCCCATCCAATAGAAGTTAATTCATAAAGTATGTAGAAATACCACTCTGCTGCCGACCATAACATGCCCTCTGAGATGATTGTTGATTCAGATAAGAGAGTACCAAGTCCAATGCAAAGTACATGTTGTTTCCCTGTTTGCAGTGCCCAATCTGGCCAATTTAAAGGGCTGGCCTCTGCGCCTCAACCACAAGACCCAAATAGAGAAAGCTTTTCTTCAAATGGCAGGCAAGGAAGTAGGGGAGTAAAATCTAGATCTGCACTTTGCTACAAACATATCTCAAATGTAAAAATAGGACCAAGGAGAAGGATTTCAGAGGAAGGTGAGGGTTTGGTGGTTGTTGCGAGTGGTAGTTATTGGTGCAGGTGATAGCAGGAGGAAGAAATTGGTCTCACACATGAAAGGGAGACTCTCACAGCTAGAGAAGGAGGCTTTCACAAAGGAGAGAGATGTAACTAAGTTTAAGGGTATAATCATCAAACAGAAGTTGAAAAACTTAAAAAAAAAAAAAGTGAAAAAAAACCCCCCAAAAGCCAAATTAATCAAATAACAGAGGTATAATTTAGTAGAATTAGTACATTACCAATTCTTCTTCCACAGAAGACACAAATCCATGTTGTATCAAAAAAATTCCTATCACCAACCATTTCAGAATTGGGTTACAATTTCTTTGAGAGAAGTGTATGTACCTACAATGCCAATGACACACCCAATCACCAAATTCCCTCCAATCACCGCCAATGCTAATAATTCATTCACAAATCTTTCATTTTAAATTCATTATCGGTGGAGAAGAAAAACCTCAATTGGAGCTGAAGTGACTAATTATTTTGTTTTATCTACTCTTCCAAATCATTTAATTTAAAGAAGCTATAAGTATATATTTAATTAAACTTAATGTAAATGTAAATATAATGCCCTTATAGTTTGTTAAATGCATTAATTTGAAAAAAAAAATAGCTAAATCAAAATAATTAGTCACTTAATCAAAAATAAAATGGATAAGACTTTGTAATAAATACCAAGAATGCCTTTAACTTAATGATTTACTAGTGAAATGTGTAGATGGAGTAAATTGATGTGATCTCAAAACTATATGGCATAAAATGATGAAATTGAAACTTAGTACTCCATTTTGATGTTGACTCTCAAACCTTGGAGTGTAAAATGATGTTTACCCAAAGAACTATATATCTACAATTTTCTTCTAAATATTGAGAGTCCTATATGCTAATTTCAAATGTAAACATGCATTATTGATATAGTTTTACTATGAACTAAATATGATTTAAAAAGATTTTAAAAAATATGAAAAAATTTAAATAGCATGAAAAATAAAGCAAACTCAACAACACCTTTTTCCTTAATCCTTCCAAAAAAACCCAAGAGAATCAGTCATTGTCATTCAACCCACCAACCCGACCACTAACCTATTCAATCCTCTTAGCAGCCATTGATGTATATTAAAATTTTACTCCTCAATCTATGAACCCAGTACTGAATTGACAAAACCCATAGAAAAATTCATGAACATGGATCTTAAATAAAAAACCAAAAACTTAATAAAAATTTAAAATATCGAAAAAACATAAAAATTAAAAAAATAAAAACCATACCTGAACTTTCTTCATGTTCAACATGTTCAACAACTTCTTTCTCCATCCTTGCAAAAAATGAACATGCAAATCAACCAACAAAATCCACAAAGACCTAATTGAAATGTAGATATTTGTTGGAATTCTCCCTTCAACCTATGAACCTATTCACTTAACAAAACCCATAGAAAAATTGATGAACCCAAAACTTAATTCAAAAAAGCTAAAACAAAATTGACAATAAAAAGATTTAAAATCATAAAAAAAAAACTTATACTTGAGGTTGATGCCTAGGAGATGACAATATTGGTTCTCTCTAGCGAACTTAATTCAAAAAAGCTAAAACAAAATTAAAAATAAAAATATTTAAAATCATAAAAAAAAACTTATACTTGAGGTTCCTGCCCAGGAGATAATAGTATTAGTTCTCTCTAGAGATCGATGAAGACTTCTCCTCTATCACTCACTCTCTCTTCTATCTCTCTCTCACACACACACACACACACAGTGTCAAGACCCGACCCTCCTCGGTCAGGACCCGACTCATCTAGCACGATATTGTTCGCTTTGGGCCTCCTTGCCCTTGCCCTCACGGTTTTGTTTTCGGGAGCTCACGGTGCAACTTCCCAGGGGGTCACCCATCATGAAATTGCACCAACCTCAACTCGCTTAACTTTGGAGTTCCAACCGAACCCAAAGCCACTGAGCTCCCAAAAGGCCTCGTACTAGATAGGTGTGTGCCTACACCTTTAAGGCACACCACCATTCCCTTCCCAGACCATTCCCCCTCGCAGGAATGTGGGAGTGTTCACCGTTCCCTCCAAGACACGGGTCTTACACACAGACACTCACTTTGTAGAGAAGACAGTGGCAAGTCTAGGGGAGAATGGAGTTTTACAGATACTTTTATGTGAAATGTAGCAAAATGATAGAGATCACTACAAAAAAACGAAGAAGTAGAGGAAAATACATTTTCCTCTAAAAATTCGAATAGGGGCAAAAGTATGAGAATATTTGCCCTTAATAATATGAGAGGCGGATACAGGAAATGCCCCTATAAAAAGAATTTTTACTAATAAATAGGGGTCGAAAGGGATGAATATCGGCCCCTAGTTACATTTTTGCCACATAGGATTGTTTGAAATTGGAAAGCGAGCAGAGGCGGATATGGATGTTCTTTAGGGGCGAATATGGATGTTTTTTTAAGGGCGGATGTGGATGCTTTTAAGGGGCAGATAGGGGCCTTTTTTAGAGGCGAATGTGGCTACTTTTTAGGGGAAAATATATTGCCTCTACTACATTCCAATTTTTAGTAATACGCACCAATTAATGAATCTAGTATTATTTTCAATTTTCTATATAATTATATTTAAATTATATTTTAAATTCATTGCATAATTTATGAATTTTCTATAAACTAAAATTAAAGAAATATAAATAGAAGATTTATAAATATTTTACTTAGAATTTATGTAACAAGAGAGTAACAATTCAATATACCAATGGACTTTCTTTAAACACAAATTTTACCAACACTCTAGCATTTGCACATGTCGAACCAATCACGAAATCTTACATCAATCACTTCAATTACCAACATACGTTTTTTAATATTATAAATGCACCGAGAGCGACAGATACTTACAATATGATTCACCTTTCATTTTTGACTGAATGCGCCGGCAACGATCAACATTAAATCTATCCAATCTTATGCTAAGTGCACCGATAGCGGCAGACACTTAGCATTGAATTGAAGTTTAAGCACTAAAAGTATAAAATAACTAAAATTCATGAAGTAAAACATATAGGGATTGTATTTAATACTTACAAACATTAGAAAGAAAATACCAACATATATTGAATTATAAATAAAACCAATAACAATAATAAAATTTAAGTAGATGGAGAGCAAATGTTACACTTTCGGGGTGGATAAAAACAATGGATTGTTATTCACATGATTCTCCGGCAGCGGACATAACCTTATGAAGATGGAGGAATAAACACGGAAATTTCGAACTTAAACTCTTAAAATTGCATTGTAAATATTTTGCCTAGGTTTTCCTTAAGGAAAGTATAAAATTTTGTTTAAAATAGAAGTCTAAAAAAAGTCTAAAAACAAAGAAAAAAGTCTATGAGAAAAGGCTAAAAAAAGTCTAAAGAGGTAAAAAGAGAGGAAGTGAAACGACTTTACAATGAGAGTGGCCTATCTATTTATAGAGAAACTGCCACAAAAGGCTAGAAATAAAATACAAATGAAATAAGAATAAAACAATAAAGATTAAATGATGAAAATAGTGAAAAGACTGAATTTTCGGGTTGATTGGACTGAAAATTGGGCTGAAATGGAATAGCTGGAGTAGCTGGAATTTGGCAGGGCTGTGCAGAGAAGCAGGGTATGGCCTCAGTGTCAGGCTGCTGACATGGAGGAATGGGCTTCAGCGTGCGGGTGTGCTAAGGAGCAGGTTGGGTTCGGCGCAAATGGGCTGATGCATTCAGCGGGTCCAGCGGGTTGCAGGCCCAGGGTATGGGCTTCTAAATTCGGTAGGCATGCTGTAAGACTCGTGTCCTAGAGGGAACGGTGAACAATCCCACATTCCTGCGAGGGAGAATGGTCTGGGAGAGGATGGTGGTGTGCCTTAAAGGCGTAGGCACACACCTATCTAGCACTAGGCCTTTTGGGAGCTCAAGTGGCTTTGGGGGGGATTGGAACCCCAAAGTTAAGCGAGTTGAGGCTGGTGCAATTTCATAATGGGTGACCCCCTGGGAAGTTGCACCATGAGCTCCCGAAAACAAAACCGTGAGGGCGAGGCCCAAAGCGGACAATATGGTGCTAGATGAGTCGGGTCCTGACCAAGGAGGGTTGGGTCCTAACAATTTGGTATCAGAGCCAGTCCCCAACTGGGAAGTGTGCCAGCGATGACGCTGGGCCCTAAGGGGGGTGGATTGTAAGACTCGTGAATTTGAGGGAACGGTGAACAATCCCACATTCCTACGAGGGAGAATGGTCTGGGAGAGGATGGTGGTGTGCCTTAAAGGTGTAGGCACACACCTATCTAGCACTAGGCCTTTTGGGAGCTCAAGTGGCTTTGGGGGGGATTGGAACCCCAAAGTTTAGCAGTTGAGGCTGGTGCAATTTCATAATGGGTGACCCCCTGGGAAGTTGCACCATGAGCTCCCGAAAACAAAACCGTGAGGGCGAGGCCCAAAGCGGACAATATGGTGCTAGATGAGTCGGGTTCTGACCAAGGAGGGTTGGGTCCTGACACATGCGCTGAACATGTGTGGTGGCTTCGGTACACGCACGTCGAACGTTCTTTCTGGGCTGGATGCGACTTGGGCTTCGTAGGCTGCTGGGCTGCGGTCACTTGGGCTGAGATTTGAGTCGCGGGCCAGGAAACTGGGCTGAAGGCAAGTGGGCTGAAGGTTGGATTCGGTAACTCCCTACTGAATATCCATGTCTAATTCAGTGGCTTCCCTTGTTTCAATCATACTTTCTTCGTTATAACTCTAATTGGGACGATTCTTTCACTAAAATTTTCGAAATTCCAAGATCTATAAAATTCTGTACATTTCTCACAATATATATATTTTTTATATATATTTTTTGGAATTTTAACATAAAAGGATAAGCATAAAAAGGTATAAAATTGACAAAAAATGATGCTCAATTTAAAGCGTATCACTATTAACAATTGAAGAAACATTAACAAGAATAAAGATTAAATTGCTCACCAGTTGAATCAACCATGGACAAAAAGTGAGATCCAACCATGAGTAATAATAATAATAATAAAATTCGAGGCATTTAGTTCCCCTCTTATTTATTTTTAGTGACAGTTATACAAAATTTTTGGCGCAATCTTTCCCTTCTTATTCTCTTTTATTTTAGAGGTCTTTATAAACGCCCCAAATATTAATAATAGGGGTAAATAATTTATTTGCTCCTAATTAATCATTAATAAGGGCGAATCATTTTTTTCCCCTAATTGAGCGTAGCAAAAACTCTTTTTTCTTGTAGTGCATAATGACACATTCACTTCACATAAATGGAAATAGTGGATAATGGAATAGGTAATTAGAAAAGTGGATAATTAGAGAAATGGGTAATCATTTTTATTGAGGTATTTATTAACTATATATAATCATAACATTAATAAGAATGATTTTCATAATTACTGTTTACTAATCATTATCAATCGGAATATAGATTAATTGATTACTAGAATGCCTTTTCTTTTTTTCCAGTTTTCTCAACATCTCGTTCTCTTTTTATCACCATTTCAAAACTCATTTACTAAAAGATTTGATTCATTAAAAAATAAATAAAGTGTTCTTCTTTATTTTCTGAAAGATTTCTTTCATCAAAAAATAATATATCATCACTCTCTGATTTGTATGATTGCAATTTGAATAATAATAATAATATACCACTAATTTTCTTTTTCTTTTTTTATTACTGAATTTTGTAATTATTGTAAAAGTTGTAGAGCAATTTTGGAATGTAAAAAATTAAATAGGTAATGGATATCATTAACACTTCCCACCTAATTAATCTCATTACTTATTTTGGAGTAATACCATTAAAGATTTCATGTGGGGTCTACCTATTAAAAAAATCAGAAATTTGTTGATATGTCTACTTTAGAGAAAATTATTTCAAAGATATATCCTTCCTAAAAAGTCTATATAACTTAAACCCTATTTTTACATATTTATAGAAATGATCTAATTTTATATGCAAATGACGAAAAATCATATCCTCATCATAATCCCATCGTTTCATTTGTTAAGAATTGAAACAGAGATTTGTGAAGACATCGGGATCAAAACCCACATACGCAAGCCTTTGCGATATTGGAAGCTTGGAAGGAATTGAGGCAGAGGCCGCGATCTTGGACTCATTGTAGGTAATCAAGGATGAGGGGACGCGATAGAAGCTAAACTCACATAGGAGATGCGATAGTGAGTCTGGGAACCCAAAATCGAAACCAAGAAGGCGACACGATCTTGGACTGCAGAAGGAACCAGTGAACTTCATCGACGATTGAAGGTGGAATACAAGCTAGCGACGTCAATCTTGAGTCGGCATACCCGCCAATAACGGTTAGTTAATTCCTTATTTTCACATGTTGTTAGGTTTAGTTAGAGTGTAATAGAGATACTATAATTGTGAAAGTGAATTGAATTGAAACCGAACAAGTTCTAGCAATGCTTGTGAAAGTGTAATAGAGATACTATCTTGAGTCAGCATACTCGTCCGAGACCTGACGAGCTAGTTATAGTAATTCACATGTCTCTAGGGGGCCTCAGATGCGTAATTCCCAGGAGGCCTCAGATGTGTAATTCCTGAGTTGATCTTTGGCGTGTCATTCCTGAGTTGACCTCGGATGGGTGATTCCCAAGTGGGCCTCGAACGAGTAATTTTTGAGTGTTGAGTATTCGGTTGTATTGATTTAGCATATTGTGTTCAGATGATTTTTATCATATGATTTGATGAACATGGATTTCGAGAATTACTAAACTGCCTTTGGTCAATTCATGCCCGTAACTAGCTCGTCAGGTCTTTGATTTTGACGTACAATATATCTACGGACTCAGGACTCTGAGACCTATGTAACAGTTCTCCAAAAAAGTCCAGAAAGTACTCTGAGTAAAAGTCAACTTTTGTCCCCGTAAACCAAGGGTAAAAATGTCAATTACTTTCCAAATTCTCAAAATTACCTTTTGAAAATTTCCATGTCATTACAATGAATGTCAATTTTTTCCTCCAAACTGAGGTTAGTGTAATGGGTATTCGAAATTTTTAGTGATTGAAGTTGTTCCAAAAGTTTGATTCAAGCCAATTAGTGTAAATTTGTTGTGTTATGTTTTTTTGTTTGAATTTACAGCCCCTTCAATTTATGTCATACCAAATCCAAATCCATATCACAACATTTGTGTTTTCTTACTATGGCATATTCTATTTTTGTCATGCAGGGATAAGGTGGGTGATCCCTGCAGATTGTGTTTTCTTACTTAGTGAGAAACATCAAGCTTTTGGCAAAAGGAAGAAGGCTATATTGTCGTGGGAATTTCGTAGGCTAGTTGTTTTGTGGGTAACTTGGCTGATTGTCTATATGATTTTCTGATAAAGTTCCTTAGTCTCCCAAAGTGGTTGAATCATTAGAAGGAAAATATGGATGGTAGGAAAATATGGATGGTACGCCAACTGATTATGTATAAAAGTAAAACAAATCTATGATCTCCATTTAATTCCTTTGAAAATAGAAAATTTCTGTGAAATTTCCTCACAAATTTTTGGAGCTATGGTGGTCTTCGGAAGTAATTAAATAAGTATCCTACTATACACAATGTTCAATAGTTCTCCTTTCCATGTTTGGCTTACTTTGAATGTTGGAGAAGCATTGTTTGGTTTTCATTACTTTTGTCTTTAGACTTGATCATATTATGCTTGAAAACATTTTTCTCCTTCACGTCCTTAAGGCCTAGAACGCAGAAGGCATTGTAAAGGATTATAGGATTGTGCCAAATGTTTTTATTGGTAAGCAATTATTGTTAACCTTAAACCTATCAAGTTTTTTCTTTCTTTGCTCGGTTGACATTGAGCCCTTTATTATGGGTTCATGAATTTAAAGTTGTCTATGGTTAATGTAATTTTATTTGATTGGTGGATTAAGAAAGCTTAGGTTAGAGAGTATGCTTTTTATGTGGTTTGCTAATTGAAAACATATGCTTTTGTTGAGGTCACAACAGCAACAAATGGAAGTATTGATTGCTAGGTACTTTAATCAAACAGTAATGGATAGAAGTGCACTGTTGGTACAAAATGCAAGTATTGGTTGCTAAGGGTTAATTGCTCCTATAAATCACAGACTTATTTTGTTCAGTTTTTTACCTCATTATGCAAGGTAGTGGAATGTACAAATGATATTAAGTTATTAATGACAAAATGATGTGCATATTTCTCAAATGAAATTGGTTTGTAGTATTTATAGAAAACTTGCTAAAAGTGTGACATGCAATTTAGAATAATTATAAATAGTGTATTTATGCAGGAATGGACGGTAGTATTCCAATACTACCAAGCTGCAATGGGAAATGGGTTGAGAAAAGGAAAAAAAATATCATATGAAGGTGGAGAATCAAAAGGCATAGTAGTTTCACCTTATACCACATTGGAGAAGTTGTTGCTCGTGTGGTGAAAATTTCAAGGTCGATGAAAATAAATACAAGGTTGAGTTGAAGCATTTTGTCATACTTCAGTGTAGAAACTAAACACTTGAGTACGATGATAGTGAAGACTTGAAATGTTTTATCACCTACAACACACAATTGGTTGCATCAAGAGTTGTTCCTTTAATTCTGAGTCTAAAAAATGTTGAAGTGGATAGTATAGGTAAGTGTAATTGCAATATCATAATTAGTCAGCAGTTAGGCAATGTTGGAATTGACGACATCAATGCAGAAGATGTGTTGGTAGAATGATTTTCAATCATATTTCAATCATATATGCAGAAGATGTGTTAGTAGAGTAATTTAGCAAGGTCCTCCAACTGTTTTTCAAACATCTCTAGTTTCTAGTGAAGAGTTCGTTGGTGTTGATGTACATAAAGCATTTACCCTAGAACTTGAATCGAGCATGAAAAAACAAAAGTGTCTAGTTATTTATCATGGAGAGCAATGTCCTCAACACCAATATAAACATTATAAAAGAGGGTTTGTCAGGGCCCGACCCTCCTTGGCCAGGACCTGACTCATCTAGCACCATACTGTCCGCTTTGGGACTCGCCCTCACGGTTTTGTTTTCGGGAGTTCATGGTGCAACTTCCCAGGGGGAAACCCATCATGGAATTGCACCAGCCTCAACTCGCTTAACTTTGGGGTTCCAATCCCCCCCAAAGCCACTTGAGCTCCCAAAAATCCTAGTGCTAGATAGGTGTGTCCCTACACCTTTAAGGCACACCACAATTTTCTCCCAGACCATTCCCCCTCACAGGAATGTGGGATTGTTCATCGTTCCCTCCAGGACACGGGTCTTACAGGGTTGCATAGTTTAAATTGGACATCAAATTTTAGAAAGAGGCAAGTTTTTGCTACAAATACTACAGTTTCGAGAGCCATATAATTTGCTATGTAACGACCCGAACATTCATAAATAATATTTTATTGCAAAATGACCATTTTTCCCCAAGAGGGAAAAAGTTTACCTTTGACCAGGGAACTATTTAGGACTTTGACCAATGATCGTGACGTAGATCGGGACGTCACGAGTCCATAGACAGGCGGCACGTCAAAAACGGACATTCGATGGAAAGTTATGGTCACGGGAGCGAAATCGATTAAATTTGCGAACCGAGAACCTAATTAAAATAATAATAAATTAATGGAATCTGATTTTACCCTTCAATTAAATCTGGACCCTTGGATGAGTGACAAGTGTCACTCATCCCAAGGTTACTTTTTCCCTAAAACATGGATCTTTCCCCATTGGTTGAAATTGTTTAATATTTTTTCCCTCATCACTCCCCAGTTGTCCATCTTCCTTTCATTTATCCATCTGCACCCTTCATTTTTCTTCATCTGATCAACATCATCAAAACACATCCATTCCTTCTCCCTTTCATTTTCTCGTGAGCTAAGAACCCTTCCTCACTTCGTACAAACCTCCAAACCTCCACCTTCCTTCCTTCCTGCATCTCCACCACCAGATCGATCTCACCTCCCTCACCAGACATCATCTTCATCATCAGCCATCACCACCACCACCTCTTTCTCTGTACTGTAACCCCGAGCACCACCCCAGACCAGCGAAGGACAAACGGATCCAAAAACCAAAACCGTTCAACCCACGCGTCTACACCTCGAACCAACACCAGGCTAGGACCACTGGGAGGCTTGGACGACTGACGAACGGACGGGAAGACCCACGACGGTGACACAACAGAGGTAGGCCGAAAACCCGAGATCCCCTCTATTTTTCTCATTTTTTGAACTCCTAGTTTTGACGTGTAGGAACCATTCCTTGGTGTTAGGTCGTGATCTAGGGATTGTGACGAGTTTGAGGAAGCCAGTTTCGAAGCTAGAAAGGGACTGAGACGACGGGGAAGAGGACCGGAACAGGGCTGTGGGTTTCCTTCGAGTTACATGTATAGATATCAATTGTTCTTTTGGTTTTGAGTTCACAGACTTGTAGAACGAACTTAGACGAACCCTAGGAATAAACCCAGTAAAAAATGGTGGCCGAAAACGGGTGTTCTGGTCGGGTTAGGCCGCGGGTCATCGGCGACCCGATTGCAGGTGTTTGGTAGCACTCTGCCGAATGTCAGGGATGATGTCATCATCATGCTGATGTCATACTAACGTCATCAGAAATGTCTGACCAGTGACCAATCAAGGAGTGACACGTGTCACATGACACCTGTCATGATGACATCATTATTCACTGTAGCAACATTGACCAGATGGTTGACCAGGCGTGTGGGGGCGCGTGTGAACAATATTATTGGTGGGAATGATATCATTTTTAAGGTTTC
Source organism: Prinsepia uniflora (assembly GCA_032719365.1). Lineage (NCBI taxonomy): Eukaryota > Viridiplantae > Streptophyta > Magnoliopsida > Rosales > Rosaceae > Prinsepia > Prinsepia uniflora. The sequence goes on along the minus strand of CM064863.1, from coordinate 56,249,680 downwards.
AACGATACGAATCCAATAGTGGTGGTTTCGTGTCGATCGGAGATCGTTAAGTTGGTCAAATTAGGGTTTAATGCCTCGGGAAGCATGTTCGGACGGCTTTCCCGGGTTGGTTTCATTCTAGGGTTTCATGATTGAGATGTAGGGACCTATAGTGACCTTTATGTGTACTTTGGACATGACAGGGATTGTACGTTAGCACCGGGATAGGTTTATACGTTCAGTTTAGCGATAGGACCAGACTGTGAGTGGGCCTTTGATTTCGTTTAAACCCTTGCATGCATAACTATTTTAATTACTATATCTATATGATTGAATCAAAGTATCTGATTATCTTGATTTATTATTCTTGCACGTATTACGAGGTTTTGGGCATAAGACCCGTCTGGTTAGTTATGCACTGTTTTGAGTTTTATATATATACGAATTTCGATGATTCTCTTTAGTTCTGCACTGTATAGACCTACCCTAGTGATACTGCCTCCTCTAGGTACTGGTACCCCGGAGTGGTCACGGCGCATTACCTACGAGGGGTCATTCTACGGAGGGACTGAACCGTAGAGTGACTTAGGAGCAGGATTACTATGATTGGACGTTTGGGACGTTAGGCATCTGGGATGTCATACCCGGACTAGGTTCGGGATTTGGACTAGGGATTGAGACCCCGGGTGGCATGCGTAGCCTTGGGATTGTGACCTTATTAGACGTCTGGGATGTCAGACATGTGGGATGTCCAGGTTGGGATGTATAGTGCACCAGTTGATGTTATGATTATGATTATATTACCCTGTTTTTGCTTATAAGATATATTATTATGGTTTTCGATTCTGATGCATGCATGATTTGGAAAACGGAGGGGGAAAACCGTATATTTACCTTGTTGCATAAACTGTTTTATAAACTTTATGTTTTTGGCCCACTCACCCTTTCTTGTTTTACTAACCCTTCAGACCGTGTTACTGAGGTGGACGAGGATCCCGAGGCAGAGGCATAGATTGACGTTGCGCACCTGAACCCCACTTCTGGGTAGGTTGGCACGTGGGGAGTCCTTAGGAGTCGTGCTCAATAACTGTTTTTAAACTTTCTCTTGTCTGACACTATTTTGATTTTGAACTATTTGTATGACTTAATTATGGATATTTATGCATTTGAATATTTTAAGGGTAAAATTGGTTATCTAAGGTTGTGTGTCGTATGGGAGCAGGGTACGTCCCCAAGTGGTCCCAGGGGGATCGGGACGGGTCCTGTCATGCTACCATTAGAGGCACTTTCAAATTAGGATAGAAAAATCAAATAAATTGTATGTTGCGATCAAATGCAAGGATGAATATTGCCCTTGGATGGTGAGGAGGTGTCGAATAGGGTCGAGAACTTTAGGATTTTGCATTATAATGGCACATATAAATGTGATATGAGGTCTCTCAATAATCCTCACCCTTATAAAGTTAAGGGTGTTGTGTCAGATACTTTTATGCATAGATATGAGGATGCTTGTACATTATTCACACTAGGGACATCATTAAATATATAAAGTATCGATTTGGTATAAAGATTAGTTATAATACAGCTTCGACAAGTAAGGAGTTAGCATTACAAACACTTAGAGGGTTGGCTCATGATTTATATGCCATCCTTGTTGCTTATTGTTATGAGTTGGAGAAAGCAAACCTAGGTACGTTGAATTCAATTCACAAATCTCCAAGAGACCATTAATTTTTTTTTGTTGCTTTTGGTCCTTGCATTAATGGGTTCAAGTCATCCATGAGGTATGTCCTAGATGTGGATGAAACTCGTTTAAAGTCCAAGTATATGAGAGTCCTTTTTGTGGCAACGACATTTAATGGGAATCAAAATATTTATCTCGTTGCTTTTAGTGTTGGGGATTTAGAAACAGAAGCTTCATGGTCTTGGTTTTTGAGTAAAGCAAATGACACAATTGGGCATTACTCAAATCTAGTTGTCATTAGTGACCGAAACTAGAGCATCGGTAAAGTCGTTCAAAAAGTAATTCTCAGTGCACATCATGGTGTGTGCTTTTATCACCTTATGTGTAACATGAAAAGTAAGTGTAGAGTAAAGAAAGGAAGTCATATACTATTTTAGTTTGAGCGTGCTATCAAATCTTACTGACTTGTAGAGTTTGAACTTAAAATAGGAAGGTAGTTTGTCCAAAAATGTAAAAATATCTTGAAAACATTACCTTTCTAATGTGGTCTAAAGCTCACTATGATGGTAGGAGGTCTAATGTTATGGCAACCAATATTTCTGAATCTTTGAAATCATTTTTAAGGTAGGATGCTTCCTTTTATCCATCTAGTTGAACATATCTTGGTGATGCTTCAACGGTGATTTTCTACAAGGAGACATAGTGCCTCCAAATGTAAGTCAAAGTTGTGCCCAGATTTTGGTGGGAAAAAATGGAAAAACAAGTGGTTAGTGCATCTAGGTTGAATGTTGATAAGCATAATGAATTGGAGTACCAATGTCATTGTTGGGTTCTTAAACATGCTTGTACATTTGGGGAGCAAAACCTGCTCTTACAGGAAGTTTTGACCAATTATTATGGAAGCATATAACTGTTGTTGGTCTTCATCTCAATCCCCTGATATATGAGTTTGTGTCTTCTTATTATATAAGGCCTGCTTGGGATGTAGCTTATATTCAATCCACTTATCATGTACCACCTCTTATTGCATGGAATACACCTGAAGAAATTTGTAACCTTTTTCTACTACCTCCCATTGGCAAAATTATGCGCACTCAACCAAAGAATAAACGCATACCATCACAAGGAAAAAGCACAAAGAAGAGGCTATGGTCTAGATGCAGGGCATATGGTGTAATAACCCGTCCGGAATCTATGGATTAATTAAGGACTAACTGAGGATTATCGAGATTGATCGGGAATTAGTCGATGATTTTTAGGATGACTGGCGTAAAATGACGATTTTTCCCATAGAATGGGTAAAATGTTGACTTTTGACTTGGGAGGTCAAATGCACGAGGACTGAGGACTGTTATGTAGATCGAGATGATATGAGTCCGTAGACAGACGACACGTCGAAATCGGACATCGTACCAGAAAGTTATGGTTCACGAAAGGAATCAGGAACTATTCATGTTTTACAAGGAAAGTGTACAAATAGCAGATTTGGATTGGGTAAAAATCTGGCTGGACCAATTGATGAGTGACAAGTGTCACTCATCTGATTGGCCCATATACCCATAATTTTGGATCCAATATTTGTTCATCTTCATCTCTTTTGTTTTGTTTATCCAAAACCCCAAAGAAACCCAGCCAAAAAACACACACACACACACAGTTACCTTCACCATTCTTCATCCTTTGCTGCTGGTGTGAACAGGAAAGTAAGAGAAGGGACTGAGACAAATTGAACGGTGGCAACGGTGTGGACAACCGTGGACGATGTCCGGAAAATCGAAAAAGGTGAGTTTTAAGGTTCGAAATTTTGAAATCAAGTTTTGGTGTTTGTTGGACTGTTTGGTTGATCAGAATGTGTTCCCAGGAACCAAACGAACACGAAGGGACAAAAGAGAAGGATTAAGGTGGCCGGAATCGAACTAAGGAAGGTTTGGAATTTCAACCAAAAATCAAGTGCTTGGGAGGTAATTTCTGGACCTTTGCTTGTGTTTTTTAGTCCATAGAACTATTTTTGGGTTCATTACGAGTAAAGGGGTTCACAAATGGCACGATTTGGTGGTCGGAGGAGGAAGATTGAGTCGGGTCAGGTCATGAGTCCAGTTGACCCGTTATAGGGAACCAGGTCGACCCGGGTGGAGGTAGACGACATTGACGTCAGCAAGTGACATCATCATCTATCAGGGTTGTCAGACCGCGTGGGCCAATCGGGTGGTGCCACGTGGCAGGTTATCAAGGATATCAGTGGACACGTGGCAAGACACATGGATTAATCAGCGTGTGACATGTGGCAGGTCTCAGACCTGTCAGGTTGACGTCAGTCGTTGACTTTAACCATTGACTTTGACGTCAGCGTTGACTTTTGACCAGAGTTGACCGGAAGGTTTGACCGGCGGGTGGGCCCATGAGCACCTTTTTCAAGGTGAACTGGTTTTGTTCAAAAGGTTTTGACGATCTGAATCCAATGGTGGTGGTTTCAGGTCGATCGAAGATCGTTTGGTTGGTCAAATTGAGATTTTTATTCTAAGGAAACTTGTTCGAGACACGTTGACGTTTTTGGGAGTTTTGAGGGTTTTTTATTAGGACTTTTCTAGGTTAGTAGTGGCCTTTGAGTGTGTTTTGGATAGGTCTGGACTATCTGGAGAATTCAGTTTAGCTTTAGAGTGGTTTACGGTGCAGCTTGCAGGTGCGCAGCTTGGACGGTTAGTGAGTGCACATTTGATTTCTAAATATGATGCATGCATAACTGTTTTATGAACATGATTTGAGATGCCTTGAGTGCATATGGTTTATATATTTGATTGCGATGTTTTGGCATTCTTGTGGAAATGTGATATTGCACGTATTTCGAGATTTATACTTTATGTTGTATCTTGGGCTTAGGCCAGATTTTCATATGTGCTTGTGTTTACAAATGATTTGAACAATGAAATGAATTCAGATTTGGAAACGAGATATTGGGCTTGAGACCCAATTGATTTATGATATCAGGTTTGAGGCCCATTGGGTTTATGATATGGGGTTAAGTCCCAGTTCTAGTTTATGAAATGAAATTTCGTGTTTGAGACCCTATTGAGATGATTTGGGCTGAGTCCCAAAGCGGTTTGTATTGGATCGGATTCGGGGAAATTCTGGTGTTGTGGAAATGGTTTGTGAAAACTATACCTCGGGTTGAGACCCTGTTGAAATGTTTAAACTTGATTTGGAGTATAAATGGTTTTACAATGATTTTCCACTGGTTTTCTTACCGTTTTATATATACCATCCTTATGAGTAGATTGTCTCCTCCAGACGTCTCGTAGTGTCCTGGAGTAGTCACGGTGCACTTCCTAAAAGGGGCCGCTCTGAGGAGAGGCTTATGATCAGGATTGCTAGAGATTGATATCACCTCGGACGGGTCAGGGGAAGGCACACCATTTTGATATCACCCCGGATAGGGTCTAAGGGAAGGACTCGAACTTGAGACCCCGAGTGGCACGCGTAGCCTTAGAACCGTGACATTACTGATTAGACATCTAGAATGTCAAGGATTCCGTATACGTTTTTTGACTGGTTTGGGCAGAGACCCCATATGTTTTGGTTTTGGGCTGAGACCCTACTGAGGAAATAGTTTGATTGATAAAAGTTTTCACTGAGATTTAAATTGGAAAGCCATATGTTTTGATATAAAGAAAGTGGTTGTTATAACATGTTTTTGGATGCATGCATGCTTTTTAGTAAAGGGTATAAATGTCATTTTCTAAAATGGTTTTATAAACTGTTTATTTTCGTCCACTCACAGCTTTTACTATTTTAATACCCTTCAGGTTGATGGCGGATAAGCTGTAGTAGAGACTGAGATATCACATGCCTCCACAGATCCTGGCGTACTCTTGTAGCCCCGAGAGGGTATAGGTGTATTTTCCAAGACCCGTCCCATCTAGCATCATATTGTCCACTTTGGGCCTTGCCCTCATAGTTTTGTTTTCAAGAGCTCACGTGCAACTTCCTAGTGGGTCACCCATCCTAGGATTGCATCAGCCTTAACTCGCTTAACTTTGGAGTTCCCTAGGAATCCAAAGCTAGTAACTGACATGTCAGTGACAAGTGGCACTTATCTGTCAGATGACGTCATCGTTGACTTTGACCATTGACCTGAGGTCAGCGTTGACTTTTTTGTCAATGTTGACCACAATTTTAACCAGTGTATGGGCAGGTTTTTCGAAGTGGGACCAGTGCCATTTTACGGGTTTCGACGATCCGAATCCAATGGTGGTGGTTTCGGGTCGATCAGAGATCGTTTGATAGGTCAAAATAAGGTTTATAGCCTCAGGTAGCGTGTTCGGGATGGGTTTTCGGGCTGACACTATTCCTAGGTTTTAGATATGAGTTTATAGAGACCATTAGTGATCCTTGGATATGTTTTGGACAGGTTAGAGATTGTGATATAGTGACAAGACCCGTCCCAACTGGACGTTGATAACTGTGCCTGGTCCTGCTCCCGTCTGACAAGTTAGCTGACGTTCAAAACTACCCTTCAGCACCTGTCAAACCAGGGATAACTGCACTGACTTCTGGTCATGCCTTCACCTCTCGATCAGCCCTGAACGTCGTGCCACGGCCTGGAGGGTCATCAAAACAGAAAAAGGTGTGAGTGGACAAAAACAAGATCATTGAAAACGCATTTCAAAATATCTCATTTACCCTCCAGTTTATCAAACCATGCATACATAGGGAAAAACATATGAATCACAATCACCGGCTTTCCAGCCAAAGCATATGAATCACAATCCCGGCTCTCAGGCCAAAACATATGAAAACATACTCACCTGGCCACACAGACCAAAACCCGTACTCAATACCAGTACGTAAGCACAATCAACATCAAACAACATTATTCATAAGTTCACAAGCAAGACAAATAGTCACATAGTCACATCTGCACTACGCGCAGGCCAACCTCGGGAACTGTACTCAAGCACCATTCGAGTCATATCAGTCATGTCTGGGAACTGCACACGCACCATCTAGACGTACCACATACTCGGGAACTGCACTCACGAAACATCCGAGTCACATCTAGGAACTGCACTCGCACCATCCAGAACATGATCTAGCATCCAGTACCCACAATCACAAACACAATCCATACCACTACACATATAAATCATATCCATGACCTCAAACCAAGTCATAAGCATTCCCAACAAGGTCTCAAGCCCAAATGCCAATTATACGCAAATTCGTAAAATCACATTGAAAACATTAAAATAATCCAGAAATCATCATTGACTCACCAATTAAGTCAAAATATCCATTTTAAAATCATTTTGACTCCGGTCCTAGCCCAAAACATCATTTGCACCTTTTCTCGAAAAGCGTGCCCGAAAGACCGATTAAAATAATCATTAAATCATAATTAATCATACCACATCATCATGACATCATTGTAATTCAAATCATGCAATCAAATATGTAAAACATTTAACTATGCATGCATAACGGTTTATAAAACAAACATCCACTCACACACCGTCCAAACTGCTCGCTTCCCAAGCTGCACGCGTTTCCGTAATTTCCAAAACTTGCCAGGACTCTCGAATCCTCCAATCACTCGAACTCAACATCCACAATTCGCGTATGTCACAGGGTCTGTTCTTTGTGTTGGTTCATCAATTTCCTTCGAATTAACTGGTGGTTCAACTCGTCTCAATCCCAGAAAGCTCAATTCACAATCAATTTCACTCCTTAACGTCCAAAAGATCGAATTCGACATTAATGTACTTGGGTAGTGTTTTCGAGTTTCTCAGTATGGTTTCAGTTCAGTTTGCTCTATATTCCTCTCGGTTTTCACTCAGTTTTCACTCCCAATTGCACTTAATTTCTTACTCACTTGTTCCCTTGTGTTGCCGAGAATCGATCAAAGTGGATTGGGTTCTCTGTTCTGTCGAAGACAACTTACCATATGTTAATTTAAAGATTGATTTCATATTTTGAATGTTATCCATAGTCAAACGGCAACAAGTTGCCACTCATCCTAATTAGCCAGTGACAAATGTCACTGAAAGATGCACCTGAGTCACCCCATGGCTGATTCAGCCAATTGCACCGCTAAATAACTTGGACTGCCCAAAATTACCATTTTACCCTTTAAGTAACTAATGACCATTTTGCCCCTTAACTTCCCAGACCTGTAACTTTTTCACCCGAGCTCCGTTTTCGACGTGCCACTTGTCTACGGATTCAGCCTCTCGAGTCCGATCCAACGGTACTTCCGGAAAGTCCAAACAATGTCTCGATCAAAAAGTCAACTTTCGGCCCTTATAACCAAGGGCAAAATCGTCCTTTCCTTCGAATTTTTCAAATTTTCATTTTTCGAATTTCCGGGTCGTTACATATAGCCTCAAGACAAGTTTAGGAATTTGATTAAGCAGTAAGACAGTATTGTGAGCGGATCATTTGGTTTTTAAACTGATTGTATGCATAAATGTTTTCATTATACTATTATATGATTGTGTGTGGATTACATTGGGTCTTATTCATGGATTATGTATATATATATATATTACACAGTGTTGGGCATGAGGCCCATCTGATTATTATACTATTGGTTTGTGGGTCATACAGGGATGTCACAGGTTCGTACTATTGCACTATGTATATTGACTATATGGATTACTGTCTCCTCAAGTTATTGGTACCCTGGAGTGGTCACGGCGCATTGCTTGTGAGGGGCCATGCTATGGAGTGACTGGACCGTAGGGTGACTTAAGAGCAGGATTGCTTATTTGACGTCTAGGACGTCAAACATCTGGGATGTCATACCCGGATTGAGTTTGGGGATATGACTCGGGATTGAGACCCCGGGCAGCATGCGTAGCCTTAGGACCTTGACCTTATTAGACGTTTTTGACGTCAGACATCGGGGATGTCAGGGTTGGGATATACGGTGCAATACGATTATTGGGGATACATTATTATTATATTATTGTGTGTGATGATTTGATGTATGATTCGGTTATTATTATATACATTTTGACTCAAATGCATGCATAATTTGAAAACGGATGGGTAAAACAGTATTTGTACTATGTATTATAAACGATTTTGAAATGTCCTTTATTTTCGGCCCACTCACACTTTCATTGTTTTCTTGACCACTCTAGGACGTGGCCCAGAGGTAAAGGCGGATCCCGAGGCTGAGACATAGTTATTTATTTGTTGCATACCTGATACCCATGTTGGGTAGGTCGAGCACCATTTGTAAACCTGATATTTGTGCTCGCATTTTGCAGTGCTCTCTATTCCTTGTTTGGCATTGTTGAACCCATACTCGGATTTAATTATGTTTAAACTTTATGTTTTGAATTATGTTAACCCATTAAGGGTGTTTTGGTCATTCTCCGGGGCTGTGTCAGACGGGAGCATGGCGCATCCCCGTGTGGTCCCTAGGGATCAGGATGGGTCCTGTCAGTATCCTTGGTTTGGAACGGGGTGTCAGACGGAAGCATGGCACATCCCGCGTTAATCCATGAAGGATTGGGATAGGTTCTGTCAGCTTGGTATGAGAGCACTGGGTTGCTCTTGGAGTGTTATGCATGTGCCGAATGTGATGTCTCTATGAGGAAAACAACTTGTTATCAACATGGTAGGTAGGGTAAGATTAGGAGAGTTTAGTGGAAACGAACCTCAGTTAGATTCTATTTGGAATCTTATGGTCTAGCAGTGTTACACCCGAGTAGGGCTGAGTAGACCCGTATAGGGCAGAGTTTCTTGTGTACCCTCAGCCGTAGAGTACAAGTGGAGGGGACCTAGTCAACCAGTTATCCCGGTGTGATGACTTTTCAGAGTCGAGATCGTTGGCCGGTCAGGTAATTTGTACTGCAAGGAGCAGCCGAGGTTGTGGGTGACCCTAGTTAAGACTAGCTGTGACAGGACCCATCCCAATCGCCCCGGGATTAGTGCGAGATGACCCTGCTCCCGTCTGACACGAAGTGTCAGACAAGGGATATTTCCGACCTTTGCCCTCCTGGGCTATCAGAGTACGCCAGGATCCGGAGGAGGTGTGTGATATCTCGATCTCTGCTACAGTCCACACCGTATCCAACCTGAAGGGTATTAAAATCAGAAAGACTGTGAGTGGACAAAAATAAAGATTTTATAAAAACATATTTCATAAAGAAGACCTTTATACCCTCCACTAAAAAGCATGCATGCATTCGAAAACCATTTATCCAGAAAACCATAATGAAACCAAGTACACGGGCCACTGCCCAAATCCATAAGGGACTCAGCCCAAATCATAAGAAACTAACCATACGGGCCACTGCCCAAAACCTGTGTAAACCCACATCATATATCATATATAGCATACATCACATATACATATAATTCACACAACCAATCCTGTCACGGTTTCCAAAGCTACGCGCGTGCTACCCAGGTCTCAATCCGAGTCTTCTCAAAGTTAAGATCAATGTCCGTAGACCACTGACCCTACCCGAGGTAATAGTAATCATAGCCTTCCTGAGAGTAAGGAACCCAACTGGGGGGTGACTCCACTCAGTCGGTGCTCCGTGACTACTCCGGGGTCCACCCAGGCCAACGACCCTCCCCGGAGGAGATAATAGAAGTAAAGGAAGGTATATGAATACATGTATATACATAACATAAACGTTCATGCCCGGTTCCCTTGAACTGTCATGATCCATAAAATCCATAACAAGGGTTCATGCCGGTTCCCATAAACCGTCATGAACCAGAATGACCTGACAAAGGTTCATGCCGGTTCCCATAAACCGTCATGAACCACCCGGTTCCCATAAACCGTCATGAACCACAATGACCTTTCCAGAGTTCATGCCGGTTCCCATAAACCGCCATGAACTTGGAAATCCATCTAGGGTCCCTGACCCGAAATCATCAGTGTAAAACATCTGGGTCTCGTGCCCGAACATATGACATCAACTGGGCACCGTGCCCGATATCGAAGGGTCAGTCATGAATTCGATCATAGTGATGCGTGCAACCATCCATCCAGGACCGCCCTCAATCCTGGTATGTCGCCGTGAACAAATCAACCGACGCGACCACCACAAGATCATGGTGCACTCATCACCGATCGCTATCCTGAACCGTCAGCACTCCGAAGTCGAGCCTCCCCAGGCTGCTCGACCACGAATCGTGCATCGTGACCTCTCCGGAAGGAACACATCCCAATCTGGAGGCGAGCGTCGTATCGTCGATCGCCGTGCACATAGCACCCGTCGCGACCACGATTTAGACCCGAAGGTCGTAAATAGTATCATATGCCCGAGACAAAACCAAATGGGTCTCATACCCGAGTTTATCCATTTAGAAATCCAAAACCATTTCATTTAAATCATTAAAGGAATACAGACCCGTATAAGCACCGTATAAGGCTGAAACCTCGAATTACGTGCCTATACGTAACCACATACAAATGCACCCATGGCATCATCAAACATGCAATAAAACATATAATAAACATTTATGCATGCACCAATTTAGAAAACAAAGTCCACTCACAGACCGTCCGAGCTGCCGCCTCCATTTGCGTGCCATACGGCTCCCCCAGCCGATCACCATTACCGGGACTCCCAAACCTGTCCAAATTTTAATAGAAGGTTAATAACTACCTAATTAACCTCCCACTAAAGCCCCGTAATTTTTCCGTATTTTTAACTATTTTTAAACCGACCCTAAACCTTCCGATGCCCCGAAACATATCGAGACGGTGTCCGATTGACACGAAACCAGTCCTAAAATGTTCGTTACATCGAATAGAAGATTTCCAGTGTTGAACACTTTCCCAAATTATGGCCCACGCGTCCTCACGAGCCCCTAGAAAGTCGAAAACACTGTTCATCGTCATCAACTACAGAACTGAACCAGTTTACTGTAGCAAAACACTGTTCATCTCGGGTTTTTCTTCCGTTTCTGGACTGATTCGGGGTCCGTTTGCTCCCATTTTAATTCCTAAATTCCTATTTCTTCATTTCCTATCTAACCCAATCCCTAAAACTAAGAAAAACCACCCGAAACCGAGCTTCCATCCGCCATCAATGGTGGCCGGATTTTCTCCGGCCGTTCACGGCCATGTCCGGCCATCCCAAGCCCCAAAAATAATCCTATTCTACTCCTAGGGTCCCCAGAAACCTTACCCAATAAACAAAATGGAGTAAAAACCATTAAAACCCAAACTCAAAATTTCAAACATTTTCCTTACCTCACAGTCTCTCCGCCGTCCACCATCCGCTGTGAGCCACCCCCCGCCGTCGTGTCCTCCTCCTCGTCCCAGTCCTGCCCTCACTCTCACACGGTCACACTTGATGGAGGATTGTGGTGTTTGTGTGTTTTGAAGAAAAATGAAAATGGTGGATAAGGGGGGTTCGGGTTTTGTGTTTGGAGAAGAAGAAAATGCAAAGAAATGAAGATGATGATGTGGATCTCGTGAGAGGAGTGAAATGGAGGGTGAGGATTGAGTGATTAATTGATAATGGATGGTTAGGATTAATGGTAGGATAGATTAATTATATAATAATAATTATAATATTATTTTATTAAGTAGATCCACATTTTGGGGGATTTAGCCAATAGGATGAGTGACACTTGTCACTCATCCATGGGACCCACCAAAATATCTGCCCAAATCAGATTTCGCCAAATCGTCCCCGTCTCGAAGTTCGTGCATAGTGAAATTGAACTTCCGTGACTTATAACTCTCCCGTTCGAAGTCCGATTTCAGTGTGCCGCCTGCCTATGGTTTCGTAGTGTCCTTATCTACGTAACGGTCTTCGGCCCTCGGCCATCGGACCTTTTGGTCAAAAAGTCAACATTTGACCCCATTTAACCAAAATTACCAAAATGCCCCTAAACTTCCGAACGTCATAACTTCCTCCCCGAACGTCGGAATTGAACGTGCCACCTGTCTATGAACTCGTGACATCACGAACTACGTCACGGTCATCGGTCAAAGTCTATTTGACCGCCCGAACGAAAAGTCAACATTTTACCCACGCTAGGGGCAAAACAGTCATTTCGCATCGTTCGTCCGATTTAGCCTAACTAATCACCGATTAACCTCACTAATCGTGATTAGTCACTAATCTAATCATGGAATTTGGGACGGGTCGTTACAAGCTGGACAAGTTACTAAGAGAGTGGTACTTGTGGATCGGACAGGGTTCGGTTAGTACAAAGCGGTTGGTACAGGCGGCGAGTTGCCCATCTGAGTACAGAGTCTCGATAGCGGAGTGTTGTCTTAGTTGAGCATGCACGAGGTTGGGGCAGACATGGCTATCGAGGGTTGTGGTTGAGGCTGTTAGAGTTTGGCGATGTTCGAGGAACGTTTCTTACGCAGTTTTCGCCCCAGAGTTGTTAAGTTTCGAGGGAGGCAGAGTTCCTCTGACGTGAGCAAAGGTTTGTTTGTTAGCTCTGTACAAGCAGAGGTTTGTGACGTGATCGTAGTGTGTTCACATTCGGTGTGACTAGACGATGAGCTTGGGCGGTGCGAATTGTATCGAGATGCCACATCATCTCCACTAAGTTGTGATTGGCGAGGACCCAACGAAGATGACTGAGATGAGTTGATGGAATGTTAGCAGCAATCATCCAATCACTGGAGAGGGTTACAACAGTTATGATTCCGAGGGATGCCGAGTGCGTTGAGAGGATGTGATTGTGATCACAGTATCCTCCTTGTTGAATTGGATTACAGAGGCTTACCCCTATGTTTGAATTGGAAAATGGTGTTTTGTCTTACCTTGGTAAGTGTGCACGAGTGTCGGAGGAGGGACTTGATCCCATAAAAGTTAGGACATGAGAATCAGGTGGTTCCATCACTACCAATTAGATGTGCATAAACGGTATAATAAAAGACAGACAAGGTTTAACCTTGAGTTGGATTGGTTCTAGGACACATGACTTGATGTCCGAGTGAGTTGCGGCTTGGAGGCTGGGAAGATACTATAGGGTAGCTATTCGAGATATGGGACACGTGTTGTGATGACCTTGAGCTGGAATATACGGCGGTAGACTCAGTGGAATTGGGAATCAGTTGGCTTGGAGTGTCGCTGATAGGAGACCCAATGTCCTTTTTGATGGAACTTCGGGAGTTGGTTCTGACTAGACTGCTAGTAAATATACTTCATTTTTCCTGAAAGTTCCTCGTGAACTTCTCATCACTCATGTAGGTATAAGCTTGTTAAGGTTAAGCTGAAGTGGGGAGTAATCCGCGATTACTACAGTAGTTATCAATATATATTATTGGTTGGTGACAGTGACTCATCATTTTCTACTTTCATGGTTGCAATTTTTCTTGGTCCCTGGATGTCAGGACATGCAGTGGAGCAAATTTGAATGAGTTGAGGGGCAGATGTTGTTTAGTGTTACCTGACGTTGGTGAGTGTAGTTGGATTAGTATTTACACTCACGTAGGACAAATTTTGATATCATCATGTTTGATTATCTTAAAGTGGGATATGATCATGGGCCAAGTAAAAGAGATCTGCAATCTATAGAGTAAGTGGTGACAAGTTCTACGGCTTACGAGCTTGGGTCGCGACAATCGAGGCGATCGAGACTTTATGAGCATGTTGGTTGGAGCTCGAGTGGTTTGAGGATCGAGAGAGAGTTTGGGATTGGCGGTGGCCAGTCAGGAAGATAGACTTTGGACTCACTCAAACAGGGTGAGTGTATTCATTATTGGGTGGAGGTTTATCTCTGTGGTTGCGGCTTGTTGACACAATTGACTCAAGAATGAGTCAAGTCATTTTGGTTGAGAGTGTTACTAGATGAGAGGTTGATAACACGACTTCAGAATTTGACCCCCTCTTAGTGTTGAGGTTTGGACTGGTACGTCTTGGTGGACGTGAGTTGGTTGGTTTCGGTGTTCTAGACGAGAGTGTGTGGTGACGTCTCAAGTGTTGGTCAGGTGACCAGGAGAACGCAAAAAGGACGCTGAGTTGAGCATAAGATCTATCTAGGACAGCGACCATGTAGACATGCTTCAGAGTTCAACCGTGATTGGCTGGTAACCATGTAGTGGACGGACTAGATCCGAGGTTGTTGTGGTGTGTGGACTAGTTGTGGTTGTTTTTTCATACTACGTTGTGTGTGAGCGCAGTTCTTGAGCAAGCCTGAGTAGTGCCTTGTGGTTGTGTGTGGTGTGTACCTGTGAGTAGGGCACATTAGATAGTGTAGTTGTGGACGTGTTGGTAATCAGATTGGTTTCGATGTGGTTGGTTCGTTGAGAACGTGGACTGTACATCGAATACTGTGTGTGACGCCCCGAAAATTCGAGAAATACAAATTTGAAAGTTGGAATGTAAAATGATGTTTTACCCTTGTAAATGTGGTGGTCAAAAGTTGAATTTTTGTTCGGGACACGTTTTGAACTTTTCCCTAAAGACAGTTGTGTAGGTCTCGAGACGCTGACTCTGTAGACAGGTGACACGTTGAAATTGGAGTTTGAACGGACAAGTTATGGGTCTAGATTGATGAGGGGTATTTTTGTAATTTGTACGTCAATGGGCAATTTGGTCCTTTTACAGATTTTGGTGAGTCACTCTGATATTACAGATTGGACAAGTGTTGCCATAGTTAGTGGATTGCTGGCACCACGTGGCTTCACTTGAGGAGTATTAAGTGTCTGTATTGAAATTGTAATTCGAGTTCAAATAGTGCGAGTGAATTGTCGAACAAAAAAAAAACTAAACAAGGGACCAATTTCAATCCAGACAGCTTAGCTAATTGTGAGAAATCCATAAAATAGAGGAGCTAAGAAGATTGATAAGGAAAAACATGAACGAAAGAGAAAGAAAAATAGAGAAAATACAAAGAGAAACCGAAGAACCTAAACCCAGAAACCTTAAAATCATCCAAATTCGAATTTGAAATTCTGGATTGTGATTGCTGGAACCAAGCTTAGATTAAGCTTCCTGGAATCCAAACGACTCTAATCACTTCAAAAATGAAGGGAATTGACAAGGAAAAGGCCAAGAACAGACCTGCAAAGCTTGAGGCGTGTAATTGGAGATGGCAATTGAACGAAATTGAGCCCATGACCCTTTCGGAAATCGAATTGGAAATCGATCGATTGAGGCCGAAATATTCCCGAGACTTCGGAGGATCGAACAGGTCGAGATTGAGCAGCTTGGACGATGTTTGAGTGGACGTTTGTTTTATAAACAGTTATGCATGCATAGTTAAATGTTTTACATGATTGATTGCATGATTTGATTTGCAATGATTGCATAATGATTCGATATGATTACTTGTTGATTTTATGGATTATTTAATCGGTTTTCAAGCACGATTTACGATGAACTGTGAAAACGATGTTTTGGACAAGGGTTGAGCCTAGATGTGTCAGATCCTGGGGATGTGATATTCGCCCAGATGTGACTGATCCCAAGGGTTGAGCCCAAATGTGTCTAATCCCGAGAGTGTGGCTTGATGATTGCCTACGCATAGTGCGGATGTGAAGGTATTGTGATTTTGTGATCGATGTCTATGTACTTGTGAGTAGTACTGTTTGACTATTGTGCTTGATATGTGAGTACTAGTGACGAGTACTGTTGATGATGGTCATTGTGACCGGTTTAATGTTGATAGTTGTATCTTGATGGTTTTCATATGATTTGGCTTGAGAGCCGGTTGTTCATATGTTTTACCATATGCATGCATGTTTTATAACTGGAGGGGGAAATGGTTCGTTTTGAATTTTTTTTCAAACGATATTATTTTTGTCCACTCAAACCTTTTATGTTTTTGATGACCCTCCAGGCCGTGGCACGTAGATCGGGGTTGATCGAGTAGCGGAGGTATGAGTGGAAATCAATGTGGTTATCCCTTGTCTAGCGAGTGCTGAGGGTAATTTTGATACTTCAGTTGAATTGTCAGACGGGAGCAGGACCAGGCACAGTTATCAATGTCCATTTGGGATGGGTCCTGTCACTATGCTTGAGAGCAAAGTGGTCTTGGAGAGGGTTCAGTGTTTGCGTGAGCTTGGAGCTCAAAGCCGTGGTTGGCCAGAGGAACCCTAGGGTTTGAGTTGTGTACTTCCTACTAAGGCAAGTATTCGATGAGGTCCAAATACACTCAGGATGAGTGAGATGTCAGTTTGATATCAATGGAACGAGTGAGGTGACAGTTTGAGACTTTTCTCGAGTCAGGATCACAGCGTTGGACGCTAAGAGAGACGAGATTTGGTACCAGTTACCCTGGTAGGACTCTTGAGTGAGTCGAGGTTTTTGTTAGTGATTCGAGTAATGACAATGGAGTCGTGAGTACCGGCTGAGCACGACAGTGTGTCACGAGCGTGGCTTACGGTTAGCAGACCATCTAGCGGCATGCAATTTGAGATTTGAGATCTCTCGGAGAGAGCAGGATGTCGGCTTGGGTTGTTAGCTGAGAAGGGACGTCAGGCTGAAAGGTGTCAGCTTGATATGTCAGCTTGGTTTAGCTGGATTGTCAGCACGACTTGTCAACTAAGCAGGACGGTAGGTTGACTTGTCAGTTTAGATTCAGAACACACCTACGCGGGTGAGAAATGATAGGTGAGTTGGACAAGTGGTCATGTCTCGCTCGAGATTTGGAAATTGAGACTTGGTTTTCGAGACATGTGAGTTAACGTTTGGATTCCTGAGACTTGGGTTGTAAGGGTTGAGTTTTGAAGTTTTTGAAGCTTCCGGTGACGGTTGGTCACGTGTTTGTGGTTACGGTCACAGAGGTTGCGTTGAGTTGCAGCATTAATCGTTGGATTGTGGTTAACATTGAGTGACGTTTGGGTACAACCGAGTACTGTGGCTAGTTCTTGGACGTGAATGTTTACACAAGAGCGCCTCGAGTTGGAGGCAGGCTTGGACTTCCGCAGTTTGGATGTGGATTTGGGTCAGTTTGAATTTCGGGGACGAAATTCTTTAAGGGGGGAAGATTGTAATAACCTGTCTCGAATCTATGGATTAATTAAGGACTAATTGAGGATTATCGAGACTAGTCGGGAATTAGTCGAGGTTGTTTCGGATGGCCGGCATAAAATGATGATTTTGCCCTTGGAATGGGTAAAATGTTGACTTTTGACCTAGGAGGTCAAATGCACGAGGACCTAGGACCGTTACGAAGATCGAGGCGATACGAGTCCGTAGACAGGAGGCACATCGAAATCGAACATCGTACGAGAAAGTTATGGTTCACGAAAGGAATCGAAAACTATTCACATTTTACTAGGAAAATGTACAAATGACAGATT
Organism: Prinsepia uniflora; assembly: GCA_032719365.1. Lineage (NCBI taxonomy): Eukaryota > Viridiplantae > Streptophyta > Magnoliopsida > Rosales > Rosaceae > Prinsepia > Prinsepia uniflora. Next base: position 56,231,771 of record CM064863.1, on the reverse strand, counting down.
TGGATTAGGTAAAAATCTGGGTGGACTAATTGATGAGTGACAAGTGTCACTCATCTGATTGGCCCATATACCCATAATTTTGGATACAATATATGTTCATCTTCATCTCCTTTGTTTTGTTTACCCGAAACGCCAAAGAAACCCAACTAAAACACACACACTTACCTTCACCATTCTTCATCCTTTGCTATTGGTGTGCAAGGGAAAGTGAGAGAGGGGACTGAGATGAGTTGAACGGTGGAAACGGTGTGGACAACTGTGGAAGATGGCTGGAAAATCGAAAAGATGAGTTTTAAGGTTCCAAATTTTGAAATCGAGTTTTGGTGTTTGTTGGACTATTTGGTTGATCAGAATGTGTTCCCAGGAACCAAACGAACACGAAAGGACAAACAGGAAGGATTTAGGTGGCTGGAATCGACCTGGGGAAGATCGAGTCCATAGGACTGTTTCTGAGTTCATTACGAGTCTAGGGGTTCAAAAATTGCACGATTAGGTGGTCAGCGGAGGAAGATCGAGTCGGGTCAGGTTGCGAGTCCGGTTGACCCGTTACAGGGAACTAGGTTGACCCAGCTAGAGGTAGATGACAATGACGTCAGTAGGCGACGTTATCATCTGTCAGGGTTGTCAGGCCACATGGCCAATGTGGTGCTGCCACGTGGCAATTGTCAGGTCCAGTCAGCACTGACATGTCATACCACATGGACCTATTGCGTGGTGCCACGTGGCAGGCTATCAGGGATGTCAGTGGACACGTGGACCAATCAATGTGTGACACGTGGCAGGTGTCAGACTTGATAGCTGTCAGGCTGATGTCAGTATGACGCCATGATGACGCCAGCGTTGACGTTTGTTGACGTCAGTGTTGACTTTTGACCAAAGTTGATTGGGAGGTTTGACTGGCGTGATGGGGCACGTGGGCATATTTTTCGAGGTGAAAGGTTTGACTGGCGTGATGGGGCACATGGGCATATTTTTCGAGGTGAAACTTGTCTTGTTTGAAATGTTTCGACAATCTGAATCCAATGGTGGTGGTTTCAGGTCGATCAGAGATCAGTTGCTTGGTCAAATTGAGGTTTTTAGCCTAGGGAAACACGTTTGGACACGTTAACTTTTCTGGGACACGTTAATCCTTCAATTTTTGGGATTTTTAAACAAATTTAAAACAATTGCTAAACTTCCCGAGATGATATCTGATCGCCTCGAAAATTGTACAATTGGACTCGTAGGATTGAGATCTCAAAGTTTCAAGTGGGCCGTATTTCAATTTGAAGTGGAATGCGCCCTCACGCGTCACCCTATCTCTATGCGAGTGGGCTCCACGTGCGGATGCACTGCATTCACATAACCACTCTCTTTCAAGCTCTAGTGGGTCTGTAAATCAGGTCATTTGACCTGCGGCTTGACCCGACTTGATTCTCTCAATTTTAAGTCTTTTTGACCCCTTCAACGTCCATTACACATGCAACAAACCCAGTAGATGTTCTAACACCTCAAAACATACTTATCTTACCTTGGATCCATGGTGATCGATATTCATCTCACAGGCTAACACAAATTTGAGTCTGAGTCAGTTATTGCGCGCACAACTCTATTCCTTCTAGCTTTGAACGATCATAGGAACTCTAGGAAAATGTTAGATCTCCTAGCTCCAAACTCCAGAGTCCAGAGTTGAGTTTATGAATATAACAGTACATGGAAACCTTACGAGTTTCTCAGTTTTCTCTTGCTCCACTTCCTTTCTCCTCTCATCTTCATCTACTCTCTCTTTCTCTGTTCTTGGATGACTTTCTCCCCTTTTCTCCCCTGTTTGCTCACGGTTCACCTCACCATCTCTCTTATTTTGTTTTTTGTTTCTTTTTTCGGCCACCCCACAACAAAGCCATAAGCCAATACACACACGTCAATATGTAGAAAAAGAGTAGGTCGGTGAGGCTTAGAGAGGGAAAATACTAGATCCCTTTAGACACATGCCAACAACCAAAAATATCTCCCAAAAAAATGACCAAAATACCCTTGGTGTTGAAATGACCAAAATGCCCTTGTCACTTTTTGACTCCTATCAAACTCATACGATCTTCGATTTCAACATGCCGCTTATCCATGGATTCAGAATTCCAAGGTCTACATAACGGTCTTGTCGAAATACCTAAAAGATGTCCATATAAAAACTCACCTATTTGACTTAACATAGGAAAATTGTCATTTCTAAGAAATTTTCTAAATTTTACTTTTTCTTGAGATTCGGGCCATTCCAAATTTACTTTTCCTCGAAGATTCAAGTATGAATACTACACAAAAGATCGTTTGAGGAAACTCTCACCCTCTCTACAACCCTAACCTTGTTATTTCTAGTGAGGTCGATGACGATCGACAACGAGTTGAAACTCACCAGTTCCTGGAACGAGCTGTGACGGCTAGACAGATAAAACAGAGGACTCCCCCAACCACCTTACAGTCTCATCAGGTAGAATTTGGACTAGGGATTAGGATTTTTGGAGTCTAGGCATCGAGTAGTGTAGATTTGATTAATTGCATGATCAATTTGAGGACAGGTCACCGTGGACAGCAGTGCTAACGATAGTTCGATTGTAACAATCCGTCCCAAATTCACTAGATTAATGGAGGATTATCATGAATGATCCCTGATTAGTCGAGGGAATTAGGACGGACGGCGTAAAATGACCGTTTTGCACTTGGGGATAGGTAAAAAGTTAACTTTTGACCCAGGTGGTCAAAGGCACGATGACCGAGGACTGTTACGTAGATAGGATGTTATAAGTCTGTAGACAAGTGGCACATCGAAATCGGATGTTCGACAAGAAAGTTACGGGTTTAGAACACATTATGATACTATTCACGCATACCGAGAAATATCGACACGTGGACTGTTTTGATTGGATAAATATCTGAGGAGGACCCACCAGATGAGTGACAAGTGTCACCCATCTGATTGGCCCAAACCCCAATTATTTGGGCTTATCTTCATCTTCATCATTCATTCATCTTCTTTGTTCCATTACCCCGTGAAACCACCCAAACCCATACTATCCAATCCCACACAAACACCCTTCCATCTTCATCTATTGCGTCTGGTCCATGAAGGAAAACGAGAGAATAGACGGAGACAACATGATGGTGGCAAGGGGATGGACGACGGTGCACGGCGGCTGGAAACCCGACATAGTGAGTTTTATTTCAAAAATCGAAAGTTGGATTATAGGGTTTGTTGATCGATTTGGTTGCTTGGGGTTAGGTTCTAGGGGTCTGTACAAACTCGGGGGAGTTAGAATCGAAGGTTGAGGACGGCAGAACAGCTCAGGCAGGGAGCTGGAAAATAGGTCGTCACTGTTCATCTGTATACAGGTATGATTCAGGTCGACTTTCATGGTTTTAAGTAGATAGATCAATTCTTGGGTTGAGGATGATCGTATATGAACAAACTAGGATGAAATCGGGTTAGAAATGGGCCTTTTAGGGCCGGGTCAGAGTCGCAAGTCTACGCGACCCAGTTGCAGGTATTCGAGTTGACCCGCCCAAGGTTAAAGATGAAGTGACGTCAACGATGATGTCATCTGATGACGTCATCATGTCAGTTCTGACATGTCAGACTGACAGATGTTAGAGGTTGACCAAAGGTAGGTCGACACGTGTCACATGTCAGTGCACAGTCAGTACTGACATGTCAGTGACGTGGCCTAATCAGTGGCTGCCACGTGTCATTGACATGTGAGTGACGTAGATTAGTACGCAGGTGACATATGGCACTGTTAGATCTGACAGCTTTTAGAACCTGTCAAATTGTTAAATGTGACGTCATGCTGACGTCAACGTTGACTTTTTACTAGCGTTGACTTTGTGTTGACCACGAGCGTAGGGTATGTGGGCACGAATTTCGAGGTGGGACCAATGTTATTTTAAAGGTTTTGACGATTCGGATCCAATGATGGTGATTTCGGGTCGATCAGAGATCGTTAGATTGGTCAAATCGAGGTTTTTAGCCTTAGGAAGAGTGTTCGGGACGCGTTCCCGGGCTAGTACTGTTCATAGGTATTAGGTATTACATTAGACAGTCTATTAGTGACCTTTGGTGTGACTTGGACAAGTCCGGAAGTTCCGGAGATGATGAATTAGCCCTGGGAAGGCTTATGTACGTGTATCGAGACTACAGTTAGAACGGTCTGTGAATGAAATTTTGTTTTCAAAATATGATGCATGCATAACTATTTTCATTGTTTTATATATGTGATTCTATGATTATGATTGTGGTATTTATGATTTACATATTTACACGTATTTTGAGGTTTACGGTTTCATATTGTGTTTATACGTGCTCGTATTTCAATAATGGATTGATGAACTGATTTTGGATTTGGAAATATAGAATCGGGCATAAGACCCATTTGATTTGGAAACTATCGGACTCGAAGTCCATTTGATTTAATGAGATATCGGGCTAGAGGCCTAGTTGGTTTATGGTATCGCGCTAAAGGCCCAGTTGGTTATGATATCGGACATAAGTCCCATTTGTGGTTTATAAAATGTAATTTCGGGTTCGGAGACCCTAAATGGAATTGAATTTATGGATTTATGATGGTTTTATGGAAATTCTGGGCATGGCCCCTTTGAAAAGTGTTAAAAGGATTTATAAAATGTTTTTCCATATACCATCCTTATATGTGGATATGTAGATGGTCTCCTCCAACTGTCTATGACACTGAAATAGTCACGACGCATTGCCTGCGATGGGTCATTGCACAGAGCGACCAGACCGTATAGTGACTCAGGAGCAGGATTGTTATTATTAGACATCTGGGACGTCAGACATCTGGGATGTCATAGATAGGCTCGGAGAGACCCCGAGCAGCACACGTAGCCTTAGATTGTGACATGACGTCTGGGATGCCAAGGATTGGTATAACTGTGTTTTATTGGATTTCACTGGATTTACGAATTTGTATTTCTGTGTTGATTAAGGGTTTTGGGCTAAGTTCCCACATGGTTTGGTTTTACGATTTTGGGCTAAGGCCCTAATGATTTGAGGAAGGAAATGGCTTTGGTTTTATAAACAGTTTTATTATATTTGAATTAACTGGTTTTTGTATGCATACATAGTTTTAAGTGAAGGGCATAAATGTCTTTTGTGAAATGAGTTTTTATTAAATTATTTGTTTTCGTCCACTCACAGTTTTTATGGTTTTTAATGCCCTTCATGTTGGTCGCCGATGCAGGCTGTAGCAGAGACCGAGACATCACATTCCTCCACTGATCCTGACGCACTCTAAAAGCCCCGATTGGGCTAAGGTTTAGGTTATCCCTTGTCTGGCCCTTCCTGTCACACGTGGGTTAGACAGGAGCATGGTACATCTCGCGTTAATCCCAGGGGAATTAGGATGGGTCATGTCACCGATCACTATCTCAAGCGGAGCTTCGACGATGATAGTCGCCGTTAGTCAGTCGTTAGTCAACCACAAGTCAACATTAAAAGTAACGGTCAAGTTAACGGGCCATTAATGTAATATTTCATGGAATATTTGAGAAATATTCCATGGAATATTCCTGCACATGTATGACACACGTGTTGCGCATGGGGTTATTGTAGCACTACTCGAAGAGGCGTGTGACGCGAGCGTGGGGGCGTGTGACGCGCGCATGGGGGCGGGTGGCCTTTGTGGGCTCGAGTGGGCGTGCATGGCCGGCACGTGAAGGCGAATGAGCCACTTTTCCAACCCCCCGCCGGTGCGTGGGCACACTTTCAGACCATTTGAGCCATTTTAGATGGTTTTCCAGCCCTAAAAAGGTGCGTAGGGCCGATTTTCGTATTTCGGCAGCATGGTGGTGCTGTTTCTGGGGTATTAGATGGTTTAGAAGGTGTCTAGGCTCATGTTAAGAAATTCTAGAATTACTTTTGGGCCACCTTTGAGTAATACGACTTGTGTATTGGGCTTGTTATTAATTACAACCTTTGTGGGTGATTGCTTAGGGTAAAAATGGACTTGGGAGTTAGAGAGTTGTTTGATTTTTCGGGTGATCCGACTCCCCGACCAGTTTGTGAGTGGACCCCATTCCCTAAACCTATGTTTTGATATTATCTTACTCGCAGGTTTTACAATAATTGATTTTTAATGACTTTGAGCATGCATGATTTATTCCGTGATAATTGTTTATTAAGTGATAATTGTGGTATAAGATTGTGACGAATGGTTTGCTATGCATATCCGGTTATGTTTATCAACAATAATATGGTAAGTACGCATAGTTTTATGTATCGAGTCACATATTACATTACATGAGAGTCCCCGAGGTATTGATGAGATTGAGATAGAGATACAACCCACTTAAGAGTCGCTGGTATCTAATACCCATCTGTAGAGCACAAACTAGTTCTCCACGTGATTGTTCACCTGCGATGCTCGCTATACTAGTTAAAAAGCGCTAGTCTTGTCCCCGAGCTCTAGGTGACTCGTGGTGACAATGCAATGCACCCAGTCCTTCACGTGGTCATGGTACGCGAGTAGGATACCTAGTTTAGGTTCCGAGTATGAGACTCGAGGCGACTCAAGAACAATTTGATGTGGTTTAACATTGTGACATATTTATGTTTCTACATGGCTCATTTGATTATGTTCATTAATTATTATTAAATGGTTGATACTATATTTCTCATATTATGTGTAAGTATGTTTCAACTATTTTGGGTTTTTACTTTTAAACGAGGGGTTAAAATATATTTAATCAAACTATGGTTTTACATTGAAATAGAATCTGGGTCCACTCACCCTTGATTTTTTTAAACTTCTCAGGTACCGTAGGTGTGCACATATCCCAAAGAGGCTTAGTAATTGCTCTGTCACTTGCTCCCGAGTCTTGGGATGAAGTTGACAATGATCGGGTACTTCAGGTAGTGAAGAGTAACAGTATGATCATTAAGTTAGACCTCACTCTATGCATCTGCTATTAGTGAAATGAGATCGATTTTGACCAACTAGGTTCGCCACGACTCGTAAAACAGCTTCGTTTTATTCTTTTGGTTTTGTCATCTTGACGTCATCGTCCAGATGTCGGCTAGCATGCCTCGACCTTCGTGCCATAAACGTGCTTTTCCGTGTCGGGGTGTGTCATAACTAACTAGATCAACCACCTTAACGCAACAACATTGTTTTTAAGAAATCTAAACAACAAAAGATTTAGGAAAATCAATTAAAATTAGAAAAAATAAGATACTAACGAATTTTAGCAAGACGCTAACAAATTTTATACATGACCATTTCTATTCAATGAAATTCAGATATGAGAAATCATGGACCATTTACAATGTGCATTGATGCATATTATAAGTGTCTGAAGGATTGTGTATATTGATATATTAACTATGTAATGCAGTGACAACTTATTTATGGAGAGTCCTATTAGGAGGGAAATATAGGTTTTACTATACAATTAACTATGGAATCAAATGAATTTCGTTGACGAGAGAATATTTAGGAGATTAAATCTCCTTTGATGAAGGAGATTCCTTATTATATTCCACACGTGACTAACTTCTTCCATTGAACTTAATGGACCATTTCAAGACATTCTTCTGAAACCTTTTTAACTAAATATTTTTGGGTTAATTGAACATTATAGAATTAGCCATAATTTTATATAGTGGTTTTTTTATCAGATGCCTTTCTATTCTTTCATTGAATAGGTAGAAAATATGCACATCATATGTCATAGATAAACATGCAACCTCTGAATTTCAATACTTTTAGGAGTAATTCCCATACGTCAATTTTAAATTAGCAATTTACTAAAGCAGCAAAATGTACATCAAACAATGTTAGGAAATTAATCCTCCGCCACGCAATTGCTAACAATAAAGATGAAAATAAAAAATAAAAAAACCAAGAACACAAAAGATTTAACGAGGTTCGGCCAATTAACTTGCCTACGTCCTCGGAGAGTTTTCTCCTTCACTATGAGAGAATACAAAATACAAGATTACACTACTCAAGTTTATACCCAACTCGAGCCCTTGTATCCAATAGGATACCCCTTGTACACCCTCTCTCAACCCAAGAAAATCACTCTACCCCAAAGAGCTATACACACTCTTTCACCTTCTCTTAACCGAGAAGATCACTCTACTCCAAGAGCTATACACACTCTTGAAGTGCTCAAGAAGATCACTCTAGCCCAAGAGCTATACAAACTCTTGAAGCACTCACTCACTTGTGAGGTGTTCTCCTTGATGTTGAAATGTGGCCAAGCTCTCCACCTTATATAGTGCTTAAGGCACAAGTTGTATTTGTGCTTTTCCAATGTGGGACATTTTCCTCACATTTCAACATCTTTCATTGAAGTCCATTCATGCACCTTCTTCAATTAATGTTCTTCTTCATGAAGCTTCCACATCAATCTTTTCCTACAAGGTTGAATGAACAACACCATGTGTTTATTCTCAATACATAATCAAATTCCAATGCATTAATAATCCACTAAGGAGGCATTAACTCAACAAACAAGGCATCAATTGAGCAAGTAAGTTCATCCATTAAATTACCTAGAAGAACTAAGAATCATTCATTTGTCTTCAGTTTCAGTTTTGGGTTCCTCGACCCACTATCGTGTTGCCTTCTTTGGTATCTCTACCTCATCTTAAAAGCAAAAGAGTTATGATAAGAACAATTCGGGGTTCAAAATGACTAGAAATTCAAAACCAAAAATTACACTTCTTTATAAAAAATTTGGGCAGCTAAATAGAACCATGGAGAAAAAAAATACAAATTATGTACAAAAAATCACTGAAGACACCCAAAATTCAACAAATTTTGAGAGTGGTAACACATATGTGGAAAAATGAGAAGGCATCTTATCAATCCAGCATAACTAATAGTGTATAGAAGGTAAACTTACTAAAATGACAATTTAATCCTATATACGAAGGAGATTTGATGCAACAAAGCCTTCAAGCTTATTTGCTATACTCAAATCTCAATGCACTCAGTATTTGTACCCACGTTTAATGTACTCATCGCGCAGGACCACGAAGATGACGACGTTTAGGCTTCCAAGATCCCATCATCCACTATCCTCCAATGGAGTAAAAAATTGTGCCATCTAGGCCTCCAAGATCGCGAAGATGGCGCCCATTTACCTTGCTTGCAAATGGAGTCAAAAATCGCGTCGTCCAGGCTTCCTTGATCGCAAAGTGGCTGTGTGGGTTTTGTTGTTTTAGTCCTAAGCAGATGCAAAGTGTTATGTGGCATTTGGATTTTATCGCTCACCTTCGCGAAGGCTAGTGTTTGGATTTAGACTTCTTTTTTTTCCACAAATGAAACGATGAGACTATGAGAGGACTGTGATTTTTTTTTTTTTTTGTATATAAGGTTAGACCATTTTTATTATAAATATGTAAAATTAATGTTTAACTTAGATTGATTTTTTTACGAAAAAGACATCTTTGAAATAATTTTCCCTAAAAGGGACATATCAGATGAATGCTCTAAAAATAGTAATAATCTAATTTTGCAAGTAAAAACATTAGTATGCCTTAATGGAAATTATGACCTTTGATTTGATTCCCATATCCTTATGTAAACACGCCTCGACCAAGTTGTTCTTTTTAAAAAATATAATTTTATTTTTTTAATTTGATTGATTACTCTTTCGTCCTCATTATTGATTTTTGATTAATTTTTTCATGCTTTAAATAAAGTATATTATTGACATTATGAGATATTTAACTAAAATGATCTGATAATGAGAATCATATAAGCCCAAGTGGCCACTGTTATCATTGGTGTGGACATTGGGCCTTTGTTTTGGGCTTTCGCACGAGTCCATGGCAGAATGTGAGCCCATATAGTATAGGCCGGAGATAACCTAAGCCCAGCTCAGCGAGGGCACGACCTACCAGATTTATATAAGGCGAGAGTTAGGGTTTTGGTATCACCTAGTGGAGTTAGTCCTCACAGCCGTTTCCGCCCCTTCTTCATCTCTCTCTGCAGGTCGTCCTCGAGCTCCTCAGCCCTTTCAAGCTCCAACAATGGCTGTCGGGTAATCTCTCTATACATACACAGCATGTTTCACTACTTAAATTTCTGAATGAGACTAACACCCTGACCTTTGCTTTACACAGAAAGAACAAGAGGATTTCCAAGTCGAAGAAAGGAGGAAAGAAGAAAGCGTAAGCAATTTTACATTTATATACATATGCAGATAGTGTGTTACAGATCTGGGTTTTAAAAGTTTTTACTTTTGTTTTCAATTTCCATATCATATGTTCTCTGTTTATGTTTTGGTCTTGCTAATTAATTTATTTATTTGTATTTGTGAAATAAAAAATACAGAGCTGACCCGTTTGCCAAGAAGGATTGGTATGACATCAAGGCCCCTGGATTGTTCGTCAACAGTAATGTGGGCAAAACTCTTGTCTCCCGTACCCAGGGTACCAAGGTATAATTTCAATCTGTATTTTCTTGTGTTTGATTTTTTGTTTCTGATTTAGCTTTGAACAAGTTCATTTTTTTAATTCACCAATTCAATTTGGTGTAGTCTGAGGTTATTTTTCCAACATAGATATTTAGCCTTATTTTCGTTTTGAAAGTTGCTTGTGTTTGTCTTAACTGGGATGGCTGTCTGGTTTTGATTAGATTGTTGTTATTGATGATTGTTTTGATTAGGATGTGATTATTGGTGAACTTTTGGAGTTGCAATTGTTGTGTCCTGGTTTCTAAGCTATTGGATTGGGACTTCTCTGAAACTAGTGTTTTTGTTGTAAGAGTTTTCGGATGGTCAAAAATGGGTGTTTGGCAGTTGTCAGGATTATTTTCACATTTGTGGATTGACTGTTGCATCTGTTACTGAGTCAGAACACTCAATTCAATTCTGTTTATAGTTTCTGTTCTGCAATTGCAGCCTGGATATTTGAAATCATTGCTCTCTTCTAATGCTAAGTTGTACGTATGACCAACAGGCTTTTAAAGCTTTGATATAGACTTCACATCTTGTTACAGATAATACACATGTTACTTGTTGCATGAAGAAGAATTTTGGATGTGATTATTGTTGAGTATACGCATCTCTGTTCTACCCTTTATGTTGTGAACGTTGTACAGACTTTTTAAAAAGTTTTGGAATTTGAGCAGATTGCTTCAGAAGGTCTCAAGCACAGGGTCTTTGAGGTATCACTTGCTGACCTTCAGGGTGATGAGGAACATGCGTACAGAAAGATGAGATTGAGGGCTGAAGATGTCCAAGGGAAGACTGTTCTGACAAACTTCTGGGTATGTTGGAATTATTACCCTTGTATGTTCTATTGTTCCTTTTGTATGATTTCTAATAAAAATTTATTTCTGTGCGTATTCTGTTGAATTATTCAGGGTATGAATTTCACTACCGACAAGTTGAGATCTTTGGTGCGTAAATGGCAAACATTGATTGAAGCTCATGTGGATGTGAAGACCACAGACAATTACACTCTGAGGATGTTCTGCATTGGCTTCACTAGGAGACGTCCAAACCAGGTGAAGAGGACCTGTTATGCACAGTCTAGCCAGATCAGACAGGTTGAATTTAATATCCATGTTTTGTGGTTTTTGTTTGTAGCCTTAGTTGCAAGTGTTCTGTTGTGAATGAAACATGACATAATATTGAATCTACTAAAACAGATCCGCCGTAAGATGAGCGAGATCATGGTCACCCAGGCAACATCTAGTGATCTTAAGGACTTGGTCCGCAAGTTCATTGCTGAGAGTATCGGTAAGGAGATTGAAAAGCAAACCAAGAGCATCTATCCTTTGCAAAATGTTTTCATCCGGAAAGTCAAGATCTTGAAAGCCCCAAGTTTGATCTTACCAAGCTAATGGAGGTATGACCTGTTTCTTTTTCTGATTTAGAATATCTTTTTTATCGTTGTTCATTATTATACTAGCGCTTGATAAGCATTGTCGGATTCTGATGAAGGAATATATGTCAAATTTTCTGTAGGTTCACGGTGGTCATGAAGATGTTGGTGTGAAGGTTGAGAGGCCTGCAGAGGAAGCAGTTCCTGAGGCTCCTACCGAAATCGTTGGAATGGCTTAAGCACACCTTTAATTTCTCCTATTTTAGAAGAGTTGGATTTATGCTTTGTGAACTTGTTGGAAGACTCGTTACTTGCTACACCCTTTGTTTTGTTCTCTTTATGATAAAGGATATTTATTGACCGAAATTTTGTGCTTTTATCCGAAATACTAAGCGTTATATTTTCGACGTTTTTTTACTCAGTCTTATCCAAATATTAAGATTTGTTCCCATCAGATCAAACTGTTTTAGAAGTATGAAGTCTTATTTTCGAACATCAACTCATTTCGGAAGAAAATCAGGAAATTGGTTTCCGAAGTGTTACAGCTGAAAACACATTTAGCATTATTTATACGAAGGCTTATTGTAATTGTTATAATTGTTTAATCTGAGCGACGAAATGTAGCAAAATCTTCTTTCCCTCTCTACCAGCTTTTACTGGGATTTGGTTTAGGGATAGGGAATGATCATTTGTGATGACACGAGTAGAAAATAAGTCTTTGCAAACTAAATTCTAGCACCTAAGGCAAACTTAATTCCCTTTTAGATAATTAATTCTTGGTAATGAAATTCTGATAATTAAGCAATATTATTTTCTCTCATTAGTTCCCTCCCCTTTATCACCTCTTTTATTTTTTATTTTTTATTTTATTTCATTTCTTGCAATTGTATTTGAACAATTTTATTTAGATATACTAAATTGATCACATTTAGTTGTCACATTAATGTCGTAAGTAATGATTGATGTTATTTCAATAAATTTAACCAATTGAAATAACATTATACATTGATTGTCACTAGATGTGGTCAATCAAAATTGTCTAAATATATTTATTCATTTTTTTTTATCTCAAGAAAAAATCCTTTAATTTTCTTCTCTATTTATGACAGGACCCTCCGCGAAATCATCATCGATTCTCGTGAAAGGACGTGCTCTCGTCTGGTACAAACCCTTTAAAATTCTCAAAATACCCTCAGCCCAAAATAAATACAAATCTACTATTAGACAAGGGATAAACCCCACATTTCAAGTATAAACGAAACCCATAAATAAACAACAATACAGAACACTAGACACGAATATAAACAACCACCAGAACCTACTCTGGTTAACGAGAGTGTGCAGTCCCAGAAAAATGCCTCAGCCTTAATATAGCCCACGTCCGGAGGACAACCTGAAAGGTGTCAAATTCCAAGGAAAACTGTGAGTGGACAAAAATAAAGTTTTTGAAAAACTATTTTCCGAAATAATCCGTTTTCCCTCCAGTTTTATAAAAAAACATACATGTATCAACATATGAAAAACATAAATGCCTATGGCCCACATTTCTCTGAAATCCCCAGTTATAAACCAACTTGAAACCACATGGGCACAACAAGCAATACCGGTCAAACCTCGCTCTGCTGGTCCAACTAGCATTCCCTATGTACTACGCGTAGATAACAACGGATCATGCGGAGTCCAACACCTTCAGCACGGGTCGAGTCCAACTCCAACCACGTCCGAGTCCGTCTGTAGGAATCATCGAAGTCCAACTCTGGAATAACGATTTGTTCACCTGAGGTTAACCATACCATTACATAGTTTACCAAAAATTCATTTTACTTGCCTTTGAAATACCCAGGCACCAGCCCAAAACATTTATGACAGGACCTAACCCTGAACACCTCAAAACCATGCCCTGTGTTCTGCTCCCGTCTAACAAGTAAACCAAAATATCCAGTCTATCCTCGAAACCTTGTCAGATAAGGGATACTCGTATACTCTTGAGTTCATGCCTCCACTTTGCAAGCAGTCTCGATTCCGGTGCAACGGCTTTGGGGAGTTTCAAAACCAATAAAACCGTTGTGAGTGGACCTATGAACAATAATTGAAAAACATAATTCTGAAAACATAATCGTAAAACATAATGATTACCCTATGTTATCTAAAACTATGCATGCATAAGGAAAATTCATAACACCCAATAAATAGATAATAAAACACAACACTTCGAAATACGTGGAATAATAGGAAATTCAATACTACTAGATACCAAGGAACATCACGTTCCCCCTGAAAGATAACCTCCGGCAAACCCGGACTTCGCAGAATCACTTGCCTGCTACAACAATCGATGAGCGACCCATGCTCCGATAGCCAATCCATTCCTAAAATTACATCGAAGTCGTGGATATCCAGAATAATTAAGTCCGCTGGTAAATCCACATCCTCAATTCTCACCGGGCACCTCCGAATCACCTGATTCACGAGGTACACGACGCCCATCGGGATGCCAACACCCATCTCGCAATCTAAGGCTGATACCACACAATCAAGCATACCAGCACAACTCCTCGAAATAAAAGAATGTGTAGCCCCCGCATCCATCAATACACGTACAAGAAGGTTTAAGATGTGTAGTGTACCTGTAACCACGCCTGGGGCGGTCCTCGCCTGCTGCTGGGTCATTGCAAACACTTGAGCCCTAGGCCCTCCTTTTCGTCCGCGCCCACGCTCGCCACGCCCAGCACCACGGTCACCTCCCTGACCTCGACCTCCGTTAGTGTGGGAAGTCGTGCTCTGCACCACACTAGAGCCCCCAGGGTCGTTGCTCTTGGACAACAGCGGGCAATCACAGGCATAGTGGCCCTCTTCTCTGCAAGCAAAACAGTTTACTAGCCTCGGCCTGTCCGAATGCCCACCAGAAGCACCGATCCATGATGAACACTGCCCAGAGTTGAATCCTAATCCTCTGCCCTGAGAGTCCCCACGTCGACCTGACCAGCCACGACCCTTAAAGGACGAGGGTGCTCCCCTGTAGCCTCCTCCCTTAGTGTTCTTCTGGCCCGTCGGTCCAAGATGTGGACGATCCCGACAACGCCCCTCGCCAGAAGGCTGTCGTGTCTGGTGTGCCGCCAGACTGGCCTCAACACGCACCGCAGTGTCGACCATGTCTCTCAGAGAAGCATGACTGGCAGCAGTCACACTTGCCCGAATCTCCCCTCGGAGTCCAAGCTCGAACCTCTGGCACTTGTCTTCCTCAGTGCTCACGAAAGGTGCAGCGAACCGGGAAAGTTTTCCAAAATTCTACTCATAGTTCGCAACGGACATATCCCCCTGCTCCAGCCGCAGGAACTTTGCCTCCCGTGCCGCGCGAAAAGATCGCGGGTAATACTGGTCCAGAAATCAGGAACGGAAGACCTCCTAGGTAGTGGTGTGGACAGACCATCCAGACATTTCAAGGCCATGCCACCACTGATAGGCTCCTCCTTCCAGTAAGAAGGCCGCCAAGGTCACCCGCTCACCCGGAGGGCATTGCATTACCGTGAAGATCCTTTCCCACTTGGTAACCCATTCATGAGCATCTTCGGAGTTTGATCGCCCGTTGAAAGGAGTGGCTCCCAGGCGCTGAGCCCTTTCAATGCTTGCGCATTCCATTTCCCTCTCCAGATCCTCGTCAGTCCGTGTATGAGGAATCCTCCTTGGAGGCATAACCAATTGTCAAGAGGCATAGATCAGATAACATTATCCTTAAACTCGAAAAGTAACTAGTACTAATCGCTAGTCTAGCATGCTGACCACAACCTAGTGCTCTGATACCAAGCTGACAGGACCCGCCCCGATCCCACGGGGACCACAAGGGGACGTGCCCTGCTCCCGTCTGACACCCAAAATAACATAGCAATTTTAACCTCAAACGTTCAAATGCATAAATAACCAAATTTAAAGTTATACATCAAATCCGAAATAAACAGATGTCAGACAAGGGATGAAAACCAAATTACAAATTGCGAGCACGACTCTAAAATAAACTTGCGGGTAAACCATCCCACAGGGGTTCAGGTACGCAGAAGTAGATCTATGCCTCAGCCTCAGGATCCTCCTCTACCTCAGTAGCACAGCCTGGAGGGGTTACCAAAACATTAAGGGTGAGTGGGCCGAAACTCAAGTTTATAAAACCGTTTAATAAGTAAAACATATAATTTACCCCTCCGTTTTCCAAACATGCATGCATCAGAATTTAAAACCATAAATCATATAATATGAACCATAAGGCATGTAATAAAACCATGAACATAATTTTAGCCACTGCACTATACACTCCGATCCTGACATCCTAGATGTCTGACGTCCCTGACGTCCAATAAGGTCACAGTCTCAAGGCTACGCGTGTCACTCTGGGTCTCAATCCCGAATCCAATCCCCGAACCCTGTCCGGGTAGGGCATCTCAAATGCCTAGCGTTCTAGACGCTCGACGTCCCTGACGTCAAATTATAGCAATCCTGCTCTTGAGTCATTTTACGGTCCGGTTCCTCCGTAGAATGACCCCTCGCAGGCAATGCGCCGTGACCGCTCCGGGGTACCACATCCGGAGGAGACAGTATCACAAGAATGGATCTATACAGTGCAGTACCAAATACATTTTATTGATATCCACATGCAAAACAATATACATAGATAAATTCCAAAACCAATCTTTAAGTTTCATCAGACGGGTCTCAAACCCAAAAACTGTGAAACGTGCCATAACCATAATTTCAATATCATCAAAACCGTTTCTTGATTCCAGCATGTGAATATATGAGTAAATCAGAAAATATTTAAGCATGCAAGGGTTTAATGAAATCGGGCTCACTCACAGTACGATCCCGCTGCGAATCTGCGCGTACTGACCTGTACCAGGATTATCGTACAATTCCTGTCAGTCCAAATCACACGTAAGGGTCACTAAAAGTCTTAAACATTTATCCAAAAAGTCTGAAATAGAAACCGGCTCGGGGAAACTGTCCAACACGTTTCCAGAGACAACCGTCCCTAAACTGACCCATCAAACTATCTCGGATCAACATGGTTAATTCACCAACAATGTTCAGAATGATGAGAGGAATAAAAGTCATGTTGATCGTGATCGGAGATAAGGCCCAACACGCCCTCACGCGCTGTCCAAAGTGGCTGCGCGTGAAAGTCACTCGCCTGACACTGTAGCTACAGTGTCACCACCTTCACCCGTTTGTCTGTAATACGGGCCTGCCACCCGCGACTTGACCCGGTTAATTACCCACCAATTCTTAATCAAATTCCTTCGTTTTTGATTCTATTATCTTCCATAAACATCTAATTTAGGTTATAAGTCAATAATTTTCCTCGACAAGTCCCCAATCGACCATTCGACCAGTGATCAACCAAATGGGTCGATCACCATAACTTGTTGGTTTCCCAACCATTGTCCAATTAACTTAACAGGGAGCATCCTAGGGCTAATACGAACTATAAGGAATGATCAATTGAACAAAACGTTGCCTGGAAGTAGCCGTCCAAACCTATGAAATTCCTCTGAAAATGGTAGCCTCTGTCCCAGTTCCACCGTGGATGGTTGCCCTCGATTTCGGTATGGATGTGTTCTAAACACTCCCAGAAAGCTCACTCAGTGTTTAGATTGGTCCAACAGACCGTATAAATTGAAATCCGAAATTCCCTCCAATTTTTCCGAAACTCAATCTCTGGTTTTTCTCTCCAATTTTCAGCTCCTTCAACAGCAGAGTGAAGCTCACTCAAATTCTATTCTGTTTAAACCAACTGAGCCGTCCCAGAAGCTTGTGGAAGTCCAATCTGTCCACTGAGATTTGTTCACCGAAAAGCTTCGAATCTTCAAATTAAAAATGGTGGCTTTGCTAGATGAATCCAGCCATATGCTGATGCGTATAAGGCTTTAAACAATCTCTACTTTCCAGCATACGATTAGAATAAACAATTGGCACTTAGAACCACCGCACATGGTGGTGCAGCCCGTGTTCCCCTGCGGTTGCTACAGTGACCAGGGGTAAAATGACCAAAATGCCCCTAGTTTATAAATTACCAAAATGCCCTTCACTTTCCAAACCCGTAACTCAGCCATACGACGTCCGATTCCAGCGTGCCGCCTGTCAATGGACTCAGGACATCGAGTCCTACCTAACGGTCCCTGAGTCGTGTGAAAATCGGTTGCCAAACGAAAAGTCAACATTTTCGCCCTTATCGTCCAAATTACGGTAATGTCCCTGAACTTCCGATAGTCATAACTTTTTCCCTGATCGTCCGAATTGGACGTGCCACCTGTCTATGGACTTGTGACGTCCTGAACTACGTCACGGTCATTGGTCAAAGTTCGTTTGACCCACCAATCAAAAAGTCAACAAATTGGGCAATATAATTTATAGGGGTAAAACGTCAATTCATTCATTAATTTACAATATTGAAATCCTCGAATTTCCGGGGTGTTACAGTGGATCGTACGTGCGATGTCTCCGACTCTCTCGATCGACAGCCCGCGCCGCAACAACCTGTAGGGTATCGAAAACACGAAAGGACTGTGAGTGGACAAAAAGAAAGAATAAGTTTAAAAACAGTTCATGAAACACAATGACATTTACACCCTCCGCGTAAAAACCAATGCATGCATATCAAATTCATGTCATAAAACCATGTACGAAAACCAAACACAATTTCCTTTTTCTCAAATCCCGGGCCTCAGCCCAAAACCATCGAAAACCCATTATACCCAACGAAAACCATCCTTGAAAAACCATCATCATCAATCACAGAGAAAACCAAAACATATTGAACCACATTTCCATCCATCGAACCTACTGGATCTATCCGAGTCTTTAAACTCCCGAGTCTTTAAACTCAATCCAGGCCTCAATATAATTCAAGTCTTTAAACTCAACAGGCCTACGGGGGAAATATCAATATATCCGAATCTTTAAACTCCCGAGTCTTTAAACCCAATCAGAGTCTTTAAACCCAATCCGGGCCCGTCCCCCGTCAAATATAATCCGGGTCTTTAAACCCAATAACCAGATCCAGCAAATCCAAATCTAAAACCATTTGAAAACCATTTCGAAATCTATATCTAAACCCGAATCTAAAACCACTGGTCCGAAGCCCTTCCGGCATCCAGAACCGTCATTCCGAATCCAAATCCAGAATCATATCCACCTCATTTCCAGATCTGAGTCTGCAACCATAATTCCGTAAGCCGGCATCCGGAATAATCATTCCGAACCCAAACTTGAAACTCCATGTTCAAGTCTCAAATCGAATCCCGAATCGTCATCCGGAAATCCGATTCAACAACCCGAAATCACGTTTCTCCAAAACCACTTTTCCGAAATCCTTTTACTTTCTTTGAAATCAAATCGTATTTCAAATCCTGAAATCAATTAATTAAAACCAGGTTCAAATCACAATATCCGTCAAATCTCGTAAAACGTGAAATACCGTCATTTCCTCGAAAAACGTGCACAAACCGTAAACCATCACAATTATAAATCAAATCATACAAACAAGTATAGGAAATATATAAAAACATATATGCATGCATCAAGAGTTAGAAAGCAAAGTCCACTCACAGACCATTTTGACGTCGCCTCGATACGCGCGCACTTACGCCGTTCCCGGCCATTTCGCTATCCTCGACTTTCTCGAACCTGTTCAAATCCCATAACGAGGTCACTAACGACTTAATTAAGCTTCTATTAAAGCCCCGTAATTTTCCCGTATTTTTAACTATTTGTAACCGAGGCCTAAAACCTTCGGGTACCCCGAAACATATCGAGATGATGTCTGATCGTCTCGAAACTAGTGTCAAAATGTTCGTTGCATCAAATACTTTAAAAGTCGTGTTGGAAGATTCCCCAAAGTACCCTCCACGTGCCCCCACGCGCTCCTAGAAGCTTCTGCGCGTGAGACCCATGCGCGTGAACAGTGTCGTCGTCAACCTTAGGTGAACCCGGTTCACCTGGTTCGAACCGGTCCGGTCCAGCCTTGAACCGGCGTTCACGGTTCCTTCCAATTTTCCACCCGTTTTCAATCCTATCTTTGCTACTAGGTTCGTCCCTTTCCAAGCAAATGATTTAAGTAAGAAAAACACGAATGAAAGTCCTATTCCTCACCTGTCAAACTCGAACCAAAACTCAGAGAAACCCAAGTTCTGAATTCCGGCCACCCGTCGTCCTTCAAGCCACGGTTTCGTTCCCCAGAGCTAGCTAGACACCTCCTTAAGCTGCCAGGATCAACAAAACGAGGCAATAACCGTCCACAAGTCATGACTCTTGGTCTGAACTCAAATTGGAAAACAGAGGACCAAAATCTTACCTTCTTTCTGCTCACCGCCGCGAGCTCCGCCATGGATCTCAGGGTCCCCAAAACACTCCTTCGGTCCTCTGAATACCTCTCCAAACCAAACTTGATTGGTCTGATCGATTGTGGTTGCACCATGGCTTCTTCTCTGTTTTTCGGGTTTGCTCACCTCACACACACCCAAACTCTTCAGTTCATCCCAGAATACTCACCAGCCTCTCAACTTCTCTCTGCTCACTCTCATTTGATCACCAAAACACACACACTCACCCAGAAATCGATCGATTCCTCCCTGTTCTCAATCTCAGTTTTTCTCAAAATGCACGGTTAAACAACCCGAACAATCCGTTTAATTTGAGCCGTGAAAGTGGCTAGAAGCCATTGGAATATGTCCAGGTGTCAACCACCTAATGGACTGGCCCCGAAATATCCCATACACAATGCACACCTGTCCTTAGCCGGTTGCACAAAGTCCAATGGTGTAAAAAGACCAAAATGCCCCTGACATGTCCAATTTACAATTTTACCCTTCGCTTCCTAGACACGTATCTCGCTCATCCGACGTCCAATGAAAGCATGCCGCCTGTCGTTGAACTCAGGACGACGAGATCTACCTAACGGTCCTCGATCTACGTGAAAACTAAGAGTCTAGAAAAAAGTCAACATTTTCCCTCTATTTAACCAAAATTACGGTAACGCCCTTAACCTTCCAAACACCATAACTTTTTCTCCGATTGTCCAAATCGGACGTGCCACCTGTCTACGGACTCGTGACGTCCCGAAATACGTCACGGTCATCGGTCAATGTCCAATTGACCACGCGAAATAAAAGACAACAGTTTTCCCAAACTAGGGGCAAAATCTTCATTTTACGCCCAAAGTCCCACAGTAAGCAACTAACCACTGATCAGCCTCACTAATCCGTCACTAATCACTTCCTTAATCCTAACTTCCGGGACGGGTCGTTACAACATGTCTACGAACTCAAGAGTCCGAAACCTTTGTAATAGTACTCGTCAATCGCCCAAAAGACGTTCAGGTAAAAAAATCAACTGTTTGACTTATTTACATCTCGGGCACTATTCCAAAATCTAGTTTCTCCAAAAACCACTATAAAACCTATGTCTAGAAAACCATAACCGAGTATATATTCTAAAACCAAGTATATATCTAGAAAACATTTAGAATCATAAACCCGAATCATAACCATCCAAACCATACAATAAAACCATATAAATATGTAAATATGCATGCAACACAAATAATAAAGTGTCTACTCACAGTACAACCAATCTCTCGAAATTGATCCGTATGCTATTTAGAAGCCTCTGGGGTGTCCGAGCCTGTCAAATTAATATTCGGGGGTCACCACCAATTCATATAAGCTCATATGTAAAATCTCTCTAAATCCCAGAACAGTAACCGCGTCCCGAGCACACTTCCTGAGGAAAAAAAAACCAAACATACCCCTAAACTCTAATTGGCTTGAAATCACCACTATTAGATTCATCTTGAAAAATTTCAAATGAACGTACCCCCACATCGAGATTCGTGCCAAAGAGCCCTCACGGGCGCGGGTAAAGTTCGATGACCAATTTCACGCACCGTCCACCTGCGTGACGTCAGCCTTAGCTGATGTGACACCTACAACGTAGACCTAACATCTGACATCGCTACCACATGGCATGGTGCCCTGCCACATGTCCTGCTGGCGTTATCATGACATTACCTAATGACATCATGCTGATGCCACCCCTTTCCAGAGAAGACGGCTGCGCCACCGTGGCTAGTTGAAAAACCTCCATTAAAAGCCGTAACTTCAACCTTTTATATCTCCCTCATTTTCAACCAAATTTCACAAACTATATATCAAAATCTATCTACTCAACCTTAGGAATCCAAATCCAAGACCAAAATTCAGAAATATTACTTGGATTCCAAGATATAAGCTCCCAAAGTCACGGGTCACCTTCCTTCCCTTACACTGTGCACTCCCAACTCCCACCATTGACAGGACCCTCCCCCAATCCCCCGGAATTAAGGGCTAAATTCTGCTCCCGTCTAACTTATGCATGACACGAAGGCTAAACCGACTTCCAACCTCCATGTGACACGTGAGTCGGACAAGGGATTCTCAATCCGACCGTCCCAAAACTTCCGGACTTCCCAGAGTGCGCAGAATCTACTGTGGATCGCTGTGTGATGTCTCCGTCTCTCTCAACCAACAGCCCGCACCGCTACAACCTGGAGGGTATCGAAAACATGAAAAGACTGTGAGTGGACAAAAATAAAGTATAATTTCAAAAAAAAATTATAGAAAAGTACATTTGTACACTCCACACAAAAACCAATGCATGCATATCAAATCCATGTTATGAAACCATTTCTTATTCAAAACCATCAATGAAAACCGTTATTGGAAAACCCGAATCAATTCCATCATTCAAATCCAGGTCTCAGCCTAAAATCACAAATCAATCTCAAGTACGGGAACTCAGCCCCAAAACTCATCAAATCCAATTCTTCCGGGCCACTGCCCAAATCCCGATTTCCGGGATGGGTCGTTATAATCACCACCTTCAAACCCAAGCTCATCTTGGTCATCAAGGTTCGTAGAACACGTTTAGCCTTGGTTCGGTCCAAAACCCCTTCCAAATGAAGATGTAGCTATGGTTGTATGTGTGTTTTTGTGTTTTCTTTTTGGAGGGTGGGGGGGGGGGGGGGGGGGGGGGGTGAAATGGATAAGATGATGATGAATGTGATCCAATCCTAGCCACTCAAACCCAAAATAACCATATTTTTTTCATGTGTCCAAAATACCCTGCCCATATTTAGGAAGCCAATTATAATCCTAAGGGAAAAATGGTCAAAAGTGCCTAAACTAATACGTAAAATTTCCAAAAAAAATCTTATGAATCTCATAATTAAGGTCCGGATTGTTACAATTTACTGGTACTATTTTCTTACCGTTGCAAGTGCATGAAAAAGTATTTCTAGGTGTATTATTGAATGTACAAAAACACTTTATAACAATTACAATAAACCTAATTAGGAAATGAAAATATTATACTATAATTAAGTAAGATGTCAAAATAAAATACCAAATCAATTTATGATAATAATAAATCAATTTAGGATACTATATCAAATTTGGATTGGTCACAATTTAATTCTGACTGACTAATAAAACTTGAAAAACATATCAAATTGGTAAGAAAGTGAAATGGATAAGATGATGATGAATGTCATCCAATCCTAGCCACTCAAACCCAAAATAACCATATTTTTTCATGTGTCCAAAATATCCTTCCCATATTTAGGAAGCCAATTATAATCCTAAGGGAAAAATGGTCAAAAGTGCATAAACTAATCCATAAAATCTCCAAAAAAATCTTATGAATCTCATAATTAAGGTCCGGATTGTTACAATTTACTTGTACTATTTTCTTATCGTTGCAAGTGCAAGATGAAAAAGTATTTCTAGGTGTATTATTGAATGTACAAAAACACTTTATAACAATTACAATAAACCTAATTAGGAAATGAAAATATTATACTATAATTAAGTAAGATGTCAAAATAAAATATCAGATCAATTTATGATAATAATAAATCAATTTAGGATACTATATCAAATTTGGATTGGTCACAATTTAATTCTGACTGACTAATAAAACTTGGAAAAAATATCAAATTGGTATTCCATGTTTTGCACACTAGGCTCAAATGTAGATAAAAAAAAAGAAAGTTTTTTACTCAAAATGCTCTCATAACCAGCCAATTAATCTCAATTTTCTCCCATAACCCTAAATCGTTACAATGTACTACAAGAAACCTCATTCTATTACTTTGTTTGCTCCAATCATTATGCCATATTAGTAACGACATCATTTGTGATTATGCATTAGAAAGAGATTGGTAGTTTAATTATTTTGTAGAAAATTATTAAAATTAATTAAAAATTTTAAAAACCAAAATTGAAGAAGGAAGAAGATGATAAACATCGAATCCAATTTGAATTTTTTTCAACTCATTCCCAACCCTCCAATCCAATCTAGTTTTTCATCATCCTCATCTTCATTCTTCATCTATTTGGAATTTTGGGAGCATTTTGAGTAATAATATATATTTTTTTCCTTCATAGTATTTTGAGGAAAGTTTATGGTACAAGTTTCTCCGCGTATTATTTATGGTAAGCTGCCTAGAAAATAGAAATGCAAGTACCACTAGTTAGTCAATGCAAGCACCACTAGTTAGTCAATGCAAGCACCACTAGTTAGTCCTCTACCAATTGCCATTGTTGACTCTTTGCCCATGGCTACCACACCCCCATTGCTCAATTCCATTCCTAATCTTGCAATCCCACCTAAAACATTCCCAAAACACCCTCATCAAATATCCCTTTTTCTTCTCCCACTTTGGAGTTTGCACTTTAATTCAAGAACCGTTTCCAGCTCTAATGGAGAATCATCACCACCACTCCACGCTGTCTAACAGGAAGTGATCTAGCCAATCAATAATTTCAAAATTTCAGAGGTCATGAGGCTCCGTGTAGAACGAAACGCCGAGATCGTGCGTCGTTTTGGAGTAGTTGGATCGAGAATGGATGAGGAAACTGTGGCCTTGGGCGACTAGGAGTCTTCTCAAGGAACTAATTGTAGTTTCCAAACTCAATTATTACAATCTTAAGCATGCATGCGTCATGTAATTGGGCGGAAAATTTGGACTCATAATCGTAGAGTTAGGCAACATCGATAGATTGGATTTTAAGAGAATTAGGGGGGGGGGGGGGGGGGGGGGGAGATTTTGCGATTTTGGGGATTGGGTTTTTGTAAAACCCAAAATCCCAATTAGGCAAAGAAAAAGAAGAAGAAGAAGATGATGATGATGATGAGGATGATGAAAAATCAGATTTGATTGGAGGGTTGAGAATGTTTTGAAGAAAAGTCCAGATGAGATTCATTGTTTATCCTTCTTCAATTTTTGTTTTTTAAATTGTTAATTTTAATAATTTTCTACAAAATAATTAAGCCACAAATATCTCATTGGCACATAACCACAAATAACAACATTACTAACATTGCATAACGATTGGAGCAACAAAAGTAACAAAAGGAAGATTCTAGCAATACATAGCAACAATTTAAGGGTTGTGGGAGAAAGTTGAGATTAAGTTGCTGGTTAGGAAAGCATTTTGATCAATAAGCTAAAAAAAAGACCGTGTATATAGGTCTACTACGGAAATAAAGATGATGCTTTGATAGGATCCCTCCCGATACACTTAGAAAATCATGAGGGATCCTGCTCTAGTTTGACAGTTACTGCTTAAAAATGTTAAGACCAATCTCAAAATATTATATAACAACCACCACATTATCTAACTATCAAACAAGGGATATCCATTCTTTTGTACAAATCGCTATACACAGATTATAAGTTCATAATACAACTTGAATATACAAGACTTTTACCTAGATACACCAAAATCACGCTTATGCCTATACTCCTAAATGGTCCCCATCATTGTGCCATGACTTGGAAGGCAAGTAAAAACCATAAAAATTTGAGTGGACGAAAATAACCTTTAGAAACACAATTTAGAAAACGTATGTTTATACCCTCTGTTTTAGAAAGTGATGCATGCATATAAATCTCAATGGGAACATAATACAGTTTATGGCCTCGAAAAGCATGAAAAATGTACATAAAAAAATTAACCGAAAAACCAATCATTATTTGTAAAATCACCTCAAATATGAAATACCAACAGAGCATTGAAACAACAGTCAATCACATTGAACCATCACATCAACAACATACAATACCCATCCTCGATGCACAATCTCACTCACAACAACAACTGCACTACTAGTAGGCAAGCCACTCGTGATACAGAGCCCAGCCCAATGTCCAAGTGGAAATTGAATCAGGATACAAAGCCCAGTTCGACTTCTGAATCTCCATCACAATACCAGTCTCAGGATACAGATTTCTACTTGACGTTTGAGACTAACCAATTAACCAACACGTATCCTGAGGAGTGTTTTTATTAAATATAACACACATCATCACATTTCACAAGTACCAAGGAACCATGTACTTGTATCACACAGTAACTCCACAATGTAAGCAAAATTCGGAAACGCAATCTAAAGGAAATCTCGTAAAACATGCAGTAAGGCAAATTTCATAAAAACCTTCAAAAATCATATAAAAATCCAATCCATCACATGTAACCAAAAGCACATAGGAAAGCACTTAAAATACATAAATATGTATACATTTTAATAAAAAAAACGTCCACTCACAATGCGAAGTCATCAATTACTCGTGATCCGAATGTTCCTTGATGTCACAAACCGTTGGGGAAACAGTTCTTCTTCAATGTCCCTCACGAAAGGTGAGGTTGAAGATGATTGAATTTGATGGTGTAGATCGTCTTCTAGATCACAATCTCGCTGAATACCTCGGAGGTGTTGATCCAACATGTTTGGGACATCATTAGCTTGCAATGTGCCTCGATAAGGTGTCAAGTCATTTCGAGCCAAACGTCATTGACCTCCTCAGACCTTAGTTTCCAAATTTCTAGAATGTGTTAGTGTGTACTTCTCATCCTCCTCACTATGATATCTAGTACGCCTCATGCAGCTGTTAGCGTCTTAGGATGTTACATGTCGCCTTCAAAGTCCATGCGAATGCTCAAATTGTGCAAAAGCCTCAATGCGCTTTCCAAGTCGATCATGTGCTAACTATCTTGAACGTTGGTGACTCTTTGCCTCACTAGTATGACTTTCCTCACCAGAATCACTTGGAGATGTACCACAAGACATTGTTTGGCATCAAATGATGTCTTTGCCACGACAACTCGAAATGTCATCTTGCCTACTCCGAAGTGTAGTACGCCTCCCATGAGTTTGAGTTATCCTCGCTCTAGCAGAATTTATTGTAGAAGTTTCAACTGCATCCGTACTTGTCTTCTTAGCTTTTCAACTTGCTTGGACATATTTCTTAAGGAAATAAACGCCGAGGTGTACACATATGATGCATATCACATCGAGACCTTCACCTCGTGCTTTGGTATTGCTGGTCTATGTCATGCTTTTCTCTCATTTGATTTTATTCTTGTGTCTCATTAAGGCCATTCAGAAAACTCCAAAGATATTCACTTGCATAGGTTAATTCACGGTTTTCCTGGATACTTCCCCCACGAATTCCCCATCTGTTTGTTGGAAGAGTCCCGATGCTAGTGGTGCTGGTGCTGGAGTTGAAAAGATCGGAAAGGTTTCGAAGCTAATAGTAGAAGATGGTACTTGTGTCTTGATAAGCGTTTGTATCGTCACATGACAAGGATAACCTGGTGATTCATTCTGATTTCCAATGTGCACTCTACTCTGAGCCTATATTGCAGAGACAGAAGCATTAGCTTCGGATGAATGAGTGGATTGTTGTGTTCTTTCCATGATCGAAGAATAAACTGAACGAAGGAAAAAGTTCAAGCACGACGAATAAATTTGATAAATGATGAATGAATTTTGAAGAATGATGAGCGAAGTTTGAAGAACGACAAGCGAAGTTCAGGAACGACGAATAAAGTCAATGAATGACGAATGTAATTTATGAATGATGAATGAACTAGAGAAAACTTCTTGAGTATTTCTCAATTTGGCTCTCAATGAAAGCACCAATTGTTGAAGCAAAAATTGTTCATCCTTGAAAAAGTCTTCTTGGTCCCTATAAATAGCAACCAAAAAGCAATCAAGGTTAAGTATTGAATCCCCGAGGGACTATTCAACTAAGAACGCTATGATGTTTAAGTTAGCTTTGAGAGAGAGAATTCAAAAAGAGTTTTAGAAGCAAAGATCGAATTACCTTGAAAGTGGAATGAGCTCTGTTATTTATAGGAAAACCTTGGGCATTACAGAGTGTTCTGATTGACCGGTTGAATTGTAATTAATAAATAACTTTTTTTTTCATAAAAGATATTATTTAATAGTTGATTAATAATAATATTCAATTCTTATGAAGAAAATTTATTATATTGAGGCTTTTAACCCAATTAAATAATACATTTAGCTAGTAAATATATTATTCAGTATGTAGGTTCTTGTGAGCCATTAATGCCATAACTAAGGGCAATATAGACATTATTTAAATTATGGGCCACATGGAAACTCCATAATTTTCGGGTGATTTCAGGTTCCACAACCCATATTCGCCCGACGAGTTCATTTAAGTTTACCCTGTGAATTTTGTTTGTTGGAAAAACTTCATTTCACTTAAAGTTGTACAAAAGCCCTTCTTCTTGTTTCCTCTCTCTCTCTCTCTCTCTCTCTCTCTCTCTCTCTCTCTCTCTCTCTCTCTCTCTCTCTCTATCTATATATATATATATATATATATATATATCTCCCCCCTCCACTATCATCTCCTTAACTATACCAATCTCTTTTTATTATTTTCTCTCTCTAACACCAAAGTCCATCAAGAGGGTATGTGTTTTAGAAAATTGAATTTTTTGTAGTTTTTATGATTTTTTATTGAAAACTAATTATTGGTTGTGTGTTTAATTTGTAGGAAATTTTTGATTGATTTAGAGGAATACTTATAAAAAGGTATGTGTCAACGCCTCTAAATTTAATTTTGGTAAGAATTTTGGATATATAATTATGTTAGGAAATTTTGTATGAATTATGAAAAATGTGTAGAAATTTTTTGTAGTTTGGGAAAATTGTGTATAAATTGGGTATAGTTTGGGAAATTTTGAATTAGAAAATATTTTTGGAAATTAAGAATTAATTAGAAAATATGTTAGGAAATTAGAAAAACTTATTATAAAATATGTTTGGAAATTAGCAGATATGTTAGGAAATTAGGAAAACATATAATATGTAAGAAAATTAACTAGGAAATTAGAAAATATGTTAGGAAATTAGAAAATTCTAAACAGTGTGAAATGCGTAATTAATATATGTTTGTATTTGTGAATATGTTGTGATATATTTTTTAAGGGATTTAAGTAGTTCCGATGGTGTGAAATATGTTGATATTTTATAACCGTTTATACGAGGTTAATTGGGTTGATTAACTTCATATAATGAAATTCATTGAAAAATCATAGACCCGTTTGAGAATTAGTGAATCAGGTTGATCGACTAACTCTTGAATTTTCTATTTATTTAGACAGTTTAGGGGTACGCAACTATGTGTTGTGTACTTTACAGTCCACGAGTATATGTTGCGATTAGGAAATTTGGTTTGTATCTCCTCAGACTTGATATTTTTTTATAATATCTACATCGCGCATTTGGGGAACTATAGGGAGATATTGCCGAAATTTCCCATTGAAACTTAGTCTCATAGGTCGTAAACTACACAACACAGAATATGCACTCTCGAATAGGATGTGGCCAAATAACTAGAGGCATGAGGAGACGAGCGGTCTTTGATATCAACTTGTTCTAACTATGGAATAATGTTGTCTAAATTACTTACGTGAATATATTTTGTGAAGGCATGTACAATGGATAAAGGCTCAATGGAAATGAGAGATAGAAGTTTTAATCTGTATATGGATGGAATAGACAACTTTATTGACTTTGTACATAGTCATTGCAGTAATGAAAGACGTATCAAATGTCCATACTGGAAATGTAGCAACTGCATTTGGTTGACATTGAAGGAGGTCCAAAATCATCTGGAATTGAATGTGATTGTACATAATTACCTTAATTGGATCTATCACGGTGAATCAATATTTACGACATCGACATCTTCAAATTCGGGGACCCATCGAGATTAAAGTGGATTGGATGGGAGATGTGATAATGATCAATTTTGGAATTTAGTTTTGGGTTGTCAATTTGGTATCGAAGAAAACCAGGTAACATTGTTTCAGGAATTTCGAAAAAGTGTTCAACGTAGATTGAGATTGTTCGAAAGAACAATGTGTGGACATTTGTTTTATAAACTGTGATACATGCATAATTGAGTGTATGAACTATTTTATTGCATGATTTGGATTGCAATGGTCTAAATGAATGATTCTAAATGTGTTTTGATAATTTTTGGATTTAGAATATTTATTCAGGATTTGATTTGGTTTCAGGACACAAAGTTTTACAGTGTTGTGAAAACAGTGTTTTGGGCTTAAACCTGATTGAAACTGATTTGACTTGGATTTGAGTCAAGGATTTTTTGAAAGCATCATTTTTAATTATTTTCACGGTCCATTTTATACTTGAGCTATGATATCCACCTCCAATTGTGACTGATTCTGAAGATACTATGGGATCTGTCAGACCCTAGAGAGATCCTGACTTGACTACAGGAAAGTTTAAAGTCTCGTGCTTGAGAGGCCTAATTTGACTCGGAGGAGAGTTTAAAGACTCGTGCCCGGGGGCACCTGATTTGACCCAGATGAGAATTTAAAGACTCGTGCCTAGGGAGGTCTGATTTGACCTAGAGGTGAGTTTAAAGACTCATGCCCAAGGATGGCCGATTTGACCCGGATGAGAGCTTAAAGACTTATGCCCAGGGAGGCATGATAGATTGAAAGTGAGTTTAGAGACTCGTGCCCGAGAGGGCCTAACATGATATTTCAGAGGTGAGTTTAAAGAATCGTGCTTGGGGAGGTCTGATATGATTATGGAGATGTGATGATATGATATACCCGAACGTGGGGACTAGTAGGAAATTGACCCTCGACCTACATATGTAAATTTGGAGGATGAAATTTCTCTAAGGGGGCGAAGATTATAACGACCCGTCCCGGAAAGTGGGGTAATTTTGTAAATGAAATTGGAAAAATGACATATTTACCCTTATTCTTATTAAAGGTCGAAAAATTCAATTTTAATTTGTGGAACTTTTAGGAAGTTCCATTTGAACTAATACATCTTGAACTCACGTGTACAGTAGACTAGCGGTAGCAAAAAATAGAGATCATATGAAAAAGTTATAGATCAGAAGGCCAAGGGCATTTTGGTATTTTTTATAAGCAGAGGCAGTTTAGTCAATTACCGACCTATTCATGTAAGATTGGGTGACCATGTCACTAAGAGGGACAGTCAGGTGGACATCACCACACTCTCTGTGTGTGTGTGTGTGAGATATAGGCCACAGTGTTGAACATAAAAAGGAAGGAACCTTTGGAGGGGATTTGGAGGAAGATAACTGAAGCCCCAACCCATGCTATCCTCACCTCTCGAACAAAACAGGGATCATAAAACCATCTCCATGTCTGGACCATGAGACCATTACCATGTTTGGGAGATTAGCTCAATGAACAAAACCCAAGCTACCAATTTTGGGTGATGATGAAATGGGTTATAATGGGATTTCCCGAGAGGATGAGGAGATGGAGATGGATTCATTGGAATCTAGAGCTGGAAAATTGCTACTTACAACTTGACGAGTTGGTCCATATGAATTCCAGGGTCAGGGAGTTGTGGTTAATGAGTCGGCGAAACTTGGTGGCGTAGCTGGAATTTCATGGTTGTTTTTTCTGGCCAATCTAGGTATCGGTTTGAGTTTCCCAATGCAGAATTGAATTCCTAGTATTAAGTTGAACAATTTTGATGAAACAATTATATGAAAAATGAATAAATTGTAACCAAGTGTTGAGACTGGTTCAGGACCTGATTGTTTATATGCGGGTCGAACCGCTGGAGGTAGGGGATAACTAGCGCATGCGCGCTTGGGGGCTGCTGCCCGGATATCCACCGGTGCGTGGTGGCTCCCTTTCCATCGCGTCTAACACGAAAATTTCTCCTTTTCAATTATGAATACAATGGTACAATTTTCGAGGTGATTGGATCTATTTCAAAGTAGTTCTATACGTTCAAAGTGACAATGTTTTGAATATGAATACATATGAACTTCCGGGGTTTCAAGAATTTAGATTTGGATTCCTCACATGAATCGGATAGCGGAATGGAGTTGGTAAGAGTCAAGATATCAAGATAGGACTCGGAAGGAGTTGGGATATTGGATTAGGGCTCAAGAAAAACCATGGTATTGGGTGATGCAATTCGTCAGGGGTCAGTGGGTTGGTGTGGATGGTGACCCCAGAATGACGAAATACGTTTGGTTCAAAAACCAAAACAATAATTCCAACAAGGTTGGTGTTCATCTCTTTCCAGAAAAACTCTCTGGTTGTGTTTCTAAGACACAAGAGTAAATTCTAGAATTGAATTTTGGGTTGTTAAACAGGAGTAAGATCGGACACTATTATCAAAGTGATTTCGAAAATGGTCCTGTTAACAACACCAAGAACAACTAGGGTGAACACATCTTATTAGCTTGTCTTTTGCTCGTTTAGTATCTGCATTAGCTAAATACACGGTCCCAATCGTCCAAACCTCAAGCTGCAAGTAAACCTCCTAAGTCGACCACATCTGGTCGGCCTGCCTCTTACTTGGCGGACTGAGCCAAAAATATGAGGACCACACAAAGACACACGTTAACTCTTGGGACAACGATATCTATCACACATTGAACTATTTCACCAACAACATTCAATGCTACTATAAATATAAGGATACCTCCCCTCCTAAAATTAATGGCAATATTGCCCATATGTTGCATAAATTACTGCAATACTATCCACACTTAATCTTACCCAAGTATCGAAGATTGTTCAGTCGGTGCCACACCAATGCTCTTTTGCTTTCACCTTCTCTTCGTAGGTCTCATGATCACGAGAAGAGCGATCAAGGGAGTTTAGCCAAATGAGTCTAAATTCATTTATTACATCAACAATAATCATCAATGACAGGACCTGTCCCTACTGCACTTTGATAACCGTGCCCGGTCCTGCTCCCGTCTGACAAGTCAACTGAAGTCCCGAAACTACCCTTCAACACCTGTCAGATAAGGGATAACTGCACTGATTTATGCTCATGCCTCCGCCTCTCGATCAACCCCGAACATCGTGCCACGGCCTGAAGGGTCATCAAAACAGGAAAGGTTCGAGTGGACAAAAATAACATCATTTAAAAATAAATTTCAAAATACATCATTTACCTTCTATTTTATCAAACCATGCATGCATAGAATCAAAAATATGAATCACTGGCTTCCAAGCCAAATCATATGAAAGGTATCAAATCCCCACTCTCAAGCCAAACATATGAATAATTTCATAAAGCCATTTTATCATACAATAAAGCATATAACTCGGAAATTACACATCTGAGGGTCCTCTGGGAATTACACATCTAGAGTTATCATCCTGCTGGGAATTACACATCCAGCCTTGCTGGGAATTACACATCCAGCCCTGCTGGGAATTACACATCTAGCCTCACCGGGAATTACACATCCGGAGTCCCTCCGGGAATTACACATCCGGAGTCACTTCGGGAATTACACATCCGAAGTCTACCTAGGAATTACACATCTAGGGGCACTGAACATAAATACAAAATCAAAATCTTTATTCCGAAATCATCATTCAAACCATGTCAAAACCATTTATCACGGGGTCTCATGCCCAAATCTCATTTCTCATTTCTTGTAAATATGTAAAATCATTAAATAATTCAATGCACGTAAATCCATAAAATCATATCCAAAAATCATTCAATTCCATAAAATCATCTTTAACTCACAATCCAAGTCAAAGCCAATCTCAAATCCCGGGCCTTCGCCCAAAACAGCAATTTCACAGTTCCTCAAAAAACGTACCCAAAACACTGATTAAAAGAATCATTAAATCTAGTAAATAATCGTATCAAATCATCAAGAAACCATTTCAAATCAAAGCATGCCATAAATCATGTAAAACATTTAACTATGCATGCATATCAGTTTATAAAACAAACGTCCACTCACACACCGTCCAAACCGCTCGCTTTTCGAGCTGCACGCGTTTCCGTAATTTCCGGTACCTTCCAGGAATCCCAAGTCTTGTCCAAAATCATTACGCAGGGTCACTAATGACTCAATTAACATCATATTAATTTCCCATAATTTTCCAAGAATTAATTACCAATAAAAAACGTAACATAAACCATCTGACCCTCGAAACAATATCGAAACGGTGTCTGATTAACTCGAAACTAACGCT
Source organism: Prinsepia uniflora (assembly GCA_032719365.1). NCBI lineage: Eukaryota > Viridiplantae > Streptophyta > Magnoliopsida > Rosales > Rosaceae > Prinsepia > Prinsepia uniflora. Next base: position 56,197,553 of record CM064863.1, on the reverse strand, counting down.
AAAATGTTTGTTACATTGCATAGAATAAAAGTCATGTTGACCACACCTCGGGAATCATGCCCACGCGCCCTCACGCGCCACCGTGAGTGGCTGCGCATGAAGTCCACATGCCAACTACAGTACCATCGTCCTCACCCGTTTCACTGATAAACGGATCCTACAACCCGCGAACAGACCCGATTCGATTCCCATCAATTCTGCATCAATTTCTACAATTGAAAATTCTATTAGCTTCGTAAACAACTTAATTATGGGTCTGTAACCTCAATTTGGATCAAACATACCATAATCCATTCGATTTGAACTCGAATTGGAAGAACTTCTGAACACTGTGCATCGTCCCAATTCATTCAAACTCGATTGTTTTCTTTCAATTGATCCAACCAACAGCTTCGTAGGAGTCCTCTAAGTATAATTCCAACCTCAATTTCATCCTTCAATCCCTCCAATTGCTCGACTCAAGTTCGAAAATCCACAGTTCTCATCCCCTCTGTTCTAGTCCAAAACGACCTTAATTCCCTTCAAGTTTAATTGGGTTCGACTCACCTCAATCCAAGAAAACTGAATTCAAGGTCAATTACAGCAATCGTGGTCCATGGTTTCTAATTCTAAACTTAAGCAAATCAAATTTCATGGGTTTTGGGTTTCAGTTTTTCTTCCTTTCACTCCCTCGTCTTTTCCTTTCTGTTTTATTGTTCTAATCCTCTCAATTCCAATGGAGTCTCACGTTTTAGTTTGGGGATTGCTGGTTGCCTTGCATCAATTATATCCATCCCCTGTTTTTGTTCAAGGAACACACACACACACGGTTCAATTCCACCTCCTACTTATGCAAGTGACAAATGTCACTTAGGTGATGAATCCTCATCCAAATTAGCAGGCACATGTGTCTTTAACTCAGCTTAATACACCATTAATATGGCTGAATCAGCCAGTACTGATCAAATTACCATTTTACCCCTGCATACATAATTACCAAAATACCCTTAGCCTTCGCAGACCCGCTACTTTCACATCCGACCTCCGATTGACGCATGCCGCATGTCTACGGATTTAGTGTCCCAAGACCTATCTAACAGTCCTCCCGAAAAAATCCAAACAATGTTCTGATAAAAAAAGTCAACTTTCGTCCCCCATAACCAAGGGCAAAATCGTTATTTCCTTTCAATTTTTCCAATTTTTCCTTTTTCGAATTTCCGGGTCGTCACAATCAAAATATAAAAGATTAAAAAATTTTGGTAAGAGAGATATGCATGGATGAAAATATCGGTATATTTCGGAGAAATTTTGATAATTTGGACCGGCAGCACATAAGAAGAGGGGAATGATATTGACCGAAATTTCGACATTTTTTCTTATTTTAAGCTCACAGATCCTTTCCTATGATAAAAACAATGAAGATGTACTATTAATTCGTGAAAATCGGACGTAAAAAGAAGGAGATTGAATCGGGTCATGTCGTCAGATCGGAAAACCCGAGTTACAGACCCAGCTGGAGGTAGGAGATGACTGTTAATTTTTATACTTATATATTTTGGTTAAACTACAAAAATGTTGGCTAGTAGAGTTGGCTTTGGGTTTTGTTTTTCATTTGGGGGGTCTTGGGTTCGACCTACCTTGTCTACAATTGTTGTTTCTTTTCTTTTTTTTTTCTTTTTTATCCATTTTTTTCCAATTTTTCAACAAATTTTGGCCTTTTAAAAAAATTTGGTCCAATTTTAAATATATCTGTAACGAACCGTCCCGCTCCCCCCGAAAGATAACCTCCGGCAAACCCGGACTTTGCAGAATCACTTGCCTACTACAACAATCAATGAGTGACCTATGCTCCAATAACCAATCCATCCCTAATATCACATCGAAGTCATGGATATCCATAATGATTAAGTCTGCTGGTAGATCCACATCCTCTACTCTCACCGGGCACCTTCGAGTCACCTGATTCACCAAGTACACAACTCCCATCGGTGTGCCAACACCCATCTCGCTATCTAAAGTTGATACCTCACAATCTAGCATACCCGCACAACTTCTCGAAATAAAAGAGTAAGTAGCCCCCGCATCCATCAATACACGTACAAGAAGGTTTGAGATATGAAAAGTACCTGTAACCACACCTGGAGCTGTCCTAGCCTGCTGCTGAGTCATTGCAAATACCCGAGCCCTGGGCCCCGCAGTCTGTCCGCGCCCACGCGCGCCACGTTCAGCACCACGTTCAGCACCACGGTCACCTCCCTGCCCTCGACCTCCGACAGTGTTGGAAGCCGAACTCTGCACAGCACTGGAGCCCCTTACATCGTTGCTCCTAGACAACAGTGGGCAATCTCGGGCATAGTGGCCCGCTCCTCCACAAGCAAAACAGCTGACTGTCCTCGGCCTGTCCGAAGACCCACCGGATGCACCACTCCAAGATGAATGCTGCCCTGAGCTGAACCTCGATCCTGTCCTCTGAGAGCCCCCATGTCGACCTGACCAGCCATGACCTCGTAAAGATGAAGGTGCTTCTCTCTAACTTCCTCCCTTGGCGTTCCTCTGGCCTGTTGGTCAAAGGTATGGACGATCCCGACGTCGCCCCTCGCCTGAAGACTGTCGTGCCTGGTGTGCCGCCAGACTGTCCTCGACACTAACCGCTGCGTCGACCATGTCTCTCAGAGTAGCGTGATTGGCAGCAGTCACACCTGCCCGAATCTCCCCTCGGAGTCCCAGTTCAAACCTCTTACACTTCTCTTCCTCTGTACTCACAAATGGTGCAGCGAACCGAGAAAGTTTCCCAAAAGTCTGCTCATAGTCCGCAACGGACATATCCCCCTACTCCAGCCGCAGGAACTCTGCCTCCCGTGCCACGCGAAACGATCGCGGGTAGTACTGATCAAGGAATCTGGCACGGAAGACCTCCCAGCCAGTGGTGTGGACAGACCATCCTGACATCTCGAGACCATGCCACCACTGATAAGCCCCACCTTCCAGTAAGAAGGCCGCCAAAGTCACCCGCTCGCCCGGAGGGCAGTGCATCACCGTGAAAATCCTTTCCCACTTAGTAATCCATTCATAGGAATCCTCGGGGTTTGATCCCCCGCTGAAAGGAGTGGCTCCCAAACGCTGAGCCCTTTCAATACTAGCGCATTCCATTTCTCTCTCTAGTTCCTCGTCAGTCCGTGCTTGAGGAATTCTCTATGAAGGCATAACCAACTGTTAAGAGGCATAGATTAGATAACATCATCCTTAAACTCGAAAAGTATCTAATATTGACAGCTAGTCTAGCATGCTGACCACAACCTAGTGCTCTGATACCAAGCTGACAGGACCCGCCCCGATCCCCCGGGGACCACAAGGGGACGTGCCCTGCTCCCGTCTGACACCCGAACCAACATTCCAAATTTAACCTTAAAAGTTCAAATGCATAAATATCCGAAAAATAAAGTCACACATACAATCCGAATTCAAAAGATGTCCAACAAGGGATACAGTCCAAAATACAAATTCCGAGCACGACTTTAAGCTATCCTGCGGGTAACCTACCCAACAGGGCTTCAGGTGCGCAGTGCAGATCTATGCCTCAGCCTCAGGATCCTCTTCTACCTCAGTACCACGGCCTGGAGGGGTCACCAAAACATTAAGGGTGAGTGGGCCGAAACTCAAAGTTTATAAAATAGTTTAATAATTAAAACATATACTTTTACCCCTCCGTTTTCCAAACATGCATGCATAGTATTTAAAACCATAAAATCATATAAGATATATAAAGTCATATAATAAACCATAAATATAACCACAGTCACTGCACTATACACTCCAATCCTGACATCCCAGATTTCCGACGTCCCTGACGTCCAATAAGGTCACAGTCCCAAGGCTACCCGTGCCACTCGGGGTCTTAATCCCGAGTCCAATCCCCGAACCCAGTTCGGGTACGGAATCCCTGATGCCTAGCATGCCAGACGCTCGACGTCCCAGACGTCCAATCATAGCAATCTTGCTCCTGAGTCATCCTACGGTCCGGTCCCTCCGTAGAATGACCCATTGCAGGCAATGCGCCGTGATCACTCCGGGGTAACATATCCGAAGGAGACAGTATCACACGGATGGATCTATACAGTGCAGTACCACAAATAGTTATTGATATCCATATGCATATATATATATATATATATGTAAAAATCCAAAACAAAACTGAAATTTCACCAAACGGGTCTCAAGCCCAAACATCGTAAATCGTGCCATAACCATAATTTCAGGATAATCAAAACCATCACTTGATTCCAGCATGTATATAAATATATAAAAGTGAAAACAGTTATGCATGCAAGGGTTCAATGAAATCGGGCCCACTCACGATACAGTCCCGTTGCGAAACCGCGCGTACAACCTTGTCCCGGAACTACCGTACGATTCCTGTCAGTCCAAAACCACACATAAGGACACCACAAGTTCTTAACATTTATCCAAGAAGTCTAAACTGAAACTGGCTCGGGAAAACCGCCCGAATACGCTTCTCGAGACAACCGGCCCTATTCTGACTAACATAACGATCCCCGATTGACTTGATTATTAAACCCAAAATGTTCAAAATACGGAAAGGATGAAAACTCTAGTTGACCGTGATCGGAGATGAGGCTTCATGCGCCCTCACGCGCCGCCCAAAGTGGCTGCGCGTGAAAGCCACGCGCACGACACTGTAGCTACAGTGTCATCTCCTTCACCCGTTCAATGGTCAAACGGGTCTGCTACCCGCGGCTTGACCCGGCCAATTAACCCTCCATTCCTATTCGATTCCCCTCGTTTTTGATCCTAACATCTTCCCTAACATGTTAATTTAAGGTCTGAGTCATCAATTGACATTAACAGTTCCTATATCAGCCCTTCGACCCGTGATCAACCTAGCGGGTCGATCACCAAAACTCCCTGGTTTCTAACCCATTATCAAATTCACTTAACAGGAAGCATAATAGGACCAAAACGACCCAAAATACACAATCAATTGAACCAACACTCACCTGGAAGTGGTCATCCTTAGCTTTGAAATTCCTCAGAATCAGGGGCTTCAGTACCAGCCCAATCCGTGCTTGATTTCCTTCAAACTCGACGTGGTTGAGTTCCAAATGATCCCAGAAGCCTAAACCAGTCCTTGGTTTCGTCCAATTAGCCTCAGGAATTAAAAAACGATTTTTCCCTCTAATTTTCCAGAATTTCAGTTCTCTGGTTTTCTCTTAGTTTTCAGACTCTCCATCCCCGAAATGAACTCCTCTCACTCCCCATTACTCAGATAATTGAACCGTGCAGCCAGCAACCCGTGGGAATCCTCTCTGGCTTCTGAGAAATTTGTTTCCCGCAAAGGCCCCAAAACCATAGAAAATGAATGCCCGTGCACTGTTCTACGTTTCATTCCAAGTCTGTGCTTCACATTGCCACAAAGGCCTTAAACAATTCCCTCTGGACCAACCACTACACGTTTAAACAATTGGGTTGCTCAGAACTACCAAGCTCGGTGTACAGACTGTTTCCCACGGCTGCAAACAGTAACCAGCCCTGTAAAATGACCAAAATGTCCTCCTGTTTAAAAATTACCAAAATGCCTTTCCATTTCCAGACCCGTAACTCAACCGTCCGATGTCCGTTTTCAGTGTTCCCCTTGTCGTTGTACTCGGCCATCGAGACCTACCTAACAGTCCTCGAATCGTGTGAAAATCAGTTGTCAAACAAAAAGTCAACATTTTCCCCCTTTCGTCCAAATTACAAAAATGCCCTTAAACTTCCGAACGTCATAACTTTTTCCCTGATCGTTGGAATTGGACGTGCCACCTGCCTATGGACTCGTGACGTCCCGAACTACGTCACCGTCATGGGTCAACGTCCGTTGGACCTACTAATCAAAGAGTCAATAAATTGACCATACTATTCATAGGGGTAAAAACGTCATTTCATTCAGTATATTACAGTTTTACATTTTCTCGAATTTCTAGGGCGTTACAACCTCCCCCCCTTAAGAAATTTCATCTCGAAATTTTAAGGAAACAAGTAAGGAAACTGCTCTCGCATCTGCGCCTGGGGTTCCCATGTGGCTTCCTCCACATTCTGGTTTCTCTAGAGAACCCTTACCAGAGGAATGGTCTTCTGACGTAGTACCTTATCTTTTCGATCCAAAATCTGTACCAGCTGCTCCTCATAGCTCAAATATTCTCAGAGTTTGATGGGTTGCTCCTCCAGTACATGAGATGCATCACGCACATACTTCCGTAGCATCGACACGTGGAAAACATCGTGGACTTTAGAAAGTTCTGGAGGTAGTGCCAATCTGTAAGCAACCCGGCCAACCCTCTCCATGATCTCGTATGGTCCGATGAAACGCGGACTCAGTTTCCCCCGTCAACCAAAACGGATAATCCCTTTCCACGGAGATACCCTCAGGAAAACAAAATCTCCAACCTCAAATTCCAAGTCTCGAATCCGTCGATCAGCATAACTCTTTTGGCGATCCTGTGCCGCCTTCAATCTTTCTCGGATAATACGAACTGCTTCCTGGGTTATGTAAATCAACTCCGGCCCTACCGCCACTCGCTCTCCTACCTCGATCCAACAGATAGGTGTCCTGCACTGTCGACTATACAGTGCCTCGTAGGGTGCCATCCAGATACTTTCCTGATAACTGTTGTTGTAAGCGAATTCCATTAATGGCAAATGAGTATCCCACGAATCTTGAAACTGTAGTACGCACGACCTCATCATGTCCTCCAGGGTTTGAATGGTCCTCTTGGACTGTCCATCGGTCTGTGGATGGAAAACAGTACTGAAATGTAGGTTTTTTCCCAAGGTGGTTTGCAAACTCCGTCAGAACCTGGAAGTGAAACGCGGATCGCGATCAGACACGATCGACTCCGGCGGACCATGAAGTCGAATGATTTCCTTCACGAACAGTTGAGCCAGTCGGTTGGGTTTATAAGTCTCCTGTACCGGCAGAAAATGGGCTGACTTGGTTAACCGGTCTACAATCACCCACCGTCGAATCCACTCCGGGTCCTTGGTAACTTAAAGGCGAAGTCCATGGTGATATGGTCCCACTTCCACTCGGGAATCGGAAGTGGCTGCATAGCCCCGTAAGGTCTCTGCCGCTCCGCCTTAACCTGCTGGCAAGTCAAGCATCTGCTCACGAACTCTGCAATGTCCTTTTTCATCCCTGGCCACCAGTAATGACTCCGGAGGGTACGGTACATCTTTGTACCTCCTGGATGCATGGCATAAGCCGAACTATGGGCTTTCTCCAGAATCTCGACTCGCAACTCTGCCACTGCAGGTACACATAATTGGCCCGACATCACAAGTGCTCCATCACCTCGTATGGTAAAATCCTGTCTCTCACCTGCTTCGACCTCAATCCTGTAGATACAGAGTATCGGATCCTGAAGTTGTGCTTTGATGATCCGATCGATTAACACTGGTCGTACGGGGAAACTGGATAACAAAGCCCCATGCTCGTCCGTCCCCAGTATAACTCCAGCCTTCCGAAGTTCTACCAACAAAGGGAGATACACCATCCCCAAGTGTACAACTGATCCCGCTGATTTCATGCTGAGTGCATCTGCCACCACATATGCCTTACCCGGATGGTCCTCAATCGTACAGTCATAATCCTTTATTAGCTCTAACCATCTTTGTTGCCTCATGTTAAGTTCCTTTTGGGTGAATAGATACTTTAGGCTCTGGTGGTCGGTGTATATCCTGCACGTCGCTCCGAATAGGTAATGTCTCCAAATATTTAGAGCATGAACTACCGTCGCCAACTCCAAATCATGGGTATGGTAGTTCAATTCATGAGTCTTTAGCTGTCGTGATGCGTAAGCGATAACCTTACCATTCTGCATTAACACGCAGCCCAAACCTTGTAGCGATGCATCACTAAAGACCACGAACTCTCCACTGTCATCTGGCAATGCAAGGAAAGGTGCAATGGTCAATCGATACTTCAATTCCTGAAAACTATATTCACACTGCTCGTCCCAAATGAACTTCACCCCTTTCCGAGTCAATCGAGTCAACGGTGCAACAATTTTGGAGAAACCCTCCACGAATCTCCGATAGTAACCCGCTAACCCGACAAAACTCCGCACCTCTGTCACTGTTGTCGGTATGACCTAGTTAGTCACCGCTTCTGTTTTCTGGGGATCCACACTAATCCCATCTGCCGATATCACATGTCCCAGAAAACCAATACTGGTCAGCCAAAACTGGCACTTGCTCAGCTTGGCGTACAACTGTTTCTGTCTCAGTTTCCCCAACACCAACCGTAGGTGTTTCTCATGCGCTCTGGCACTCCTTGAGTACACCAAGATGTCGTCAATGAACACAATCACAAATTTATCCAAGTAAGATCGAAAGACCCTGTTCATCAGATCCATGAATGCTGATGGAGCATTCGTCAACCCAAAAGGCATCACTAGGAACTCGTAATGTCCGTATCGGGTCCGAAATGCCGTTTTCGGAACATCCTCCTCCGCAATTCTCAGCTGGTGATACCCAGACCGTAAATCAATCTTCGAGAAGTACTGGGCTCCTCGCAACTGGTTGAATAGATCATCAATCCTGGGTAAAGGGTACTGGTTCCTCAGTGTCACCTTGTTGAGTTGCCGGTAATCTACACACAATCGGAGGCTCCCCTCCTTCTTCACGAAAAACACCGGTGCTCCCCACGGTGAAGTACTCGGTCGGATGAATCCCAAATCCACCAACTCCTGCAACTGAGTCTTGAGTTCCCGTAACTCGTCCGGTGCCATCCGGTATGGTGCCTGGGATATAGGTCGGGTACCGGGGAGTTGTTCAATTGTAAACTCGATCTCCCGCGGTGGTGGTAATCCAGGTAAGTCTTCCAGGAACACATCCGGAAACTCTCGCACTACTGGTATCTCATCAATACTCGGAGTATCAACCTGCTCCGTCACAACATGTGCCATATAGCCCTGGCATCCCTTCCGTAGAAGTTTGGTAGCGGCAAGCGAAGAAATCATTTCAAGAAGCGAACCGTCCCGCTCCCCCCAAAAGATAACCTCCGGCAAACCCGGACTTCGAAGAATCACTTGCCTACTACAACAATCAATGAGTGACCCATGCTCTGATAACCAATCCATCCCTAAAATCACATTGAAGTCATGGATATCCATAATGATTAAGTCTGCTGGTAGATCCACATCCTCTACTCACACCGGGAACCTCCGAATCACCTGATTCACCAAGTACACAACTCCCATCGGTGTGCCAACACCCATCTCGCTATCTAAAGCTGATACCTCACAATCTAGCATACCCGCACAAATCCTCGAAATAAAATAGTGAGTAGCCCTCGCATCCATCAATACACGTACAAGAAGGTTTGAGATATGAAGAGTACCTGTAACCACACCTGGAGCTGTCCTAGCCTGCTGTTGAGTCACTGCAAATACGCGAGCCCTGGGCCCCGCAGTTTGTCCGCGTCCACGCGCCACGCTCAGCACCACGGTCACCTTCTTGTCCTCGACCTCCGACAGTGTTGGAAGCTGAACTCTGCACAGTACTGGAGCCCCCTACATCGTTGCTCCTAGACAACAGTGGGCAATCTCGGGCATAGTGGTCCGCTCCTTCACAAGAAAAACAGCTGACTGTCCTCGGCCTGTCCGAAGACCCACCGGATGCACCATTCCAAGATGAATGCTCCCCTGAGCTTAACCTCGATCATATACTCACAAATGGTGCAGCGAACCGAGAAATTTTCCCAAAAGTCTGCTCATAGTCCGCAACAGACATATCCCCCTACTCCAGCCGCAGGAACTCTGCCACCCGTGCCGCGTGAAACGATCGCGGGTAGTACTGATCCAGGAATCTGGCATGGAAGACCTCCCCGGTAATGGTGTGGACAGACCATCCTGACATCTCATGACCATGCCACCACTGATAAGCCCCACCTTCCAGTAAGAAGGCCGCCAAAGTCACCCGCTCGCCCGGAGGGCAGTGTATCACCGTGAAAATCCTTCCCCAGTTAGCAATCCATTCATAGGCATCCTCGGGGTTTGATCCCCCACTGAATGGAGTGGCTCCCAAACGCTGAGCCCTTTCCAAACTAGCGCATTCCATTTCTCTCTCTAGTTCCTCGTCAGTCCGTGCTTAAGGAATTCTTAATGGAGGCATAACCAACTGTTAAGAGGCATAGATTAGATAACATCATCCTTAAACTCAAAAAGTATCTAATATTGACCGCTAGTCTAGCATGCTGACCACAACCTAGTGCTCTGATACCAAGTTGATAGGACCCGCCCCGATCCCCCGGGGACCAGAAGGGGACATGCCCTGCTCCCGTCTGACACCCGAACCAACATTCCAAATTTAACCTTAAAAGTTCAAATGCATAAATATCCGAAAAATAAAGTCACACATAGAATCCGAATTCAAAAGATGTCAGACAAGGGATACAGTCCAAAATACAAATTCCGAGCACGACTCTAAGCTATCCTGCGGATAACCTACCCAATAGGGGTTCAGATGCGCAGTGCAGATCTATGCCTTAGCCTCAGGATCCTCTTCTACGTCAGTAGCACGGCCTAGAGGGGTCACCAAAACATTAAGGGTGAGTGGGCTGAAACTCAAAGTTTATAAAACAGTTTAATAATTAAAACATATACTTTTACCCCTCCGTTTTCCAAACATGCATGCATAGTATTTAAAACCATAAAATAATATAAGATATCACAAGTCATATAATAAACCATAAATATAACCACAGTCATTGCACTATACACTCCAATCCTGACATCCCAGATGTCCGACGTCCCTGACGTCCAATAAGGTCACAGTCCCAAGGCTACACGTGCCACTCGGGGTCTCAATCCCGAGTCCAATCCGCGAACCCAGTCCGGGTACGGCATCCCAGATGCCTTGAGTCCTAGACGCTCGACGTCCCAGACATCCAATCATAGCAATCCTGCTCCTGAGTCATCCTACGGTCCGGTCCCTCCGTAGAATGACCCCTCGCAGGCAATGCACCGTGACCACTCCGGGGTACCACATCCGGAGGAGACAGTATCACACGGGTGGATCTATACAGTGCAGTACCACAGATAGTTATTGATATCCACATGCATATATATATATATATATAAGTGAAATTTCACCAAACGGGTCTCAAGCCCAAACATCGTAAATCGTGCCATAACCATAATTTCAGGATAATCAAAACCATCACTTGATTCCAACATGTATATAAATATATAAAAGTGAAAACATTTATGCATGCAAGGGTTCAATGAAATCGGGCCCACTCACGGTACAATCCCGTTGCGAAACTACGCGTACAACCTTGTCCCGGAACTACCGTACGATTCCTGTTAGTCCAAAACCACACGTAAGGTCACCATAAGTTCTTAACATTTATCCAAGAAGTCTTAACTTAAATCGGCTCGGGAAAATCGCTCGAACACGCTTCCCGAGACAACCGGCCCTATTCTGACTAACATAACGATCCCCGATTGACTTGATTATTAAACCCAAAATGTTCAAAATACAGAAAGGATGAAAACTCTAGTTGACCATGATCGGAGATGAGGCTTCACGCGCCCTCACGCGCCGCCCAAAGTGGCTGCGCGTGAAAGCCACGCGCCTGACACTGTAGCTACAATGTCATCTCCTTCACCTTTTCAACAGTCAAACGGGTCTGCTACCCGCGGCTTGACCCGGCCAATTAACCCTCAATTCCTATTGGATTCCCCTCATTTTTTATCCTAACATCTTCCCTAACATGTTAATTTACGGTCTGAGTCATCAATTGACATTAACAGTTCCTATATCAGCCCTTCGACCTGTGATCAACCAAACGGGTCGATCAACAAAACTCCTTGGTTTCTAACCCATTATCAATTTCACGTAACAGGAAGCATAATAGGAGCAAAACGACCCAAAATACACAATCAATTGAACCAACACTCACCTGGAAGTGGTCGTCCTTAGCTCTGAAATTCCTCAGAATCAGGGGCTTCAGTACCAGCCCAAGCCGTGCTTGATTTCCTTCGAACTCGACGTGGTTGAGTTCCAAATGATCCCAGAAGCCTAAAACAGTCCTTGGTTTCGTCCAATTAGCCTCATGAATTAAAAACCGATTTTCCCCTCCAATTTTCCAGAATTTCAGTTCTCTGGTTTTCTCTCAGTTTTCAGACTCTCCATCCCCGAAATGAACTCCTCTCACTCCCCTTTACTCAGATAATTGAATCGTGCATCCAGCAACTCGTGGGAATCCTCTCTGGCTTTTGAGAAATTTGTTTCCCGCAACGACCCCAAAACCATAGAAAATCAATGCCCGTGCACTGTTCTATGTTTCATTCCAAGTCTGTCCTTCCCACTGCCTCAAAGGCCTTAAACAATTCCCTCTTGACCAACCACTACACGTTTAAATAATTGGGTTGCTCAGAAGTACCAAGCACGGCGTGCAGACTCTGTTTCCCACGGCTGCAAACAGTAACCAGGCCTGTAAAATGACCAAAATGCCCTCCTGTTTAAAAATTACCAAAATTCCTTTCCATTTCCAGACCCGTAACTCAACCGTCCGATGTCCATTTTCAGCGTGCCGCCTGTCGTTGTACTCGGGGCATCGAGATGTACCTAATGGTCCTCGAGTCGTGTGAAAATCAGTTGTCAACATTTTCCCCCTTTCGTCCAAATTACGAAAATGCCCTTGAACTTCCAAACGTCATAACTTTTTCCCCGATCGTCGGAATTGGACATGCCACCTGCCTATGGACTCGTGACGTCCCAAACTACGTCACGGTCGTGGGTCAAAGTCCATTGGACCTACCAATCAAAAAGTCAACAAATTGATCATACTATTCACAGGGGTGAAAACGTCATTTCATTCATTATTTTACAATTTTACATTTTCTCGAATTTCCGAGGCGTTACATAGACAGTGGCTTGGATGGTGAGAAGTGGTTGAGCCACCCTGGTTCAAATTAGAAAAATGGGTCGTAAATGGAAGGTTCGAACCAAGAGGTTTTGAGAGGTTTTTCTTCGTTCTTTTTATATGGTTAGATTCCTAGGGATGTGATGAAAAGGTTAGGACTGAAGAGCGATTGAATTAGACTGATATAAGGGAGGAAAAATGCTGAACCGATCGCGCCAGTCCGGTCCAGTTCAAACCAGGTGGACCGGTCGGTTCGCTGGAGGACAGGGACAACTGTAGCGGCGCGTCGCTCCCACGCGCAGGGGCTTCTACCTGCGCGTGTGGGAACGTGGACCACATTTTTGGGATGCTTCCAACACACGAAATCATCCTTTCAATGTAACAAACATTTTGGAACTGGTTTCGTGTCGATCGGACACCGTTTCGATATGTTTTGGGACGTCCGAAGGTTTAGGATCGAGTTTTAAAATAGTTAAAAATTCAGGAAAATTACGGAGCTTTAGTGAGAGGTTAATAAGGTAGTTAGTAACTCTCTAAAGGGATTTGGATAGGTTTGGGAGTCTCGGTGACGACGATTGGCTCGGGAGAGCCGTATGGCACAACTGTCGAGGCGGTAGCTCAGACGATCTGTGAGTGGACCTTGTTTACTAAATTGATGCATGCATAAATGTTTATTATATGTTTTAATACTTTTTTGTGATTCCATGAGTGCATTTATGTGTGGTTACGTATTGGCACGTATTTTTAGGTTTCGACCTTATATGGTGCCTATACGGGTTTGTACTTCTACGTTGATTTAAATGAAATAATTTTGGATTTAAAAAGGTTAAACTCAGGCATGAGACGCATTTAGTTTTGTCTCGGGCATGTGGCCGTATTGGTGACCTACAGGTCTGAGTCGTGGTCGCGGCGAGTGCTTTGTGCACAACGACGGATGATACGACGCTCGCCTCTGTACTTGGATACGTTCCTTCCGGAGAGGTCATGATGCATGTACCATCGTTGAGCAGACATTGAAGGCACAATTTCGGAGTGCTGACGGGTCAGGATATCGATCGGCGATGAGTGTACCATGATCTGGTAGTGGTCGCGTCGGTTGATTCGTTCACGGTGACATACCAGGATTGAGGGCGGTCCTGGACGGATGGTTGCACGCATCACTACAATTGGAATCGTGACTGACCCTGAGATATCGGGCACGATGCCTAGTTGAGTCATGTGTTCGGGCTAGAGGCCCAGTTACGTTACGTTTATGATTTCGAGTCGGGGACCCTATATGGATTTCCGGATTCATGACGGTTTATATATATATATATATATATATATATATATATATATATTCATATACCTTCCTTATTGTCTCCTCCGGGGAGGGTCGTTTGACAGGACCGTTCCCGAAGGGACATTGATAACCGTGCCCGGTCCTGCTCCCGTCTAGCAAGTCGACTGAAGTTCTCAAATTACCCTCAGCACTTGCCAAACAAGGGATAATCATATGTGTGCCCCTCATGCCTCCACCTCTCGAATCGCCTCGATCATCGCGCCACGACCTGGAGGGTCAGTAAAAACACAAACGGTGTGAGTGGACGAAAATGAATCAGTTCATAAAACAGGTTACAGAAAGACATTTTCACCCTCCACGTAAAACCAATGCTTGCATTCGAAAAATCATTTCACAATCCATTTCATTTCCAATATAAGAAAACCGTGTATGAAAGTCAAAATCATTTTCCTTTTCTTAACCTTCGGATCTTAGCCCGCAATCATAAACACAGGGCCTCAGCCCAAAATCGTAAATCAATCCAAGTACAGAACATAACCCAAAAATCCATCAAGCCATGTAAACCGGGCTATTGCCCAACGCATCCGAAAACATCAGAAATCAACAGTAATTCACAAGTCAATCAATCTGCTCGATCTCAAGTGCACCCGAGTCTTTAAACTCAAAACCATGCGCATAATCAGGCCTTCCCGGGATATCAACGAGTCTTTAAACTCAAAGCATAATCAATAGGCCTCGGAGGATATCACAATAACCGAGTCTTTAAACTCAAAATGTGTCAAACAAAGGCCCTCCTCCGTCATCAACCAACCGGGTCTCTAAACCCAAAACATCATCCAGCAATAGTACCTGGTCTTTAAACCCAAAACATCATCTATCAATAGTACCTGGTCTTTAAACCCAAAACCATTTGTAAATCACAACAAATCCAGAATCCATCGTAAACCAATTTCCCAAGTCAAATCTGAGATAACACTTAATCGAAATGGAACTCATGTCCGAATTTCACATTCAAATCCCAAATAATATCCGTCATCCATCCCCGAATCCGAATTCGCAATAATGATTCCGTAAGCTAGCATCCGGAATAACCATTCCGAACCCAAATCCGGGAATCCACTTTCACGTTTTCGAAACCCGAAATCTCGATCACCAAAATTACTTTTATGCACTGGGCATGAAGCCCGAAATCACCTTTTCTAAAATCCGTTTAAATCTTTGAATTCAAATCATTTTTCAACTCTCCAAGTCAAAGCATCAAAACCATGATCAAATCACAATATACTCGAAATCTCGTAAAACACGCAAATCCGTGATAATCTTGAAGGTTGAGAAGTAAGAACGGTGAGTAAGACCCGTGAGCTTAAGAAGCAAGACCCGTGAGCTTGGGAAGGTAAGATCGGTGAACGATCCCACATTACTCGGGGAGGGAAAGGTGAAGTACCTTATATGTGTGGGCGCGTATCTATCTAACACAAGGCCTTTTGGGAGCTCAAGTGGCTTTGGGGGGGATTGGAACCCCAAAGTTAAGCGAGTTGAGCCTGGTGCAATTCCATGATGGGTGACCCCCTGGGAAGTTGCACCATGAGCTCCCCAAAACAAAACCGTGAGGGCTGGGCCCAAAGCGGACAATATTGTGTTAGATGGGCCGGGTCGTGACATCTTCATCCTCCCTTTTCCCTTTTTGAATAATTCTCTACTCTCAAAAGATTGTTGGGGAAGTCGATCAAGCTCAATGGTGGTCTGTTCTCTGTTTTCCATTTCAAGACCACCGCCCAGTTTCAAGTCCCAATTCAACCACACTTACACGCTGAACAAGACCCGTGCTCTCCCTCTGTCTCTGTTCCCTCACTCAAATGCATAAACAAATCAAAAGCAACGGTGCTCCAATCCCAACCTTACTCGTGCACACACTCACGCCCAAAAGCCATACTCTGTTCTGAGGATTGTTCTCTCTTAGTGAAATTACTATTTTGCCCTCCCTTCACATAATTACCAAAATGCCCTTCACACTTCTAGACCCATGACTTGGTCGTCCGAACTCCGATTGATGCGTGCCGCCTGTCTACGGACTCAGCGTCTCGAGACCTACCCAATGGTCCTCGGCTTACGTGGAAAGTCCATGTCGTTTGAAAAGTCAAAAAATTGCCTCTTTTTAACCAAATGACCGAATTACCCATGAACTTCCGAACATCATAACTTTCTCCTCGAATGTCGGAATCGGACGTGCCACCTGTTTATGAACTCGTGACGTTCCGAACTACGTAAGAGTCATCGGTCAAAGTCCGTTTGACCACTCGATCCAAAAGTCAACCATTTGCACAGTTCCAGGGGCAAAATCGTCATTTTCTTCAAATTTTCCACGTTTTCCTTTTTCGATTGTCCGGGTCGTTACATCGTTGGCCTGGGTGGACCCCGGAGTAGTCACGGAGCACTAACTGAGTGGAGTCGCCTCTGTTGGGTACCTTATTCTCAGGAGGGCTTGGATTGTAACCCTAAGGGAGGGTCATTGATCTGCGGACATTGACCTAGGTGGACCTTGAGGAGACTTGGGCTTTGAGACCCCAGGTAACACGCGCGTAGTTTTAGAAACCGTGGTAGGATTGGTAGCATGATTTATATGTATATATTATATGATCTATGTACTGGTTTTGGGCTCAGTCCCATATGGATTTGGGCAGTGGCCCATATGGTTGATTTCATTATGGTTTTGGGCTTAGTTCCCATGTATGGTTCTTTTGGATAAATGGTTTTCGAATGCATGCATGCTTTTTAGTGAAGGGTACAAATGTATTTTCCTATTAAATGTTTTTATAAACTCTTTGTTTTGTCCACTCACAACTTTTAATGTTTTGACTGCCCTTCAGGTTGATCGCGGATGTGGGCTGTAGCAGAGACCGAGACATCACATACCTCCACCGGATCCTGGCGTACTCTGAAGCCCCGAGCGGGCTAAAGTCGAAATTTCCCTTGTCTGACACTCCGTGTTAAATAGGCGGGTTGCCTTCTACCTTCTCCTAATAAATTTAATTTAGATTATTATTTTTTTTACTTTGAGAGTTGAAACAGATGTAAAAATTAGATTTAAAATTTCACAATTTGAATTTGTTTCTTCTTCATTTCCCATATCCATCTCCAACGACGAACATAAATGGTGATTACAAACCCAAAACCAACACCTTACCGGTGACCACCACTCTTCTTTGTCACTCATTAACCATTCTTTTTACTGAAAGCATGGTGATCGAGTCCCAAACCCAAAATCAACACTCCAATCAAATTCCCATCCCAATAATAGAACCAAAGAGTGGAACTTTTTCACAAATGATTATATAAATCAACATTTCCCCAAATCCATTTCAAAACCGGCCCAGTAAAGGAAGGCTCGAGCCTTTCCACAAGTTGAAAGAATAAAATCAAACGTCCACCATCTAAAGATCAAATATCAACCAAAAGATAGAAATAAAGAAGTGAGGTATTTCACAGAAAATCCATATTTCAAACTTTCAATCCAACAACGAATTATTATATTATCTTGGAATTGGAAGTCTGAATGTCTGCCCAATTCAGGGAGGAGGTTGAGAGGCAATACATGTAACGACCCGTCCCAAATTCCTATATTAGATTAGTGACAAATCACGATTAGTGAGGCTAATCGGTGATTAGTTGAGCGAAATCGGATTAACGATGCGAAATGACCGTTTTGTCCCTAGTCATGGGCAAAACGTTGACTTTTCATTCTGGCGGTCAAACGGACTTTGACCGATGACCGTGACGTATTTCGTGATGTCACAAGTTCATAGATAGGTGATACGTTCAATTCTGACATTCGAGGAAGAAGTTATGACGTTCGGAAGTTTAAGGGCATTTTGGTAATTATGGTTAAAAGGGGCAAAATGTTGACTTTTGACCTGGGATGTCCGATGGCCAAGGTCCGAGGCCCGTTACGTAGATCGGGATGATACGAATCCATAGACAGGTGGCACGCTGAAATCGGACTTCGAACGGGGAAGTTATAGGTCACGGAAGTTCGATTTCACTATGCACGTACTTCGAGACGGTGATGATTTGGAAAAATCTAATTGGGTTAGATATTTTCAGTGGGCCCCATGGATGAGTGACAAGTGTCACTCATCCCATTGGTCCAAACCCCTAAATTGTGGATCTAAGATAATTAAATATTAATATAATTATTATTTTATAATTAATCTTTTCATCTTTAAATCCTATCCATTCATTTCAATTAAACACTCAATCCTCACCACTCATCTCATCTAATCTATCTCTCTTCTCTCATCAGATCAAACCATCTTCATCAAACTTCATTTCTTTCTTTTTCCTGAAAAAACCCGAACCCCCCAATATGCACATTTCCTCCATTTTCTTCAAAACACAAACACCACACCTCACCACCATCCATTGTCTGAGCTGAACATGACCGTGAGAGAGTGTTGAGGGGCTGAGGACTGAGAGGCTGGACGGTGGCCCACGGTGGAGGCCACGACGGAGTGAACCCGTGAGGTAAGGAAATGTTCAAAAATTCGAAGTTTGGTTTTAATGGTTTTTACTCGATTTATTTAATTGGATTATGTTTCTGGGGACTCTAGGAGTTGAATATGATTATTTTTGGGGCTTGGGATGGCCAGAAATGGCCGTGAACGGCGGGGGAAAATCCGGCCACCATTAACGATGGTGAAGGTGCGGATTTCGAGGTTGTTGTTGGGTTTTTAACGTGTAAAATGATAGGAAATAGGATTAGGAGGATATTAGGATAAAAAGGGAACAAAATGGGGTAGAAATGGACTGGTTTAGGCCTTGAACCGGCCCAGACCGGTTCGGCCGGTTCGATTGCAGAAAAAAATCGGTTCACCCTTGGAGAAGATGATGAACAGTGCACAGTGTACTTCTAGGGGCGTGTGGGGGCGATTGAACAGTATTTTGGGAAATTGTTCAACACGTGAAATATTCTATTTGATGTAACGAACATTTTGGGACTGGTTTCGTGTCGATCGGACACCGTCTCGATAATGTTCAGAGCATCGGAAGGTTTCGGATCGAGATTAAAAATAGTTAAAAATACCAAAAAATTACGGGGCTTTAGTGGGAGGTTAATTAAGTAGTTAGTAACCTTTTATTATGATTTGGACAGGTTTGGGAGTCCCGGTGACGGTGATTGGCTCGGGAGAGCCGTATGGCAAGCAAATCGAGGCGGCAGCTCGGACGGTCTGTGAGTGGACCTTGGTTTTCTAAATTGGTGCATGCATAAATTTTTATTATATGTTTTCATACATGTTTGATGATGCCATGGGTGCATTTGTATGTGGTTACGTATAGGCACGTATTTCGAGGTTTCAGCCCTATACGGTGCCTATACGGGTCTGTATTTCGTTATTGGCTTTCATGAACTGGATTTGGATTTCAAAAGGATAAACTCGGGTATGAGACCCATTTGATTTTGTCTCGGGCATACGACCTCAGATATCGGGCACGGTGCCCAACTGATGTCCTATGTTCGGGCACGAGACCTAGGTTACTTTACGGTTTTGATTTCAGGTCAGGGAACCTTAAATGAATTTCCAGGTTCATGACGGTATATGGGAACCGGCATGAACCATTGTTATGGTATCGTGGTTCATGACGGGTTATGGGAACCGGCATGAACCCTGGTTATGTTATTATGGTACATGACGGTTTATGGGAACCGAGCATGGAGGATGTTTTCTATATATATATATATATATATATAAATGGAATGGATATTATGGATCATGACAGTTCAGGGGCCGGGCATGGATATTTGTGTTATGTATATATATATATGTTCATATACCTTCCTTTACTTCTATTATCTCCTCCGGGGAGGGTCGTTGGCCTGAGTGGACTCCGGAGTAGTCACCGAGCACCGACTGAGTGGAGTCACCCCCCAGTTGGGTTCCTTACTCTTAGGAAGGCTATGGTTACTATAACCTCGGGTAGGATCAGTGGTCTGCGGACATTGACCTTGACTTTGAGAAGACTCGGATTAAGACCCGGGTAGCACGCGTGTAGCTTTAGAAACCGTGACAGGATTGGTTGTGTGAATTATATGTGTATATGATATAAATATGATGTATGAGATGTGATGTGGGGTTACACGGGTTTTGGGTTGTGGCCCATATGGTTGGTTTCTTGTGATTTGGGCTGAGACCCTTATGGATTTGGGCAGTGGCCCGTATGGTCATTTTCATTATGGTCTTGGGCTCAGTTCCCGCATATGGTTAATTTTGGTTAAATGGTTTTCGAATGCATGCATGCTTTTTAGTGAAGGGTACAAATGTCTTCGTTAAAATGTTTTTATCAAGTCTTGTTTTGTCTACTCACAGCTTTTAATGTTTTGACTGCCCTTCAGGTTGACAGTGCATGTGGACTGTAGCAGAGACCGAGATATCACATGCCTCCTCCGGATCCTGGCGTACTCTGATAGCCCGGGAGGGCAAAGGTCAGAAATATCCCTTGTCTGACACTTCGTGTCAAACGGGAGCAGGGTCATCCCGCGTTAATCCTCGGGGGATTAAGATGGGTCCTGTCAATACAACTTGGGTAGGTAGGAATTCGTTTCAGAGGTCGTGCAACGAAGGTTTGAACATGGAGTAGTCTTGTCTTAGCGAAGGAGATGGATTCTTGGGAAAGAGCGATGTGAGATTCTCTTTCTAAGTGTCTTTTTACTTCTCAATCTACATTCATGGTCGTTCTCTCTTGTTTCTGGAAGAGGGTAGAAATTTCTAGGTGTTGTGAACACCAAAAGGGATGTCTCATTCATTCAGTTAAACCCTCTTTATATAGGAGTAGAGTTATGTTACAATACATGGACAAAAACGTCCTTACATAGAAATAGACATACACTTTCGTATATTTACAACACTCCCCCTTGAACATTTCATGTAATAGTGCTGCTCGGCTACGCGCCTACGTGCTGCCTCGTTAAAACTTTGCTAGTTAACAAAAACCCTGTGGGACAAAAATAATTCTGATCGAAGGAAAAAGAGTGCAACGCACATTGATCGTGATTGCATTGGGATCTCCAGAAGTATTTGAAGTCGTCTCTTCTGGAACATTGATAGATAGTCCGACTTTGAGATAGTATGCATTAAGGTTGCTACACCAAAACCTTGCCCGGTAAATCCAGTGGGAAAAACCCGTGGTGTAACGACCCGTCCCGAATATCGGGATTTAATAATATTTAATTATGATTTACTAATCTGGGATTAGTTGTGTGATTTCGGACGAATTGTGCAAAATGACCGTTTTTCCCCTGGGCGTGGGCAAAACGTTGACTTTTAAATCGGATGGTCAAATGGACTTTGACCGATAACCGTGACGTAGTTCGGGACGTCACGAGTTCATAGACAGGTGGCACGTTCGATTCCGACGTTCGTGGTGAAAGTTATGATGTACGGAAGTTCATGGGCGTTTTCGTAATTTAAACGTAATAAGGGGGAAATGTTGACTTTTTGATCAGGTGGTCCGATGGCCGAGGACCGAGGACCGTTAGGAAGGTCTCGATGCCCTGAGTTCATAGACAGGCGGCACGCATCAATCGGAGTCCGTATGACCGAGTTACGGGTCAGGATGCGTGAGGGGCATTTTGGTAATATTCTGCACAAGGGCAGAATAGTAATTTCACACGGGGTACTGTTTCATTGAACAGCCGTGAAGGTGGAATGTTTGTGCGATCGATCCCGTGATTGTTTATCAATTTAATGGCTTAATTGGGCCAGTTTGAGGTGGAATTGCACATGTGATGGTGCTGGCAATCAATCACATGAACATGGGCACTGTTTTATCATGTTTTCGGGTCAGTGCAGGGAATTTACACAGTGGACTGAGGGGCACTTTAGGATGCTTTTAATGGTTGATTTAGATCGATTGGAGAGTGAGTCGAGAGGATGACTCTGAGATTGAGAATGAGAGGAATGGAGTGAGAATGGTGGAGGAATGCTCAAAAACCCGAAACTGGTTTCTGGGAAAATCAAATTCGAACTTCCAGTTTTAGGCCAGCCCAAGCCTAATTGATGATGGATTGAGCTTCCTGGAACTTCAACGAGTCGAACCAGATCAAATGGGGCAAGCTTTGGGGCTCCTAGGGCCGTGAACGGACGAGGTGGACGGCAGGAAAACTCAAGCTTGAGTTGTGGTGATTGAGGTAACGTTGTGTTCAATTAATCATGCTAATTGGTCCGTGTTAATCCTTATATGCTTCATATGAAGTTAATTTGACTATGGTTGAGGATTGATGGAGTTTTGGTGATTGACCCGTTTTGGGTGATCACGGGTTGATGGCTTGATTAAGGAATGGTTGATGTTGATCGATGTCACAGACCTGAAATTCATTGGTTAATGATTGTGGTAGGATCAAGAACGGATTGAATTGATGTCGAATTGGGTGTGATTAAACCGGATCCTATCGCGGGTAATCAGACCCGTTTACCAGACAAACGGGTGAAGATGGTGACTGTAGCAGTCACTGTAGCAGGCGCGTGGCTTTCACGCGCAGCCACTCACGGCGGCGCGTGACGGCGCGTGGGCACGAATCTCGAGGTGAGGTCAACATGACTTTTGTCCTATACAATGTAACGAACATTTTAGCGTTGGTTTCGTGTCGATCGGATCCCGTTTCAATATTGTTCGGGATGTCCGAAGGTTTTAAATCCAATTTAAAAATACTTAAAAATTCGGGAAAATTACGGGACTTGAATAGGATGTTAATGATGAGGTTAGTAATCCTCTAATGTGATTTGGACAGGATGGGGAGTCCCGGTGATAGTGGTGTGACCCGGGAAGGCCTATGGCACGCGTATCGAGGCGTTCGGTTAAACGGTCTGTGAGTGGACATTGGTTTCATAAATTCGATGCATGCATAACTGTTTTATGATTGTTATAATTATGATTAAATGATTTACTTTGGATATCGGTGAATTTAAAATGATTTCACGTATTTCGAGGTGAATTACGTATTTGCACGTAAACCGAGGTTTTCTGGATTTGCACCGATTTCCATAAATGTGGTTGGATATGATTTCATGAAACGGTTACGAACTTGAATAATGTAAAATCGGGCCAGGGGCCCAGTTGAACTATGAAATCGGGCCAGGGGCCCAGTTAACATGTGGATCGGGCCAGGGGCCCAGTTAACTTGTGAAATCGGGCCAGGGGCCCAGTTGATTTCTACATACGATTGCGGGTCGGGGACCCTAAAATGGAATTGAATAAATGTTTTCTGGTTTACATTTTATATATGTTCACATGCTGGAATCAATAAATGGTTTTGATGATATTTCGGTTATGGCACGTTTCACGGTATTTGGGCATGAGACCCGTTTGATGAAACGTAACGATCGGTTCGGATTTTACCTACGTATACATATATGTTTTGCATGTGGATATCAATAAAATGTATTTGGTACTGCACTGTATAGATCCTTCCATATTATATTGTCTCCTCCGGATGAGGTACCCCGGAGAGGTCACGGACGTCTAGTACGTCCAGCGTCTATGACGCTAAGCATCGGGGATGCTGTACCCGAACGGGGTTCGGGGATTGAACTCGGAAATTGAGACCCGAGTGGCACGCGTAGCCTTGTGATTGTGACCTTATTGACGTCAGGGACGTCAGACATCAGGGATGTCGGATTGGAGTGTATAGTGCAGCAACTAAAATTATGGTTATGGTTTATATTATATGCCTTATGGTTCATATTACTGGATTTATGAAATAACTCTTGGACTGACTTTTGGGAATTGAAACTATGCTTTGGTTTCCGGGCTAAGGCCCTAATGGTTATTTCTAAATAAATGTGTGATCATTGGTTTTTGGCGCATGCATATGGTTTTACTGAGGGGCATAAATGTCTTATAAATGTTTTAAACAGACTTGTTTATTTTCGTCCACTCACAGCTTTTGTTTTTAATGCCGTTCAGGTTGATTCCGGATGCGACTGCAGCAGAGACTGGGACATCATACACCTCCTCCATCGATCCTTACGCACTCTGGAAGCCCGGTTGGGCAATGGCAACAGGTTATCCCTTGTCCGACACCTCGTGTCAGACGGGAGCATGACACATTCCATGGTAATCCCGGGGGGATTGGGATGGGTCGTGTCACGTGGTCAAAGGGAAAAGATGAGCAAATGCATATTAGTCGAATCATGGCATCGTCAGGATGCATTATTAGTGGGGTGACCATACAAAAAGTGTGCCTCGTTAAAAACTAGCTAGGTAACAAAATCCAATGAGACAAAAAAGTACATGATGGTCTTGTGAGTATACTTCGGGATACTCAATATACTTCAGGGTGGTCGGTATGCTTTGAGATACTCCCCCTGTAATTAAGAACTTGGTAGATATGTCAATCTACATAAGTCAATACCATGAACATGCTTCTGGAATGTTGTATTGAGTGATAACTAGTTATCTATTATAATGAAACCGGTTCTCATCTGCTGTATGAAGGTAATATTGTCTTAGTAGATAATCTTAGGTTCATTATTGATGGAATACAATCCACAAGTGCTTCGAATATGCCCCGTATTGGCTCTTAGTCATATACATTCACGAGCTACTTCGTAAAGAGTTAGAATCTTTGCATGGCTTGAAGACGTAACAATAAGGGTCTGTTTCTTAGACCTTCAAGATATTGTTCTGTTCCCAATGGTAAAAACATAACCAGTTTGAGAACATACCTTAGGTGGGTCTGATAGTTGCCTAATCAGTATACCCAATAAGGCAATGCATCATTCTGAGGACCAAGGAGGTTTATTCATTCCTCGATGCATACGGATAGAATAAGACCATATCTCACATACCATTAAGGTATTAGAAAATGTCTTTTATTCCATTCCAATGGCAGCGTGTTGGCGTAGAGCTGAATGTAATTAGCAAGTTCACAGCGGATGAAATTTCTGATCTAGTGCATTTGAATCAAGTGCAATAATGTGCATATTCCACTTAGATATGAAACTTCTGGTATCACTATCTCTTCGTTATCATCTGCCAGACGAAACGGGTTCTTTATAGGATCTAGATTACGGATGATCATAGACGTGCTTGAAGTTTTTGCTTTATCCTCATTAAAGCATTTCAACATCTTATGGGTCTAATATCAACATCTTCTAGATGTTATTTAATCAATAGACTAAAACCTCATATGCACAGTACTCAAGTTTCAGGTCAAGATAGAACTTCGTTCTCCTAAGATCCTTCATTTCAAAATCCAACTTCAGGTGCTTAGTAGTTTCATTGGTTTCTTCTGGAATACCAATCAATAGCAAACCTGGAACTTGTTTTAAAAAAAAAAACACGCATGGATATTCTTCGTTATCCCACTCTGATCAAATATTCACTTGGACAGTTATACCACATCTGTCCGGATTATCAGAATTCGTAAAGTGAACGCCTCAAAGAAGTAGAGAGAGTGTTTCGTGGTTTAGAACTATTTGCATCAAGTATTTAAAGTTCTTCGGGAGCTTTCAAACATATCTTTATTTAGATCCCCATAGAGATAAAGGGTAACCACGTCCATAAGCTGCATATTCAATTTTTTTTGGAAACTACCAAACTGATAAGGTCGAAGAACGTTATAACGTTTATTACAGGAGAATACGTCTCCTCGGAATCAATCTCAGGGCGTTGAGAAAACTGTGCGCCATTGAATGAGTTGTACATCTCACAATCTCATCTTTCTCATTTTGCTTCCTTGTGACTACCCATTTAAATCCTGCAGGTTTAATATGGGGAGGTATGGGAACTACAGGTCCAAATACCTTCCTCTTTGTTAAGGAATCTAATTTTACTTGGATTGGTTCTTTCCATTTTGGCCAATCTTCTCTACACTGGCATTCATTCATCAACCGAGTAAAGTTCGATTTCATTTCTAGTTATTATTTCGGTAGCTACCGCGAATACATATAAATCATCAATGATAATATCATTCTGATTCCCAATCTCACGTAAGCATGCATGATTTACTTAGATATCTTTATTCTCGGGAGTGGGTTCTGACGTTGGAGCATCCCCCAACGCCGCCACAGACCCATAATCTGGATTATCTCATGAGATGGATCAATTGATATTTAGAAGGGATTCGATTGTGCCAAATTTATCCTCTTCCGGGGATGAGAATCCTTCGAACCTATTAGTCTACCTCGCTTCTAGGCAGAGACATATGACTAGTTATGACACGACCCATCCCAATCCCCCCCCCCCCCCCCGGGGGATTACCGTGGAATGTACCATGCTCCCGTCTGACACGAAGTGTTAGACAAGGGATAACCTAATGCCACTGCCCACTCGGGCTTGCAGAGTGCGCAAGGATCGATGAAGGAGGCATGCGATGTCTCAGCCTCTGCTGCAGTCGCATCCGTGATCAACCTGAAGGGCATTAAAAAACAACAAAGGCTGTGAGTGGACGAAACAATCTTTTATAAATACGTTTATCAAAATACATTCTTACCCTATAGTTTTCACAAACATGCATGCATATCATAAAACATGAGTAATAGTGTGAAATCAATCAAGTATGAATAGTAGACCGATAAAAAATCAAAACATGTTTCTAAATTCCGTGTCCACATTTTCCTTGAACTCATGTTCATCAAAATCAATTCAAATTTCCATAAAACCACGGGACTTATTTCTATATCCAATCTCATATAGTCACATTTATCCCTGCAACGCGTGCAAATCAAATAGGCTTAAGGACCGCTCAAAATCCGAGCATCTGTCGCTGTGAATACCTCACCCGTCGACAATCCAGATCATCGTCAACACATCACTGACCGATCTCCATATAATCCAGCATCTCTGGTCTGAGTCGAGCCTCCCTCGGCTGAAAGACAATAGACCGTACTACGTGACCTCTCCGAGGTAAACACTTCTATCCCGAAGGCGAGCGTTATCTCCAAGGTGCACTCCGGGGAAAAACATATTTCCATCCGAAAGCCCTAAATATCCGCAACATATCACCATTATGAAAACCAGTGAAAAAAAGTTGCATTGAAAACCAAATCATTTATTAACACAAGGTCTCAGCCCCAAAATATAGTTTCCTCAAATCCGGAAAACCAAAGTCCCGATTTATTTTATAAATTCGAAAATCATCAATATCATCATGTAATCACATGGAAATACAAATCCAATCAAAATCACAATTCCATTGGGTTTCAAGCCCAAAATATCATTTTCACGCAACTCCATGCAACTGTAAACCGAGTTGCCATTTTCACGTAAAACCATAAAATATGTCCGGAAAACATCAAATTAATTCCTGACTCATAATCCGAATTAAAACATCATTTTCAATCCCGGGCCTACGCCCACTTTGGCCAGCGCGTGGGGGCGCGTGTGGGGGTGTTTGGGAAAATGGTCAACTGAGTTTTAGTTCTAAATGTCATAACGAGTCTAATGGAATTGGTTTCGGGTTAATCGGACGTCGTTTGAGCTTAGTTCCGCGAGGTTGAAGGTTTAGGGTTCCGGTTCGTTACGTGTAGGACCCGGGGAGTTCTGGGGAAAAATTAGGTGGACCTTCGTAGACGTGTTAGTGACGTACTTTGGTGCTTGTTGACAGGATCGGGATTTCCCGAGGAAGCTAAGGAGCGTACGGGATGTACGAGACGCGAGTGACGTGCCCGGTATATGTGAGTGGACCCTTTCTCTAAACTCGAGCATGCATAACTGTTTTATTTATGTTTGACGTTATTAAGTATGTTTTTTATGTTTCTCATACGGTTATATGTTGGTTTTACCTCATGGCATGTTTTTCGAGAAAGTTCAGTTTTCAGTACGTTTTACGATAAAAGGTGGATTTCTGACTATGATAGTATAGTTTCGGGATTTCAAATGATAAATGATTTCTAATGATTATAAAGGAATTTTGGAACATGATTTCGATGATCAAGGTTTTCGGATTTCAGAAAGCAGAATTTGGTTTAAAGTTGAAAAGTGGATTTCCGGATTTGGGTTCGGAATGACGGTTCTGGACGCCGGAAGAGCATCAGACCGGTGATTTCGGATTCAGGTTTGGATGTGGATTTAGAAATGGTTTTCAAATGGTTTTGATTGGATTTGCTGGATCTGGTTATTGGGTTTAAAGACCCGGATATTGTGATTGACGGGGGGCGGGCCCGGATTGGGTTTAAAGACCCGGATTGAGTTTAAAGACTCGGGAGTTTAAAGACTCGGATATATTGATATTTCCCCCGTAGGCCTATTGAGTTTAAAGACTCGGATATTATTGAGGCCTGTATTGAGTTTAAAGACTCAGGAGTTTAAAGACTCGGATAGATCCAGCAGGTTTGATCGGATAATGATGGCTTGATATTTATGTTTTATGATACGGTTTTATGATGTTTATGATATGATTTCGATAACTGTTTTTATAATGTTTCTGCAATTGTTTTATGACGATCTTTATGTGAATTATAATTGTTTCAATAACTGTGTTATGCATGTGATTTCAAAACGGAGGGCTAAAACTCTGGTTTTATTATGAAACGGTTTTCGGAAAGTATTTTATTGTTTATGGTCCACTCACATCTTTTGTTTTAATTTGCCCTACAGGTCGTGGAGCTAGCGCGGGGTTTTGGCGTCGAGGCAGCGTCGGAGGCATAGAATTTTCGAGAGTGACCCTGGAGTGCTTAAACTTTTCCGTTGTGCTTCGTATTTAGTACTATGCTCTGTAAACCTTAACTTTGGGATGTTTAAAGTTTCTCCTGCGTCTGACTGTGTAGTTTGGTGGTTTTTCGTGAGTTTACTTCGGTTTAGTTTCGGGGTGTCAGACGGGAGCAGGATTTACCTCGGTTTTTGGGGTGAAACCGGGGTGGGTCCTGACAATTGGTATCAGAGCATAGGTTTGTCGTGTTTGCTAGGTTTGTGTTTGTTGTGAGGTTGTGTTTAGGTTGTCTGATTGCTTCTATGCCTCTTTCAGCGTGTGATAGACGATGCTTCCGAGACGTAGACCCTCTCCACGACCTCAAGACGAAACGGCGAGAGGGACAGAGAGTGCTACGATTGAGCGAGCCCAGCGGCTCAGGGCTACGACTTTTAGTGGTGGGGCAGTTCCTGAGGAAGCCCAAAGGTGGATCACGAGACTTGAGCGGATCTTTGCAGTAATGCATTGCCCACCGGAGGATCGAGTGTTACTGGCTACCTTTTTACTAGATGGTGCAGCATACGAGTGGTGGTATACCCTCGAGTTGTCTGGTTGGGACGCCCACACTGTGACCTGGGAGACGTTTCGGGAGAGGTTCTTAGATCAGTATTACCCTCGTTCTTTCCGAGATGCCAAGGAGGCTGAGTTTCTGCAACTTCAACAGGGGAATCTGAGTGTGGCTGAATACGAACAGAAGTTCCAGATGTTGTCTCGGTTTGCTCCTGCGTTTGTGGCTACTGAAGCCGAGAAGTGTCGTAGGTTTGAGTTGGGCCTGCGAGGTGAGATTCGAGCCATATTGACGGCTGGATCGTTTACTACCCTCCGAGAGTTATCGGACGCTGCGGTGCGAGTTGAGGCTAGCTTGCCGGTACGACGCTAGGAGCCACCTTTTTCTGGAACTTCGAGTCTGAGGACACCGAAGAGAGGTAACTTCAGTGGAGCATCGTCGGCGGGCGATGATCGTTTTGGTAAACCTGGTAGTTCCCAGAGTTCAGGATTTCGTGGTTACCGAGCACAGTCGACTCCACAAGCTAGTGCGATGTCTGTTGCGTCGACAGGGAGACTGAGTCCTTCTGGTCGGGATGTTTGTTTCTACTGTGGGGAGCGAGGTCACTTCCGACGTGAGTGTCCACTGTTACCGCAGGAAGGTGGTGTAGGTCGAGGATCAGCGAAGCCTGGACGGAGTACAGCGTCAGCGTCAGGGACAGCGGGCACTAGAGGAGGTGGAGGTGCCACTAGTAGTTCGAGAGGACGTGGTAGATCTTCAGGATCTCAGGCCCGAGTGTTTGCGATGACTCAGTAGGAGTCTCAGTCGGCATCAGGTGCGGGGACGGGTACTTTTACTATCCTTGGTTGTGTTGTACCTCCTTTGTTGTTGGATCTTGGAGTGTAGTTAGGCCTTACCCTAGGTGACCTGGAGCGATGAAGGTATAGCTTACGGTGAGTTCCGTTGAAGGGGGATGGAAGAAACGGGGAAGGAGTAACTATAACTGATCGATATGAGGTTATTGAAGGAAGAGAACCCACAATCTAGGATTTGCCTTTAGGACTTTGTAGATTTATTCCGACAAGTGGTCGAAGTAGTAGCTGAGGGAGTGAGCTAGTAGGTAGGCTTTTCTTTTGGACTAGATTGCTTCTGGGTTAGGATTTAAGTTGGTTTCGGGAAGTGTCGGTGGTATTACGTGAGGATGTACTCTATGAATACTCTTGGGTACTTTATACGAGGTATTTTAAAATACCTTTGTTTTCTGTTCATAGAGTTTCCCTTGCGTACACCATGAAGTTCTAGTGTACTAAGAGAGGGTTTGAAGTGGTGAACTGGTAGTTGGGGATGGAGTGAAATACCCAAGGTGGAGATGATAGATCGGAAACTTAGAGGTAGTGATTGTTGAGTTAGTGTTGATTACCGGGTAGGAGACCCTAAGTGTCAGGAACTAGATGTAGAATTTCGGGGACGAAATTCTTTTTAGGAGGGTAGGTTGTAACGACCCGTCCCGGAAATTAGGGTTAAGACTGTGATTAAGATGGGATTAGTGAGTCAATTGGTGTTTAGTTGGTTCTGATAGGGTCGTTAGTGTAGAATGACGATTTTGCCCCTAGTCTGGGCCAATAGTTGACTTTTAGTTTGAGCGGTCAATTAGATATTGACCGATGACTGTGACGTAGTTCCGGACGTCACGAATCGGTAGACAGGTGGTACGTCTGATTTCGACATCCGAGGAGGAAGTTATGATGTTCGGAAGGTTGGGGGCATTACCGTAATTTGGTTAAAATATGGGGAAAAGTTGACTTTTTGTGCAATCGGGTTATGACACGTTGACCTAGGACCATTAGGTAGATCTCGTCGTCCTGAATTCAACGACAGGCGGCACGTGTTTATCGGACCTAAGTTGAGTGAGTTATGGGTCTGGAACAGTAAGGGCAAAATTGTAATTTTGGAGTCAAAGAGGGGCATTTTGGTCTTTTGGCTGCTTGGGCTTGGTGCAGCCGGATTTGGACAAGTGTCCAGGGAAGAGAGGAGATTTTTGTGTGAGGCTTGAGGGGATGGTGACACGTGGGGCTTGGCTAGAGGGTTCTAGTGAGTGCACGGGTGTTTCAAAATCGTGCAAGTGTGTGTGCTCGTGTGTGTGTTCGAACCAGAGAGAAACAAAGATTGAGATATTGGGAGAATTGATCGGTGACCGTGTGTGTTTGTGCGAATTGGTGAGTGTGTAAGTGACTAAGGGAAGCTGAGAGTGTGAGGATTGAGTGGCGAGGACTACTCGTGTACAAGAAACTGGTGTGAGAAGGGGGAGAGTTCACGGGAAAAACAGAGAAGAGGTGAGAGATCGTGGTGGTGGTGTGGCTGTGTACTGTGCAATTGGGCTCGACAGGGGGCGAGGAAAGCTCTGTGGACTCCAGGGAGTGCGGCGGTGAGCACGGCGGCGATCGACGGCAGGTAATTTCTTCTCCCCGTAAGTTTGCTCTGTTTTGGCCGTGAAGTTCAAACCGGAAGTCGTGAAGTCTGGGGTTGAGTTGACGGTTTTGGTGAGTTGGGTGAGACTCAAGGAGGTCCTAGGAAGCGTCTAGTGTTGCCACCGTGACGGGGGAGGACGTAGGTGGTCGGATCGTGAAACAAGGGACAATTTGGGTTTTGGCTTCGAGCTTGAGTCGACGGGTTAGGGACGGTGTCGAGATGTTTGAGTGAGGGGGATAGGTTCCTTAGGATTGGACGATGAAGATGGTGAAGAGAGGGAGGAAAACGGAGACGGATGGGCGGAGAACCGGGAACGCCGGTTCAGACCGGTTCACCTGAGGAAGACGATGATGAACAGCACTTTGTGTACATGCGCGTGAGGCCCACGCGAAGCCACTTTGGGCGGCGCGTGGGGGCGCGTTTGGG
This sequence comes from Prinsepia uniflora, assembly GCA_032719365.1. NCBI lineage: Eukaryota > Viridiplantae > Streptophyta > Magnoliopsida > Rosales > Rosaceae > Prinsepia > Prinsepia uniflora. The sequence goes on along the minus strand of CM064863.1, from coordinate 56,165,299 downwards.
GGTGTTTGGGAAAACGGTCAACTGATTTTTATTTCTAAATGTCATAACGAGTCTAATGGAATTGGTTTCGGGTTAATCGGACGTCGTTTGAGCTTAGTTCCGCGAGGTTGAAGGTTTAGGGTTCCGGTTCGTTACGTGTAGGACCCGGGGAGTTTTGGGGAAAAATTAGGTGGACCTTCGTAGACGTGTTAGTGACGTACTTTGGTGCTTGTTGACAGGATCGGGATTTCCCGAGGAAGCTGAGGAACGTACGGGATGTACGAGACGCGAGTGACGTGCCCGGTATCTGTGAGTGGACCCTTTCTCTAAACTCGAGCATGCATAACTGTTTTATTTATGTTTTACGTTATTAAGTATGTTTTTTATGTTTCTCATACGGTTATATGTTGGTTTTACCTCATGGCATGTTTTTCGAGAAAGTTCGGTTTTCAGTACGTTTTACGATAAAAGGTGGATTTCTGACTATGATAGTATAGTTTCGGGATTTTAAATGATAAATCATTTCTAATGATTATAAAGGGATTTTGGAACATGATTTCGATGATCAAGGTTTTAAAGTTGAAAAGTGGATTTCCGGATTTGGGTTTGGAATGACGGTTCTGGACGCCAGAAGGGCATCAGACCGGTGATTTCGGATTCAGGTTTGGATGTGGATTTAGAAATTGTTTTCAAATGGTTTTGATTGGATTTGCTGGATCTGGTTATTGGGTTTAAAGACCCAGATATTGTGATTGACGGGGGACGGGCCTAGATTGGGTTTAAAGACCCGGATTGAGTTTAAAGACTCGGGAGTTTAAAGACTCAGATATATTGATATTTCCCCCGTAGGCCTATTAAGTTTAAAGACTCAGGAGTTTAAAGACTCGGATATTATTGAGGCCTGGATTGAGTTTAAAGACTCGAGAGTTTAAAGACTCGGATAGATCCAGCATGTTTGATCGGATAATGATGGCTTGATATTTATGTTTTATGATACGGTTTTATGATGTTTATGATATGATTTCTATAAATGTTTTTATAATGTTTCTGCAATTGTTTTATGACGATCTTTATGTGAATTATAACTGTTTCAATAACTGGGTTATGCATGTGATTTCAAAACGGAGGGCTAAAACCCTGGTTTTATTATGAAACGGTTTTCGGAAAGTATTTTATTGTTTATGGTCCACTCACATCTTCTGTTTTAATTTGCCCTACAGGTCGTGGAGCTAGCGCGGGGTTTTGGCGTCGAGGCAGCGTCGGAGGCATAGAATTTTCGAGAGTGACCCCAAAGTGCTTAAACTTTTCCGTTGTGCGTGTACCTTATTTATCGGATTGCTTTCCTTCGTATTTAGTACTATGCTCTGTAAATCTTAACTTAGGGATGTTTAAAGTTTCTCCTGCGTCTGACTGTATAGTTTGGTTGTTTTTCGTGAGTTTACTTCGGTTTAGTGTCGGGGTGTCAGACGGGAGCAGGATTTACCTCGGTTTTCGGGGTGAAACCGGGGTGGGTCCTGACAATGAGATCGTCTGTCAAAGCCTCTAAATAGCGTATAATGGAGAGGGATTCATAACCGACATGTATGCCTCTCCTTTGTTGAGGTCCCATATGTGTACGTTATGGCGGAACAATTGGCACGTAACTGCACACCCATAAATGCATAAGTACGAATCAGGTTGTTCGTACCCAATCACCAGTTGTAACACATAACATCGTTGGGTGGTTTTGACCTCAACCGGATCAATATTACTGCATGCAAAATTGCATAGCCCCTACACAGAAACGAGAAGCTTGGTGTGCATTACCAAGGTTAATTAATGTTTCTGCGAAACCATTATGGGTGTGAACATGGGGAACCAAATTTTCATCAGCAATCCCAAGGGGTATGCAATACTCATCGAATTATGTCGATGTAAACTCTCCGGTATTATCGAGTTTTATAGACTGTATAAGAGAATCCGGGTGGTGTGGCCCTCAATGTAATGATTTGGGCTAAGAGTTTAGCAAACGCAGTATGCGTGTGGACAAAAGTGTAGCATGTGACCACTTTGTCGGTATTTCAACCTGGACCATGAAAGTTTTTCAAAACGGTCCGCATGGTGGTTATAAAGTCGACAAAATTTCTCTTGTATTCTGTACAAGAAAGGGTGGAGTCTTAACTCATCTATGCATATAATGGTCTAATATTCGTTTTCTGCTAACGAGAAAACTTGGAATAATGTTGCATTAAACACAAAGGTGTTTACGAGTAAGAGGATGCCCGTGCAATATATTGAGGATACATCGCATCATTACCCTGACCTGGATGTCCCAACCGGTCATGTCATAATGAGCAATTTCTCGTACTAGTTAGCTTCTAGCTAACTCTTGGCTAGCTTCTGGCTAGGTTCTCCAATGTATGCTTCTGGCTATACTAATTGAAGGTTATGCAAAGGTATTTCCACTTTCTTGTCATTAGTGGTTTCAATATGATAACTGTTGGCTCGAATAACCTTAATCTCAACAATGTTCTTCTGGAACTTTAGAGAGTAAAAGATCTCATTGATGGTAATTCAGTACCATTCAACAACGTTATTTTGTCATATCTCTCAAAGTATAATGTGTGTAATAATATTGTCAGCCGGATAATAAACTTCCCCACAAAACGTACATACTTATAGATTTAATTCAATGGATCACATGCGTGAGAATAAGTGCTTGTATTGAATGAAATAATATTCGAGCGAAAAACCACATGTTTCAAATGAAATTCATACATGGATTTGAAATCCTTATAATGGATGATGGGGCATTCATGTCTTGCTTCAGGCAAGAAATTGTCCCTATAATGGTTAAACCGTTCTTTTAGAGTCTATATAAGGGACAAATCATTGCATTTAATGTTTTGAGAAAACTCATCTTTAAGCAGCAAATAAGAACTTCAGGTTCTAACAAATGGTATGATAAATCAGATTTAAAATGTAAAATCTACTTGTTTTATCATGTCCAGTGAATTTATGAAGGAATCTGTAGGTCCCATTTTTCATAGTTTTGACGAAACTATGGGTTCGGTGATTAGTATGAACTATGAGTTCATTTATAAATCTCTAATTTATTGATGAACATCTGATTTATTTAAACACATACATTTTCTAAATAAAATAAATATATAAATTTAAAAAAATTAAAAAATGTAATTAAATAGCACGTAATAATAGTTTGAATGAATGTTTCTGGTATAAGATGATTTCATACGTTAAATAAATGCTTCGGACATAAATTTTAAATAAATTGGCATAATACGGGCCTGTTGAGCTCTCATTATTTGTGTTGCTCTGATGCTGGTTTTATTTCTAGTAGCACTTGGGCTTCAGGATCTTTAATAATTGGATATCCAATTGGGTTAGGGTCTGATGGACCTGAGCTTGCGCAAAACCAACCCGACTTCAGGCCTGTTAGGCTGGTGGTAGCCTTCTGGGCTATTGGGCTTGTACTCTTAACATCAATGGGCTTCTGGCCCACTAGAAACCCTTTAGTTTTATGTCCAATTTGCTCTTTTGCACAAACAATTGACAAGAAACGTGCCCATCTAGACAACAAACATCATCATTATAGTTCCACATTAAGATAACCATGATTATACCATAACATAATATCAATAGCATCGTGGTATCTCATCATCTCATATTATCAACATGTATTATATATTATATGAGCATCTAGTCATCATGTATATCATCATGTACATACCATGTGACACCATTATAATTTCATGATCATAATTATATCATATGTACCATTATCACATATTACCATCATATCATCGTATGTATCATCAACATATGTCATATCATGCCATCTTATCTTAAATCATCTATTTCATCATCGTATATTCATGGCATCATCAAACATCTAAAATTATAAGATCATCATATGTCATAATATCATATTTTATTATTCACATCATCATCAACGTCATAGCATGTATATCATCATATATAATCATATGTTATCATGGCATCATCATGTATTCATAGTATCACGTATATACCGTATATATCATCAAACGTACCACACATATTACCATAATATATATATATATATCATATCATTGATGGCATCATCATGTATTCTATAGCATGTATATCTTCATATATCATTTCATCATATATCATATTTTCATCATCATATGTTATATCATATAGCATCTAATCTCCATGCTGTCATATCATCTATATCATTATCATAATCATCACCATCGACATACCATTATCAAATTCATCATCATAATCATCAAATCATAGTATGTCATACATGACCATATCAACATCATCATAACATATCATGGCATCATATCATATGTTATACGATCATAGAATCATGTACCTGATCGGTCTCTTTCCACCAGTGAAGAAACCAGATGGTTGGCTTCGGTGATGATATACCGAAAGGCTCAATCGAGGCCTCCGGCTTTGATTTTGATCTCTATCTACCGAAGGAAATTTTTTGACACTTGCTTAACAAAAAATAGAAAAATTTCGACACCTGCTCGACAAGCTGTTGAATCAAAGATTGAACTCGTCGCGAAAAGTCCTCACGATTCCTGCAAACAGCAAACAATTAGCTATCGTCGCTTCGATCGATTTACCCGGGGGGTTGTTCGACCAAGAACACTCCGATACTTAAGTAAGCTTTGAGAGAGGAAAAGGATATACTTCGAAACGAAGAATTGGAAATGAAATGTGCCTTGCTATTTATAGGAAAATCTTGGGAGCCTTGGAGCGTTCTGATTGGTCGGTTGAATATTTAATTAGTAAATAATATATTATTATTAAATATATTATTTAGTAATTGTAATGATGGCTCATCATGATAGTAATGATATTTATTGTATTTTAATATTAATATTAATTATCCATTATTAAGAATAACGATAATTAACTCTCGGGGAGAATACCAATATTACGGAGACTTTAACCCGATCAATTAACGTATTTAACTGGTAAATAGATTATTTAATGTGCGGGTGTTTTTCAAATGATCAGCGTTATTTTCCAAGGGCAATTTGGTCATTTTTGGGAATTACGGGACACGTGGAAGCTCCATAATTTTCGGATGATTTTGGGTTCCACAAATGCCCCCACATCGATTCGGTATTCATGGAATCCGGAGGGATGTACTTTGTTTGGAATCTCATATTACCGGGTTACCGGTTATTGTTGGGTTCAAGAAATGAGTCAGCGTTTACTTGACGATTTTGCACCTGATTATAAGGGTTAAAAGTCCATTTTTAGTTTTAGAATGACTAATCTGGGATTAGTGGTGTGAATCGGACATAATGTGCAAAATGACCATTTTGCCCCTAAGCGTGGGCAAAATATTGATTTTTATTTCGGACGGTCAAATGGACTTTGACCAATGACCGTGGCGTGGTTCAGGACGTCACGATTCCATAGACAGGTGGCACGTCCAATTTGGACGATCATGGAAAAAGTTATGACTATCGGAAGTTCAGGGGCATTACCGTAATTTGGACGATTGGGCGAAAATGTTGACTTTTCGTCTGACAACTAATTTTCGCACGACTCAAGGACCGTTAGGTAGGTCTCGATGCCCTGAGTCCGTAGGCAGGCGGCCCGCCGAAATCGGACTTCGTACGAGGAAGTTATGGTCAGAAACGTGAAATCGGGAGGTTTGTGTCTTGATATTCGTGTCGATTATTTTATTCTGATATTGTGATTGGAGGACAACTGGATGAGTGACAAGTGTCACTCACCCATTGGTTAGATTGGATCAAGCTCCACTAAGTGATTAATTAGGATTAAAACCAACTTTTAATTTCAGCCATCCATCTAAAGTACCCCAGACTTAATCTGAACCCTTGATCTTATTCCTCCAGATTGAATCTGGACCGTCCATTTCCTTTCCCTCCATTCTATATATTTTCCTACCCGAAGATAACGAATTAGAGGTCCTTGAAATGATTCATCATTATGTTGAGATTCTCGACCGATACTTTGGCAGTGTGGGTGATAGCATTGTATCCTTTATCAAAGATGTCAATATATTCTCCATTTATTTTGTTAAACATTGTTGTTTTACGGTGTACTAATATACTCATACTTGCAGGTCTGTGAATTGGATTTGATCTTTAACTTTCACAAGGTATGTATGATGTGCTTGTTTAAGACTCAAAACTCTTTTTCTTTTGAAATTTACTAGTTTTGTTTTAGGTCCCCATGTTGCTATTTTGGTAGTAACCGATGCAATAAAAATAATTAGAAATCTGCCCCATTCATCACGTGCCAATTTTCTGATGTTATATTACATTTATATGGACGTAAATAATTAGCTTGATTGTTTTCTACTGTTAATAACATGAAGGCCTACTATATACTGGATGAAATTCTGATTGCTGGTGAACTTCAAGAGTCTAGCAAGAAAACAGTTGCGCGATTGATAGCTGCACAGGTATAAGTTATTCTTAGATGAGAGCCATTTGTTAGCAATATTTCCACTCGTAATTGCATATATTTACCTGGTTCCAGGATTCTTTGGTGGAGACTGCAAAAGAGCAGGCTAGTTCAATCAGCAATATAATTGCACAAGCCACTAAATAGTGAGGGATAAGCAGCATATGATCGATCATATTTAGTATTACTATATATTGAAATTTGAATGTATTAGTACATTGTTATCTAAATCTGGATTTGCTAAAATGACGATGTGCAATTCTTTTGGTTTTATGTATGCGATTAAGGTTTGCACTGTTCACCGAAGGTTTAGGTTATGTTTTAAATCAATATTTAATTCTCGAAAAATTGCGGGAAATTGATATGATATTTATAGAGTCATCATTGACCCTTCATGTTGTTTTTTTTTTTGGACAAGATTTGAGATTCCCGAAAAACGTGGGAAATTACGGAAGTGCGTCCAGCTTGGAAAAATGAGCGGTTTGGACAGTGCGTGCGAGCATTGGTAGGTTGGCTCACATTCGACGTGACCCTTGCTAGTACCGCAAATATTCTTGCTACGCGTCAAGAGTCTGTCGAAGGTGTTTAGGGACTTTGTTGGAGTGGGTGTTCAACTAGCGCTACGTGGTGAACGGAGTTTGGCTGAACAGTCGACGGGGATTTGGCGGCGACTGAGTGCACTAGCGGACGTAACCAGTGAGCATTGGTAGGCTGGATCACATTCACTCTGACTCTTGCTAGTACCGCAAATATGCTCGCTATGCGTCAAGGTGCCGAGAGACCCAGCAAACTTGCTTTGTGGGAGCGTAGCGGTTCTTGTTGCCTTAGTCCATTCCGAGGGAAAGATATGGAGTTTTGAGAAACCCGAAGACTTCAAGGAGTGGAAGGCTTGCAATCAAATTGTTTTTCCAGATGATGTTTTTGTGGAGCTTGGCGACAGATATTCTTCCATGAAGGCTCTTTAAGCATGAGAGGAAAAAACCCTGTCGGCGGTCGGCTTTCTCGGGTCGTACCTAAAGTGGAGCTATTTTTTAGGACGGGGTTCAATGACAGCACGTACAGAGTTAACTGTATCGAAGTTGGCGGTGCATGGGACAAAGACACCTCCCCGGACCTGAGGATTGCCTCATACTTCCGCTCGTCACGTTGAAAACGGAGTTCGGATGTGAACGTTACGGGTCACGGAAGGCTAGGGGAAAAATGGTAATTTGTCGAACCAGGGGCAAAATGGTCTTTTAACCTTGATCAGACAATGACACCTGTCCTTTGTCTTCTTCTTGCCCCAGATAACATGGAATCTGGTTTTGGGGGTAATGATACTCACCTTTAATTAAGGGTAATTGTAATCATTTTGTCCAAATTGATCCGTGATATCCCACTATCTCACCGTCATTGTGCAATTTTAAAAGCTTAAGGAACTGAATTGAGAGAGTGGAACTCGAGGGACTGAGAGAACTGGCTGTATCTAGAGTTCGAAAATTCAGAAAATCAAGGGAAATTCGAATTCGAATTTGTGAGTTAGGAGAAGGGAAATTGAGGATTGAATTAAGCTCCTGAGGTCAAAACGAAACTCCCTGCAACAAAAACGAAGAGGAAACGTGTCGAATTGGGGAAGAACAGAAGACGGGGATTTGGCGGCGACTGAGTGCGCTTACAGACGTGACTAGTGAGCGTCGGTAGGCAGGATCGCATTCACTGTGACTCTTTTGCTAGTACCACAAACATGCTAGCCATACGTCAAGGTGCCGTGAGACCCAACAAACTTGCTTTGTGGGAGCGTGGCGGTTTTCGTGGCCTAAGTCCATTCCGAGGGAAAGATATGGATTCTGAGAAGCCTGAAGACTTTATGGAATGGAAGGCTCGCAATCAAATTTCCTTTCCAAGCGACGTTCTCGTGGAGCTTGGCGACAGATGTTCTTCCAGAGTTTCGGGACATGAGCCGGCTACTCTCTCCATGAATGGCGGGAAGCTTTCAGACATCCCGATCAAGGATTGGTTGTGCGTTCCACTGTGCTCGAAGGAGACCGTTGTTCAGAAGAAGGACAATAAACAAGGACCTATTGGTTCTTGGGAGAAAAAATCATGTCGAGTAACTTCTTTCCTAACCTATAAGCATACCGAGCAACTTCTTTCCTAACCTATCTGCTCTGGTCCCGCGAATGTGCCATCTTGACGCGAAGGGCCTGCAGAAATGGAAAGTTATGTTGTTGAAGTGAGATTGCGATAACTTAAGAAAACTTGAGGTCCTGATTTCACATCGGAAGCCAAAATGGGTGAGTTGGAGATGAGCCGTGCAGAGAGGATGCTGATAGAAAATGAGCGAGATACCGCTCGAGATGAGCTCTCTCTGCTGCGCAGAAATTTGCAGGACTCAGAAGGCTTTGATGCTTCGATGACGAAGGCTTGAATGCTTCGCAGGGCGAAGGCTTGGATGCTTCGATGACGAAGGCTTGGATGCTTTGATGACAAAGGCTTAGGTGCTTCGCGTGGCGAAGGCTTAGATGCTTCGATGACGAAGGCTTAGGTGTTTCGCGTGGCGAAGGCTTAGATGCTTCGCAAGGCGAAAAACTCGGATGCTTCGATGACGAAGGCTTTTTACACTAGAGAGAATAAGCTTTGAAAATTGTACATGGTGAACAAATCAATTTGTTGATCTCATTTCATTGATACTTGAATTTAGAAGACAACTTGAAAAGCAAAATTGAAAAGCTCCATAGAATTTTATGTCTCTCTAATGTTGACTTGCGTCTAGTTGATGCGGATCACCTTTGAAGCTGGTTCGTTTGGCTCTTTGTTCTCCATGTGATTTACAGTCTTCATTTTGATGTAGTCTGTACAATGCCCCTCCCTCAGGAGATTTCGGAGATATCTTTCGAAAGATATACATGTGCCCATAACATTCATGATAGGCGCACCATTTGGTTTTATCAGCATTCTCTTGATTGCCTTTGACCGGCTCTGGCTTCTTAAACCATGGCTTGTTCTTAATTTCATTGTGGATCTGATGGGCTGGTAAAGATAGCTGCAAGTTAGGCTTCCCCATAACTGGCGTTTGGGAGTGTTGTCCTGCCTTTCGCTTGTTGAGCTTTCCAGTCGCAGACTTTCCATGAGGTTCATCCTCATTGGAGGCCCTTTCGCTAGTCCCGGCATGGTCATGAGTATGAGCGGCGCTCCTCTCGTCCTCCCAATTTGCATGTCTGTCGCTCTGCCAGCGAAAGCATTTTGGAAAGACTTTGCGCATTGCTCATGACGATGTCCCCGTAAAGCTGGCTGTCTCGAGGGAGTCCCTGCTTAAATGCCATTGCCGCAACAAGGTCATTACAGCCGATAATGCGAGACTTTTCTTCACAAAATTTCCGCATGTATTGTCGCAGATTGTCTTTTGCTCTCTTTCGGACAGAGAAAAGATGGTCATCTTTCACCTCGATTGTCCGAAGTTGTGCGTATTCCTTCACAAATGCCAGGGCCAACTCTTCGAAGGACTCAATCGACCTCGGGGGGAGATGATTGAACCAAGTCATGGCTTGGCCTTGAAGAAAAGCTTGAAAAACCTTGCACATGAGCGCATTGTTAGACCTGTGGGGGATCATGACTCCTCGGTAATAATCTATGTGTTTTACCGGCTCGGAGGCTCCTTTGAATGAAGTGAAGTTTGGTGTTGCGAATCTCTGGGGGAATGGCTTCTCCTCAATATCCCTTATAAAGGGCGTAGAGAGCTGTATCTGGCGACGTAGATCGTCCTCTAGATCGCCACCTTGTTGAGCACGAAGGTGCATGTCCAGCATTTTTTGAACATCATTAGCTCGCAACGCTCCTTGCTGAGGCGATGAGTCCATTTGTGCTAATCGTCGAGAACCTCTTTGAGCTTCTCCCCTCGATCTCTGAGATCGTGCAGGGGAGTAGGCTTCGTCTTCCCCTTTACTGCCGTGGGCAGATTGTTTTGGGTTTTTGTGTAGACTCGAAGTTGCCCCCTGCCTCCATGTGAGTGTTGTGAGTGCTCTGTCCGTGAGGTTGCCCCAGACTTATTTCCTAGCCGTTCACGTACTGATGACTTTAGGCGTTGAGGGTTTTTTTCTCGGTGAGCATGACTTTCTTCACTGGAATCGCTTAGCGAAGTGTCTCGTGACATTGTTCGGCAGTGGACTGGTTCTTTCCCAGGACGCCTTTGAGCATGCTCCTGTTTTCCACGTGATGTGGAATGTCTGTCCTGCTATTGGACTGGTCTCTCTGCTAGGAGTTGCTGCAAGAGCTCTGACTGAAGTTGAACTTGTTTGCTTAACCCTTCAACTTGCTGCGCCAAGTTGTCCTGAGGAGGTTGGTGACGACCTCTCCCTGAGATGTCATGACACCCGTCCAGAAAGTCCCTTAGGACTATGTTTGTTGTGGGTTGATCATGTCGTGATGTATTTCCCATCAACCTCTCGTTTACTTGTTGTAAAGTCGAAATTCCTTCCCCTAGCGCGGGTACTTGGTTAGCTGGAGAGGGGAACGCTCCAAAACTGAAGGTTGGCCTCCCTTCAAGTGTCTCCATGGGTGATTCTATGGACACACGCCTGGGTTGAGTTGGCCGCTTCTCCGGAGTTTCAATACGAGCCTCATTCCTTGTCTGTGTCGTTGAGGCAGAAACACCTTCTCCAGTTGATCGAACGGATCGATGAACCTTAGTCATGCCGAATCGAAGAATTTTGAATTTGGAAAGCTGTTGATGGATAATTTGAACAACGTTCAGAATCTTCGAACAATGTCGATGAACGACGAACGAAGGGAGATGAACGATGAACAATGTTCAAAATCTTCGAACAATGTCGATGAACGACGAACGAAGAAAGATGAACGATGAACGAATTCTTGATGAGTGATGAACAACGTTCAAAATCTTCGAACAATGTCGATAAACGACGAACGAAGAAAGATGAACGATGAACGAATTCTTGATGAGTGATGAACAACGTTCAAAATCTTCGAACAATGTCGATAAACGACGAACGAAGAAAGATGAACAATGAACAAATTCTTGATGAGTGATGAACAACGTTCAAAATCTTCGAACAATGTCGATGAACGACGAACGAAGAAAGATGAATGATGAACAAATGAGAGAGCTTCGTCTGAGTATAACTCAATAGCTCTCAATGAAAGCACCAATTGTTGAATCAAAGATTGAACTCGTCGCGAAAAGTCCTTACGATTCCTGCAAACAGCAAACAATTAGCTATCATCGCTTCGATCGATTTACCCGGGGGTTGTTCGACCAAGAACACTCCGATGCTTAAGTTAGCTTTGAGAGAGGAAAATGATATACTTCGAAACGAAGAATCAACGTACCTTGGAAATGAAATGTGCCTTACTATTTATAGGAAAATCTTGGGAGCCTTGGAGCGTTCTGATTGGTCGGTTGAATATTTAATTAGTAAATAATATATTATTATTAAATATATTATTTAGTAATTGTAATGATGGCTTATCATGATAGTAATGATATTTATTGTATTTTAATATTAATATTAATTATCCATTATTAAGAATAACGATAATTAACTCTCGGGGAGAATACCAATATTACAGAGACTTTAATCTGATCAAATAACGTATTTAACTGGTAAATAGATTATTTAATGTGCGGGTGTTTTTCAAATGATCAGCGTTATTTACTAAGGACAATTTGGTCATTTTTGAGAATTACGGGACACGTGAAAACTCCATAATTTTCGGATGATTTTGGGTTCCACACAACTGATATGTCATTTATCCCCTCAACTACACTTCGTTTTGGGCGATCGGCTCGACACTCCGTTCTCTATTCTTGGGTTGAGCGGCGACGAGGTGGTTGTTGTTTGTTTTGTGGCGACAACGAGGGCCGGTGACTGGGATGACTGGGTAGAATCGATTATCCATCAGCCTCTAAAATTCTGCGATAATGTACGGTGGCGACAGGGAGACGATGAGCTCTGGAGATGGTGAAGAGGTGCGAGGGAAAAAAAAAAGAGGTGGGTCGATTCAAGCCAATGGCGTCCAAACGACATTAATGGAAGTCGATTAGGATGAAGAAACTGAGAACCCCTTCACCAAGAACCTGATCGCCAATGGGTTTTCATCTATACATGGCTATAACCAACAACCAAGTTTCGTGTGACGAAATTTCTTTGGGATTCTTGATTTGTTGAGGCTGCTCACTTCTCTTCGTCATCAGGTTCCATCTGGGTTTCTCGATCTACCCACAACCAAGTCGTCGCTGATTTCTTCTAGCGGTGATGAGGGCCGAGAAGATATTGAAAGAGAGAGAGAGAATGGAGAATCAAATAATCAAATTGGGGTTTTTGTTTAGTGGGAATTTTTTTCTTCAATTTCCGATAAAGGGTAAAGAGATAATGATAGATATAGGATGATGATGTTAGTGGGTCTCTGTTGAGAGGGATGCGAAAACAGAGAAGTTAGCCTTTTCTTTTGTTTGTCGACAGAGAGAGGGATTTTGGGAGAATGAGAATTAAGGATTTTTCTCAGTTGGTAATAACAATTGAAGTACATGTCAAGTACTCGATTGAGCTTTCTCCAATAACCAATTGAAGAAAAACTGTAGGAAGCAGATTATTTTGATTAGATCAACTCTAAAAACCTTACACAGACTCTGAGCTAATATGAGTCCAGTTTTCACTAACTAATCCGAGAAATGATTAGCGTAACGTAAAATTAACACCATTTCAAGGACAACAAGCATAAGGAAAATAAAATGTGCTTCCTCCTAAGTAGTCATTACCTCAATCTCCATTTGTGGACGGTCTTATGCATCCACACCCACAAGCCTTCTTGCGCCTCTCGTTGCTTCTGCCGGTGTAAATGAAATCCCTCAGAAGAACACCTGTTTTACTTTCATAAAATCCATTCCTCCCTTTCTTTTTCTTCTCATCCTCCAATTTTACCAAAATATACTGAATGTTCTGCAACTCAAACTGCAACCTTCCAATCTTTTCAGACCCTTCACTTGCCTGTTCGACAACTATCTCTCTCTCAACATTTCCAGCCTCCTCCAACTCTATGGAAGTCAGCTCGTTTTCCAAAGATGGCGACGTCTCTTCAATATTCTTTCTCAGTTGATCATTAATATCCACCAGCTGCACAACTGCTTCCTCAACTTCATCTAAATGTGTTTTGACTGTTTCATATTCAGTATCATTGACCTTTCTCCCTTTCTGATTTGTCTCCATCTTCTTATGCAAGTCTTGAGCAATAGTTTTCAGACTTACCAGTTTCTGAGCATCAGCAGCAAGTCTCTCCAATATCCTTTCCTTCCTGCCTTCTTGACTTGTCCCTCGGGTATTAAAGGGCACCTCAACCTTGTCAACGCCTAGCTCCTTCTCAATCTGCATTTTTAAACAACGATTTTGAACCTTCTGCTGTGAATCTCCAAACTGATGGCACGGATCTTCAATTGGTGCAGATGACTGATTTTGTCTCTCATTGGTCACTGGATCTTCGTGGCAGTGTTGTTCTGCAGTTTCCCATAGCTCAAGCATCTGATCATCACCCCTACCATTACCTCTCCTGCTTCTTCCGTATAATGAACTATCTGAAACATGATCAAGTGGAATGTCTTTCATCAAAGTCCCATTATCAGGTTTTATCCTGTGCAACTTGGTATTTTCATTAGTAAACTGAATTCCAACTTTCATCTCTTCCGATTTTAACTCTTCGATCTCCAAAGAAGCCTCTAGGTTGATGTTTTTGTGTTTTCTACTTTCTTGAGTTGCAAGCCTTTCAATTTCTTCAACCATTGTCTTTTCAACTGTTTCAATTGCAAGCCTTTCCGTTTCTTCCACAAATGTCTTCTCTACTTCTTTGATCATGGTCTGCATTTTTTCCAATTCTGAAACTCCATCTGGCACTGATGTGCTTTCATCTTCCCCGGAATCTTGACAACTCTTTTCATGCAGATAATTTGGCAGTTCCACATCCTAGATTCATAAACACATGAGGTGATGGTCAGAGAGGTGCAATAAGACACAAGCATGTTATATCTGATAGTTAAAGTTCCTCAAAAGAGGGAAAGCACTACCTTAAAGTGTTGCTTGCTTGCCGCAAGAAGCTTCATTCTAAGAATGGAATTGTGCTGAAGGGATTCTACATCTTCTTTCAATGAGGCTATGACAGGAACGTAAGCAGACAACTGGTTCATCAATCCTCCAACTTCATTTTTCAAGAAGCAAACTCTTTCTTTCATTTGCTTAACCTCCACAGCTTTTGAAGCACTTCCATCTTTAAGACTCTCACAAACTTCAGTAAGTTCATGAACCTTATTTTCAAGAAAAACCTCACGGGTAGCAGAAACTTGAAAATCAAAATAAAATGATGCAGCCTCAGCCTCCCACAGTTCAAAGTCATTGCTTCTTTCTTGCAGCTCTGAACTCAAAATCTCTTCTCTGATTCTATGTTCTTCAATTACTTCACTTAAGAGACCCACTTCATTCTCCAAAGTTTCATTTGCTTCATGAAGGCTCTCAATCTCAATTTTCTGATTTGAGTTATCTTTGGACATTTCTAGAATCTGGTTCGCATCATTTTCTGTAATTTTTTTCAAATCTTCATGTTGGATCCTCAGTTCCTGAACAGTTTTGCATAACTCCACATTGAAGTCCTCTGTCTTTCTGAGCTTCTCTTCTGCTTCCAAAAGATCCATGGTTTTCTGTTCCAGAGAATCCTTTCCGGCTAAAATTTGATGGCTTAATTGATAGTTTGAGTCCTTGGCTTCACAAAGTTCCGTGTCCAACAACTGGAATGTCTCATTCAGATGTATATTTTCTATTTCCTTTTCCATTACTATACACAAGAGCTCACTCACCAAAATTTCATTTGCTTCACGAAGACTATCAATTTCCTTTCTCTGATTTGTTCCATCTCCAAATAGATCAGCAATCCGCTTCTCACAATCTGCTCTCAACAGTTTTGATTCCTCACATTCTATCTTCAGTTCCTGAACTGTTCTGCATAACTCCACATTCAAATCCTCCGTTTCTTTAAGCTTCTCTTCTGTCTCCGCGAGCTCCATGGCTTTCCGTTCTAGAGAGTCCTTTCCAAATGAAATCAGACGGCTCAGTTGATCATTAAAGTCTTTGGCTTCACAGAGTTTCTTGTCCAACAATTGGACTGTCTCATTCAGCTGTAGATTTTCTACATCTTTGATCACCAAATTCTCCGTCAATTTTCCAACAGCCTCTTTGAGGTCATTGTTAATTACAAAGAGAGCGTTGATATCTTCAGAAAGTGCTTTTAGGTCCGCAGCTTTCTCAATTATGAAGCTCTCTAAAACTGAAGAGAGGTTGTTGAAAGATAGTGCTTCATGGAAATTAACACTATTATCCTCTTCAAGCATTTCCTTTTCTTCTTTCAGGTCCAAAAGTATCTTAAGCAAAGACCTACTCTCTTCAACCACCTTGGATTTTTCTTCCTGCAGAATCAAGTAACCGTTCTGCAAATTTGCCAGCTTAGCTTGGTAATTTTCCAAGCGAGCCTCTAATGTTTCCTCATTTTTCTCTTTCTTGGTCACTTCCAACTTCAAATGCCTGGTCATCTTCAGAAGCTCATGCTTCTCTTCTTGTAGCGTAGAACAATGTTTTAACATGATCTCATACTCTTGTTCGAAGAATTGTTTAACTGACTCTATCTCTGCTCCCTCTGATTTCAGCTGCCCAAGTAAAGTTAAGAGAACGGATTTTTCAACCAGTAACTTCTGTTCCTCATCCTTGCTCCGAAACAAAGAAGCTTTCAAGTCCTTAATAGAATTCAAAATGTGCAGCACCAGTATTTGCTCTTGTTCGGTCTTATCCTCATGTCTATCCGGTTCAAGTTGAAGAGCTCTGAAAACTTGATGAATTCCCAGCCTCAATTTTTCGACTTCTTCCACTAAGAATTCTTCTTCCACCTGCAGCACAAGATTTTCACCCTCCAGCTCTGAAATCAGCTTATCAGAAAATTTGGATGCCTCAATATGTCTCTTGCGCCCGGTGAAAAATGACAAATTCTTCTCTTCCAAATCTTCTATAAACTTCTGAAGGATAAAGATCTCAATCTGGGCATTTACAGCTTTATCAAGTTCTTCTTCAAATTCTTTCTTTCCCAGCATTCTTTCTTCCTGCATGAGACAGACGTTGTTTTCCAAACCTGCCAACCGGGCCTCACTTGAGCGTATATAACTCACACGCTCTCGTTTCTCTGCATGAAGAGAACTCCATATTTCTTCTACTGCATTAAGTGTGGACCCTTTCTCCTTCTCCAAGGTGGAATACTTTTTCTCTAACTTTGAAAACCGCTTTTCCAAGTTGCGCAGTCTCTGTCCAACATCCTTTAACTCAAATACCAAGGTGCCTCTCTCACTAAAGAGATTGGATTTCTCATCAGTAAGTAACTGGCACAACTCTTCTAAGCTCTTGGATCTTGCTCTCAACCGTTCAAGCTCAATGTTTGCACCTGACAGTGAACTTTCCACCAAGGTATTCTTCTCAAAAAGCTTCTGCATATTCTGAGTGATAATTTGTAGCTGTGAAAGCAAGATAGCTTTCTCAGCAACAAGACTGGATTTTTCTCCCTGGAGAAATTGGCAAGATTTTTGTAATTCTTTGACCTTCTCTCTCAAACCCTCCAATTCGCCATTCAACGCCAATAGAGAACTCTCCAGAACAGCATTCTCCTTTGAAAGTTTACCCATATCCTTCAGTTTCTCATAAAGAAGTTCTCTCTCTTCTTTATCCCTTATGAAACTATCTTGTAGCTTTGAATTTTCATTTTGCAACTCTTTCACAGATGATGCAAGGAATTCGGGATTTAAACCAGCTGACTCCACCTGCTCCACCATAGCCTGATATCTTAGATTCAATCCCTTAAGTTCTTCCTCCAAAAGGGAAATGTGCTGCTGGAGGGCATTGCTTTGATCGGATTTTAGGGCAACCTCATGTTCAAGTTTCTCTTTCATCTCTTTGATGTTGAAGATTTCTTCTTGTAGATTCTTTATTGAGATAGTGCAAGAAAAGTTCAATTCACTTAAACTCTTATTTTCCTCCTTAACCTCTTGGATATCATCCTCCATACCGTGTTTGCGTATCTCTATGTCCTTCAACATTTGAAGCCCATTTTTGAATTCCATTGCTAAAGCTTTCTGCTCCTCTTGGGATTGAGAGTGTAACTTCTGAAGAGCTTGGAGGGTGGCTTCAGCTTCCACAAACCGCAAGTGCTCCTCTTGCATCAGAATCTGAAGTTTCTCCACCTCGCCATTCTTCTCTGAAAGTTCTTGGTCTTTACCTGTAATCTTCTTAATCAGATTGTCCGCCTCTAATCGCAGAGAGTGATTTGATCTCTCCACGATAACACATTGTTCTTCAGCACTCTTTAATTTTGTGGCCCCTGTCAAAACTTCGTTACATAGTCGCTTGGCCTCTGCTTGAGCATGAGAAATTTCACTTTCCATCTTAGCTATTGTATTCATGCACTGCTTGTATTGTAGGGCTGCTGCTTTTCTCTCTTCCCTTAGTATAGCTAGAGATTCCTTAAGAGATTTGACATCAGCTTCGGCACTTTCAATTTGTTCATTAAGCATTCTCACACTTTCTTCAGAAAGTGAGATTTTAGTCTCCAGAGCAGAAATCTTCTCAAGACATTGCTTGTACTGAAGATAAAAACATTCCTTTTCAGCCTCCAGTTTAGAAAGTTCTTGCTTGAGACTTTGAGCTTCAGCTTCTGCTTTAACAGCTCGCTCTTTAAGTACTTTTGCATCGCCTTGGGAAAAAGCTAACATGGACTCCAGGCTAGATATCCTTTCCAAACATCGATTATACTGAAGAAGACCAGCATCCCTCTCGGTTTCCAACTCCGCAAGGGCTTCCTTCAATATTATAGTTTCAATATCCGCTTTGCTTGCTCGTTCATCAAGCCCTCCAACAGCCACTTGTGCATCATTTAGTTCTCTCCCCATTTCAGTTAACTTGTCCAAACTCTTCTGGTACTGAAGAAAGACTCCGTCTTTTTCAGCTTGTATCTCAGCTAGAATTTTCTTTAAGGCTTGAACTTCAGTTTCAGCTTTTGCGGCACGCTCAGATTGAGAAATAACCTGAGTCTTCAGATTCTGGTTCTCACTTGTTAACATAGAGTAACCTTTTTGTAACTTTTGTTTCATCTCTTCTGCTTCATGAAAATGATCTGGCACTTCTCGTGAGCCAAACGTCTCATGAAGCTGTTTCAGACCTCTTTTGCTTATTCCAGAGTCAGAGTCTCCTGCATTTCCTACACTCCTTTTCAAACCTTGTAAGTTAGTTGAAGAGAGTCCCAGTGCATCCTTATGCAAGTCATCTGGGTTAAATAAGGCACGAATTGGATGTGGCGTTTCTGGTGTATGAGGTTCAATGCCAGCGCCAGAAGAGCCCGAGGGCAATTCGTCAGCAAATTCATAAGGTAATTGGTTGGGAAATGCTTCTGCCATAGTTCGATGAGCCTGGCGCAGCTCCACAGTTGCATGATCATACCTCTCTGCTAATGCACGATAAGCTCGATAAAACTCCTCAACCAGCTTCATGAGCTCTGGCCGTTTCTGGTAGTACATTTCCGCCCTCCTTGCAAAAGAGTCTGCATCTTCTTCGATGAGCTTGATCATTGCTTTGACTTTGGCATCCATGTCTGTATAATAGTAAGGGTCAATTAAGAACGTTGCATCAAAATTCCAAAGACATCCATATGCGGATACAGGCTCAAGTGCACAAGCTGGACATTATATCATGCTAATATCATAGATCACAAAACTTGGCATCCAACAAAAATTGTTTCCATCTAGCTTCATTTTCATATTAACACAGATTCTATTGATGGTAGTCTGACAGAATAGCAAGAAGACATGAAAAAATTGAAGAAAATCCAAACCAGGTGTGTGAACAAACTAAAATGCTTACAGTCCGAATCCTACTAAATAAGTTCCTCACACACAGTGAGATAGAAACAAACTGAGAAAAAGGATAAAATGAGCCAGAATATCAAAGATTAAAGACTATGTTGCCGAATATAGTCCAAGTCCTTAATGGCAGTCAGGAAAGCAATTGCTTTAATAACAATCCAAAAATGTTTAACATATAAAATGATGAGAGAGGTCCACGTCCTAAAAGAAATTAGGAAGCTGCATTCAAGTATATAGTGATAGTTGAATAACTGTAAGGAAATTATCAAGACCTGTAAGATTTTCCAGCAGCCATTTTGAATTCTTTGGACTAATGTGACTATCCCACCACCAAGAATATAGCCGTCTGGATTCCGAATTTAAAAGGGTTGCCATGACTCCGGCGCAGCACAACAACAGAACTGATTGTGACTTGGTAAAGGCCAGATTATAAATTCAATGAGAGCTTCTGCCGCTCAATATCCCAAGTGGGGCTTTACAGTTCGGTATATCTCACTCCTTCCAGCTGCACACCAAAATCACCAAAGAAAATTTAAGAGATCTTAGGAAAGGCATAAATTTCATACAACCAAGAAGATATCAGGACACAATAAATTATAGGAAATAGCACATTTCCTACTATACTAGGCAGATGCAACTGATCCGAGGGAAGGAAATAAGTAGCCACCCAGGAAGAATACATCAGAGAAAACAAACAATGTGGCAGATTAACGTTTTCTTCAATGCATAAGCAATCGAAACAAGTGCTACAATCAGATATCTACAAATTGAGTTGACTCCAATAAAACTCAGTATCAAATCAATAAGGCCCCCCTCCACCAATAAAATTCAGAACATAAGAAGCCATACTAGAGCAATTAAGACCACATACCCACCCCAATGATCAGATACAGGAAAAAGCCCATGGCACTAGAAAGCAAATAAAGAAATCAAAGATCAGATTTTTTTGAAAATGGGTTCCAAAAAAAATAGAAAAAATTAAAAAATACAGACTTTCACTAACCATAAGATCATGAACTTACCAAAAGTTTGATTTACAGGTACCAAATCAGAAATTGAACCTACAAATCGGAGGAGCTTAAATGCATTAGTTTTGAGCAGATGGCCTTCACAAAAACTGCAAAAGCCAAAGCCTTTATGGACCAGAAGATTAAAAACTTACTTAATGAATTATTCAATGGTGGGTTCTGAATCAAAACACCATTCATAGCTACCACATAATTCACATTCAAAACACGTGGATTCCAATGCAGAATGAAAAAATTAGACACTATTTGGATCAAGTGCGTAAGAAAAGAACGGAAAACTGGTAATAGGGGTGCTGATCAGCAACAGCAGCCATGATTGGAAAACTCCAGCTGCATACATAACATTTTCCCCCCATTTTCTACCTTTCTTATTCTCTCTCCTTCCGAACAGAAGATTCTCAGTGCTCTTCTCTCTTTATTGGGTTTTGTGCAGTATGTTTGAAGGATTCGGAACTGTGACTGTTTCATGACTCGTGGACTGTAAAAAGCAAACAAACAAAAAAAGAACGACGAAGTGAAAAAAAATTACCCATTTTATAATTACCCAAAACAATAAAAATATATTTTATAATCAATGTTCAAAATAGTATTAGGTTTAGGATTTAGGGTTTAGACTTTAATAGGAAAAAGAGTAGCATTTAGGTGGCTAGATAAGGCCTAAGTGATTTTTTTATTTTATTATAATGTTGTTTTATCATATATAAATTATCAATAAGTTAAATCTAAAACATTTAATTCTAATTTCAAAGTACTTTTATTAAATACTATAACAAACTTGACAAAAAAAATATATAATTTTGTAATTAATTAGTGATTTAACCAATTAATAATTTATAGGAGATTTTTTTTTTGGACGCATTTTCTTTTGATGCATTTATAGGAGCATTTTGAATGTGAAATATATCTTACACTAACTATTAATTCGAAAAAAAAAAAACAACAAAAAATATTGGACAAAGCTTGAAATGTATTGAAAAACACTGAATCAAAGCAAAATTCGAACCAGAAAAAGAAAACCAAACTAAACTAAACCTGAATTGGTTTGATTTTGGTTTTCAAATCTTCATAACTGGATCAGATCGGACCGAACCGGAAACCCCAACATGTATGTGAAACACATTGTTTTTTCCAATTAACCCTAATTTGTGGGTGAAACACACCATTTTGTTCTTAACCCTATTTAGTCTAGTGTCCAATACTTCAATCTTCATATTCCCCTCACGATCTCACACTCTCCCAAGGCCACACTCACCCATCGAACCTCTTACGGTCTCACCCTTTCTCAGCATCACACTCACCCAATCGAAGATCGCACTCACCTCATCGAACCCATCAAAGATCGCACACACCCATCGAACCTCACCTTCGCCTCCCATCTTACATTCATCGCCTTTCATCTCCCTCCCTCCCTCGATCTCTCCATTTGGGCCTCTCTTCTGTCACAATGCACGGTTCCCTCTCTTCGTCTCAATCTTTCCCTCAATATGTCAAAACTAGTCTATTTATCTGTCTCTCTCAATCCCCCCTCAATCTCTTTCTCATGCTCTTTGTAGACTCAGTCTCCGTCTTCATCTCTCTCAATCACTCCCTCAATTTTTGAGCCTTCATCGCTCACGAAGACATGAATCATCACCAATCACAGTTGCTTCACGGCTCTCAGTCTCTCACACACTCTCACTCATGCTTCACGCACATAGTCGAGAATCGAAAAATCGATTAAATCGGTCAAGACTGAGCTGAATCAATTCAATTGATTTTTAGTTCAAAACGGATTTAGGATTGAGAACCGAACCAAATCAAAATTAGTTCCTCAACCGTTTTGATTTTAGATTCGAAAAAAATACCGAACTGAAATCGATTAATAGCCCTACTAATTATGGACATGAAATAATTGAATGAACTACAAATAACCCAATATATCACTGGTCAAATAACCGAATATATCACTAGCCAAATAACTAGTTGATATATTTTACGTCAGACATGAATTCGTATCTCCTTTTACAATGGGAGTTCCAATTTTCACCTGCAAGTTTTTACTTTTCTTTCTTATCTAACTTATAAATAGGTGGACCAACAATATTACAGAATACAAATTTAAATTTTTCTATCTATAATAATAAGTATATGAGGTCATATGTTTGGTTAATAAAAAAAATTAAAATGATAAAATCATAAGGTATGATGCAGTTGGCAAACTGCTACATTCAAAGAACGAATTTCCTGAATCCTAATGAGCAATAACATGAATTAGGGCCAATTTGAAATTGCTGTGTTTTTTCGAAAAATTACTTTAGCTGTGCTTTTTTAAAAGTAATTTCTGCTTTAATTTCATAATAAATAGTTATACACTAATTAATTTTTTATAAAAGTAATTTTTAAAAGCAACATACATACAGTTTTAAAAAATTGTTGTAAAAAAATCTATTATTTTTCAAAAAAAGTAAAATTTTTTATTTTTACCAAATACTTTTATACTGCTTCATTTTCAATTAAAGCAAATTTCAAAAAAAATAATAATACCAAATGAAACCTTAAGCCCACTAAAATTATATTTATTTTATAAATTTTAATATCTAATAACGAATACGAACATCTCGAAGAAATAAAACAACTGATTAAAGATGACGTCATTTAGAAGAACAAACACATTATATAATTTTCTATTTTTTGGAACTACTGTGAATTATAATAATATGGTGCCGTTTTGTCGTCACTTTGAAAAATTTCTGGGTTCTGTCATCATTTTGCACCATGATATAGAGCGAGGAAAAGTGTTTAGGTAAAAGCCAAATCACTAAACTAGCCCTGCTTACGATCTCCAAAATGTTCTTTTTTCGGTTTTGCATATTTTTGTATTCGAGGAATATTTTCTTTTCCTTCTTTTTGTTTTTAATTGTCTTGATACTTTTCTATGTCTTTATTGAATTGCTCGTGCGAACCAATAACAAAGATTGATCAGGGTTTGACAGTAGAATAAAATAGATTATTTCATGGTGAAAATTCAAAAATTGGGACCCTAATCATGAAAATCAATACCAAAGATTAAAATTGATAAAAGATAAGTAATATTGACGAATCTAGATTGATTGTGTTTGATAATAGGAAAAAAATTATTCCTTTGAGAAAATTTAAAAGTTGAAACTCTAATCATGAAAAACTAAAAACCAAAAAAATGGTTTATATCAAGAAAAAAAAATCAAAATGTACTGACCAGTTCAACGAGTTTCAATGAAATGTTCCATGCTAAAAAAAAAAAAAAAAACTCACGTTCAAATGTCAATGAAAATATTAGGGGTAAAGCCGTAATTGACATCGGTATTTATGCTTCTTACATCCAAATCTACAAAAAAAAATCAACCATTTAATGAATTCAATAAATATCAATCTAAATTTGAATACTACTCAATTTTTATTGACTCTTAAAAAGTTATGATTGAATACCTCTCAACTTTCACATAGTTTTTATACCTTTCAACTTTGTAGAGTTTTTTAAAATTATAAAAAAAGTCTGAATTGAATATCTAATAACTTATACAAACTCTCTAAAATTCTAAATTGAATACATCTAGAATTTGAAATCAATAAAAACTCTATAAAAACTATCCAAATTCCATATTCAATACAACCCCCTAAATTTTGGGAAAGTTCTACTCATATAACTACATATAAGCATTTTATTATAATAACAACTTCTGAAAGATTTCAAATTTAATTTGATTCATATAGATGACAAATTCATTGTGCATTTGTATTGAGTTTTGATTTCTAAATACTCATATTCTTTTATATATTTTTTTATGAAAAATATACTTATTTATCAAATTCCTAAATAAATTTTAAATTTTCTCTTCTCGAGCAAGTTTCGACATTCTTCACATAAATCTACTATTTCATAATTTTGATATTAGTTACGATTATGTTTTGCGTATTTATTTACATTTTAATTAATTAATTTTTAGGCTTATTTTTTTCATAGTTGTCATGTAAGATTAGCAATTCAATGACATATTACGATGAGTTTAATCCCATAGTTCTTTTCTTATATATATATATATATATATAAATGCATTATACAATTGTGGTTGAAGATTGCTTGATTATGGCTAAAGGAATCTATATATTCTAATTTTATGGCTTGTGGTTCTTCTTAATGTAATCATATATACTCTTTTTAGTAACCATCCCAAATAATTAAATTAATCTTTTGTAATCTTTCTAGTAAAGTTCACATGTATTTCTATCTTTGGTTATGTGAGTGCAATATAAAAAGACTACGCACATAAATAGGAGATAATAATAATAATAATAATGTACGATGCTTCTACAGTTTGAGGTCACTTTGATTTTTTTTTTTAATTTTTAAAATTACATAAAAAAATTTATGTTAAACTTCATTAAGCGTTTAAAATATTTAACAATATCTTATTTTCTTTGTCACTTACAAATAAATATCTATCATCAATCCTTTTAAGAAATAGAAGTTGAATTGACCCTCTAAATTTTATTCCTTATGGCTACGTTTGATACGCCATATAGGGGGTTGTATATAATAATATGGTACGAAATTAATGTTTGGTAGTACTCGTATTAATTAGTCACTGTATAAGTTAATATGGTTGAATGTTTTTATACGGTTCAGACAAACTAAAATAATACCCTCGAAGTTATCCGTATTAAATAATCGGATGACTAGCAATCTTGAAAAGTGTAATGATAATAATAATAATAATAATCATATTAATAATAATAATAATAATAATAATAATAATAATAATAATAGTAGTAGTAGTAGTAGTAGTAATAATAATAATAATAATAATGTAACTTCGTTATGGCAGAGATATCTAACTTCGACGTACAGCGGGTAATGGTCGACACTGGAAGCTCGGTCAAAGTCCTTTTCATGCGAGCTTTCAAGCAATTGGGCATCCCAGAAGCAAGTCTGGACCACTCACCTACGCCGCTCTTTGGTTTCACGGGGGACTCCATCGTCCCGCATGGAACGGTTACCCTCCCCCTCTCCCTCGGAACACATCCACGAAGGGCAACCATACTGGCACCTTTCTTGGTAGTGGACTGCCCCGCGGCCTACAACGCCATTCTCGGGAGGGGGATACTCAACCAGATGAAGGCAGTCGTCTCCACCCACCTACTTTTGGTAAAATTCCCAACCCCTATGGGGATTGGTCAAGTCAAAGGAGACCAAATAGCTGCAAGAGATTGCAATTCTGTCACCCCAATCCAGCCTCCGAAGGAAACAATGGCAGTGACAGAGTCCGCGTTCGGGGCTGACCCCGTGAGCGCTCAGGACGCGCAAACAATACGGGACGAACCAATCGAAGATCCTCGGGACCACTCAGCAACACCCCATCCACAACCTATTGAGGATGTCGAGGAGATAGTACTCTCCCACAATTTTGCGGACCGGAAGGTAAAGATTGTGACAAATCTTTCGCCCGACCTGCGCTCACAACTGATCCGTTTCTCCATCAATGTGGTCTGAAGTCTTTGCCTAGTCGTACACCGACATGCCCGGCATCTCCATCAATGTGATCTGCCATCGGCTCAGTATCGACCCAACCTACAAACCTGTCGAACAGAAACATCGCCTCTACGATGCAGAGATGACTGAAGCTATGAAGGCAGAGATCGTCAAACTCAGCACCATCCATTTTGTCCGGAAGGCCGTCTATGCTACCTGGGTAGCCAATGTCGTACTCGTCAAGAAGCCCTCGGGGGCGTGGCGAATGTGCGATTTTACTGACCTGAACAAGGCCTGCCCCAAGGACAGTTTTCCTTTGCCCAAGATTGACCAACTGGTCGACGCCACGGCAGGACATGAGCTCCTGAGTTTTATGGATGCGTACTCGGGCTACAACCAAATCTTTATGCATCCGGCAGATCAGATCCACACAACCTTCCGGACGGATCAGGGGTTATACTGCGACAATGTCATGCTTTTCGGACTCAAAAACGCTGGGGCCACTTACCAGCGCCTGGTGAACTTCATGTTCGCCGACCAGATTGGGAAAACCATGGAGGTTTACGTCGACAACATGCTCATCAAGAGTAAATCGGCTGACCTACACATCCCCAATCTCTCGCGAATGTTCGACGTCCTCAAACGGTATCGAATGAGGTTAAATCCGGTGAAGTGCGTGTTCGGAGTCAGCTCTGGAAAATTTCTGGGTTTCATGATTAGCCAGAGGGGCATCGAGGCCAACCCGGAAAAAATGAAGGCCCTGGTTGACATGGAGCCCCCACGAACCCAGAAGGAAGTGCAAAGCTTAACGGGCCGAGTCGTAGCCCTTACACGCTTCATCTCCAAAGCCACGGACAGGTGCGTGCCTTTCTTCAAAGCCCTAAAGGGTAAGTCCAAACACATCACCTGGACCGAAGAATGCACCAAGGCCTTCACTGAACTCAAGGAATACATGGGAAAAGCGCCGCTGCTAGCAAGACCAGACACCGGGGAAACCCTTTACATGTATCTATCTGTCTCCGCTTCTGCCACAAGTTCAGTTTTGGTCAAGTGTAGGGACGGCGCCGAATATCCGGTGTATTACGTCAGCAAGGCTTTGCAGGACGCCGAGACAAGATACTCTGACTTAAAGAAGCTCGCTTTCGCCCTCATCATGTCTGCCCGGAAGCTCAGGCCATACTTCCAGGCTCATTCCATCATCGTCTTAACCGACAGACCACTCCGGCAAGTGCTCCAGAAGCCCGAAACTTCGGGCCGCTTACTCAAATGGGCAATAGAACTCAGCGAATTCGACATCACTTTCATTCCCGCACTGCTGAGAAAGGACAGGCCATGGGGGACTTTATCTCTGAGTTCTCCTACGTCCCAGCAACGGCCGCAGCTAAAGTCCCACCATCTTCCCCTCTGTCCATAACACATACTTTGGATGAAGAGAACCCCCAACTCGACCCCACCCGGCCAACCTGGCTCCTTTATGTCGACGGGTCGGCTTGCCACAACGGGTCCGGAGCCGGACTTGTCCTCACCACACCGGACAAGGTCCGGATGGAGTATGCCCTTCGTTTCCAATTCAAGGCCTCCAACAATGCCGCCGAGTATGAGGCCCTCCTGGCAGGGCTCCGCCTCGCTAAAACCCTCGAGGGCTTTTTCCATTCTCTGGTTGGCCGACCGGCACTGCACCTCGATGAGCTCGTCCAATGGAGTCGAGGCCCCCTGACAAACCCCATTCAGTAGGGGCACCATCTGTCTCGGACAACAGAGGGTGGCCTCAGCACTCGACCCCTCACCGATCTCCTCTCCATCGGTGAACACGCCAAGGTTCACGTCCCCCCTCCTCTGGAGCATCTCCAGGATCCGCACATCCAACCGAGGGGGGGACGGCGGAGGGACGAAATCTGGGGCCAGCATAGTCCTCTTGCCCCCTATCTGCTCCTGAGCCGACAGGATCGTCTCGGCCTCTTTTCTGACCTTCAACTGTCTGGGGTCAGGAGACAGGACTCGGTCTCCCTCCACGTTGCTTTGTTTCCTTTTGGGAGACCGCGGCGGAGGATTTGGTTGTCTGGGTTGAGAGGACGATCTGTGCCTCGTACGCTCAGACCGCTCCGGATGACCTCTGCCGGTTCGCTCTCTCTTCTTCCTGAGGATGAGCTCCAGACGCTCGGCCGCCTTCGACAATGAGGCAGATTCCCCAGAGCTTTGATCGGCCTTCATTCTCAACTGCTAGCAGTCTTTGTAAATCCTACTCCCGAGATGGTACGGAACTGCAACACCGAGACACAGGTCAGACACAAAAAAAAAGTCACTTACCCTCGTCGGTGTCGATGAGGCCGGCCTTGTACTGGAACCCAGGTAACCGAAGGATTCATCGGTTCCAATTCAACTCGTCCAAGATCTCCCTTACTCGGTGGACGACGGCTTTCTCCTCTGGAGATATTTCTTCTCCTAGGAACAAACCTGCACACCGAGAAACGGTCAGCCACAATACTCATACTCCAACATACAAACATATCAACATTTACATGAGCAGTCGGCCTATGCTACAACTATCCACCTTGGGTCTGGAATTTGGACGGTATTGGGGGTCCCTCGGTGTTCCCCTCCCAGTTCCCACCGACCTGGCAGAACTTCGTCTTGTACGATTTTTGGGAGGTCGGTATGTCCAGAATGAACTCCCCCCGTTTGCTCTTCTTGGGGTGACGGACGAAGACCCACCCGGTACTCTGTTCCTGGAACCCGAACTCGTACAGGTACATCAGTTGGGCATAGGTCGGCTCCGGTTGCTCGGCCCACCTGAAGGCCGTGTAGAGGGAGCAGAGCACAATTGTCAGGACCCACCCCGGTTTCACCCCGAAACCCGAGGTAAATCCCGCTCCCGTCTGACTCCCCGACACAACATCTAAGGAACACTTACTCGAACCCAGTCAAACGCAGGAGTAATTACGTATTATCCCAAAATCCTTATCGTTTACAGAGCATAGCACTACATTACAAGGAAAATAAAAACCGAGAAAATACACGCACACAGAAGCGTTTAAACTCTTCTAGGATCCCTCACGTCACTTCTATGCCTTGGACACTGCCTCGACGTCAAGACCCCGCGCTAGCTCCACAACCTGGAGGGCAATTTAAAACAGAAAATGTGAGTGGACCAGAAAATACAAAAGTTCAAAAACCATTTTATAAGAAAACCGAGTTAACCCTCCGTTTTGAAACCACATGCATAACCAACAGTTATAAACACATTAATAAAAGAATCATTCTTAAACATCATAAGAAACAGAAACACTATAAAATACCATAAGAAACCATAACATGAGTATCAGAAACCGTATCAAAACCATAAACACCAAATCATCAATTTCCCGATCAAACCTGCTGGACCTATCCGAGTCTTTAAACTCCCGAGTCTTTAAACTCAATCCAGGCCTTATCATATCCGAGTCTTTAAACTCCCGAGTCTTTAAACTCAAGGCCTACGGGGGAAATCAATATATATCCGAGTCTTTAAACCCAATATCCAGATCCAGCAAATCCAATCCCAAAACCATTTGAAAACCATTTACCAAATCCTCATCCAAACCCGAATTCGAAATCACTGGTCCGAAGCCCTTCCGGCATCCAGAACCGTCATTCCGAACCCAAATCCGGAAAATATCCATTTTCATACCAAAACCCCATGTAATCACAAATCACATTTCATAACCCATTTATCATTATTAGAAAAACTTTATCGGTGGAAATCCCCAAATGTGGCATCAAAATCCAAAAACCAACATTTTCTCGAAAACCGTGCCAAAACCGTCTTTTTCTCGAAAAACGTGTAAACACATAAAATCATCATTTCATATTCAATAAACATAGATTCATGATTAAAACCATAAAACCATTATAAAAAGCAGTTATGCATGTTCAAGTTTAGAGAAAGGGTCCACTCACAGTACTGAGCCCTACTCGCGTCCCGAACGTCCAGCCCGTTCCTCGGCTTCCTCGGGAAATCCCGATCCTGTCAAACACCGTCAAATTACGTCACTATTACCTCTGCCAACACTCTCCTAAATTTCCTCAAAACTCCCCGAACCGAAGACCTAGAACCCCGGGACCCTAAACCTTCACCCTCGCGGAACTACAGTCAAACGACTTCCGATTAACCCGAAACCAACTCCATTAAACTCAACATAACTCCTAGACCAAAAGTCAAGTTGACTGTTCCTCCCAGAACCGCCGCACGCGCCTCCACGCGCCGCCCAAAGTGGCTGCGCGTGGCCCCACGCGCCAGCTACAGTGCACCTTCAACCTCACGTCGACCCGGTTCAACACAGTAGGCTACAGCTTGAACCGGCGTCAACGGTTCTCCGCCGTGCCTGCACGATTTCCTTCCCTTTCTTCACCTAAAGCTTCGTCCAACCTTACTCTAAGCATCCCCATCCTCCAATCACCTCGACACAGCCTCCTACCCGTCGTCTCAAGCTTGAAATCAAACCTCCCCAAAACTCTGTTTCACGATCCGACCACCCAGCTCACCACCCTTCACGGTGGCTTCACCAAACGCTTCCCTGAACCTCACTGAACCCAGACCAACCTTCCTATACCGTCGACTCACCCCCAAACTCGTCGACTTACCGTTCGAAGTTCACTGCCGAAACAGGGTAAAAGAGACCCATCTTCGACTGAGCTCCGCCGTGTACGGCCCCGTCACGGCGACCACCCTAATCGACACCTAGGACCTCCCTGATCACTACCCTAACCTCCAATCCTCTCGACTCTCAGCCCAGAATCACGACTTTCCAAATGAAATTCCACGGAAAAACAGAGCAGGAAGACTTACCCTTGCACCCAGATCGGTCGATTTCCCCTCAAGCTCTCACTCTGTTTCTCTGTGTATGTCGAAACACCAGGATGCATAGCACGGGTGCACCCCAATTATTTGGGACCGTGAACACACAGGATTCCACCAGAATCCTCTACACACATGCCATGTGTCACCATCCACTCCACACACTCCCACCTGGCCTAATCCCAGCCGTCCATTCCTTTCCTCTGTGCACAAATCCCAATGTGCCACAATGACCAAAATACCCTCCTGTTTTACTCATTTTACGGTTTTACCGAAACTTTCTAGACCCGTAACTCTCGCCTCGTAAGTCCGATGAATACGTGCCGCCTGTCATCGAACTCAGGACGACAAGAACTATCTAACCATCCTAGGTCAACCTACCAAAACTCGATTATTCAAAAAGTCAACTATTCCCCCTACTTTTCCCAAATTACGGTTAAGCCCTCAGCCTTCCGAGCATCTCAACTTCCTCCTCGGATGTCGGAATCGGGCGTGCCACCTGCCTAAGGATTTATGACAACCTCAACTACGTTCCGGTCACTGGCCAAAATAAAAGTCAACATTTTTGCCCGACCCAGGGGCAAAATCGTCATTCTAGGTTTCCGGACCCCTCGGGACCACCTAACCCCTGATTAACCTTACTAATCACACCTTAATCACTCTACTAATCCCAATTCTCGGAACGTGTTGTTACAACAATCCACACGTTCGGATTGAGCTGACCGAGTGCCACCCCCATCTTCTTCACCATCCTCCGCAGCCAGGGGTGAAGGGGCAGCCTTACCCCGTAGTGCATCAGCTCGGTATAAAACAATGCCATACCGGCTGGGGGGTTGCTGGTTTTTCCTCTCTTGTGGGTAACCTTCTAGTCACCGAGTCGGGAACGCCAAATTCGATCCTCATCTTCATCAGGCCCTTCTCAGTCTCCTTGTTCACCATTTCGTCCACAGTGAAGGCCGCCCGCTCAATCGGAACGGCCTCCGGGATCGACTCATCCCCGGCCTTTTTCACCTTATCAACCCGAACTGTGCCCTTATCTCGGCCGTGGGTCAGCTTCAATGCTCGGTGCACCCCCACCTTTACTATCGTTTCGGCATCTACCAGCAGATTGCCACTACCCGACCTACCGGTCGGCCCAGGACCACAACCGGTGTTCGTTGTCCTACCGGACGACTCGGCCGTACTGTGCACCGCCTCTACTCTCTTTTGTGCCTCGGCCGAGTGGGCCTCGTCCTTACTCTCGGAGACAGGAATGAGCACCTGCACACTACTACCTGACGACTCACTGCCCTGTGAGTCGTAGCATTTACCCTCAGATACCGAGTCACTCTCGACCGACATCTACAAAAGAAAAACAGAAAAACAGAACTCATCCGACCGACTCGTTCCTATGAAGATCTGACCACAACCTTCACCACGTTCATGGCCAGTTCTTCACAACCTCCTACTTTAATCGACAAACTAAACTGGGACAGGTGCTTACCTTGTTTTTTCAAGGAGGACCGTAGGTCGGAAATCGCAAACACCGTACGCACCGCCGTCAAATGCTGGTCGGAAATCGCCTCCTTAGTTGGACAGAATTTCCCCAATTTTCTCAAAAAACACAAGTGAGGAAATCGGTGAAGAGCTCCCTATATTTATAGCAATTGATGCACAGACTACGAAGCATCACTCCCCTCAGTGACAGACACGTGTTGCAACCAATCATTCTGACCGAACACGTGTCAACCATCTGCCCGAGGAAGCCCAACCGTTTTCCTTCAGGTCGACACCGACTTCCGTACACCGCTCGGTACCCTTGGACGGCCCGTACAGACGCTGGTCCTCCCACCGACCCATGTACACCGCTTGGTGCTCTCATCCGTGGGCGGGTGTCGGCTCTCTTCATCGACCCATGTACACCGCTCGGTTCCCTCACCCGTTTGCCGACGTTGGCCCTCCTCACCGACTTGTATACACCGCTCAGTGTTTTCACCCCCTCGTACGGACACCGGTCCTCCCCCACCGACCCATGTATACCGCTCGGTATCCGAAGCCCCAACCCAGTTTTGGTCCCCATCACCGACCAGGACACCACCCCCGACTGCATATGGTGAAGGTTGACCGACCACCACTTTTTAGCCGAGTCACGGCCCTCACCGACTGACCACTGGCCACTCCCTCGCCATAACTGAGACTGTCTCGGCGGACTCTCCCACTAGGGGACTTGGGGGACTATAGGTATACTTCCCACCAGGGTCTGGAAGAATGAAACAAGTCCCCGACCGAGAAATTCCACCTCAGTCAACGACTTGGGGGACTTCTGTTGACACCATATCTGACCAGACCCACTGGGCCGTATACTTAAAGCCTAGACCCCGCTTAAGGCCCAAAACTACTGATAGGTCCTCAAATAAGCATTATTTTATATTATTTTATACCCTTTATACTTGACTTTTAATATTAAAATATTAAATAAATAGATAAATTAATTTATTTCGTGTTATTTTTATTTAAATAAATAAAGTTTATAATTTGGAGTATTTTGGCGAAAGAATCGTCTCGATCGGAATTATAACGAATAAATTATGGACGAATTTCGGTGAAATATTTCTAAATTAATTAAATTAATTAATTTGTGCAGCCCAAACCCAATAAAATGCAGACTAGCCCAATCACGTCAGTCCGCGCGGCCCAGTTCTGTCAGCCCGTGCGGCCCAATCCGTTTCAGGCGCCCCAGCCCAACCGATTCTCTTCGGCGCGCGCTCACCGAACGTCAAGCCTACTCCTCAGCGCGCGCCTGCCGAAGCTCTGCTCTCTCCTTCAGCGCGTCCCCGCCGAGTTTCTTCCCTTCTAATCAGCAGCAGTCCACCGAATTTCCATGCCTCTTTTCAGCAGCTCTCTGCTGAATTCTTTTCCAGCAGCTTCCACCCAATTTCCACCCAACTTCCACCCAAATTCCTTCCACTTTCCAACCCAATTTTGCAACTTTACAACTCAAACCACTTCTAAACATCATCACAAATCTTTACTACTCATCATTCCATTATTCCACATTTTTTATTGTATTTTTATATTATTTTTGATAGCTTTTTCCACCTATAAATATGGCTTCAATTCTTGTATTTTGGGAGTCCCCAATTAGTTTCATTCTTCCATTTCTTTCATTTTTCTTAGTTCTAGTTCTTAGTTAGTTCTTTTGTTTCTCTCTTTTGAGAGACATTTTTGGGGACCATTTTAACTTCTTGTAGATTTTCTTATTAATTAGCTTTCTTTTAATTCTTGTTCTTAATTTATGTTATTTTTATTTTTCTTAATTTCATTTCTTCTTTACTTTGTTCTTGTGATATTTCTTTGAGATCTCTTAAACACATTTTTATGCTTTCCTTAAGAAATACCTAGGCCAAGTAATTCTAAGGCAATTCAAGAGTTTTAAGACCGAATTCCTCGTATTTCTTCTTCCATCTTCACAAGTTTCCTGCCGCTGTTCGGTGATTCTTGTGAAAATCCATACTTCTCTACTTAAATTCTTGTTATTGTTATTGGTTTTACTTATAATTCAATATATGTGTTGGCATTTTCTTTCTAACATTTGTAAGTAAGAATGCAATCTCCATGTGTTTTACTTTTTGAGTTTCTTTTACTTCATATGTTTTAGTACTTAAACTTCAATTCGAAACTAAATGTTGATCCGCTGTTCGGGGCATTTAGGATAGAGTTGAAGAGATTTAATGTTTGATCGCTGTTCGGCGCATTAAATCACTTACTTAAGGTGAATCATATTGTAAGTAATAATCCGCTGTTCGGTGCATTTATAATATGAAAAATGTATGCATGTATTTGAGATGATTAAGGTATGATTTCGTGATTGGTTCAATATGAGCATGATGTTAGAGTGTTGGTAAAAATATGTGTTTGAAGAAAATTCACTAGTACAAAGGTTAAGGTAGAAGTAAAATTAAGTATTTAATTATTTTTACTTGTTTTATTTATTTTATATTTACAACTCTTTTCAAACCCCCCCCCCCCCCTTTCAATTCTTTATTCTTTATTCTTTTATTCTTTTATTCTTTTATTCTTTTTTATTCTTTATTCTTTTATTGTTTTATTCTTCTATCCTTTTTATTCTTTATTCTTTTATTCTTTTATTCTTCTTTTATACTTTTAGTTTATTATTCTTTGATTCTTTCATCTCTTTATTCTTTTATTCTTTAATACTTTTAGTTTATTATTCTTTGATTAATTAATTCTTTAATTCTTTAATTCATTAATTCTTTAATTTGTTAATTCTTTAATTATTTAATTCATTAATTTATTCATTATTCATTTATTCATTACTCTTTCCCACTAACACATTATTAATGTTCCCTAATTTCCCCGGTTAAGAACGATCCCTATTTACCAATACTATATCTACACAAAAAGGGTTTAAATTGCCACAACACTCAAATTACATGTTTAATTTAATGCGTAGTTTGGGCGTAGTCAACTACCAGACTTACAACAGCCCCAACACCGGGCCCAATGCGGGATGCCACGTGGCAGCGTATCTACCATCGATTTACGTAACACGTGTCAGCACGTAAATCGAGAAGCATTTGTCCCACATCGGAACTTTGGGAATTGAACATCCCACCTACCCATAC
This sequence comes from Prinsepia uniflora, assembly GCA_032719365.1. Taxonomy (NCBI): domain Eukaryota; kingdom Viridiplantae; phylum Streptophyta; class Magnoliopsida; order Rosales; family Rosaceae; genus Prinsepia; species Prinsepia uniflora. The sequence goes on along the minus strand of CM064863.1, from coordinate 56,129,970 downwards.
ATAAAGGGTACACATTTCCCAATAAAGGTAACTAAGTTTTACTATTACAATTACTCTACCGAACTTACCATTTACTGCTTCCTCTTACGAACGAAAGTAACTGACTTGATCGTCGGAGAGCCTTAGGCTGGCACCACACCGGTGCCCATACTAACGGAAACCCACGATCCACTTAAGTTGACAGGTCACAAGAGGAACACGCGTCATTTGGTGATTGGGCAACGAGTACTCGACAGTTGGAACATTTAACGCTTCAACAGTAATAATAATAATAATAATAATAATAATAATAATAATAATAATAATAATAAATAGGTCCAATTTTTTAGTTCAACTTATAAGTTAATCTACTATGGTAAATGGAGACAGAAAATTAAAAAGAAAACACTTTTTTTAGGGATAATTATCATTGTTCAAAACGGCGGCCGCCTAATCAATCTAGGCGCTCGAAGGTGGGAAACTGCCGCGCCTAATGACTAAGAGTTTAGGTGGATTTGCTTGTACATCCTTATACATATTTAGTGGATTTGCGTATACATCCGTATACATATTTAGTTATATAACTTCTTATATATATATATATATTTAGTACTTAAGTTATTTTATTTATTAAAGACTTAGTTAATAATATAAGTATTAATTAAAATAAAGATAATAAATTTAAAAAATATAGAATGTTGTATAATAAAATTAATAAAGAAACTTACATTTTTAACATTTATGATTCTCAACTCAATTTATTTATCTAGATAATTAATTTTTGTTCTAGAATTATTTGATAGTGTTCATTATATTCTTAATTTGTTGAATTTTGTGTTTAAAAAAAAATCTGCCCAGGCGCTAGACCCCTATCGACTGCCCTAGGAGCGCCTAGCGCCGTTTTGAACCTTGATAATTATAAATAGGTCCAATTTTTGAGTTCAACTTATAAGTTAATCCACTATAGTAAATATAAACAATAAAAATTAAAAAAATGTTTTTTTATTGTTTGTCAAATTATATCATTCTTTTTATCTTGTAATTTTTTAAACAATTACAGGTGTGATATTACATATTATATTTATATTGTAACAACACGTCCCGAATTTCGGGATTAGATTAGTGACTAATGAAAGATTAGTGAGCGAAATCGGACGGACGGTGTAAAATGACCGTTTTGCCCCTAATCTTGGACAAAATGTTGACTTTTGACTCGGGGAGTCTAACATACGAAGACCGATGACCGTGACGTAGATCGGGAGGTCACGAGTCCGTAGACAGACGACACGTCAAAATCGGACGTCGGACGTAGAAATTATGGTCACAGGATCGAAATAAAAAATTTATGTATCGAGATCCGAATAAAATAATAATTAATTCTATTTGGGCAGATATTTGTAGGTGGGGCCCTTGGAGGAGTGACAAGTGTCATTCATCCCATTGGTCATTTTCCTTAAAAAAGGGATCTATGTCCTTTAGCCATTAAATTAATTAATTTATTAAACTCACACTCTCTCCCAATCCCAACCGTCCATTTTCCTTATCATCGCCATCCTCACCATCCATCCTATCTCATCTGATCATCATCATCATCAAACTCACATTTCTCATTTCTCTCTCTTTCCCGCGGTCATCTTCTTCATTTCCTTCTAAAAACCCGAACACCCAAACCGTGAGAAACAAACCATTCAAACCCTTTCCAAACGTTCTCCTTTGCCTGTGATGTCAAGACCCACCCCTAATCCCCGGGGATTAAGGGCGAAACCCTGCTCCCGTCTCACTTACGTATGACACGAAGGTCCAACCCTCATATGACACGTAAGTCGGACAAGGGACTTTCGATCCGACCGTCCAAAAACTTCTGAACTTCCCAAAGTGCGAAGAGTCTACTGTGGATCGTATATGTGATGTCTCCGTCTCTCTCGACCAACAGCCCGCGCCGCAACAGCCTGGAGGGTATTGAAAACACGAAAAGATTGTGAGTGGACAAAAATAAAGTATAATTTAGAAAACAATTTAAGAAAGCAATTACATTTATACCCTTCACGCAAAAACCAATGCATGCATATCAAATTCATGTTATAAAACCACTCAAATCAAAAACCATCCACGAAAAACCATTTGAAGACCCGTATCAAAACCATTATTCAAATCCAGGCCTCAGCCTCAAATCTCAAATCAATCTCAATCCTGGATCTCAGTCCCAAAACTCATCAAATCCAATTCATCCGGGCCGCTGCCCAAAACATCAGAAAACCAGTGAAAAACCAGTGAAAATATCAATCTTACAAGTTTACTGGATCTCAAGTGCGCCCGAGTCTTTAAACTAAAAACACAATATGCAAATAGCCAGGCCTTCTGGGGATATCTGAGTCTTTAAACTCAAAACACAATCACAGGCCTCGGGGGGGTATCATATCCGAGTCTTTAAACTCAAAACCATACTGAGTCTTTAAACTCAAAACATCAATCCAGGGCCCTCCCACCGTCAATCAATCTGAGTCTTTAAACTCAAAACCAGATCCAGTGAGTTTTCCTTTTCTTTCCGAGTCTTTAAACCCAAAACCATTTTCCAATCAACAGTGAAAACCACAGAAAATCTATCTCCGAATTCGCAATAATGATTTCGTAAGCCGGCATCTGGAACCACTATCCCGAACCCAAATCCAGACTTCCTTTCCAAACCTCGAAAACCAAATCCAAAACATCCTTTCTGTAATCACAAGAGCTGGGCTCCAAGCCCGAAAACACTTTCCAAAATCCTTTTAATTTCTTTGAAATCAAATCGTATTTCAAATCCCGAAATCAAATCATTAAAATCAGGTTCAAATCACAATATTCATCGAAACCTCGTAAAACTTGAAATTCCGTAAAATACCTCGAAAATCGTGCAAAACCGTGAACCATAAAAATCATAAAACAAATCATAGAATCACGTATGAAAACATATTAAAACATATATGCATGCATCAAGAGTTAGAAAGCAAAGTCCACTCACAGACTATCCCGACGTCGCCTCGATGCGCGCGCACTTACACCGTTCCCGGCCATCCCGCTATCCTCGGCTTTCTCGAACCTGTCCAAAGCCCATAACGAGGTTACGAACTACTTCATAAAAGTCCTACTCAAGTCCCATAATTTTTTCCGAACGTTACACGTAACTAACCGAGATCCTAAACCTTCGACCTCGTAGAACTAACCCAAAATGACGACCGATCGTCCTGAAACTTGTCCCATAGATTCGCTACAACGTTTAGACCAAAAACCTAGTTGAACACTTCCCCAGAAATCGCCGCACGCGCCTCCACGGGCAGCCCAAAGTGGCTGCGCGTGGGCCTCACGCGCCTGCACAGTTACTGTTCATCTTCTTCCTCGAGACCGTGCACTGTGTTGGACCGGCGTGGCAGGTTCTCCGTCATTCGTCCACCATTTTCATCCCTTTTTATTCCTTTAGCTTCGTCCTGGCCTAACTAATTAATTCCACAAATCAATTCGTGAAAGCACAGCCCCAATCTCCTCGTCCAAGCCTCGAAGAAAACTCAGAAAATCTGAGTTTCTGTCTCAGGCCACCCACGGCCACCACGAAGCTCCAGGTTACACTCTAAGGTCCTTCTAACCTTCCTAGAACTATTAGAAACCTTAGGACACCTCGATAATCACCCAAACCTCACCTCCCAAGCTCGAACCCGTAACCAACCAAAACCCCTGTTTCTACTTCCGACCACCCGTGCATCCCCCCCGTCACGGCTTCTCAACTGGAGGTTCCTAGGGACTTTCTAAACCCACTAGAACTCTTAGAATACTTCGACTCAGCCCCTAACCTCACGACTTACTGTTTGAACCAACACAGTAAAACAGAGGAACAGAGGGGATTCAAGAAATTACCTGTTCTCCGACCGCCATCGTGAGCTCTGCTGGGTATGCTCGACTTCCCTCAGGTCTCTCAACACCACCACGGGTTTAATTCGATGGTTGATCAACAGAGGTACACCGCCGTGCACGGTGGTTCTCAGTTCTGTGCCCCCTGTTTTTCCCTCCCTGTTTCTCGGTTCCTGCTCACCTCACCACACACACGATCACACTCTAGTTCACCTCTACCCGATCACAAACCTTCAGACTCCCACTCAAGCACCAAGAAATCTCACAACACTCACACACCCTGAACACTTGATTAATTTCTTTCCCTCACGACTCAGTCTCTATTTCTCTCTAGCACGACTCACACACGGCCAAATTAATTTGAACAATGCAACAAGCCTAGAACCCACTACACACACCACACGTGTCCACAATCCCATGGCCCATCTCAAAATATCCAATCCCCCTGTACACTTGTCCCAATCTGGTTTGCACAAATCCCAAGGCCCCAAAAAGACCAAAATGCCCATGTAAGTCAAAATTACCATTTTGCCCTTCGTCGTTCTAGACCTGTAACTTACTCGTCCTACTTCCGATGAACGCATGCCGCCTGTCGTTGAACTCAGCACGACGAGATCTACCTAACGGTCCTCGGTCTACGAGTAAAAACCTCATCGTACAAAAAGTCAACTTTTTCCCCTATTTTAATCAAATTACGGTAATTCCCTCAAGATTCCGAACATCATAACTTCCTCCTCGGATGTCGGAATCGGGCGTGCCACCTGTCTACCAACTCGTGACGTCCCGAACTACGTCACATTCATCGGTCAATGTCCAATTGACCGCCCGAACTCAAAGTTAACTTTTTGCCCAAACTAGGGGCAAAATCGTCATTCTACGCCCAAGGTCCAAAAGTACCCACCTAACCACCAATTTAACTCAGCTAATCCGTCACTAATCACTTCCCTAATCCCAACTCCCGGGACGGGTCGTTACATGTGACTTGTGAAGGAAAAAGTGAGAGTGAATGGAGACGATGAGGACGGTGCTAGAGGCGTCGACCGTCGTGGATGGTGGTGGGAGTTCGACGGTGAAACCCGAACACTGTTTTTGGGTCCAAAATGGTGCAAATGGTTTCGGTGGTTGTAGACCGTTTTGGAGGGTTGAATGATGTCCCATGGGGTCTAGACGACCGTAGCGGTGGCCACGGCGGCGCTTGTGACTGTCAGGTAGGTGAGAAACTCGAGAGTGCCCTATTTTGATTCAAAAATGGTAAACCATAGTCTGGTAATTATTGATCGAATTGGTTAATTAGGTGAGCTGTTGGAGGTTGATAGGAGGTGAATGAGCTTGGAATCACGGTCAACAGTGGCCGGGATCGCGAGAACTTGACGGAGGAAAACTAAACTTTTGGTTATTCGTTTGGAAGGTATGATCTTGACCTAAAGTTTGTGTTTTGACCATGTAGATCAATAGGAAATAACTAGATGAAGCTATAGGACTTGAAATGGGTGAAAACGAACTAAAATTGGACGAGTTATGGTGTTGAACAGGGACCGCCAGTTCCGTTGGATCGGGCCGATCTGAACCGGTCTGAATTGAGGTTGAAGATGATGAATAGTGTCGCACGTGGGCTTCACGCGCAGCGCATGCAGCGGCGCATGGGGGCGCGTGGGGAGGTTTCTAGGAAAGTGTTCAACACGTGAAATCATTTATTCGATGTAACAAACATTTTGGGACTGGTTTCGTGTCGATATAGTTCGGGATGTCCGAAGGCTTAGGATCGAGTTTAAAAATAGTTAAAAATTCAAGAAAATTATGAGGCTTCAATGAGAGGTTAATAAGGTAGTTAGTAACCCTCTAGTATGATTTGGATAGGTTAGGGAGTTCCGGTTCCGGTGATTAGCCCAAGAAGGCGTATTAGCACGCATATTGAGGAGGCAACTAGGACGGTCTATGAGTGGACCTTGATTTCTAAATTGTGATGCATGCATAAATGTTTTATATGTTTTATATATATGATTTCTATCATGATGAGTATGGATTGGTGATTTACATAATTATGCGTATTTCGAGGTGATTTACGTATTCGCTCGTATATCGAGGTTTATGATTTTACACTGTTTATACGTGCTTATGGTTTCAGTAATGATTTAATGAAATGGTTTTGGATTTGAAAAAGTGAACTCGGGCATGAGATCCATTTTTTTTGGAAACCCTCGGACGTGAAGTCCATTTTAGTTACATTAACGGGCCAGGGTGTAACACCCCGGAAATCCGGGGATTGTAATATTGTAAAATATTGAATGAAATGACATTTTTACCCCTGTGAATGGTAAGGTCAAATTGTTGACTTTTTGATTGGTGGGTCAAACGGACTTTTTGATTGGTGGGTCAAACGGACTTTTTGATTGGTAAGGTCAAATGAAATGACTGATACTCATGTTCCCGGCGTCGCACCGGCAAACTAGCCTCAACTCGCACCGCAGCATCCGACAAGTCTCGGAGGGTAGCAAAAGAGCCAGCCGTCACTACGGCTCGAATCTCACCTCGCAAGCCCAACTCAAACCTACGGCACTTCTCGGCTTCAGTGGCCACAAAAGCAGGAGCAAACCGAGACAACATCTGGAACTTCCGTTCATACTCTGCCACGGTCTTATTCCCCTGCTGGAGCTGCAGAAACTCCGCCTCCTTGGCATCCCGGAAAGAACGAGGATAATACTGTTCCAGAAACCGTTCCCTAAACGTCTCCCAGGTCACACTGTGGACATCCCAACCGGACAACTCGAGGGTATACCACCACTCGTACGCCGCACCATCTAGTAAAAAGGTAGCCAACAATACTCGCTCCTCCGGCGGACAATGCATCACCGCAAAAATCCGCTCCAGTCTAGTAATCCACCTCTGGGCTTCCTCAGGATCAGCCCCACCACTAAAAGTAGTAGCCCCGAGCCGCTGGGCTCGCTCAATCGTGGCACTTTCCGTCTCTCTGGCTACTTCTTCAGGTTGTGGAGAGGGTCTACGTCTCGGAGGCATCGTCAACCGCACACTGAAAGAGGCATAGAAGTAGTCAAACAACTGAAACACAACCTCACAAACCGACAGACCCAACAAACTCGACAAACCTATGCTCTGATACCAATTGTCAGGACCCACCCCGGTTTCACCCCGAAACCCGAGGTAAATCCCGCTCCCGTCTGACTCCCCGATTCAAAACTCAAGTAAAACTCACTCAAATCCAGTCAAACGCAGGAGTAATTAGACACAATGTCCCGAAAGTAGCATTTACAGAACACACAAAGAAAATAAAACCGATAACTACACGCACACGGAAGCCTTTACTCTACTCTGGGAACCCTCACGTCACTTCTATGCCTCAGACTCTGCCTCGACGTCAAGACCCCGCGCTAGCTCCACAACCTGGAGGGCAATTAAAACAGAAAATGTGAGTGGACCAAAAGGTACAAAAGTTCAAAACCATTTTATAAGAAAACCGAGTTAAACCCTCCGTTTTGAAACCACATGCATAACCAACAGTTATAAACACATTAATAAAAGAATCATTCTTAACATCATAAGAAACAGAAACACTATAAAATATCATAAGAAACCATAACATGAGTATCAGAAACCGTATCAGACCATAACCATCAAATCATCATTTTCCCGATCAAACCTGCTGGACCTATCCGAGTCTTTAAACTCCCGAGTCTTTAAACTCAATCCAGGCCTTAATAATATCCGAGTCTTTAAACTCCCGAGTCTTTAAACTCAAGGCCTACGGGGGAAAATCAATATATATCCGAGTCTTTAAACTCCCGAGTCTTTAAACTCAATCCGGGTCTTTAAACCCAATCCGGCCGGTCCCCCGTCACATATATCCGGGTCTTTAAACCCAATATCCAGATCCAGCAAATCCAATCTCAAAATCATTTGAAAACCATTTACCAATCCACATCCAAACCCGAATCCGAAATCACTGGTCCGATACCCTTCCGGTATCCAGAACCATCATTCCGAACCCAAATCCGGAGTCCACTTTCCAATCTTAAAACCAAATTCCGATTAGTGAAATCCGATTCTAAAATCGAAAACTTTGATCATCGAAATCCTGTTCCAAAATCCCTTTATAATCATTGAAATCATTTATCCTTTGAAAGCCCGAAAACCGTATCTTTATTTTCAAAACCACCTTTTTCTCGTAAAACGTGCTAAAACCGTCTTGTTCTCGAAAAACGTGCAAACACATAAAGTCATCATAACATATTCAAGAAACATCTAGTCATAAGTAAAACCATAAAATACATTTATAAAAACAGTTATGCATGATCGAGTTTAAGGAAAGGGTCCACTCACAGTACTGAGCCCTACTCGCGTCCCGAACGTCCAGCCCGTTCCTCGGCTTCCTCGGGAAATCCCGATCCTGTCAAACACCGTCAAATTACGTCACTAATACATCTACGAACACTCACTTAAATTCCCTCAAAAATCTCCGGACCAAAGACTTAAAACCCCGGAACCCTACACATTCACCCTCGCGGAACTATACTCAAAAGACTTCCGATTTACCCGAAACCAACTCCATTGAACTCACCACAACTCCTAGACCAAAAGTCATGTTGACCGTTTCTCCCAGAACCGCCGCACGCGCCCCCACGCGCCGCCCAAAGTGGCTGTGCGTGGCCCTCACGCGCCTGCTACAGTGCATCCCCTACCTCGAACAAACCCGGTTCGATACAGTGTCTGTAATTCGAACCGGCGAGAGCGGTTCACCGCCGTACCTGCACCATTTTCCTCCCTCTCTTCACCGTCCTCTTCGTCTAGGCCTACCCTATCGATTCCCCAACACTCCTAACCTCGACTCTGTCCCTAGCCCGTCGACTAAAGCTCAAACCAGACAACTCAAAACCCCTGTTTTCCTTTCCGGCCACCCACGACTTCCCCCTTCATGGTGGCTTCACCAACCTCTTCCTAGGACCCTTCTAAGCCTAACCCGACTCACCTTGACCGTCGATTCTTACCCAAACATCACGACTAGCCGTTTGAACATCACGGTAAAACAGAGCATACAGGTACCCCCGTCGTGCTAACCTCCGCCGTGTACACCCCCGTCACGGCGACCATCCTAGTCGACGCCTAGGACCCTCCTGAACCTCACCCTGACCTCCATTCCTCTCGACTCTAAGCCCAACCTCACAACTTTCAAATTGAGCAGCACGGGAAAAACAGAGCAAAAGATCTCACCTTCCAATCGCGTCTCCGCCGTGCGCACCGTCGCGTGCCACGGTGCTCGTGGGACTCCCTGCAGCCTCCTGCAGCTCCCCCTGCCTTGGTTGGAGCCACTCCACGGCGTAGCCACCACCTCGAACTCACCGCCTCCCTGTTTCCCCAAAACCTTTGCCGCACCACCGTCGTGCCGCCGTGCACGATTGCACCACCAGAACACTACCACCTACTCAAACTCTCCTCCCTGTCACTCTCACAAGCACTCTTCACTCCCCCCTTGCACTGAGTCGATCAATTGCTCCCCATTCCTCACCCTCTGTTTCTGTCTATGTCGAAGAACCACACACGGGCACGCACAGGTGCACCCAAATAATTGGGACCGCGCACATACAGGATTCCACCAGAATCCTCTACACACATGCCACATGTCACAATCCACTCCACACACTCCCACATGGCCTAATCCCAGCCGTCCATCCCTTTCCTCTGTGCACAAATCCCAATGTGCCACAATGACCAAAATACCCTTCTTTTTAACTCATAATTACGATTTAACCAAAACTTCCTAGACCCGTAACTCTCGCCCCGTAAGTCCGATGAAGACGTGCCGCCTGTCATCGAACTCAGGACGACGGAATCTATCTAACCATCCTAGGTCAACCTACCAAATCTCGATTATTCAAAAAGTCAACTTTTCCCCTTAATTCCTCGACCTTCCGAACATCACAACTTCCTCCTCGGATGTCGGAATCAGGCGTGCCACTTGCCTATGGATTCGTAACGTCCTCAACTACGTCCTGGTCACTGGTCAACTCCCATTGACCACCCGAAATAAAAGTCAACATTTCTGCCCGACTCAGGGGCAAAATCGTCATTCTAGGTTCCCGGACCCCTCGGGACCACCTAACCCTTGATTAACCTTACTAATCACCCCTTAATCACTCTAGAAATCCCGGTCCTCGGGACGGGTTGTTACATTGTTTGGGTCCCTTTATGCTACATGTGAAGTTAATTTGAGTTTGGTTTAACAACCAGAGAGTTGTGGTGATCGACCCGTTTGGGTGATCACAGGTCGTAGGTCAGATTATGGGACTGTTGAGGTTAATTAAGGAAATAGAACTCTAATTAGATGGTTAATGAACATGTTAGGATCAAAAACGAAGGGAATCGAGTTAGAATTGAGGGTTAATTAATCGGGTCAAGCCGCGGGTGGCAGACCCGTATTGCAGAGAAACGGGTGAAGGGGATGACACTGTAGCAGCTACAGTGTCAGGCGCGTGACTTTCACGCGCAGCCACTTTGGGTGGCGCGTGAGGGCGCATTGATGCTTATCTCCGATCACGGTCAACATGACTTTTTATCCTCTCATTATTCTGAACATTTTTAGTGAAATAACCATGTTGATCTGAGATAGTTAAGTGGGTCAGATTAGGGCCGGTTGTCTCGGGAAGCGTGTTTGGACGGCTTCCCCAAGCTGGTTTCTGTTTCGGGCTTTTTGGATGTATGGTAAGGACCTATAGTGACCCTTTCATGTGATTTGGACTGACAGGAATCGTACGTTAATCCCGGAACAAGTTCGTACGCGCAGTTTCGCAGCGGGAACGTACTGTGAGTGGGCTCGATTTCATTAACCCTTGCATGCATAACTGTTTTCATTTCCATATATATATATATATATATATATATATATATATGTGTGTGTGTGTGTGTGTGAATCAAATGAAGGATTTTGGTTACCTTGATTTACGGTTATGACACATTTTACGATGTTGGGCTTGAGACCCGTTTTGTGGAAATTGAACACTGTTTTGGATTATATATCTATATGCATGTGGACATCGATGATTATCTTAGGTACTGCACTGTATAGATCCACCATGTGATACTGTCTCCTCTGGATGTGTTACCCCGGAGCGGTCACAACGCATTGCCTGCGAGGGGTCATTCTACGGAGGTGCCGGACCGTAGGATGACTCAGGAGCAGGATTGCTATGATTGGACGTCTGGGACGTCGAGCGTCTGGGATGCTAGGCATCTGGGATGCCGTATTTGAACTGGGTTCGGGGGTTGGACTTGGGATTTGAGACCCCGGGTGGCACACGTAGCCTTGGGACTGTGACCATATTGGACGTCAGGGATGTCGGACATCTGGGATGTCGAGATCGGAGTGTATAGTGCAGTAGCTGTGATTACTTTATATTTATGGTTGTTATATTTCTTGTGATATCTTATATGATTTTATGGTTTCAAATACTATGCATGCATGTTCGGAAAACGGAGGGGTAAAATTATATGTTTTACTTATTAAACTGTTTTATAAACTTGAGTTTCGGCCCACTCTCCCTTAATGTTTTGGTAACCCCTCCAGGTCATGCTACCGAGGTTGGTGAGGACCCCGAGGCTGAAGCATAGATTCGTACTGCGCACCTGAACCCCTGTTGGGTCGGATTACCCGCAGGATTTTCTAGAGTCGTGCTCGGATTTTGTATTTTGGACTGTATCCCTTGTCTGACATCTTTTGAATTCGGATTGTATGTGTAACTTTATTTTCGACGTTTATGCATTTAAGTTTTTAAGGTTAAAATTGGAAACTTGGTTCGGGTGTTAGACGGGAGCAGGCACGTCCCCTTGTGGTCCCTGGGGGATCGAGGCGGGTCCCTATCACAGGGGCCCAATTGGTTCGTGAATTGATTTTCGATTTGAAAATATGGAATCGGGCATGAGACCCATTTGATTTATGAACTATCGGACTTTGAGTCCATTTGATTTAATAAGGCATCGGGCTGGAGGCCCAGTTGGTTTACGAAATCGGGCTTGAGACCCAGTTGGTTTACCAAATTGGGCTTGAAGTCCAGTTGGTTTACGAAATCGGGCTTGGGGCCCAGTTGGTTTACATGATCGGGCTTGAGGCCCAATTGGCTGTGATATCGGGCATGAGTCCCATTTATGGTTTATAAAGGTGATTTCGGGTTCGAAGACCCTAAATGGATTTGGATTTGGATTTGGAAACATGGATTTCTGGGTTCATGACGGTTTATGAGGACCAGGCATGTATCCTTTGAAAGGTTCGAAAGGTTTTAAGAATAATTACGAAATGGTTTTTCATATACCATCATTTTATTTATGGATTGTCTCCTCCGGAGAGGGTCGTTGGCCTGGGTGGACCCCAGAGTAGTCACTGAGCACTAACTGAGTGGAGTCGCCCCTCGTGGGGTACCTTACTCTCAAGAAGGCACATATGGATGATAACCCCCAAGAAGGGTCATTGATCTGCGGACATTGACTTGGGTGGACCCTAGGGAGACTTGGGATTTGAGACCCCGAGTAGCACGCGTGTAGCTTTGAAAACCGTGACAGGATTGGTTATATGATATTTGGTAAATATGATTTCTTGGATTTGATGAAATGGTGTTTTGTGAATAGTAAATGAATTTGGGCAATGACCCACATACTCGGATTTACGTTTTTGGGCTGAGTTCCCACATTTGGTTGAAATGAATTATGGAATTGTGTAAATGGTTTTGGGCAGGGGTCCGCATGACTTGAATTTACGGAACTTGGGGTTGAGACCATAATAATGGTTATTTGAATATGTGATTTGATAAATGGTTTTCGAATGCATGCATGCTTTTTCGTGAAGGGCATAAATCTCTTTATGAAATGTGTTTTTACGAACTTATTACTTTTCGTCCACTCACAGCTTTCAATGATTTTAATGCCCTTCAGGTTGATCACGGATGCAGACTGTAGCGGAGACCGAGACATCACACTCCTCCACCGGATCCTGGCGCGCTCTGGAAGCCAGTCGGGCTGAAGGTTTTGAATTATCTCTTGTTTGACACTTCGTGTCAGACGGGAGTATGACACATCCCGTGTTAATCCTGGGGGATTGGGATGGGTCGTGACATATATACCTACCAATATCCGATTCTAGACTTACAGGTAAATTAAATAATATTACCTACTTAACTCTCCCGTATAAATAAGATATATATATATATATAAATTCTAATTATATCATAATAGATATATATTTTTTAATATACCTCTCTAAAAAAAATAATAAACAAGTATTTATTAATTTATCTACAAAAAGTAATAATATAAATAGCGTATTTATAACTCTTCAAAAGTATCAGATGTTATTTGATAAAACAAATATAAAATAAATCTTCTGAAATTTAGTTAAAATTATCATTATTTAATTAATTTTGAAAAATAAATATAAAATAATAATATTTAAAATTTGAATGTTTCTCATCCATATCTGAAAAAATTATATAAAAGGTATTTAAAAACTTTAAAAAAAAAACCACAAAAAGAACACAGTCAAAATCTAAAAAAAAAAAATTGTAAATGAACTATTTTATATGTTAAGTGGACTAATTTATAATTAACACTAATAAAATTAATTAAAAAATTAATTATAATTTAATAAGTAGTAATAATAATAATTTATCAATAATTAATTCAAACAAATAATAATTATCAATAATAATATATATAATTAATATTTACGATATAAATGTTTAATATCACCTATTATAATATAATCCAACTATAGTCGGCATTTTAATCCGGTAGAGTACCAAACGCTCGACTAAATAGTCAGTCTATCTAGTGGATAGATTAGTCTATCCAGCTGAAATATTTAGTACAATATGGTGTACCAAACGAGACTATTACTCTTATATAACAATGAGCATGATCAGTTCATTCAACGTCATTAAAGAAGTGTAATTTTTTTTTATACTCGTACAATAATTATACATATTGTATTACTTAGTAATTTCATAAATTGTACTTATCGAACTACATTGAATAAAATTATAATGCTCATCACCAAATGAGAATGATGAGGAAAATATTGCCAAATCACTCTCAAATGTTTCTTCAAAGTGTGCAAACACCCACCAAATTGGAATTTTGGAGATTAGATACACTTAGCTTAATATTGATAAGACTAATAGGTAGCCCACAGTAGGATTCTCTCTTTCGTATGAAATTATTGAAAGTTGGATTGTGGATGATATCAGTCAACTCTCTCTTTTTTTTTTTTTTTTTTATCCTGGTTGACGGTCACTTCTTCATGGGGGAGCTATTTGCGGTGGAGCCTCATCACCCACCCCTGTCGGCTGTCGGCTGTCGGCTCTCGTCTTTCCCACAGCTACAAATCTACAATCACAAACACCGTTCTTCATTCCATAAGAAGAGCAACGCTTCGACACCTAAAGTGAATATAGTTTCCCCAAAATTCAACATCTGACAGAAAAAAAATTATTAAATTTCAATAATCGCTAGAAATTATTGTGATTTTTGTACTTTAATATTCTAAAACACGAATATATATATATATATATATATATATTATTGACTTTTAAGAAATATAAACTGAATCTACATATCTTATAAGTTCTTTACCTTTGAATAATGACAAAAAGTTAAAGATTAAATCAATTTGAAATTTAGAATACAATCAACGTAGAGTTATATTTCTTTCGAGACATTAAATGGTCCATTAATATCAAGCATCAATTTAAGCAAAATTATGTAATTTATATAAATGAGTGATGGAACACAACTATCACTATTTTAGCATTACAGATTAAGAAAGCATATAATATGATAGAGATGCTTACGGCTTATCCACCCTCATTAAAGTATTATTTTTCTTTCAATATATGATAGCTCTCTTCACGAATGTTAAATTCAAAAATTTCAAAATAATAATAATAATAATATAATTGTTATTTGATTCGTCATTGGATCGAACATGATGAGACCCACTCGGAAATTTACGACCCATTGGAGGGGTGTTCGGACCCGCTGGGGGTGCTGATTGGAATCTTGCTACGCCTGTCAAATGACTTACAAAGCAGAGATGAAACACTAGACACCGGTAGGTTGTTGGTCTAAGAGGTTATGAAGCTTAAGTCAGTAAGCGTGATACCAAATAGGCAGATTATAACACAAACGGAAGAGTTAAGATTGTGTGTGTTTAGAGAGAAGTAGATGAGAGAGTTACCTTTATGAAAGGTTTTGGGGTGTTTATAGTAGACATGAATGTGGTGGTTGAACACTGTTTGGAGTATGTTCCAAGTTACAACATGAGATGCTACCCCGTGTCTTACAGACTCGGGATGCGCGCTAGGTGGCAATGGATCTTCTGGCATGTCAGAGAGTTGGTACTGGCAGCTAGCTGATTGGACGGTGGGTGCCGATCATCCCTACTGAGTACATATGCCGAGTGGTTGAGATGGGCATGCTAGGTGCCTACTGTTGGTACAGCTGCCGAGTGATCTGGGTAGTTCTGTCGATTGACATCACTAGCATTGCTTGCTGATTGGCATCAGTGGCATTGCTTGCCGATTGGTACCACTGGAATTTCCTATTGGCACCAATGGCATTGCAAGCCGAATGGTAAGTCTGCTGTTCACATGATATCAACAATTATAAGAATAAAAAATTATATACACAATAACAAATAACAGTAAGTCAAAATTTTGAAGTGTATCCGAATTTACTCACCCGTAAATCGTGGATTGATGAAACTGCCATTATTTTGAAGACTCCTTCTCAACAATACGTGAAATTGGTGGCAGCTAGGTTTTCCATCAGCACCGTTGAAGTATCAAATGATCCCACAGGACCCACACGCATGCCACATGGCTGATAGAGACTTTGACTTTTGTGGGTTCAAGCTATTGACAATTCTGGGTTACACAACGCCACATGGGCCGGCGATGTACATAATCATCTAGAACCCTAACCAACCATTCCATGCAAGTGTACTAGTAGTGCTTTGTTAGGTTGATCATTGACGAAAAAAAAAAGTTAGGTTGATTTCTGCCAAATTGTCAATCTTCTTCCTTTTATAATTAATAATTTATTAATTAGATTGGTTAGGATTTCAAGCCAATTACACATTATCTCTCTCTCACACACATATATATATATATATATATATATATATATATATCTCTCTCTGATATTAATATTATACGCAAAGATAAAGGTAAAAATTTGTAGGGATCAAGTAAAATTGATTGAGCATATCTTGAGATTTGTAGAGATTAAGTGGTCCAATTTCTTTGATGAAAAAAAAAGTGGTCAATTTTCACTTGAATAAAGTGGGCTAATTTCTACTAAATGAATAAATTTCACTAAAACTAATAGTAAAAGATTTGGTTGTTCTAACTTTGATTAGACTGGAGTTCACCCAAGAGTAAATAGTCTTTGATTATCATATTTATATACTTGATATGGTCGTATAGAATATTAATAGAATAATATTTTCATTACATAAGAGTTTTTCTCGTGAAAAGTAAGGTATGACTCACAAATATAAACACCTAACTACGATGAAGTTGCTTCCAACCAAACCCTAGACCCACTCTCACACTAGCATCATGTCACATATGGTCACCAGCATTAACAACACATAACAACATGGTCGAAATATTCGATATCAAGCTAGCACATATCAATCTGACCCATTTTGTGTCCCACGGTTGTTTAATTTTAGTAGGCATTTTAGCCAAAGTTCTCGACGGAAAAAGAGTCAAGCTAGCTAGCTATCCGTAATGTTCTCGATGCCTCCTAAGTCCTAATTACTAGATGTGGGATTAATATGAAAAGAAAACTGGGAGCTTGCTTGCGATATATAGGCTGCTTCTTGTTATGAAAAATCCCAATTAAGGAAAAAGAGCAACAGCTTCTATATAGTTATTGTGTCAAGTATATGGTGAGCATGACCCATTAATCGCCTTCTTTTTATAATTTCCAACTCCTATTTGATGTTCACTGCCCACCAAATCTACAATGCTTTGAAGGCACTAGAGATGTGACTCCATTTGATGCGATCACTTACTTATCACCCATCTCTCTTTCAAAACTCAATTATTTTTTCAGTACATATATGCCATGCTTGGAGTGTAGCTTGTCTTGGTAACTATAAAATGTTTTTAGTGAGTTTCAAATTCTTGCCAATTAAACACGGAGAAAATCCGTCATCTAGAAGTTGCAATTTATAAACTAAGTCATATCTTATAATTAAAAATCATCATTCATATGTATATAAAATCGATCTTCTATTTTAAACTAAATTATAGACCACAATAAACACATAGTTTATGAGATACGATTATTGATCACCCGTCTCGCTCTCTCAAAAAATAATCATTTTTGTATATTACATCACACATTGATTCCATTTGATGTGATCATTAATTAATTGCCCATCTCTCTATCCATAAAAAATAAAAATAAAAATAAAAATAAAAAATCATCATTTTCGTGTAATTAAAAACGATCTTCCATTTTAAACTAACGTCTATTTGGATTTTGGAAAGCTCTATTATTAAACCACTGTTGGGAGCTAATAACACTCTCCACCAACCTCTAATAAAAAGCTGTCATCCAAATCTAGAAAAGCGAAGTGGGAGAATCATTTGGAGAAATGGTTTATAGTAGAAAAGGCATGCAATATATGGACCCCAACCAACAACATGATCACATTTGAGATTTTGTTTTTGTGTTTTAGTGGAACATTAGCCAGCAATGGCACCCCATGTTTCCTTCAATTTGTGATGTGCACGGCTCTATATAACTATAGATATTGGTTAGAGTAAGTGTAGTAAGCATGTTTACAAATGTACGTACATATAAGATGACAATTATTTAGTGTCATTCTTTGTTTAACTTACTTTATTTTGAATTTATTTTAGAAACCCTTCTGTCATAACCAGACTAGTTGATCTCTATTCTAGCTCTATGATGCCAAACAAAAAAAGAAAAATATGTAAAAGAATTCATAAAATACCCACATCAAAACAATAAAGGCCCTTCCTTACTTAACCTAACAACTACCACCTAAACCCACAGCCCAAACTGGTGATGGATGAGAGCTACTTCCTTCTGTGATCGTAGCCCACTAATATAAACTTGTTCTGTTCAATCATTTTTAACGAATTCTTCATAGCCGAAGAGGTATTATACAAATCGAGTCTCATTTTTTCTTACTTTTTTTAGATCCATGTCTAGAAAAAGCTAGGGTTAATAAAACTTTCATAATCCTCTCTTTTTTAAAAGAGAGATCATTTTTAAACCATTTTAATGGACCATATCAATTGAATTATCTGATCTGAGATGGTTTGAAAAACAATCCTCCTTTTAAAAAGAAAAACATGGAAGTTCTTTTACTTTCTACAATGATCAGGAGACGAATTTTTTTTCCCTTTCGGCTAGACCAGGAGATTAGATATTTGATTGATAAAAAACTCTTAGTCTCGACTCAAAATGAGAGAATTTGTGAACTTAGCCTATTACATGTACTTGAGGATATAAATGGTATTTTTTTTAGTACAACAATATTGAAACGGGGACTTTATACACTACGTATCTATCTCACGGTTCTTTACGAAAGTGTAACATAAGAACTTCCATTGAAAATAGCGCTGGACTATATAATACTAGTAATGGCCAAATAGAAAGATGGTAAAGCTTGGAAGCCTAAGGGGAAACAAAATTGAACTAGAGGTTGTAATTCCATATTATACAACGAACTGTTGGTTATTATGAGAGCAGGCAGGAGAGATACCATCTTATTATTATACAAGTACAGTAAACTAACTTAAAACACATAATAAAGAATTTTGTTCCTCTTAACTTCACGGAAATCTGACCGGCTCAATGCTGGGGAGTGAGAGACGGGAACGAAGGGATGGATTGTAGGATTAATTTCCTACCAGCTCTTCGACTGGGGGAGGGCACAAAGTCATTAGTTGGAGGGCACACCCTCTTGCCATTGGGAGAAGCAGTTTTGATCCGGGTGCTAGGTGATCCATCTCCTTGAAGAATCTCTGGCATTTCATCCTCTGGTGCGGTTTGGCTATGTGTCTCAAACTTGGGTTCAGTTCGCAGAATGTTTGGTTTCCCAAGTTTCACACTTGTATACAATCCAGAAGAGGATCCTCCAATGCTAAAAACAGAAGATCTTGGCGGTTTGTTCTTTGATGAAAATGGCAATGGAACCAGTTGTCTGGAACACAAAGTTGTCATAAGTGATCTAATAACAATGATGCACCAACTTATAAACCAACAAAATAGTTTAAGAATGAAACCTGGAAACCCGTAAGGGGGTTGTAGGAAGAGCAGAATCCTGGCGCTGCTCTTCATTTTTCTCAGTGTCAATTTTCTGCCGGTGTTTGTCAACCACACTCTTTCCGCATGCTTCTGTTTCTTCCTCATCTTGCTCAGCTTCGATTCCTGTATAAGATCCTGAATTCAAAACAAACGATAATCAGCCAACAATTTGGGAGGACTTCAGCTGGGAATGCAGATGATAAGTCATCAAGGCAATATTACACATCACTCACCGTCCTTTCTACCAAATGCATTTTTACAGCTTTCGCATCTGCAGCTAATGGAGCATCCAACACCGCCCTTTAAAAGATACAAAAAGTTAATAAGATTAAATAGGATATTGGAAGAAAATTAAAAGAATAAGCTGAGAGCAAAACCTGAAAGCATTCACAGTATTTCTTTAGGCAACTTGATTTCTTGCAGTTGCATCCTCTTTTATGTCGTGCAGAAGCTGGGGTTTTTGTAGATTCCTCCTGCAAGTGAAAACAACTCCTACATGTTAGATTGCAGTTCAACTAGCAAACAGAGCAGAGATAGTTTGTTATTTTCCAACCCCTACTTCAGGAACATAATCTGCGCTCCTGATCACTTTCGGAGCAAATGCAAGCGGGTTGCGAGATTCAATCTGTTTACGAGTTGCAAGAACAGTATCTTCATGAATAGGCTTGTTGAAGCATTCTTGACATGAACATGGCTCTATGCAGTAGACACCAGCAGCAAAGCATTCACAGTAACTGCATGAATAGTATCACAATCAAATACTAAATAAGACTTGAAAATTTGCAACAAGTTTGAGTTTTAAAGCTTTTTCATGGAAATGGCCAATGCTGAGTGGGATATTGGATCAACCCTAAATGTATCGACGAAAGCTGTGTGAAAACCAACTCCAATATGACCGGAATGAACTCCTAAACTAAGCCAAATATACCCGAGTCATTATAGATTAAACAACAAATGCTATCCCAATGGAAGCGATATAACAAACGTTATAGCATTCACTAAAAGGGAAATTAAGAACCTACAGTTTCAAACACTTCGATTTTTTACAATTACAGCGTTTGCAAGACTCAGTTTCTGCAGCATGTTCCAACCTGCGCCTGCAAATCCAATGAAAAGTATAAGATGAAAGATAATACATAAGAACCTATGAATTACATGAACAATGAAATGAACATGACATGGTAACTTAATGGAGAATATCTAGCCAACTGAACTTGCCTCTTCTTTTTGGGGCTATTCTGGTTGAACTCTTCATTAGCTAAAAAGGAAGGTTCTTGTGAAGCATCTTCCGCCAGCTGAATCACATTTTCTGTGCCATCCACATCTCTTTCAGAAGAAGCTGAAGAGAAAGCTTCATGACCAGGTGTTTGACCACCTGTCGGAGAATGAAGGTCGGAACTGGAATTGGGCAAACTTAGCTGTCTAGCATAAGTCAGATTTTCGTGCTTAATGATATTGTAGCCTTTTGAGGTCGTTGCAAGAGCGTTTAAGTGCAAGCCAATTCCAGGTAAGATGCGTCGTGAGGATTCACCACCAGGTTTCATAGGAACCAGCTGCTTATCATTGGTGGTGATTTTCTCATAGGAACTATTTGAAACATTATCTAGACTCTTCCTACAAGCTGCAGCCATCTCAAAATCTAGACAGCGCCTCCGCAAGCCACGATGCAAGTTTAAAACAGGCTAATACATAAACAGAGAAAAATTATTACGCCAATCAAAGAAGTAAAAGTACACAAGGTAGTGGCACCAATTTAGAACAATAAAATCATAACTATCTAGATCCAGCAAAAGAAAATAGATATTATAACCTATGTAAATTACTCTGAAAATATGGGTGAGAAAACGTTGTTGCATATTTTACCTTACTAGTTAAGTCCATGGGTGTTTCTACTTTACTATCTTCTTTCTCACCAGGATCACTAGCCATACAATTATTTAAATGGTCCTGCATTTGTTCTATATCTTCCATTTGAGTAGCTTCTTCATATTGAGAGAAAGGATCTTCAGTTTCAGGTTGTTCGGCAGAACCAATTGGATCTAGGACTTGCTCTCTTTGCTCATCACTAGTGTCATCTTGCGAGAGTCGGGGCACAAGAGAGGTACAAAATCTTGTCATGGGTTCCAGAGAATTCTGCATTAGTCCCTTAAAAGCTTCTGTGCCATTGGGAGAGTCGAAAATTAAAAGGTCGGTTGCATCAGAAATCAAACTCTCCCAATCACAGCCTCTCCCTTCTTTTCTTTGCTCACTCTGGCCTGTGATCTGTAGATGTGCCTTGTCATTGTAAGAGCCTTCTTCAGACGTCTTCTGAACATATGGAACAAGCTGAGCTGACAAGTTGGCCACTTCCAACGCATGAACTGCCTGAGTACCACAACGAATTGTTGAGTCACACTCAGGGCTACCACAATCATATTTCAAATTCCGTGGCAGCTCAATTACAGAGTGTTCACTCGGTGGCGCTACAGAAACTTCTCCAGTAGAAACCCCTGGAACACAATCTTCATTAATATAAAGTTGAGCAGGATCATCATTTTCAGAGACTTTATTTCCACTTTCTAGACAGGACTCAGGCTTTGAAGGATCTGAAGGGTTATGCCTGAAAAGAAATGAAGTAAAATTTAGTCAAAGAAATAGGTAAGAAAAAAAAAGTTCAAAAGAAATACAGAAATTAGCAATCAATTACCTCTTAAGGAATCTGGACTCCTTGTGAGAACTGACATGGGGCGAAGTGAAAACCGATGGAGGGGATCCAAAACTGATGGAGCTGAATGTCTGAGTAAAGTGTACAGACTTGAATGGCTTGATAGGAGAAAGACTATTGATGTAGTTAAAGACAGGAGAATCCTGCACATGTGAGAGAAGAATTTTTTCTTACAAGATGAATTACATACAGCCATAAGGTCCAATTCAATTTAATTTCAATACAAGATTCAACCAATCATAGTTTTGGAAAATAAATGTCAACACAAGTACTATGATTATCTGCAAGTTTCAAGTAAACACAAACATTAAATCTGGTTTCAACTTCAATGAAACATCTGGCTCACCAAAATCTGTCTCTTATGACCTCAAATCCACTGCAGAATGTGATTTTTATCTCAGACCAGACGATTAAGTAACAAATGGGTCAAAATATTCCTCAAGAAGAAAAAAGTGGTCAAAAAAGATATATGGAAATAAAAATGAATAAATAAACTTCAACAAACTCCATTGCCTTCTGTTTGACAGTAAGGAAGAGAAATCGATAGAAATCAGGTCTAAAAGCAATCTCAAAATGAGCTTTTAATGAACAAGTCACCTTGCAAGACACTTGAAGCCAAATAGCGACAATTGACCCTGAATTTGAGCTCAGTTTGAGATCTAAATCAAAAGATTCTAAAACTCATATACACCAAACGAAATTTCCAGAATTAACCAACAAAATGAATTATCAATGCCATCCTTCTAATGACATCCAATTGACCAACAAAACGCAGAAAAAAAGCCCTGATTTAGCTCAAAATCAAAGACAAACTCACATGCAGAGAAGCACAGCAATAGCCCATGAAACAAAAATTTAAAAGAAAAAAAAAACTTGGGTCAACCTTCTAAAAAATGCACAACCTTTGGAAACACCAAAGCCGCAACCCAAAATCAAAACAAAATCCAATTCACCAAAAGCCTTACAATTGAAGAAAAACAAGGAAATGGGATACAATTGAAGAAAAACAAGGAAATGGGATACAAAGCCTCACCTCAAATTTGGATTTGGGAGTACCGATCTGGTTCCTCTCTGGGGTGCCCATTTCCAGAGAGGCGGCTAGCAAGCTCCGCCGGCAAGCTCACCGCCTCAGCTACTTCATCAGTCACTAAAGCCCCAAACTTTTCTCTCGCAGTCTCTCCTTTTGGCTGTCACGGGTCACTGGTGACTTTGTTTTTGTTCTTGTCACTGAATTGCAAAAAATCAAAATGGCTCTGTGGGTCACTCGGCCTGCTGCAAAAAATAGGTTTGAGAGATTCAACTCAAAGAAGAAGAAGCGGGAAAGGGCAAAAGTTTCAAGTCGCAGCTATGGATTTTTCTAGTGAGGATAACTTTTGACCCTCCCACCACCAAAGAAACCCCACACTCTCACTCTCTCACTCTCACTCTCACTCTCACACCCACAGCTGTCTGCCGAGTAAATATATGTATGCTTGCGTTTCCTCACTCCACCAACTTTTAAAAAAAAAAAGGTAACGTACAGTTTACTGTGTAATTGTGTATGGATTTCTCAAATCTCTCACTTTCTCTCTTCACTCGCCTTCTTCATCCACTTTTTTTTTTTTGTTGGTTTTGGTCTTGGGCATTGGCTTTTTATATTCATAATTGCTTCGGCTTCAATTCTTTTTACTACTTGACTTGGTAAACTGTAGCACTCGTCTTTTGAGACACTGACAATTTTGCCTATGTTCAAGTAAATTGGGAAATTAAACTACCAGTTTTGGCGTTTGGGAATCACTCAAGGTTTGGAGGAGTCTATGCTAATATAATTTACCGTTGACTTCCTACATTTTGATGTGTAAAATCCAGAAAATATCACAATATTTGACTTCATATAATTTTCGTCATATGATTAAATTTATCATTTTACATATGATATAAGGTTCAAAATGTCTATTTATCATTGGAGAAAATATTCACTACTTCAGTCTATGAAAATAACATAGACATGAAATTAGTTATGGTCCTCCATTGTATTTGCATTATCGTAATCTTCCCATAACGAACACTATTCATTACCAATTTATTATTTTGGAATATAAACATAAATAGCAATACATTTTTCTATCATAAAATCCTTTTATTTATGTTTTTATATGACCATGATTTTCTTTTTAGGGAATATATGATCGTAACTTATAAATATTGATTGGTAAATGTAACGCTCGAAAATATGTGATGGAGTTTTGTTTATCAAAATCTTGAAACTGATACAAACATTTGTAAGGTTCCACAGTGAACATGATCCACCCGTGTTTTTTACAATTGCAACTTATTACTATTTTTAGAGATTAGGTTGGTCCCTATTTACGTTTTGTCCTCCTATTGTCTTAAATTACTCTTTTGCCCTCTCAATCAAAATGAGGCCAACTCTTTATTTTGTACTATAGAAGGAAGGGTGTTCTGGAGAATGTGCAGTGTAATTAATAACTCTTATCAGTTACCCAACCGTTAAGTCTCGGCGCCTGGACGTTACGACAACGACTCAAGACGTTTTGGCGCGCAATGATTTCAAAAGGTAGGTTATTCGATGCGCCTGAGGTCTACCACGCTCCATGGATCCTATGGTCCTACCTTTGAAATTTTGTGATTAATCACATCGGATATAGTATGGTTTTAGTTGAAATATTTATGCCCATTCATTCCCGAAGCACAAGGAAACATCAACATAAGACATCACATAGTTTGTTGGCCTTTCACATCGATCAAACGGTTAATTAAATTCGTATGATCTTAGCGTTACGTGATTAGATTTGTTCAATAATACGATTATTAAGAGAAAATATTTGCACTTCAGCCATTGAGATTCTCCTTGTTTCACTATTTCAATTGAACTAATTCTCTTTTTTTACATGCATATATCACAATTGGAAACCTTTGATCAATTTCTAAATCATCAATCCAAAATCATATATGGCAAAAACTAAATCAAAATAGAGATTATTGTTACCGTTAATTTATTTGATATGTTTGAATGATGATTTTTAAATCCCTATTATTTTAGATTTTTTTTAGAAATGATTTTTAAATGACGATTTAAAAGATAAACGCTTATGATTATGATATATGAGGTTAAAATTTTCCTAATTTGAAATGCTAGAATAAAAAGGTTGACACAATGGTGTAATGCAAGTATTGTACTAATCTAAGAAACAAGAAAGGCAACCAAATACAAGTAAACATGCACATAAAACACTAAATAAATAGTTCTTGACCGAATTCATATCAAAATCCAATTTTCGTAAGAGCGTTGTAATTGATGTGGCCAAATTTATTATACAATCACATTAAAAACTATCATATTATCATAGTAAAATCGACATAAAATATGGTATGAATGAAAATATCGTGAAAATTAGTATGTAAAGTAAGATAACTTGCATTTAATTATATGCAAATTAATTTGATTGCCCTATTCCTTAAGACCCAAGGACATATAAAATCCATCGGTGACTCACAACAACAACGTGTACGGTGCGATCTAGGTCCCTATCACAACCTTTACGTTTACTTCAAACTTGCAAGTAAGGTATCAAAGATTCAAATCTCATTAATAAATTCTATAAACGGATTAGATGAGAGGCTCATGATTGATAATTCCATGCCCCCTTTAGGCTTTAGACTTTATATCCCTTTTACAAAGTTTGGTAATTGGTATGCGACAGGCAATAGGGAGATGTGGTCCCACGAAGAACAAAGAGGGCACACAGTGTCACGTGACACACCTCACCCCACAAGCCTTTGGGTTTTAATTCTTGGCCTTTGCAGAAAACCGAGCTAGGGTTAAGCAAATAATGACACAAATTGCTAGGGCTGGGCACATGGAACCAAAATACCGAAATCGTACCGTTTCAGATCAAACCATACCGAAAAAAAACCGAATAGTAAAACCGTTGTATGATTGGTACGGTACCGAAACCGTACCGATATAATTCGGTACGGTACCGAAACCGTACCGATATAATTCGGTACGGTTTCGGTATCGATATTTTAAAAAACCGTCCCGTACCGATACCGTACCGAATTAGAATATTTTTTTTTAATAATTAAATTTATTTCTTATTGGTTTATTAGGCCTTCTTCAAGAGTTGATATGACCATACATGTCTTAATTTAACTTCTAAGAGTTGATATTTTCAACTTAGTGCAACTTTTTCAATACATATTTGAAAATTTAAGTCTTTCATAAATGTAGTTTTGCTTTTTCTTTAGTCTTTTCCTTACTTTATAATCACAAACAAAATTTTGGCTCAAAACCGAAACCATACCGAAACCGTACCGAACTTAATTGGTACGGTACGATCTGGTTTCACTTTCAAAATATTGAATACCGAACCGTACCGTACCGATTAAAATTAAATGGTATGGTTCTGGTATCGATCAATTTTGTACCATACCGAACCATGCCCACCCCTACAAATTGCTCTTTCCCAACTCCCCACATGACATTCTCTCTAGTGAGTCTGAGAGAGAAGAAATATGTGCTTTTGCGAAATCATAGTGTCCACTACTACATGCGTACTTTGTTGTGCCTCACAGCACACGTTCTGGCAATCTGCATATAATTTAACAAATCTTTAATTAGGGTTTCGATATATATATATATATATATATATACACATATCATCTTTCTTTTTCTTAATTATTATTTTGATTATCTTTTGCTTACTTATTGGCTGACACATGGCACATGCAAAATAGTATCTAGCTACGTAAGCATGGTTGTGATTAATTATTAGTAATTTGATGACTGGTTGTGATTTAGATTTGAGTAAAGTCTTTGTTGGTTCACTTTAGTAGGGTGGACATATTGTCCCGAAATACCGAAATCATCCCGTCCCGTATCATACCAAACCGGAAAAAAACCGAATAGTAAAACCGAAAGAATGACCGGTACCATACCGATACCGTACTGGTTGAAATCGGTACGGGATCGGTTTCGATGTTACGGAATACCGTTCCATACCGAAACCGAACCGGTTTTAAATTTTTAATTAATTAAAAATTAAATTAAATTCAACCATGAAAAACCCCTAATAATCTAATAGCTAATAATTGATTTAATTGTATATTAATTTAGTTGATAGATTTAGTTGTATATTAATTTAGTTTATAGATTTAATTTTATTTTAAAAGTTTTTTAGTTGATGGATTTAATTGTTTGTTAAGGTTTTTTAGTTAATGTTGTTAATTTTAGTTGATGTATTGAAATTGATTGGGTTATGAATTTTCTATACATTTTGAACAATATTTGTTACCCAACAAGAGTCCTAATTTCTGAATTTTATCAAAATATTGCTTTTAGACATTGAATCAAGTAATAAATAAATTAAATTATAAATTTGGATTCAAAATCGAAACTGAACCGAAACCGTACCGAATATAATTGGTACGGTACGGTACGGTATCAATTTTATATTTAGAAATATCATACCGTACCAAACTGGTTAAAATTATTTGATACGGTTCCGGTATCACTTACATACCGAAGCGCAGGGCTACAATTTAGGCTTTAGTGAATGTCAGATTGTGGGATATTAGAATAAGAGCTTGGTTGACCCAAATACTAAGGATTTTAATTCTTAATTATTGACCCGCATGCTCTGGTAAATCGCATGTGACCAAAAGAAAATTTAAGTAATGATTCACCCTGCATGCAATCAAACTAAGGGTAATTTTCTTTTTTCAATCTCGAATAATACTTACAGTTAATTTGTATTTCTTTATTTTTTTAGTTTTAATTAACTCGATCACAACAATATATTGTATTAAGTTTGATATCTAATTATTATGTCTGATTAATATTAATAATAATTATATGTACCTTCCTAGCTAACTTTTAAAACAGATTATTCTTAATTAGGTCGCTCAAATTCACCACCTTCTCTCTCAGAATATTAATTAGAATCTTCTTCTATTTTATTTTATTCATTTATTTGTTGCAGATGAGGTCTTGTGGAGTACTGGGTCTTGCAGTGAGGAACTGAACCGTTTGTAGACGAAGCTGGGGAAGGCAGCTGAGATTCTATTTCTTTTGTGGAGGCCTCTTTTGTTTTATTCTATGTTATGTTGCTGGAAGAAGTTTTCTTGGTGACAAAAATGTACCACCATTTTCCCATCGGTTTTTTTTAACCACATATGAAAACTAGCTTTCCTCTCTTTCTGCGAAATCACCATTCCAAAAAAAAAACTAGGCAGCATTGCCAAACGTACTACAGGTTGTGGCCATCGTTTGCCCACCTCCCCTTAGCTCAAAGTGAGGATGGATTTTGATTATAGTGAAATATTACGGTTTAGTTGTAATCTTCCCCTAGCATCATTGTATCAAAAGTTTGGAGAACTTTTAGTTGACTCCTTATGAACACAAATAGCCGCAATCACATCATGTAGGAAAATAATATTTATCTTGGATTTACTACTCTCCTTTATCTCTCTAGCCTTATATTTCGTGCGCCGTGGGAAAGAAAGAGTAGTACGTGAACTTGGAATGAGTAAGTTCTCCTCTTATATATATACATATATTAACTGGTCATATACTTTTCTACGTTATATGGGTTTATTGTTTAAAGAAATATTATTAGTACTCCAAATGATCTCATTTCTTTATCGTTTAATTAAGCATTAGCCTTTCACCTAAAAAACAACTGAGATAAGCAACCCAATTATGAGATTTGGGAAAGGGCAAAAAGGAGCCCAATAGACAAATTATTTGAGTCAAAAAGCCCATTTGAGGCCCAAAAATCAAAAGAGCAGAGTAATTGGAAACATATAGCCAATGCTAGTTATAGTTTCCATATTTAGCCCAAATTAGTTTGTAGATTTAGTCCAAACTAGTAATGTTGCCCGCGCAATGCTGCGGGTTTCATACATTTGTGAAAATCTTGAATTACGCACTTGATGAACATCAAATCGAACAATTAATAATCCTATACACTCTTTCCATTTTAGACTCTTAATTCAAGAATGATTTTCTTACTCAATGCAAGAATATACAACTAAGTAAACTGCTCTAATTCCTCAGCACTTCAATTATACAAATTAAAAATATGAGTTTGCCCTTCTCATTTGTTGCAGCCAGAATGAAGAAGCTGAATATTAGCAGAGGAAGTTTTCATACATAATAGAAGTGCCTATTCACTTGCTAATTAGCTGATTTATTTGGCAACTCAGCTGAAATAATAGAGTATATATCTAAAGGAGTTGAACACTTGTAACTTGATTTTAGCCAAAAAAAAACATGTGAGAATGAGGCAACCCCTTTTTTTGAAATTCGATTGTACAAACATCTGTTTATAAAAACATAAAAAAGAAAAAGGCAAATAATACATAAGTTTCATTAAAATAAAGAAATGTAGTAATTGAGAATAGTATGATTTTACCTTAAAGGGCCGGGCAACTGGAAGCCATGGGTCCGATTGAGTGTGAATTAGGGTCCCATCCCCTACATGCCAACGAAGGCCCGAGTTCAGGATACGCAACCCCTTCAAGATGCCCTTCCAGCCCCATGACGACCCTGTCACATCCTTAGCTTCCAGAATTGTAGTCCCACTATGGTACTTTACCCGTAATAACCTCGCCAGAAGGGATGAGGGTTGATCCAATAGCCTCCACCCTATTTTGGCAAGCATGGCTAGATTGAAGACCCTAATGTCCTGGAAGCCCAATCCCCCAGCATCTTTTGGAACCGTGAGTCTCTCCCAAGCAGCCCAATGCAGACCACGTTGTAATTGTTGCTTACCCCACCAATACCGGGCCAATACCCGCTCAATATCTTTACAAACCCCCACCGGAAGTTGAAAACATGACATAGCATAATTAGGGAGAGCAAGAGCTATAGACTTAATAAGAACCTCTTTCCCTGCCTTGGAAAGAAATTGTTCGGACCAACCTAGGGCCTTCGCCCTTTAAGGTAAAATCTCTTAATCCAAACCTTCCACATTTGGTTAATGAGTTGATTTGCCCTATTAGCCATACATGGTTGTCTAGCCTGGTGGCAAATTTGTTTGATGAGGAGGACACTAATGCCATTTGCTCTATTCCGTTAAGTAAGTATGGGTGTTCTGACCGTTATGTCTGGCACTTCTCGACGAATGGTCGATATAATGTTCACTCTGGGTATTTATTGGCTACGGAGCTGTGTCGTAATGGTGAGTTATTTGGAAGAGGTAGTGGGGAGACTAGTACGGCCAATGGGCAGCAACGCATCTGGAAACATATTTGGAGCCTGAACGTACCACACAAAATCAGGCACTTTATTTGGACTTGTTGTCGTGGATATATTGCTACCCGTCAGAATCTGACCCGTCGACGAGTAAATGTGGAGACGGTGTGCCCGTTATGTGGGGTTGAGGAGGAGTCAGAGTCCCACCTCTTTTTCACTTGTCAGTTTGCTCAAACTTTCTGGTATGGAGGACCGCTTCAATTGGTGACTGATACTCTTCAAGGCCTTTCGTTTCGTGACTGTTGGCACGCTCTACAAGTCAAATATGGTAACAAAGAGGATGAAGGGAATATCTTCCAGATGCTTGCCTTTGGTTGTTGGCGGATTTGGAAAACACGTAATGAACAGTGCTTTAAGCATACTTTACAATCTCTAGCCACAGCTCTAGATTTGTTTTTTCGACAGATATCCGAGTTCTCTAAGGCCAGAATTGAGGGGACTGTGGTTGGTGAGGTGGTTATGGTTGAAAAAGCGGGGCCTTGTCAGCGTGTACAGGGCCAAGGTTGGCAGCGTCCCATCCCCGGAGTCCTCAAACTCAATTGTGATGGAGCTTGGTCTAGAGGCACACACAAGGGGGCTTATGGCTGGGTTCTACGATCTTGGCTAGGTTCCTTCGAGGGGGCCGGGGGGGCTGGTATGATTGCATGCTCGTCGGCTCTTCAAGCGGAAGCTTTGGCTGTTCGTTCAGGTCTGGAGTCTTGTGTGACGGCTGGCCATACTACTGTAATTGTGGAATCTGACTCACTACAGCTGATTCAATTGTTATGCAAGAAGGGCACTGATGGTACTCTTACCAACATCCTTCATGATATATATGTACTTTGTGAGTCTTTTCTGTCGATTACTTTCCAATTTGCCCCTAGGGCGTGTAACATGGTGGCACATGTTGTTGCTAACCATGTAAAGTGTATGAGTGGGTACCATGTTTGGATCGGTCTGGAACCAACTTGGATGTTTAACCTTCTCGCTACGGATGTTGGCGTTTCTTCTCGTGTTTAGTTAATAAAAAAGGTATTTCTTGGAAAAAAAAAAAGAATAGTATGATAAATTTTGAAAACCCACCTGCTTGAGTTTTTCCAAATGGTATACCAGATTTAATGAAATTGAGCATATCATCAAGTTTCATCTTAAAAATTATGGTAATTATATCAGGTCTATCCTCAGGTCTATATCCCGGATTTTTTTTTTCTTTTCAAATCCTCTAATGATTTCAGGCCATTTAACATTGCAAGTGAATGTTATGAACAAATCAGGATTTCCATACTCTCTACACATAGCCATAGCATCTTGATAATTATTAATCATGTATATATGGCTACTAGTAAATGAAGTAGGAAGTATAACTTTTTGTCCAAAAACATTGCCATCATTATCTCCTCTTATCATTGCTTCATCTATTCCTTTGTAAATCTCACTTCACAATTTTTTTTTTTTTGATTTTGTTTGATATAATCCAATCTATCTTCTTCAATTGTAGCATAATCATCAACCAAATATTGTTGAAATAGTCTACCTCCTTTTAGCAAAGTTGTCAAATAAGGCTCCCTTTCTTTAGTTGATATGCTATAAAAACTCTCATATACACTATTTTTCTACTCCCTTTTTTACCTTCAAAATTGCTATTATATTTCAAATCGGGCTTGTAGCCATCCTTTCCATAGATAGGGTATTGCAAAGACATAAAATTTTCATGTAATTTTGTGACACGTTTTAATGCACCTTCAGTTAACTCAATAATGATATCTCTATTTCATTATAAAGACCTATGTCACCAACTATTAGGCCACCTATTTCATCACAATTTGGTTGTCCATATTGATTACAGTCAGTTGTTGACCTTGCTAACAATCTCATTTTCAAAGAGAGGAATTCATTATTTTCAAATTTATCTCTCATTGACCGAAAAACTCTAGCCAATTCACTTGTGCTATTAAACATGGTAATCAAACCTTCAACAATAGATCTGTCAACTTGACCACCGACTTTGAAAACATAAGGGCAAACTTCACTCTAGCCAATTCATTATCAACTTCATGTTGGGTATTATAGGCATAAAGTTGGGCAAACTTCGGACATTCACCTTCAAGAGGTAATAAAGAGCCCATTGAATAGCAAACTTGACCACCAACTCTAAAAACATAAGGGTTTGATCCATTGTTAATCGAATGATAAATTTTGGCTCCCATTGAAGTGAATGAAAACATAGAATTATATATAAGCTCTAATATTGTGCCTAAATAACGTACTCCTTCTTCCTCCATTTGGATCTAACAATGAGTCTAAGAAAGTAGGTGTTTGCTTTGAAAGTGGTAATGAAATTTTTCCTCGTTGACAACAAAGGGTAAAAATGGGTTGAGTACGTTTAGAGTGCTCTTTATTAGATTCTTTTAACCAAAAAAGTGCTTCACAATGAATGCACTTAAAATCTTTATCTCCCAGATCCACATATTCGGTAGCAATTCCTATAACCAAGGAAAAAACACATACAAAAGGAAGAAAAAAATTATATAAGGACCACCCATGATTTATGACATAACATAATCAGTTGCTGTACAAATTGATTAAATAGGAATAAACACGTACCTTGCCTTTTTCGTTGGGAAAAAGCTTGCCCCTTGTGAAAATGTTCATGATTAATAAAGGTAGCGCGATGTGAATATGCTTGTACCACATTCACAATGGTGCGACTATCACTTAACAAATCTTGATCTCTTTAAGTAAAATCCTCGCTATTATTTTGAACGTTGATTTTAGATCTACAACTTTGAATAGGAAATTTGACACCATGCGAGGAGCCAGATGTACTCCAATGTTCTAAACACGATGATTTCATGGTTAAAGAAGAATTAGAACTATCCATAAATGTCAATTTGGAAACTTTTCTAGGTGGAACAGAAAAGTTGTAAAAAGTGAAAAACAGCCTGGTTATAAATGTTTGAAATATATGATAAGACGGAGTTTGGCTCATGTTCTTTGTCATTACTTATTTCAACATCTATTGACTTTTTAGTCATGTTGAGAATCTAGATAGCAACACAAACAAATAGCAAATACAACTGGTAGAAAGAAATAAAAAGTCATGTATTAACTAACACTGAATATTCATGCAATGAAAAATCAAATCATATATGCGTAGAAAATACTAAAGAGATAAATAGTGAACTAACCTATTGCTGAAGAAAAGTTTTCTCAATAGTGAGATTCAATGCTTTTGCTATGCCACCATTGACGTGTAGCATCAAGTTGGAGAGACTCAACATAAAAACAAAGAGTGAAAACAAATAGCCCACTAACTACAAATAACATCATCGATCATCCTTGAAATCACTTTGCTAGATATTCTTACAAATAACAAAGACCAACAAAGTAGCACTTTACAAATTGCAGCAGCAATCAAAATTTGCACAAACTTAAGTACGCAAGAACAAAGTCCAACTAATAAAAATTTCCTATGCGTAGTAGTAGAATGAGTGATGAAATCAATCTCTTCCAATATGAAAATAAATTAAAACAAAATCCTTTATCACTTCTAAATCACCACTTATGGTCAAGTCATTGATACCCACTAATACTTGAATGGGTTACGAAATCAATTTCTTTCAAATATGTAAATGACAAACAGAAATATACAAAACATTTTGATCACCTATAGTTTTGAATAAAGCTCATGATGAACTTGATCAATTTTACCCTAATTAGGCAACTCATCTGAGTTACGAAATCCATAGTTAACTATCGCATTACCCCAGCCATGGTTACAAAATACAACAGTTGATTTATAGTTGGATGACTTCATGGTAACGAATTGGCTGATTTATCACTTCTAAATCCCCACTTCTGATCAAGTAATTGATACCCACCAATATTTGAATGGGTTATGAAATGGATTTCTTTCGGATATGTAAAAGTCAAACAGAAAACTCATAAATATTTAACCGTTCAATAAATTGAGAAAACTCATAATAGTTCGAACATGCATATTCCAATAAAATTGGAATGCCGTATGAACTCAATCTTTTCCAATATGCTAGAAATAAATAGAATCACACCAAATTATTTTCTTCACTCCCAAATAGAATCTTATTCTCGAGTGAAACTTTACCAACAACAAAGATGTTAGAATTAAATGAACACAAAAAAAAAATTAAAATAAAATTATCAGAAGTAGTTACTTCAAAAACAAAACTTCATAAGGAGGAGTAGTAGTAATGAAAATACATCCACATATAGTGGAAAATTAATTAGAAACCAATCAAAACGTCAGTTCGAATGAAACTATGTGATCCCAGCAAGCTACCATTCCCAACAATAGAACAACATTAGTTATCACTGTAATCCTATGGTGCTGAAAAAGTTTAGAAGTCTGTAATGTTTGGTTGCTGAAAAAGTTGAGACTATGTTATCAGAATTCCCTGATTTTTAATCCAATACTAATCTTCGCAAGCCTCAATGACCATCCATGAACTGGCAGTCGGAATGAGGTTAACCCTTATGACAATGTTTAGTCAGAAAGAAGATTAGTGCAGGATGCAGCTAACAATTATGACGATACTACTGGCTCGGATTAGAAAGATGGTTATACGTTTACATAAATGCCCGAGGAGGTGAGGAGAGAAACTTCATTTTAATTTCCTAGGTCAAAAGAAGTAGGTTCTGTCACAAGGGCCAGCCTTTTGTTAAACCATGAAACCTGGTTAGGTTTTCATAGGTTCAAAAGTAAT
The DNA here is from genome assembly GCA_032719365.1 of Prinsepia uniflora. Lineage (NCBI taxonomy): Eukaryota > Viridiplantae > Streptophyta > Magnoliopsida > Rosales > Rosaceae > Prinsepia > Prinsepia uniflora. The sequence goes on along the minus strand of CM064863.1, from coordinate 56,095,079 downwards.
GGAGATAAATTTGTTGGGTTTGATTGGTTAATTATTGGTCCTTTGAGAAGTTGGTTCCGTCTCTTTTAATAGATTGTGATGAGGCTAATTAAGTGTAGAGTTGGGCCTTTGGCGGGACCTACGCTGCCATTTATGACACGACCCATCCCAATCCCCCCAGGATTAACGTGGGATGTGCCATACTCCCGTCTGACACGAAGTGTCAAATAAGAGATATTACATACCTTAGCCCCTACGGGGCTCCCAGACGCGCCATGAATGGTGGAGGAGTGCGATGTCTCGGTCCCTGCTACAGCCCGCATCCGTGATCAACCTGAAGGGCATTAAAACCATCCAAAACTGTGAGTGGACGAAAATCTACAATTTCATAAAAACACATTCATAAAATATATTTAAGCCCTTCACTAAAAAGTATGCATGCATCAGAAATCAGTAATCAAACATTTACTTGAATAAGTCATTAGAGCCTTAGCTCAAAACTGTAAATCCAAAACCAAGTGGGCGACTGCCCAAATCCATAACCACAAATCCAAAAAGACAGAAATACCATTTCATGACCTCAACAATCCATATTTACCATATAACCATCTCTGGCATCCCAGACGCTCGACGTACCAGACGTCGACACTGGTCATACGTGGAAACTGGCTAACAGAGCTCCATGCTCGTCCGTCCCCAGTATAACTCCAGCCTTCCGGAGTTCCACTAACAAAGGGAGATACACCATCCTCAAGTGTGCAACTGATCCCACTGATTTCTTGCTGAGTGCATCTGCCACCACATTTGCCTTACCCGGATGGTACTCAATCGTACAGTCATAATCCTTAATTAGTTCCAACCATCTTCGTTGCCCCTCATGTTAAGTTCCTTATGGGTGAATAGATACTTTAGGCTCTAGTGATCGGTGTATATCCTGCACGTTGCACCGAATAGGTAGTGTCTCCAGATTTTTAAAGCATGAACTACCGCCGCCAACTCCAAATCATGGGTAGGGTAGTTCAATTCATGAGTCTTTAGCTGCCGTGAGGCGTAAGCGATAACCTTACCATTCTGCATTAACACGCAGCCCAAACCTTGTAGCGATGTATCACTAAAGACCACGAACTCTCCACTGTCATCTGGAAATGCAAGGACGGGTGTAGTGGTCAACGGATACTTCAATTCCTGGAAACTATGTTCACACTGCTCGTCCCAAATGAACTTCACCCCTTTCCGAGTCAATCGAGTCAACTGTGCAGCAATCTTGGAGAAACCCTCCACGAATCTCTGATAGTAACCCGCTAACCCGAAAAAACTCCGTACCTCTGTCACTGTTGTCGGCCTGGCTCAGTTAGTCACCGTTTTTGTCTTCTGGGGATCCACACTAATCCCATCAGCTGATATCACATGTCCCAGAAAACCAATACTGCTCAGCCAAAACTGGCACTTACTCAGCTTGACGTACAACTGTTTCGGTCTCAGTTTCCCTAACACCAACCGTAGGTATTTCTCATGTGCTCTGGCACTCCTTGAGTACACCAGGATATCGTCGATGAACACAATCACAAATTTATCCAAATAAGATCGGAATACCCTGTTCATCAGATCCATGAATGCTGCTGGAGCATTGGTCAAGCCGAAAGGCATCACTAGGAACTCTTAATGTCCGTAACGGGTCCGAAATGCCGTTTTCGGAACATCCTCCTCCGCAATTCTCAACTGGTGATACCCAGACCGTAAATCAATCTTCGAGAAGTACTGTGCTCCTCGCAACTGGTCGAATAGGTCATCAATCCTGGGTAAAGGGTACTGGTTCCTTAGTGTCACTTTGTTGAGTTGTCGATAATCTACACACAATCGGAGGCTCCCCTCATTCTTCTTCACGAATAACACCGGTGCTCCCCACAGTGAAGTACTCGGTCGGATGAATCCTAATTCCACGAACTCCTGCAACTGAGTCTTGAGTTCCCGTAACTCGGCCGGCGCCATCCGGTATGGTGCCTGGGATATAGGTCGGGTACCGGGAAGTAGTTGAATCGTAAACTCGATCTCCCACGGTGGTGGTAATCCAGGTAAGTCTTCCGGGAGCACATCCGGAAATTCTCGCACCACTGGTATCTCATCAATACTCGGAGTATCAACCTGCTCCACCACAACATGCACCAGATAACCTTGGCATCCCTTCCGTATAAGTTTGGTAGCGGCAAGTGAAGAAATCACTTCAGGAAGCGAACCGTTACGCTCCCCCTGAAAGATAACCTTTGGCAAACCCAGACTTCGCAGAATCACTTGCCTACTACAACAATCAATGAGTGACCCATGCTCCGATAACCAATCCATCCCTAAAATCACATCGAAGTCATGGATATCCATAATGATTAAGTCTGCTGGTAGATCCACATCCTCTACTCTCACCGGGCACCTCCGAATCACCTGATTCACCAAGTACACGATTCCCATCGGCGTGCCGACGCCCATCTCGCTATCTAAAGCTGATACCTCACAATCTAGCATACCCGCACAACTCCTCGAAATAAAAGAGTGAGTAGCCCCCGCATCCATCAATACACTTACAAGAAGGTTTGAGATATGAAGAGTACCTGTAATCACACCTGGAGCTGTCCCACGCGCGCCATGCTCAGCACCACGGTCACCTCCCTATTCTCGACCTCCGTCAATGTTGGAAGCCGAACTCTGCACAGCACTAGAGCCCCTTGCATCATTGCTCCTAGACAACAACGGGCAATCTCGGGCATAGTGGCCCGCTCCTCCACAAGCAAAGCAGATGACTGTCCTCGGCCTGTCCGAAGACCCACCGGATGCACCACTCCAAGATGAATGCTGCCCTGAGTTGAACCTCGATCCTGTCCTCTGAGAGCCCCCATGTCAACCCGACCAGCCACGACCTCGTAAAGATGAAGGTGCTCCTCTGTAACTTCCTCCCTTGGTGTTCCTCTGTCCCATTGGTCCAAGGTATGGACGATCCCGACGTCGCCCTTCGCCTGAAGGCTTTCGTGCCTAGTGTGCCGCCAGACTAGCCTAGGCACGAACTGCTGCGTCGACCATGTCCCTCAGAGTAGCGTGACTGGCAGCTGTCACACCTGCCCGAATCTCCCCTCGGAGTCCCAGTTCAAACCTCTGACACTTGTCTTCCTCAGTGTTCACAAATGCTGCCGTGAACCGAGAAAGTCTCCCAAAAGTCTGCTCATAGTCCGCAACAGACATATCTCCCTGCTCCAGCTGCAGGAACTCTGCCTCCCGTTCCTCGCGAAACGATCGCGGGTAGTACTGATCCAAGAATCTCGCACGGAAGACCTCCTAGGTAGTGGTGTGGACAGACCATCCTGACATCTCTAGACCATGCCACCACTGATAAGCTCCAATGTCACCCGCTCGCCCGGTGGGCAGTGTATTACCGTGAAAATCCTTTCCCACTTGGCAATCCATTCATAGGCATCCTCGGGGTTTGATCCCCCGCTGAAAGGAGTGGCTCCCAAACACTGAGCCCGTTCAATACTAGCGCATTCCATTTCTCTCTCTAGTTCCTCGTCAGTCCGTGCGTGAGGAATTCTCCTTGGAGGCATAACCAACTGTTAAGAGGCATAGATTAGATAACATTATCCTTAAACTTGAAAAGTACCTAATACTGAACGCTAGTCTAGCATGCTGACCACAACCTAGTGCTCTGATTCCAAGCTGACAGGACCCGCCCCGATTCCCCTGGGACCACAAGGGGACATGCCCTGCTCCCGTTTGACACCCGAACCAACATTCCAAATTTAACCTTAAAAATTTCAAATGCATAAATATACGAAATAAAGTTACACATACAATCCAAATTCAAAAGATGTCAGACAAGGGATAAAGTCCAAAATACAAATTCCGAGCACGACTCTAAGTTATCCTGCAGGTCAATCTACCCAACAGGGGTTCATGGGCGCAGTGTAGTTCTATGCCTCAGCCTCAGGATCCTCTTCTACCTCAGTAGCACGGCCTGGAGGGGTCACCAAAACATTAAGGGTGAGTGGGCCGAAACTCAAGTTTATAAAACAATTTAATAATTAAAACATATAATTTTACCCCTCCGTTTTCCAAACATGCATGCATTAGTATTTAAAACCATAAAATTATATAAGATATCACAAGTCATATAATAAAACCATAAATATAACCACAGTCACTGCACTATACACTCCAATCCTGACATCCCAAATGTCTGACGTCCCTGACGTCCAATAAGGTCACAGTCCCAAGGCTACGCGTGCCACTCGGGGTCTCAATCCCGAGTCCAATCCCCGAACCCAGTCCGGGTACGGCATCCCAAATGCCTAGCGTCCTAGACGCATGACGTCCCAGACGTCCAGTCATAGCAATCCTGCTCCTGAGTCATCCTACGGTTCGGTCCCTCCGTAGAATGACCTCTCGCAGGCAATGCGCCGTGACTACTCTAGGGTACCACATCCGGAGGAGACAGTATCACACGGGTGGATCTATACAGTGCAGTACCAAAGATAGTTATCGATATCCACATGCATATATATATATATATATATGTATATATAAAATCCAAAACAATACTTAAATTCCACCAGACGGGTCTCAAGCCCAAACATCGTGAATCGTGCCATAATCATAATTTCAAGATAATCAAAACCATTACTTGATTCCAGCATGTATATATATAAAAGCGAAAACGATTATGCATGCAAGGGTTTAATGAAATCGAGCCCACTTACGGTACATTCCTGCTGCGAAACCGCGCGTACAACTTTGTACCAGAACTACCGTACGATTCCTGTAAGTACAATCACACACAAGGGTCACTACAAGTCCTTAACATTTATCCAAGAAGTCTTAAACTGAAACCGGCTAGGGAAAACCGTCCGAACACGCTTCCCGAGACAACCGGCCCTATTCCGACCAACTAAACGATCCCCGATCGACTCGATTATTAAACTCAAAATGTTCAAAACACTGAAAGGATGAAAGCTCTAGTTGACCATGATCGGAGATGAGGCTCCACGTGCCCTCACCCGCCATCCAAAGTGGCTGTGCGTGAAAGCCACGCGCCTGACACTGTAGCTACAGTGTCATCTCTTTCACCCGTTCATCTGTTAAACGGGTCTTCAACCTGCGACTCGACCCGGCCAGTTAACCCTTAATTCCCACTTGAGTCCCCTCGTTTTTGATCCTAACATCTTCCTTAACATTTTAATTTAAGGTCTGAGTCATCAATTGCCCTTAACAGGTCCTATATCAGCCATTCGACCCGTGATCAACCAAACGGGTCGATCACCATAACTCACTGATTCCCATCCCAATTTAAAATTAACTTAACATGGAGTTAACTAGGACCAATACGAACCAAAATGCACGACCAATTGAACAAACACTCACCTGGAAGTTGTCGTCCTTAACTATGAAAATTCTCAAAACCAGGGGTTTCAGTCCTAGGCCAATATGTGTTTGATTCCCTTCGAACTCGACGTGGTTGAGTTCCAAATAGTCCCAGAAGGCTAAACCAATCCTTGGTTTCCTCCAACTAGCCTCACAAATTAAAAACCGATTTTTCCCTCCAATTTCCCAATTTCTCCGAACACGGTTTTCTCTTAAGCTCTCAGTGTCTCCCCTCGCAAAAATGACTCCTCACACTCTCCATTACTCAGTTAATTGAATCGTTCAGCCAGAAACAAGTGGGAAATCCCTCTGGCTACACTGAAACTTGTTTCCCGTAACGGTCCCAAAACCATTACAATACTCTCCCGTGCTCTACTCCTTGTTTCAACCCACACTCCACTGCCTCAAAGGCCATAAACAATTCACCCAGCCCAGCCACTAACAGGATTAAACAATAGTCTGATCAGAACCACCAAGCACGGTGGTGCAGCTCTGTTTCCCACCCCTGCAAATAGTAACCCGTGCAAAAATTACCATTTTGCCCTCCTGTTCAAAAATTACCAAAATGCCCTTCACTTCCTAGACCCGTAACTCAACCGTCCGATGTTCATTTTCAGCGTGCCGCCTGTTTACAGACTCAGGGCATCGAGACCTACCCAACGGTCCTCGAATCGTGTGAAAATCAGTTGTCAAACAAAAGTCAACATTTTCCCCTCTTTCGTCCAAATTACGAAAATGCCCTTGGACTTTCGAACTTCGTAACTTTTTCCTTGATCGTCGGAATTGGACGTGTCACCTGTCTATGGACTCGTGACGTCCCGAACTACGTCACGGTCATGGGTCAACGTCCGTTTGACCTACCAATCAAAAATTCAACAAATCAACCATACTATTCACAGGGGTAAAAACGTCATTTCATTCATTATTTTACAATTTTACCTTTCTCGAATTTCCGGGGCGTTACAAAATCTATAGATTAAGAGCTTCTTTAAGGGAGTGAGAAAAGTGTTCAAATAGATCACCGGTTAATGGTCGGGTGCCTTAAGCTGGAGGGACTTCAGTCGCTATTGCAGCAGCAAAGGCAGAGTGTTTGGGACTCAAGCAGGAGTATGAGCGATCCAAGGTTGAGGTGTTGGCCAAGGAACGTGACCTTCGGGAAAAAGAAAACTAAGCACATGCTATTGTCCAATGGGCCAACCATGTTTCCACTAAACTACAGGCGCTACGACTTGGGCTTCAATCTATGTTGGGCCTTTATTAGAACAAAAAAAATATTGGGTTATCTGTATTTCTATTATATCCTAATGTATAGACCCATATGAATAGTAATTGTAAGTTATGGTTTAATTTCCCGCGTGTCTTCTTATTCTAATTTCTTCGAATTCCACGCCCTTTCTAGATCATGAAATTGCAAGGTCGCACAAAATCGTCTATTTAACCTTCTGTTTCTTTAATCATTACAACAATATCCATTTGAAATTTTCCCCAGTGGAAAAAAAGAGAATCACTTTTCTTTTAGGCCTTTGTGATGGATTCCTCTTCTCGCCTTGAAAATTCAACCTGCTCTGTGAACTTGAAGTCAGTTCTTGCATGCCTGCAAGCGCATTTGGATGACCTTTAGTCTAACAACTTCTTCCTCGACCAGATTTGAGAGAGGTGGATATCCTTTGGAGAAACAGCTAACTGAGGTAAAAGAATTGTCTAGGACGATCAAGGTGAAGCTTCAAGTTATCTGTGAAGGAAATAAAGTCACACTAGCGGAGCTTGCAGTTGTCGTGGTCTTGGAGAAGAAACGGGTCATAAGCCTTGGGGAGAACGTCCTTCGTACTCTTGAGTCGGGCATGATCGGTGCCTCTTTCTCAATTGAAACACTGTCGTCCTCCCAGCTCTAAATTTTTTTTTGTAATATATTTTTATTAATGAAATAGAACTTCCAAAAATACACTTGATGTCTTTATGTTTTAATTCTGATACGACGAAAAACGTCTGATTGACACCACCATATACTTTAGGATAGATATGAAGCAAGTTCACGGACCTTGAATCATTATTCCTTTTCTTTTGGCTTGGCTTGACTACCAGCAACCATGACTCATCTGAGGTTCCTGTTTCATACTAAATGAGCATTGTCCAACACCTCTAAGACGAATCTCAGGAACAACAAAAAATCATCCGAGATCTAGAGCTTTAGCTTCACCATCTTGTTGTCTCTATCAAGGCATAAAAATATAAACCACATCACGATAAAGCCTCTCTGAATCCTCGCACTATCTCCCTTCAAGATACATGGGTAGGGACTGTGAGTCGTATATCCTTCTTTGATGATGAGTTGGCAATACTCCGTGGTGAAGAGGGTGATCTCTTGTGTGCTTTGGCTTGCGGTGATTGGAAACTCTGCCATATGCGCTGTTCTACTTATCATGATGGATTTGCTAAAGGTTTTGTGAATAGAAAAGCTGGGAAACCCCATCCTTATATTATTCATTTGTAACTTGTCCCTAAATGAAATGAAATGGAGTTTTCATCTTTGCATGTTGAAGCATGCCCATTTTGTCATACTTTATTCATTACTTTCGATCTGTTAATTTTGGTGTCGTGTCTTCAAATAAGCATTCCTTGTTTTGCATCTAACCTTGTATCAACATGTGTCCAATGTGCTGAGCCCTCAGCTTTTTCAAGTCATGTCTTGGTAGGTTTCTCTTTGACAGAACCCATCCTAATCCCCCTGGATTATCCCGGGATTTGCCTACTCCCGTCTAGCACCATGTTCCAGACAAGATATAAAATCATAACCCGCTCGGGGTTATCTAGAGTACGCAAGGATCTATGGCGGCATGTGATGTCTTGATCTCTGCTACAACCCACATCCGCGATCAACTTGAAGCGTTCAAAAACCAAAAAAGCTATGGGTGGACAAAAACAACAGTTTATAAAAATAGTTTATTGAAAAGACATTCATACCCTTCACGTAAAAGTATGCATGCATCAGAAAACAGTATTTCAAATACTTCCTCAAAAGCAAGACGTATTTCTTTTCAAATAAAAAAAAGTGAAAAATGCTTCTCAATCGAAGCCATTTCCTCAACAGGGTCTCAGCCCAAAACCAAATTATATAGGGTCTCATCCCAAATCAACAACATGTGGGATCTCAGCCCAAAAATGTAAACATGTGGGATCTCAAAGCAAATCAAATCACGATGTCAAAATTCGAGTCTTTAAACTCTCTAGTCTTCAAACTCAATATCATATCATCAATCACGACTCCAATCTCAGCAACGCGTGCTCATAAGCTCAAGGACTGCTCTGATATTGAGCATGTCGCAGTTAACACATCACCGGTTGACAATCACCAGATCATCGTGAACATATCATCGATAGATCTCATATGCCACACTCCTGAGTCGAGCCTCCCTCGGCTGCCGCCTCTCTTGACTGCTCGATAGCGGGCACATCGTGACCTCTCCGTACCTCGGAGGCAACCAACATATCCAGAGTGCTCTCTGGGAGAACATATTCACAATCAGAGGCCCTCTAATAAAATCCGAGTCTTTAAACTCAAAATCATAGAGACACAAGCCCGAATATCATCAATTAGGTCATCAGCCTGAATATCATCAATAGGGTCACAAGCCCAACATATCATCAAATGGGTCACATGCCCTAAAACAATGTCTATCAACACTTCATAAACCCAGGATTCCTCGAATCCTATCAAATCCACAACTGGGTCTTATGTCCGAAATATCTTTCACAAATCTCATAACTGGGTCACAGCCTGATATATCACACGTTTGACTATACTCTAAGTCAAACCATAAATCAACTGGGTCATATGCCCGAAGATATTTCTAAATTCGAAAACCTTTTCATCGTTCAAAACCACCTTTGAGTATCATCCGAGTCAAAGTCTAAATCAACTGGGACTCATGCCCGAATATTGATTTCATGCATCCCCGTGAAATCCTTCAAAATTGATAATCAATTCTTGGTTTCACGCCTCTACATGAAACCATCGAAATCACATAAAACATATACACGTAGAATACTTGACCTAAGCCCAAATACCGTATAAAACAGAAATTTCTAACAAAGTGCAATAACGTATTTTCTACGAAAAATGCCAAATAAATCATATTTAAATCATATGAAATCTATGCATCTCAAAGCATGTTCATAAAACATATAAAACAGTTATTCATGCATCATATCTATAAAAAAAACATCCACTCACAGACCGTCCGTGCTACGTGCACCGAATCCCGCGCTGTAAGCCACTCTAGGGCTAATCCATACTCTCTGGCATATCCGGACCTGTCCAAATCATACTCAAAGGTCACTAACCATCGATACAAGTTCTAATCATAAATCCTCACACATCCTGGAATGTTCAACGTGTCCCGAACACGCTTCCCGAGGAGAAAAACCTCCATGACCTATCAAACGACCTCCGATCGACCTGAAACTACTACCATTAGATTCAGATCGTCGAAATCTTTTGAATAAGATTGAGTGGACCTCGAAATTTATGCCCATGCGCCCCCACACATGGGTCAAAATTTGGTCAACCAAAAAGTCAACGGTCAATGCTCACGTTAGCAAAGTTAACGTTGATGTCATCATGGTCAACAATCAAAGTTAATGCTGACGTCAGCCAATCAAAGTCAACAGTATGATTTCAGCAAAGTCAACGTTGACGTCAGCTGGTCAATCGGTCAACGGCTCGCCAGAGAAGTAACCGACGCTGCTATCTCCGGTGGCTGGAAAACCCTATTTTTGCTCGATTTTTCAAACCTTCATATTTCTCACATTTCTCAACCAAATCCTACATTCTACATATGGAAATCATGCTACTCAAGCCCAGGAATCCAAATCTAAACCCATAAATTGAAGAAAGTACTTGGTTTTGAAGATATGGCCTCCCAAAGTTTCAGCCAAACTTCGAATCGACATTTCGGCCACTCTTGTCGTCCAAAACCTTCCATTCTTGCACCTAAAAGCTTGTATGAGCTCAAAGAACATAACCATGGGCTTAGAATCAATCCAAAACAACCAAAACTCAAACCCAAATCCCTGAAAACCCACGGCCTTGCCTTTTCTAGCAACGGCCGCGGCCTCCTCCCATCTTTGCCGTCTCTGTCCTCTTCGTCTCACTCCCTCACTTTGTCTCTCTCAATAGCCAAGGAAGAAGATGGTGGGAAGGGAGAATTGGGTGGGTACGGGTTTTGGAAGAAAAATGAAGAAGATGAATGAATTAAGGATGATGATGATGATGCACGTGTGTATGGAAATGAGCCATAAGGTGGGTGACAAGTGTCACTCATCCTATGGTCCAAAATCAAATATTTGGGTCCCACTAAAAACAAAGCATTTTGAAACCCATACAATCGTGAATAGTTCTTGGAACCTTCCGTGACCTATAACTTTCTCGTACGATGTCTGATTTCGACGTGCCCTTTATCTGCGGACTCGTATCGGCTCGATCTACGTAATGGTCCTCGGTTTTCATACATTGGACCTCCCGCATCAAAAGTCAAATTTTTACCCTTTACAAGGGCAAATTCGTCATTTTACCCCGATCGTCTGGTAATCCTTGATTAGTCCTCAATTAATCCTTGATAATCCATCATTAATCCTTAATTAATCTGCAAATTCGGGATGAGTCCTTATAATCATCCCTCAAAATAATTTCGTCCTCGAAATTCCAATCGACTCTAATCGGCGCCCCAAAGCTGTAGAAATCCAATCATGCCTTCATCCTAGGGCACACATGAAAGTCTTTATCTAGTGTATGCACCAACATCAACGTTAACTAAAATCCAACGGTCAATGCTGAAACTTAGCTTATCCTCTGTGACCGTATCCAAGAGTGACCAATTGTCACTGGAAACCTCCAATGTTCAATCTCAAGTCTCAAACGAGACATCGACACTCGTCGATCTCACCTATCAGTCACGCATGCGTATTCAGTGTACAATCTAACAAGTCACTCTTACCGTCCTGCTCGGCTGACAATCCAGGCTGACAATCCCGTCATATCTAGCTGACATGTTATATAGTTTTTCAGCCTGACGATCCTCCTCATCTGACAATCATACTTCCAATCCTGTCATACCAAACTGACACCACACGCCCTATCTCACAAGATGGTTTCCCCGACGTCCAACACATTCACGATATCCAACATTTTCACGATACTCACTACATCGTCGACATACTGTCGTGCCCAACCGGTAACTCACGGCTCCACAACGCTTCCATTGCGCAAATATGACCTTGACTCGCTCCAGAGATAATGATAAACTAAGTCACTAGGGTTCCTCTGGCCTATCCTGGCCCTGAGCTCCTTGCTCATAACGATCACTGAACCCTCTGACACCACTCTACACTAGAACTCAGTATTCTATGTATGATCCTCGTACTCATCGTACCATCAACATCAGACCCCCGTCCGATTCTCATATCATGTCCATCTCTAAATCAATCTGATGATCATACCTCATCGATCAGATTGCTCGAACCTTAACAATCATGCTATCCAACATGCACTACTCACAGGGCATTCATAACACAGCAATCACATAAGCACTCTCAAGCCTGCTCAAAGTCTAAATCAACTGGGACTCATGCCCAAATATTGATTTCACGCATCCCCGTGAAATCCTTCAAAATAGATACTCAATCCTCGATTTCACTCCTCTCCGTGAAACCATCACAATCACACAAAACATATGTACGTATAATTCTTGGCCTAAGCCCAAATACCGTATAAAACAGAAATCTCGAACTACGTTCAATAATACATTTTCTACGAAAAATGCCAAACAAATCATATTTAAATCATACGAAATCTATGCATCTCAACTTTTTTTCATAAAACATATAAAACAGTTATGCATGCATCATATTTATAAAGAAAACGTCCACTCACAGACCGTCCATGCTGCACGCTCAGAATCCCACGCTGTAAGCCACTCCGGGGCTAATCCATACTCTCCAAGACGTCTGAACCTGTCCAAATCATACTCAAAGTCACTAACCATCGATACAAGTCCTAACCATATACCCTCATACATCCTGGAACGGTCAACATGTCTCGAACATGCTTCCCGAGGAGAAAACCTCCATTTGACTTATCAAATGACCTCCGATCGACCTGAAACCACCATCATTGGATTTAGATTGTCGAAACCTTTAGACCAAGATCTGGTTAACCTCAAAATTTGTGCCCATGCGCCCCACTAGCGGGTCAAAGTTTGGTCATCTAAAAAGTCAATGGTCAATGCTGACGTCAGCAAAGTCAATGCTGTTGCCATCATGGTCAACGATCAAAGTCAACAATGATGTCAGAAAGTCAACGCTGACTTCAGCCAATCAAAGTCAATGTTCTAATGTCAGCAAAGTCAACGCTGACGTCAACTGGTTAACCGGTCAATGGCTCGCCGGAGAAGACGACAGGCATCGCCGTCTCCGGTGGCTGGAAAACCCTAATTTGCCCTATTTTTCAAACGTTCATATCTCTCTCATTTATCAACCAAATCCTATGTTCTATATATGGAAATCATGCTACTCGAGCCCCGAAATCCAAATCTGGACCCAGAAATTGAAGAAAATACCTTATTGTGAAGATATGGCCTCCCAAAGTTTCGTCCAAACTTTGAATCGACATTCTGGCCACTCCCGTCGTCCAAATCCTTCCATTCTTGAACCTACAAGCTCGTATGAGCTCAAAGAACATAAGCATGGGCTTAGAATCGATCCAAAACAACCAAAACGCAAACCCAAATCCCTAAAAACCAACAACCTTACCTTTTCCAGCCACCTCCTCCTATCCTTGTCATCTTACTCCCTCACTTTGTCTCTCTCAATAGCCAAGGAAGAAGATGGTGGAAAGGTAGAATGGGGTGGGCACGGGTTTTGGAAGGAAAATGAAGAAGATGAATGAATGAAGGATAATGGTGTTGATGCATGTGTGTATGGAAATGGGCCATAGGGTGGGTGACAAGTGTCACTCATCCTATGGTCCAAAATCAGATATTCAGGTCCCACTAAAAACAAACCATTTTGAAACCCGTACAATCGTGAATAGTTTCCAAGACCTTTAGTGACTCGTAACTTTCCCGTATGATGTCCGATTTCGACGTGCGGCTTGTCTACGAACTCGTATCATCTCGATCTACATAATAGTCCTCGTGCATTGGACCTTGCCGATTAAAAGTCAAATTTTTGCCCTTTCTAGGGATAAAATTATCATTTTACCCCATTGTCTGCTGATCCTCAATTAGTCCTCAATTAATCCTTGATAATCCATCATTAATCCTTAATTCATCTGCAAATTCGAGATGGGTCCTTACACTCTTCCATCAGAGTTAGCACCACCATGCCTTGTGGATCCTCCCAATATATCCCCTAAACTCTTATGGCTTTCCTTGCATACCAAGTCATCAACTCTCATCGTATGGTGGTAGAAAATGCTGATGACTTTCGATTTCTGCAAAACCAGGTGTATTTTGGCTAAGTAGACAAGCAAAAGATCATGCATGAAAGTTCCTGCTCACTATCAACATCAATCAACAAGTCTGGCAGCTAGAATTGAAAACTTACATTAAGAAGTCTTCTTTGTGGCTGGTGAAAGATGATCTCGTTGCTTCAAAGATTAGGATTGCAAAGCTCAAGAACATGCTCAAGGACTGAGATCAGACCATTGAAACTATTTCCAAGAAGTCTTTTCAAAATCGTTATGATGATGGATACATTTCTCAGGTGATTGTTCAACCTCATTTTTATGGTTAGTCGAAAGAAGAGCCTACTTGCCCTTGATCCATGTTAGTCTAGATCTATTATGACTTCGACTTACCATGTACATGCTGACTCCTAATTTCCATGTAAAACAAACCAATGTGTGTTTCATTTTATGAAGGTGTAGTTTTTGTAGGCATATTTCTAGAAATAATTTTTATAGACCTAGTTGACTTTGGTTTGTGGTGCGCGTAGTACTTTATTGACTATGAAAGTCCCAAACTAGGTAGGACTTGTCCCAATTTGCAGGGAGAACAACTTTGATTTCTTGGTCATTACCTCTTTGGGCTGGCTGTATTCGTCTTCCCATATTAGTTTGATACTTTCCATTTTGGGGTAATAGACGCTAGTTTCAACCATCGTAGAGTTGGCCATGAATGACCTCGCATATGCCCAGATGATCTCCTAGGATCATCCCTCGCATGTAGTGTCGTTAGGATTTCATATGGCAATTTTCTGATGCAAAGTTGATAGGACACACATGCTCTTGCGGGTTCAGTCCCTCCATAGCAAAACACTATAACCCGTAGTACTGTCTACTATTAAAAATGCCAACAATAATTTCTTGGATCCGACCATAATCTCCAAGGGTAAAACCCCGTGAATTTTAGTAATAGTTTCGTTGAAATTGGCTATTGTAGCTGTAGTCAACAAGCAATCAAGATGCTTACTTTTTTTAACATTTTAGTAAGTAGAACGTTGATGAAAGCCCCTCTGATAGGACCCATCCCAATCCCCCCGGGATTACCGTGGAATGTGCCCTGCTCCCGTCTAACAAGGGGTGTCAGACAAGGGATAACCACGAGCCACTGCCCAAACAGGGCATCCAGAGTGCGCAAGGATCGATGGAGGAGGTGTGCAATGTCCCAGTCCCTGCTGCAATCGCATCCGTAATCAACCTGAAGGGCATTAAAACCAAAAGCTGTGAGTGGACAAAAACCAATAAGTTTACCAAATACATTTATAAGACATTTATGCCCTCTAATAAAAACGTATGCATGCCACCAAAAACCAGTAACCAAAACGTTTGCTCAACCGAGCCATTAGGGCCTTAGCCCGAAAACCGTTAACCAAAAACCAAGTGTGGGAACTCAGCCCAAAACCGTGGAATACCACCACCATACATATTAAAACCATGTGGGTCACCACCCACGACCATAGATGAACATCAATTCAAAAATCCAAAACCATTTAGGGTCCCCGACCCTACATACCATATCATAACCAATAATCCATTTTTACCACATAACACATATCCAACCAATAAGCCATTTTATTCATTAATCCATATTTTACCATTACCATCACCAGCATCCCAGATGCTTAGCGTCCCAGACGCTAGACGTCCCTGACGTCATATCTCACGGTTTCATAAGCTACGCGTGCTGCCCGGGGTCTCTCCGGGTCCATATATCTGACATCCCTGATGTCTGACGTCCCTGACGTCAATCAAAGCAATCCTGCTCCTGAGTCATCATACGGTCCGGCTGCTCCGTATAATGACCCCTCACAGGCAATGCACCGTGACTTCCCCAGTGTCCCAGACATCTGGAGGAGACCATCATATATCCTTGTATCCAGATGGTATTTGGAAAAACAGTTTTATTAAATCCTTTTATCACATTATTACCATTGGGCCCTGCCCGAAATTTCCATAAAACCACATAATTCCATTTAGGGTCCTTGACCCAAAATCACAATTATTAAATATAGGGTCCCTGACCCGAAATCACCATTATAATCCAATTGGGCCTCATGCCCGATTTTATGAACCACTGGGCCCACGGCCCGATTTGTAAACCAACTGGGCCCGCAGCCCGACTTATAAACCCACTGGGCCCACGACCCAAATTCGTAAATCAACTGGGCCCGCAGCCCGACTTATAAACCCACTAGGCCCATGGCCCAAATTCGTAAATCAACTGGGCCCCTGGCCCGATAACATAACTCAAATGGGTCTCAGCCCGATTTCATACCAACTGGGCCCCTGGCCCGATTTCATTAACCAACTGGGCCCCCGGCCCGATTCTCAAATGGACTCCAAGTCCGAAATTTCCAAAACAAGTGGGCCTCAAGCCCGAGTTCATATTTCCAATTTCAAAACCATTTCATCACATTATATCCAAGTCATAAATATGGAAAATCCATGTAAAACCGGAAAACCTCGATTTACGTGCAAGCACGTAAATCGCCTCGAAATACGTGAAACCGTACAATTTACCAACAACCAAATCAACATCACACAATCACAATCATAATCCATATAAAACATTTAAGCATGCATAGAATTTATAAAACCAAAGTCCACTCACAGACCGTTTTAACCGTGTGCCTCGATACGCGTGCCACCGGCCCTCCCGGGCCACACCACTATCACCGGGACTCCCAATCCTGTCCAAATCACATTAGAGGGTCACTAACCTCATCATTAACATCCTATCAAAGTCCCGTAATTTTCCCAAATTTTTACTTATTTTTAAACTTACTTAAAAACCTTCGGACATCCCGAACACTATCGAGACGGTGTCCGATCGACCCGAAACCAATTCCAAAATATCCGTTACATTAAATAGGACAGAAGTCATGTTGACCTCACCTCGAGATCCATGCCCACGCGCCGTCACGCGCCGCCGTGAGTGGCTGCGCGTGAAACTCACGCGCCTGCTACAGTGTCACCAGCCCAACCCGTTTGTCTGGTAAACGGGTCCAATTCACCCGCGACACAACCCGGTTCCAATCCTGTCAATTCGATCCTAATTCCTTCAATTGATCAATCCATTAGCTTCGTTTTAAGTCCAATTATAAGTCTGTAAACTCAATTACACAAATCCTTACCCAGATTCCCACGATTCGATGATGATCCACGAAGAACACCCGGTCACTGTTCAATCATGGGATTCCTTCAATCTCGATTGATTTCCCTAAATTGGTTCAACCAGAAGCATCAGTGGACCACGAGGAACAATTCCCCCACATCAATTTCGTCGTTTGATCAGTAAATGATCACGACTCAAGTATGAACACCGTCCACTGTGCAACCATGGAGTTTCATCGATCTCAGCCGGTTTCCTTCAATTGATGATCCCAGAAGCATCGTGGGATCATGAGAAATCATTTCCCCACAACAATTGAGTCAATCACAGCCCCAAACTCCACGACTCAGCCTCGATTTCTTCCTCTGTCACCAAGCTCGATCAGAGCCAAAACGGCACCAATCCTTCTCGTTTTTGATGTGGATCGACTCGTCACAACCTCAGGAAGATGTTTGTAACCTCCAATTCGATCATCACAGCCCAATTCCCAGTATTCGAATTTTCCCCCCAATTTTCCCGAAATCCAAAATCCAAAATTCAACATCCTCACAACCCCTCGTGTTTCCCCGTTAATTCCCTCATCCTAGTCTCCCATTTTCTCACAAGAACAGCAGAAGAAGGGAGCCAATTCTCCCTAATCCGAATCCCACATTTTGTGCACGGTTTAGGAACAAAATGGAGAAAATTAGGGGAAATGGTGGATTAGATGATGATGATGTAGTAATGATGATGTTTGGAGGGAAACAAGGAGCTGGAAACAAGGGATGGGTGACACTTGTCACTCATCCAGGTGTGTAGGGTCAACGGTCACTATTCATTATTATAATATTATTTTAATCCCGGCCTCGGTTCGTTAGTTCGTTTCCTTGACCATAACGTCGTCGTCGGATCTCCGATTTCGGCATGCCGCCTGTCGTTGGATTCGTATCGACGATACCTACGTAACGGTCCTTGGCCTTCGTCCATCGGACCTCCCGATCAGAAAGTCAACATTTGGCCCCTAATAAGCCAAATTACCAAAATACCCCTCAACTTCCGAACACCATAACTTTCTCTACGAATGTCGGAATCGAACGTGCCACCTGTCTATGAACTCGTGACGTCCCGAACTACGTCACGGTCATCGGTCAAAGTCCATTTGACCGCCCGAACAAAAAGTCAACATTTTGCCCACGACCAGGGGCAAAACGGTCATTTTGCACAATTTATCCGATTCCGCCCTACTAACCACCGTTCAACCTCACTAATCAAGATTAATCACTAAACTAATCCCGGAATTCGGGACGGGTCATTACAACCTTCCCTCCTTAATAAATTTCGTCCTCGAAATTCCAACCGCTCTACACTCAACGTACTTCCCTCCTTAATAAGTTTCGCTCTCGAAACTTGATTACCCTGATTCCACAAACACCCCGTGGAAAGTGGAATCGACCACGCAACACGTGTACACCCGTACACCAACTACTTAGACAAAACTTGTCTACGCCCAAACGTACCACTAGTACTCAAAACGTAACGACTACATTCGACCCCGTCGAATGATTGAAACTACTTGTTTTGAATTTGACACCACTTGTCAAATCGACCCTCTCGTTAACGCAACAACTCGACGGTTCCTTTCCCACTCCCACTAGGAGTCAGCTGACCCCACTCAACGATCTATGTTGACACATCCTGACAAACTGTCACCACACAGTTGTTGTCAGTCGAAAACTGACACTAGACTCACTCGTGGCTACACATGCCACCAACATACTTAACTTAGTAAACAATTTCCGACCTTTCACACGACCTGTGTGTAATTAAACACATCGGAATTACCGTGACCCATTGCATAGTAATGTCCGGTCCACAACCAATCCCATGGTATCGGAACCAATCCGACTACCAACACGATCACCAACACACCTCGGGTATATCCCGTATACCGTAACTAGACATCACAAGTCTACAAGGTATTGTACCTCGACCCAAGTACGAAGTACACACATCTACCTAATAACCAGACTACAACCACCGAGGTCATAGCCGAACGTGTTCCAATAATGGAGTACGTTTGCCCAATCCAGCATGAGACAAATCGAAACTCCACCCAACATCTAGTTCCAATTCCGAATCTGAATCCGCAATTTCGTAAGAAATCCCGGATCCAAGCCCAGACATCAAATTTTAATTCTTACCCAAATCCGAATCCGAAATCATTATTCCGTAAGTTAGCATTTGGAATAATCATTCCGTACCCAAATCCAGAAATATACTTTCAAGTTTCAAAATCGAATCCTGAATCGTCACCCAGAAATTCGATTCCAAATCCCGAAATCTCGTTCACATTTACCAAGACACACCAAAACCAAACCTATCGGTTACCCGTTCAATACACTTGATTGACTTCATAGGGAAGCCAATCCAACCTCCACACGTCTAAGGTTGACAAAATTCAACTACCTTGAAAACCTACTCACCCGAGTAGAATACCATACGGGCCCCACTTCGAAAAGAAGTTCAATCTCGTCATTTACGACTCACACACCCAAGTTCGTATCGATCCTTGTCATTCCACCTAGGAAAAACCAAGGATGATCCAAAATAATGACACCAATACTCATCCTACGTAGATGCAACAAACTCACTGCACTCACCACGCCATGTACCCCAACATCGTCTGCCACCAAGCAGAAAATGAGAAATCTCGTTTACCTAATTTCGAATACGTAGCTCCTCCTAATGACCCGCAATTACACCTGGGCCCACCAACCAATACACGCTCAACGTACTGGTAACTACACTCAACGTCTGCCAGGGCAGAAAGCAAGAAGTCAACCCCAATGACTTCGGAATACCAATCACCAAAAACGAGCACCACTCTCGTTCCCCAATCACAACTCTCCTCGACACTAAGGTTCCAACCATGCTGGAAACAGACATGCTCCCAACAAGACGTCAAGTCTAACCACTATACTTCCTACCTCCTCAACTCACTTGGACGACGTGTCCACAATCGATCCGTTATTGTCCCGTTCGCACATCCCGACCTTTACAGGTTCAACACTCGGTTTCCCAAGTTCTCAATTACAAATTCCTACCTTTATACCACTAATGGTTTTCCTCGTCTTTTCCAGTTTTAATCATTTCCATGTACTTTTTAGGGATATTAAAACATAAAATCGCACAAATTTTGGAGTTGCCAACAACTCCCCCAAATCCACTAATCATCCCAAAATTTCTTAAATCTTAATTATACCATTTTAATCCACTCCTTACTGGTTATCTCACCACTATTGGGACTTATCCCAACACAGCACAGTCTTATCTGGATCCCATCCAGTCCATCACTCAACCACTATCGAATCTCAAAGACCGAACATATGTCCATCATGACGGAGTCACACCCCGACAGGTGGCTCATCGTCAACACCATTACCGACACTAGCACCAGCGCTAGTACCAGCACCAACACTCTATCAACAACACTAGTATCAGCACACAGGCATCCATACTAGCATCAGCACAAAAGTACCAACCCCACAAACATCCATACTGCACACCGTGTGCAAATACGACAACCCTGGATCTCCGTTCATACGGAACGACGATCCCGTACCTCACGACTATGGGTACCACTATTCTGACAGTCCACATCAGGAAAATGAACGTTCCCTGAACGTCCCCTGATCCCCAAGTATTATGACCACACTGATTACCCTCGATAGCCAGTCATCTCCATATGACTTCCGACTAACTGTCATTGCTATCGAGATCCGCATCCACACATCACATCAATACCCGATCCAACACGGGATTCCATAATTTATCTCAGAACCATATCCGTACATCGAATCCCATGGTTCTGCCTAGACTCACCAGAGCCATCCACATGGTCATCCATGACCTCAGCCGCTCGTCGCAGCACAAGTTCTCATCCACTAGCCACAATTAAGGTTTACTTTTTTAATACTAGGGTTCCACAATCACACCCTATGGTTAGACCGAACCAAACAGTTTTCCGTAATATAAAATCCACAACCTGACCGACCCCGCGGTCCTGACATCGAATAGACGTCAAATCCAATCCTACCATCCACTCAATGTGGGTTCCACCCCTAAAGTCACCGGCCAACTCCGATGAACCAACATCTCTCACACCAACAACCACCACTAGGGTTCACATTTTTAAACCATTACTCACATAAGGTTCCCCGAACCTAGCTGCACCTAGCAGCACAACAATCCAATATCACATGACCGAACTGACGGTCCCACTATACCAGTTCACCACAATCAACCCCACTTGGGTCGAATCACATTAACGCACGGCGTATCGGGCCAATCGCACTCCATCCACTATCCAAACCCAAAAACTATCTATCAGGTTGATAACGAATTGCAGCCCAATGAGACATCACACCCTCGACCTGCGCGCACAAATAGAGCAACCATGCTCTGATACCAAGTTGACAGGACCCATCCCAATCCCCCCGGGATTACCGTGGAATGTGCCCTGCTCCCGTCTAACAAGGGGTGTCAGACAAGGGATAACCACGAGCCACTGCCCAAACAGGGCATCCAGAGTGCGCAAGGATCGATGGAGGAGGTGTGCAATGTCCCAGTCCCTACTGCAATCGCATCCGTAATCAACCTGAAGGGCATTAAAACCAAAAGCTGTGAGTGGACAAAAACCAATAAGTTTACCAAATATATTTATAAGACATTTATGCCCTCCAATAAAAACGTATGCATGCCACCAAAAACCAGTAACCAAAACGTTTGCTCAACCGAGCCATTAGGGCCTTAGCCCGAAAACCGTTAACCAAAAACCAAGTGTGGGAACTCAGCCCAAAACCGTGGAATACCACCACCATACATATTAAAACCATGTGGGTCACCACCCACGACCATAGATGAACATCAATTCAAAAATCCAAAACCATTTAGGGTCCCCGACCCTACATACCATATCGTAACCAATAATCCATTTTTACCACATAACACATATCCAACCAATAAGCCATTTTATTCATTAATCCATATTTTACCATTACCATCACCAGCATCCCAGATGCTTAGCGTCCCAGACGCTAGACGTCCCTGACGTCATATCTCACGGTTTCATAAGCTACGCGTGCTGCCCGGGGTCTCTCCGGGTCCATATATCTGACATCCCTGATGTCTGACGTCCCTGACGTCAATCATAGCAATCCTGCTCCTGAGTCATCATACGGTCCGGCTGCTCCGTATAATGACCCCTCACAGGCAATGCACCGTGACTTCCCCAGTGTCCCAGACATCTGGAGGAGACCATCATATATCCTTGTATCCAGATGGTATTTGGAAAAACAGTTTTATTAAATCCTTTTATCACATTATTACCATTGGGCCCTGCCCGAAATTTCCATAAAACCACATAATTCCATTTAGGGTCCTTGACCCAAAATCACAATTATTAAATATAGGGTCCCTGACCCGAAATCACCATTATAATCCAATTGGGCCTCATGCCCGATTTTATGAACCACTGGGCCCACGGCCCGATTTGTAAACCAACTGGGCCCGCAGCCCGACTTATAAACCCACTGGGCCCACGACCCAAATTCGTAAATCAACTGGGCCCGCAGCCCGACTTATAAACCCACTAGGCCCATGGCCCAAATTCGTAAATCAACTGGGCCCCTGGCCCGATAACATAACTCAAATGGGTCTCAGCCCGATTTCATACCAACTGGGCCCCTGGCCCGATTTCATTAACCAACTGGGCCCCCGGCCCGATTCTCAAATGGACTCCAAGTCCGAAATTTCCAAAACAAGTGGGCCTCAAGCCCGAGTTCATATTTCCAATTTCAAAACCATTTCATCACATTATATCCAAGTCATAAATATGGAAAATCCATGTAAAATCGGAAAACCTCGATTTACGTGCAAGCACGTAAATCGCCTCGAAATACGTGAAACCGTACAATTTACCAACAACCAAATCAACATCACACAATCACAATCATAATCCATATAAAACATTTAAGCATGCATAGAATTTATAAAACCAAAGTCCACTCACAGACCGTTTTAACCGTGTGCCTCGATACGCGTGCCACCGGCCCTCCCGGGCCACACCACTATCACCGGGACTCCCAATCCTGTCCAAATCACATTAGAGGGTCACTAACCTCATCATTAACATCCTATCAAAGTCCCGTAATTTTCCCAAATTTTTACTTATTTTTAAACTTACTTAAAAACCTTCGGACATCCCGAACACTATCGAGACGGTGTCCGATCGACCCGAAACCAATTCCAAAATATCCGTTACATTAAATAGGACAGAAGTCATGTTGACCTCACCTCGAGATCCGTGCCCACGCGCCGTCACGCGCCGCCGTGAGTGGCTGCGCGTGAAACTCACGCGCCTGCTACAGTGTCACCAGCCCAACCCGTTTGTCTGGTAAACGGGTCCAATTCACCCGCGACACAACCCGGTTCCAATCCTGTCAATTCGATCCTAATTCCTTCAATTGATCAATCCATTAGCTTCGTTTTAAGTCCAATTATAAGTCTGTAAACTCAATTACACAAATCCTTACCCAGATTCCCACGATTCGATGATGATCCACGAAGAACACCCGGTCACTGTTCAATCATGGGATTCCTTCAATCTCGATTGATTTCCCTAAATTGGTTCAACCAGAAGCATCAGTGGACCACGAGGAACAATTCCCCCACATCAATTTCGTCGTTTGATCAGTAAATGATCACGACTCAAGTATGAACACCGTCCACTGTGCAACCATGGAGTTTCATCGATCTCAGCCGGTTTCCTTCAATTGATGATCCCAGAAGCATCGTGGGATCATGAGAAATCATTTCCCCACAACAATTGAGTCAATCACAGCCCCAAACTCCACGACTCAGCCTCGATTTCTTCCTCTGTCACCAAGCTCGATCAGAGCCAAAACGGCACCAATCCTTCTCGTTTTTGATGTGGATCGACTCGTCACAACCTCAGGAAGATGTTTGTAACCTCCAATTCGATCATCACAGCCCAATTCCCAGTATTCGAATTTTCCCCCCAATTTTCCCGAAATCCAAAATCCAAAATTCAACATCCTCACAACCCCTCGTGTTTCCCCGTTAATTCCCTCATCCTAGTCTCCCATTTTCTCACAAGAACAGCAGAAGAAGGGAGCCAATTCTCCCTAATCCGAATCCCACATTTTGTGCACGGTTTAGGAACAAAATGGAGAAAATTAGGGGAAATGGTGGATTAGATGATGATGATGTAGTAATGATGATGTTTGGAGGGAAACAAGGAGCTGGAAACAAGGGATGGGTGACACTTGTCACTCATCCAGGTGTGTAGGGTCAACGGTCACTATTCATTATTATAATATTATTTTAATCCCGGCCTCGGTTCGTTAGTTCGTTTCCTTGACCATAACGTCGTCGTCGGATCTCCGATTTCGGCATGCCGCCTGTCGTTGGATTCGTATCGACGATACCTACGTAACGGTCCTTGGCCTTCGTCCATCGGACCTCCCGATCAGAAAGTCAACATTTGGCCCCTAATAAGCCAAATTACCAAAATACCCCTCAACTTCCGAACACCATAACTTTCTCTACGAATGTCGGAATCGAACGTGCCACCTGTCTATGAACTCGTGATGTCCCGAACTACGTCACGGTCATCGGTCAAAGTCCATTTGACCGCCCGAACAAAAAGTCAACATTTTGCCCACAACCAGGGGCAAAACGGTCATTTTGCACAATTTATCCGATTCCGCCCTACTAACCACCGTTCAACCTCACTAATCAAGATTAATCACTAAACTAATCCCGGAATTCGGGACGGGTCGTTACACCCTCCATGTATCATCATCTTGTCAATCGGGATAACCTCCAAATGAGCTATAATGAAAATAGGTCATAGATGATCTATCATGTCCTTAGTTAGGATATCAAATGGGGAATTTTCTTGATAGAAAGTTGCTTTCGGGATGACATCTTAATCTTCATCCATTAGAATCTCGATCGTTGCTCGAGGGGGTTCATAAATGGCAACATCTCCTATCATTTGGTTGACTTGGTGATATACTGCTGACAAGTGTTCTGGAAGGACTACCACTACATCAACCTCAACATGGCGTTTTTCTTGTTTCTTGTCAAAGAAGGCATCCATTTCCATGACTTCCAGTAGATCCTTTTCAAACTCTTCTATTTCATTTTTGGTCATAGCCTGATCATAACTGTTTCAGTCGTCACACCTGGATGATTCTCTAGTTGGGTCTTCGGCATTCTCAATTTGCTTGCTCCCCAAGTATAGGAAAGTTCCTAAATATGATTTTTTTTTCTTGGATTTAGGAGAAATCTCCGAGATTGTGCCTGAATGAGTGTTTCCTCTTGGATGTCTCCCTTGAACCTTCTTCTTCTTCTCATTTATCTTAGGAGGACTAGTTAGCTCTCTACCAGTTATAAGAGGCGTAGTTGGCTCCTTGGGAGGCCTTTCCCCTAAACCTTTATTAATGTGAAGGTATGCTTCATACTGTCTTTGGATTCTTCTTTTTGCAGTGCTTCCTAGCTCTTTGGCCGGATTTCCATCCTTGCCTACCATATACCACTTCCCTTCCTTAATTGTGGCTTTACTGTCGAGGTGGCTTTCTCGGGAAGAACTTCTCTTTTGTTTTGCTGGTTGATTTGCCCCTACTCTGCTGACAGGTTGTCCATTCTTACTCCTTAATGTTTCTTGATTTCTAAGACATGGAGCTCTGTGGCGCTTCATTTTAGGGATTTGTAGGCCATGGTCCCATTTAGGTATTTTTGGAGGATCATAATCCCGATTCGCTTTGAGCATTCCAATTTTGTTCCAATGCCTAAAGCCAGGATCTCAGGAACATATTTCATTTTGCACTTGCTGCATAACACTATCTCTCCTTTGGTCGTGGAAACCATCCATATGGTTTGGTCATTGTATGATTGTTCTACTTTTGTTTTGGCCTTTTCCTAAGACCATTGGAGATTGACCATATTGACTGATGTCATTGGAAATATACCAGTGTCCACCCCATTGGGGCCTTGGGTATTGGTGCTAATGCGATATGTCCTTGTTTGATTAATGTAAGACCCGTGAGCTTGAGAAACAAGAATCATGAGTTTAGGAACCAAGAATGGTGAGTAAGACCCGTGGGCTTGGGAAGTAAGACCGGTGAACAATCTCACATTGCTCAAGGAGGGAAAGGTGAAGTGTCTTAAATATGTGGACACATAACTTCCTTGCACGAGGCTTTTTGGGAGCTCATTGGCTTTAGGTTTGGTGGGAACTCCAAAGTTAAGAGAGATTAGTTTGGAGTAATCCTAGGATAGGTAACCCACTAGGAAGTTACGTGTGAGTTCCCAGAAATAAAGCCGTGAGGGCTGGTCCTAAAGTAGACAATATCATGCTAAAAGAGTTGGTTCGTGACAAAATGGCATCAGAGCTGGACCCCGACCGAAAGTGTGCCAGCGAGGATGCTGGGTCACAAGGTTGGTGGATTGTAAGACCCGTGAGCTTGGGAAGCAAGACTGATGAACAAGACCCGTGAGCTTAGGAAGCAAGAACGGTGAGCAAGATCTGTGAGCTTCAGAAGCAAGACCGGTGAACAATCCCATATCGCTCGGAGATGGAAAATTGAAGTGTCTTATATGTGTGGGCCCGTATCTTCCTAGTACGAGACCTTTTGGGAGCTCACTGACTTTTGGGTTTGGTTGAAACTTCAATGTTAAGCGAGGTTGGGCTGGAGCAATCCCAAGATGGGTGACCCACTGGGAAGTTACACGTGTGTTCCCTGAAATAAAGTCGTGAGGGCTGGACCCAAAGCGAAAAATATCATGCTAGGAGAGTTGGGTCGTGATAATTAACCTCTAGATTGTATCCCTACTGGACACAATTAACTATGGCATGGTGTAGTGATACATGCCATTTATATAATCGCTTGCCCTGATATCTTCAGGTTTGGGAAACTACTTTGGCCCTTACCAACTGATAACGCCCAAACTATGCATTAAATTAAACATGTAATTTGAGTATTATGCAAATTTAAACCCTTTTGTGTAGTTATGGTATTGGTAAGTAAGGATCGTTCTTAACCGGGGAAATTAGGGAATATTAATAATATGTTAGTTAAAAACAATAATGAATAATCAAAGAATAATGAATTGAAGAATTAAAGAATTAAATAATCACACAATTAATTAATTGAATAATCAAGTAATAAAGAATTAAAGAATTAACGAATAAACAAATAAACGAATTAATAAATAAGAGAATCAATAAATTAATGGAATAACGAATAAATGAATTAAAAGAACAAAAGAATAAAAATGGGGGGTTTTTAGGGATTTTGATCATGCAAAATAAGTAAAGACATAAATGTACTAATTCTATTCCTATTTTAACATATATACAAGTGGACTTTCTTTAAACACAAATTCTACCATCACTCTAACATTTGCAAAGTTTGAATATAACACAAAATTCTACTTTCACCATCTCACTCATGCATACATTTTTTTAAACATTATAAATGCACCGAAACGCGGTCATAAACACTTATAAATTGATTAACCCACTGTTTATGATTTGAATGTGTATTAAACATTTAAATCTCTTCAATTTTATACTAAGTGCACCGAAACGCGGTCATAAACACTTGGTATAAAATTGAAGCTTAAGCACTCAAATATATGAAGTAAAAGAAGTTTGAAAAGTAGAACACGTTATAATAATATCCTTGTCTACAAAAGTTAGGAAGAAAATACCCACAAAAATATTGAACTAAAGAAAATAAAACCGAAACAACAATGAGAGTTTAAGCAAAGGAAAAAACAAGTTACACCTTCGGAATTTAAGAAAGCTTGTGATTCCGAAAATGGATGGAATAAAAATGACATGTTATTCATAAGATTTTCTGACAGCAGAAGAAACCTTATGAAGATGGATGAATAAACACGAGAATGCGAACTTAAACTCAAGAATTGCAACAGAAATACTAGGCTTGATATTTCTAAAGGAAGGATACAATTTTGTGTTTTGGAGTTCTTTCTCAAAACAAAGTCCACTTTTTCAAGTGAAATGAACTTCTATTTATAGGAGGAAAAAGTCACTAAAAACAAATAAAGTAATTAAAAATTACAATAAAATAAAAGAAAATGAAATGATGACTAATTATGAAAAATGATGAAATTAGGTAAGGTTTGGAATTAATTTGTGGTTGAAAAATAAGGGAAATAAGAGCAAATGGGGCTGTTGGACTGCTGAATTTTCGGGTGAATAGTGTCAGGCTGAAGAGTTGGTTGTGCAGCAAGTGGGCTGGTGTGGGTGGGTACGGCTGGGCTGGTGAGGGCGCAGGCGGGCCAAGCTGGTGCAGTGTACGGGCTACGCAGTGGTTTGGTGGGCTGGTGTGCAGAAATGACTGGACCATGTAGGTTGAAGTTTCGAGCCAGGCGGATGAGACTGGAGAGAGGACTGGGCTGGCGGATTGGGTTGGAGTGGTTGTGCAGCAGCTGGGCCGTGTGGATGCAGTGGGCAGGTGAGGGCGCACTGTTGGACGTAGGGGCTGGAGCAGTAGAGTTGGTGACGGGCCAGGCGTGGAGTGGCCTGGTGGCGTGATGGACTGACTGAAGCAGACGTACGGTGGACTGGAGCGAGCTGGGAAGCGGGCCGGGCTTCTCTTTCGTGCGGGCCGAGGCTAGGCTGGAAGTGTTGCAGCTGGGCCGTGGGTTGGCTTCTCGCGAGGTTGGGCTGCTTGCACGGTTTTGGACTGGATTTGTGCAGCTGCTCAACAAAAGAAATGGCTTGGGCTGCACAAAGGAAAACAATGGGTTAGATTTATTTGGGCTTATAAAATTAATTAAACAATTAAGTAATATTTCACCGAAATTCGTCCATAATTTCTTCGTTATAAATCCGATCGGGACGATTCTTTCGCCAAAATACTCCAAAATACAAGTTTTATTTATTTAAATAGAAAAATCACAAAATAAATTAATTTATCTAATTACTTATTATTTAAATAATGAAAGTCAAGTATAAGGGTATAACATAATATAAAATAATGTTGATTTAACGACCTATCAAATACCCCGACACTTAAACTTTGCTAGTCCCTAGCAAAAACTGAATTTAAACTACGAAGTCAAAGCAAGTAAACCCTTAACCATTTGTCTCAAAATTCCATCAATATTATGGCATAAAAGATTTTCACTTAAGGCGTTTAAGCATACAGAATTCAAGAGTTAATACATGGTAACAAAATGCTTAAACAAGCAAGATAACGAGTAAACATGGTGAAATGGATATCAACATGAATAAAACAAGTATGAATCAACTCACAAGGATATGCACTCATAAATTCACTCCAATTTTGTAAGGGTTTGTGTTTGCACTCAAAAATATGTGAGAAAATGTTCACATAATAGAAGTAAAGTACTTTTGCAAAATCTCAAACAAACACCTCAAGATAAATATTTAAACATACTTGCACAAATGAACCAAAACCATAAGCTTACTCAAGTGATTGACTCAACTAATCAAAGTTTACCATCTTAAGGATCATAAGGTCTTTACGAAGGTTGTAATGGGGTTAAGTTTAGAGGCAAGGAATATATAGGACAAGTGGTGCTCAAATTCGTTCCAAGACTTAAACGATTCCCAAACCATAACTTCCCGATCTTAGTATGAATTCATTCCTTCGAACATGCTCAATTATTCAAATGTAAAGGACTTAACTCAAATATAATCAATTTTTATTACCTTGATAGAGACTCAACTTCTTCTTCTTCTTCTTCTTTTTTTTTTTTTTTTTTTTTTGCAAATATCAAGGTAATAACATAATATACAAGATTTGGGTAAGTAAATCCATACAAAAGTCTTCCAAACATCATCAATTTTTGTTCACACCAATTTCATGTCTTCAATTAAGTCTTTGGAATAAGGGTGAAAGATGTCTATGCTAAGCTCAAGTGTTTAGATAATCATGGTGATGAAGGAAAGGTTTAATGCGGGCTCAACTGGGTTAAAACTAAGGGGGTCGCAACTTGTGCGCACAAAATAGGGAGCATGGATGTTTGAATTTATGGTGTTAACCCTAATACCTTAATCATATCCAAAATCAGAGAGTTTAATGACTTAAAAGCTTTGAAAATCAAATCGAATAAGTTCTAGTACTCTAGAGTTCATTAAGATCTATTGCAAGTAGTTATGAGGCATATGTATATCAATTTAAACAAACAACTTATGAATCACTCATCAAATATGTATATATAGTTCTAAAGCTCACATAAGGTTTAAATGATTCATACTTGTTTTAGCATGCTCGTTTATGTTCCAATTTACATGCACTATCTTAAAAGTTATAACATTTAATCACAAAGTATTAACAAACGAATTCAAGTTATAGTGATCATCTTTATAGCCATAACATACTTATTCCCTTCATTATTATCATTGACAGGTTAAAGGGCAACTAAAGACTCGATAAAACAAAACGACTCAAGAAGGCCGAAATAACTTCTTCTTCTTTTTTTCTTTTTTTTTTAAATTTATTTTAATTAAAAACAATTTTATTGTGCACTTAAAATTGTAAACCACTCCCCCACACTTAAATTCTACATTGTCCTCAATGTAAGAAAATAGAAGTGAAATGAACATAGACTCTAAGTAAGGAAGAGGATTTTACGAAAATAAAATAAGAAAAACACTAAAGACACAAAAATAAAAGAGAGTGAAGGGATTAGAGAGAGCAAATCTGAGGTGATGGCTCCTTCACGACTCGGGAATACGTTGGGTTGCCTCCCAACAAGCGCTTGACGGAGTGCTGAAATCAACTCATATGATGCGGGGCCGTAGCACCTTTGCTGTTTCCACATCGTGCTCTCCAAATGCCTCTATGTACGGCTTTAATCTGTGGCCATTGACTTTGAACTCCTTCCCGGTTTCGATGCTTTTGATCTATATGGCTCCATGGGCAAACATATTAGTAACAACAAAAGGACCTACCCATCTAGAACATAACTTACCAGGAAAGAGTCTGAGTCGGAATTGAATAGCAAAACTTTCTGTCCGATGTCAAACGTTTTACTCTTGATCTGCTTATCATGAAATGCCTTAGTCTTCTCCTTGTAGATCATAGTGTTTTCGAATGCATCATTTCTGATTTCCTCAAGCTCACTCAGCTGGAGCTTTCGATGCAAACCAGCATCATCCAGCTTGATGTTGAACGTCTTGATAGCCCACCATGCTTTGTGCTCCAGTTTCACCGGAAGGTGGCATGCTTTTCCATAGACCAACCTATAGGGTGACATCCCTATAGGAGTTTTGTAGGCCGTCCTGTAGGCCCAAAGTGTATCATCCAATCGCTGGCTCCAATCCTTGCGACTAGGGCCCACGGTTCTCTCTAAGATCTTCTTGATTTCCCTATTGCTGACTTCGGCCATTCCACTCGTTTGAGGATGATACGGTGTAGAGACTCTGTGAGTGACACCGTATCGTTTCAGTAAGGCTTCAATGGTCTTGTTGCAGAAGTGACTTCCACCATCACTGATCAGGACCCAAGGGATCCCAAACCTGGAAAGAATGTTAGTTCTGAGGAAATCTGCAACAATTTTAGAGTCATTAGTCCTGGTGGCTTTAGCTTCCACCTATTTCGAGACATAATCAACAGCAAGTAAGATATAGAGATAACCATTAGATTGAGGAAATGGACCCATAAAATCAATACCCCAAACATCAAATATTTCAACAGTTAAAACATAATGTTGTGGAATTTCATCCCTTTGTCCTAAGTTTCCTGATCTCTGACATTTATCACAGGCTAAACAGAATGAATGTGCATCTTTAAAAAGTGTGGGCCAATATAGTCCAGATTCTAAAATTTTGAGTGCAGTTTTTCGAGATCCAAAGTGGCCTCCACAAGCATGGTTATGGCAGAACTCTAGGACTGACCTATGTTCAATATCAGGGACACATCTCCTAATCAATAAATCTGCACAATGTTTCCATAAATAAGGTTCATCCCAAACATAGTACCTATCATGCTTCTTAAGTTTATCTTTTTGTGCACGGGTGAGAGTGGAAGGTAACTGCTTGGTGACTAAGTAATTTACGATATCAGCATACCAAGGAGTACTTACCTGAATTCCGAAGAGTTGTTCATCTGGAAACATCTCCTGAATCTCCACGGGATCTCGTTCATTTGCTATGCGACTCAAATGGTCTGCCACCACATTTTCTACACCTTTCTTGTCTTTAATCTCGATGTCAAACTCTTGGAGAAGAAGAATCCATCGGATGAGCCTTAGTTTCGCCTCTTTCTTGGCGAGGAGATACTTCAGTGCTGCATGCTCAGTGTAAATAATGACTTTAGTTCGAATTAAATAAGTGCGAAATTTATCTAAAGCAAACACTACAGCAAACAACTCCTTCTCGGTAGTGGTGTAGTTCATTTGAGCATCATTCAGAGTTCTGGATGCATAATAAATGACGTAAGGCTTCTTGTCCCGCCTTTGTCCTAGTACAGCACCAACTGCATAGTCAGAGGCATCACACATTAGTTCAAAGGGTAAGGACCAATCTGGGGCACAAAGAATGGGTGCAGTGGTTAGAAGAGTTTTAAGCTTCTCAAAAGCTTCCTGACAGTCAACATCGAAGACGAAGGGTGTCTCCTTCTGAAGCAATCGGCACAAGGGCTTTGCAATGTGGGAGAAGTCCTTGATAAATCTTCTGTAGAAACCTGCGCGACCAAGAAATGAACGGATCTCTCTCATCGAAGTGGGAGAGGGTAAGTGTCGCACAATATCAACTTTAGATTTATCAACTTCAATTCCTCTTTCAGAGACAATATGACCTAAGACTATCCCTTGTCTAACCATGAAATGACATTTTTCCCAGTTAAGTACTAGATTAGTTCCGACACACCTTTGTAAGATAAGTTCTAAGTGTTCTAAGCATGCATCAAAACTATCCCCAAAGACACTGAAATCGTCCATAAATACTTCAATTATTTTTTCGACATATTCAGAGAAAATAGAAAGCATGCATCTTTGGAAAGTACTTGGGGGATTACATAAACCGAAAGGCATTCTTCGGTAGGCAAAAGTGCCAAAAGGACAAGTGAAAGTCGTTTTGTCTTGGTCATTTTGAGCGATACAGATTTGATTATATCCGGAATAACCATCAAGAAAATAGTAATAGGAGTGACTTGCTAACCTTTCAAGCATTTGATCAATGAAGGGCAAAGGAAAGTGATCCTTCCTAGTTGCTTTGTTGAGGCGTCGATAATCGATACAAACTCTGTATCCGGTCACTGTTCTCTGGGGCACCAGCTCACCTTCGCTGGTCGCCACAACTGTGACTCCACTTTTCTTTGTGACTACTTGGACTGGTGAGACCCATTTGCTGTCTGAAATTGGGTAGATGACACCACAGTCCAAGAGTTTGATGACCTCTTGTTTCACGACCTCCATCATCGGGGGATGAAGGCGACGTTGAACTTCGTGAGAAGGTTTTGCGTCATTTTCAAGCAAGATTCGATGTACACAGGTTGTAGGGCTGATTCCCTTGATGTCAGACAGAGTCCATCCAATGGCTGTCTTGTACTGTGTCAAGACCCGTACCAATCTGTCTTCCTGTGATTCAGTTAGTGCAGAGGACACTATGACAGGCAGAGTCTCGTCCGGGCCAAGATAGGCATACTTCAGGTGGTCCGGCAGAACCTTGAGGTCGAGAACGGGGGCCTGCACTACTGAATGAGGAGTGGCATTAGTACTAACTGGAAGGGACAAGGGTACCTGAGGATTTACCATTCCGGGGGCCTCATTTAGGGTCATGACTTCATCCAAAATTCGAGGCCCTAGTTTATAATCCGCATCTTCAACCAAGGCATCCCCTGATTGAGTTAGGCCAACACCTTCCTGGATTATCATATTGAGCGTGTCTTCTCGAATTGATTCAAGATTTTTTTCTGCAAAAGAAGTGCACACGTCAATAGAAAACGTAGTTTGAGTTGTGGAACTAGGGTACCTCATGGCATCGAAAATGTTGAAGCCAATTTCCTCTCCATCAACTTCCATTGTTAATGTACCATTGAATACATCAATCTTCGTCTTAGCAGTTCTCATGAATGGTCTTCCCAAC
Organism: Prinsepia uniflora; assembly: GCA_032719365.1. NCBI lineage: Eukaryota > Viridiplantae > Streptophyta > Magnoliopsida > Rosales > Rosaceae > Prinsepia > Prinsepia uniflora. Next base: position 56,060,942 of record CM064863.1, on the reverse strand, counting down.
AACATTAGTGGAGCTTGATTCGTAGGGGAATCCTCCATGTCTAGGTCATAGAAATCCGCAGGGAAAATGAGCTGGTTAACCTGCACAAGAACATCTTCGACGTATCCCTTGGGATACACATTAGAACGATCCGCTAATTGAATGATAACATCATCATGTTGCAATTTTCCTAAACCTAGGGCAACATATAACGAATATGGCATAACATTAATGGATGCACCTAAGTCTAGCATGACTTTATCAAAAGACTTGTTACCAATCACGCAGGGAACAGAAAAACTCCCTGGATCCTTCAACTTTGGGGGTAGCCGACGTTGGATTACAACCGAAACTGTTTCACTCACCATCACAACCTCCTTCTCCCTCGTTTGGCGCCTTGGAGTGCATAACTCTTTCAGAAATTTTGCGTATTTCGGCACTTGTTTGATGCACTCGATCAAGGGCATGTTGATTTGCACCCTTTTGAAGATTTCCAAGATTTCTTCATCGGATTCATCCTTCTTAGATTTGGCAAGCCTACTTGGAAATGGTGCACGCACAGACGGGGAATTAGTAACAACAGAACTTCAAGGGATTGGGTTGTTACCTTGTGTGTGGGTAGGTTGAACTGGCGGTTGTGCTGTGGTGGTCTTAGTTACCACCTTGTGCTTTTCAGCCTCAGAAACGGCTGGATCTGGCTCTATTTCACCGAGCACTTTACCACTTCGAGTGATAATCGTATTGGCTTCAGGTCTTGCATTCGGGTTGGGTGTAGGTTGAGGTGGACGAACCCCACTAGCTTGGATTTTACCCATGAAGTCCACGACCTTGCCCATTTGGTACTTGAGATCAGCGATGTCTTTTTGCTGATGTTGCTGACCTGTGACAAGAGCTTGAGTCGAAGCCATTAGTGTTTGCTGCCCTTGTGAAAGAGCAGCCAGCATTTTATCATAATCAGGATTAGAAGATGAAGAGATATGATTATTTGCATGATTATGAGAAAAGTTAGAAAATGGAACCGGGGGCCTTGGTTGCAATGTGGGCTTTTGGAAATGTTGAGGATTCGGGGCACGGGTTGGGCCTGTCATCATGTGTTGAGGGTTTAGGACATTGTTCGGATCTCTCCAACTATAGCCTTGGGTCCTTGGCCCTCCCTGAAATCCACCAATGGCATGTGCCATTTCAGTCCCGGGGTCTTCCTCCCTTGCAGTGTAGGGGCATTGGTCCTCAAGATGGCCTTGGGAGCATATGGAACACACCGGGGCTACCTGCTTCTTTAGTTCCAACACATTCGAAAGCATAGAGGTGATTTTATCTAATTTAGAATCATTAATAACTTGGGAACTTACCTCATGTACCTTTTTTGGAATAGGCTCGACACCTTCATATTGTGCATCATTGAGTGCACGGATTTCAAGTAATGCACGACTTTCAAGTAATGCACGACCGTCTACTAAACTCCGAGCTAAGAAACTTCCGTTAGCTGCAACATCAAGTAGTCCTCTATCCTAACCTTTGAGTCCTTCGTAGAAGTAGGTTAAGAGATATCCTTCAGTGATTCCGTGAGTCGGGCATGAAGCACAGAGTTCCTTAAACCTTTCATAATACTGGTTGAAATTCTCATCATGATCTTTTTGCTTGATTCTAGTGATCTCCTTTCTTAACACCGTAATCTTTGAGGCATGAAAGTATTTGGTAAGAAATTCCTGAACCAGCTTCTCCCAAGAGTCAATATGATTGGGTGGGAGACTCAAAAGCCACACCCGTGCTCTATCTTCCAAGGACAATGGGAAAGCCTTCAGCTTCATGATTTCCAAATCCGCATCATCGGGACACATGCTACTGATAATGAATTGGAACTCCGTCAAGTGTTTGTGTGGATCTTCATTTCTGATTCCATGGAACTTGGGTAACTGATGAAGGACTCCACTCTTGAGCTCAATATCTTTCTTGTTGGTTCTAGGCTCGGGATACTGGATGCAGAAATTCGCAGTGCCATTTGTGTTAGCACATGTCCGCTCTCGGATACTCAGATTTCTTGCCATGACTACTGGTGTTCCAAAAGTCTGTTCCTCATCTGAATTACTCTTCTCACTTATTGATTCACTGAGTATTGGGGATGGTGGTCCAGATGAGCTGGTTTTCTTAAGTGCGTCTCTGAATGTTGCGTTGCTTGGTGAGATGTCAAGTTGCTTTCTCAACCGATCAAGCTTAGACTGATGAGCATGCATTCATAAGTACGTACCTAAATTAAAAGTGAACACTAAGTTAGAAGGTAAATATACACAAGTACTTAGCTAGTGAAAGTTAATTTAAACAGAATAGTTGCGACAAGAATTAGGGTTAATGTTCGAAATACAAGTTAAGAAAGTCACAATTAGCAAGAAAATGTGAGTTATGAACAAGTATTAACTTAAGCTGGAATTAACATATACACAAAAAGAGATAGTAAGGGTATGAGAGTATAGATTTCATACAGTGTGACATAAATAGAAGCTAGAATTAACAAAAAGTCACAGTAATAGCAAGAAAATGCACAAGTTCCAAATGCATCTAAACTAATGCAACACAAAAGTATCTACATGAAGCATGGTGTGAATGCATTTATTAGAACCTGCACAAGACATAAGAGTTACGTGACAGTTCATGAAAGAATGGCCTACTCCTTCGATCTCACTTCCCTAGATTCACTTAGTCTAGGGGGCCCGGTGATGAATTCCGAGCATCATGAAATCTCAGGGAGGGTATGCAACTATTTATGCAATAAGTAGAGCCTTAGAGTGTCATGAATAACTTTCCCCTTCCGCTTCTCATAATACTTTCCTGGGCGTACGGCCTGCGCGTACTGATAACCACCCTTCCACCATTCAACGTTAATCATGGCTAGTTGAGATAGATGTAACGCGAGAAGCAAGGATAATTTCGAGAACACCCCGAGGCTTGCATTGGCATATACTCCATTGGTGTTCTCTTTCTTAATCCAAAACTTGTCACCAGTCATAACCCTTCTAGACACCATAACCAACCGATGGAAGATTTGGTGAATTACCAAACCCGAGTGTTTACAAACTCCGCCCCAACCTCATGCCCATAGATTCGAGTCTATGGTGTGTGGTGATGAAATCCACACATCACGAAGGGTTAAGGAGAAAATAAATACAAGGGGCGCTACCTGTTCCCGAAAGTAGAATTTTGAAGAAAAAGGGGCCTTGAGATTCATGCAACTCTAAAACATTAATAGGAAACAATATTTGCATTTAGGAAAGTCACATATATAAATATATATAGCTCCTAAAAATTAATAAAATAAAATAAAATACAATTGACGAAATAACACAATAAAGGCATTAAATACAATTTATGAACAAGCATATTATGAACATTGTGAATTAATATAATAAGGCAAGCATAAGACATAAAAGTTGTGAACAAAAATGGATATTCAAATACGAACAAAATAACTCAAGTGTGCAACAGTATAACCAAATTATGAACAAGTATACAATTATGAACAAGTATGACAAATAACAAGTAACATAATTACTACAAATTTATGCTAACACAAAAATAAAAGGTATGAAAAATTCGTAAAGGTAATTATAAACAAGTAGGAACATTTAATAAACATAATAAAAAATAAAATGAATAATTAAAACACCTTCTGAAATTAAGTATGCACAAATTAAATTGTTTATTTATTTACTACTATTGATTTATACTTATCCGAAATTTTCTTATTTTTTTATTTTTTTTGTTTAATAGAAATATTAAATAAACAAATAAATAATCATAAAATAAATAATTGTAAACAAGTAATATACATGTAATACTATGAAAGTAAACGAATAAAATATGAACAAGTATTATGGCAACATAATTAAATAAATAAGTAAAATTTAAGAATATGTATACTTAATTCACAAATATGAACATTTCAAATATAAACAATTTTATACATACTAACACATTAAGAATGATTTTTAATTTCCCCGGCAACGGCGCCAAAAATTGATAAGGCCCAAACTACGCATTAAATTAAACATGTAATTTGAGTATTATGCAAATTTAAACCCTTTTGTGTAGTTATAGTATTGGTAAGTAGGGATCGTTCTTAACTGGGGAAATTAGGGAATATTAATAATATGTTAGTTAAAAAGAATAATGAATAATCAAAGAATAATGAAATTGAAGAATTGAAGAATTAAAGAATTAAATAATCACATAATTAATTAATTGAATAATCAAGTAATAAAGAATTAAAGAATTAACGAATAAACGAATAAACGAATTAATAAATAAGAGAATCAATAAATTAATGGAATAATGAATAAATGAATTAAAAGAACAAAAGAATAAAGATGGGGGGTTTTTAGGGATTTTGATCATGCAAAATAAGTAAAGACATAAATGAACTAATTCTATTCCTATTTTAACATATATACAAGTGGACTTTCTTTAAACACAAATTCTACCAACACTCTAACATTTGCAAAGTTTGAATATAACACAAAATTCTACTTTCACCATCTCACTCATGCATACATTTTTTTTAAAACATTATAAATGCACCGAAACGCGGTCATAAACACTTATAAATTGATTAACCCACTGTTTATGATTTGAATGTGTATTAAACATTTAAATCTCTTCAATTTTATACTAAGTGCACCGAAACGCGGTCATAAACAATTAGTATAAAATTGAAGCTTAAGCACTCAAATGTATGAAGTAAATGAAGTTTGAAAAGTAGAACACGTTATAATAATATCCTTGTCTACAAAAGTTAGAAAGAAAATACCCACAAAAATATTGAACTAAAGAAAATAAAACCGAAACAATAATGAGAGTTTAAGCAAAGGAAAGAACAAGTTACACCTTCGGAATCCAAGAAAGCTTGTGATTCCGAAAATGGATGGAATAAAAATGACATGTTATTCATAATATTTTCTGACAGCAGAAGAAACCTTATGAAGATGGATGAATAAACACGAGAATGCGAACTTAAACTCAAAAATTGCAACGAAAATACTAGGCTTGATATTTCTAAAGGAAGGATACAATTTTGTGTTTTGGAGTTCTTTCTCAAAACAAATTCCACTTTTTCAAGTGAAATGAACTCCTATTTATAGGAGGAAAAAGTCACTAAAAACAAATAAAGTAATTAAAAATTACAATAAAATAAAAGAAAATGAAATGATGACTAATTATGAAAAATGATGAAATTAGGTAAGGTTTGGAATTAATTTGTGGTTGAAAAATAAGGGAAATAGGAGCAAATGGGGCTGTTGGACTGCTGAATTTTCAGGTGAATAGTGTCGGGCTGAAGAGTTGGTTGTGCAGCAAGTGGGCTGGTGTAGGTGTGTACGACTGGGCTGGTGAGGGCGCAGGCGGGCCAGGCTGGTGCAGTGTACGGGCTGCGCAGTGGTTTGGTGGGCTGGTGTGCAGAAATGACTGGACCGGGTAGGTTGAAGTTTCGGGCCAGGCGGATGATACTGGAGAGAGGACTGGGCTGGCGGATTGGGTTGGAGTGGTTGTGCAGCAGCTGGGCTGTGTGGATGCAGTGGGCAGGTGAGGGCGCACTGTTGGACGTAGGGGCTGGAGCAGTAGAGTTGGTGACGGACCAGGCGTGCAGTTGCCTGGTGGCGTGATGGACTGGCTGAAGCAGACGTACAGCGGACTGGAGCGAGCTGGGTAGCGGGCCGGGCTTCTCTTTCGCGCGGGCCTAGGCTGGGCTGGAAGTGTTGCAGCTGGGCCGTGGGTTGGCTTCTCGTGAGGCTGGGCTGCTTGCACGGTTTTGGACTGGATTTGTGCAGCTGCTCAGCAAAAGAAATGGCTTGGGCTGCACAAAGGAAAACAATGGGTTAGATTTATTTGGGCTTATAAAATTAATTAAACAATTAAGTAATATTTCACCGAAATTCGTCCATAATTTCTTCGTTATAAATCCGATCGGGACGATTCTTTCGCTAAAATACTCCAAAATACAAGTTTTATTTATTTAAATAGAAAAATCGCAAAATAAATTAATTTATCTAATTACTTATTATTTAAATAATAAAAGTCAAGTATAAGGGTATAAAATAATATAAAATAATGTTGATTTAACGACCTATCACTAACTTATCATAGATTTCTCCTTTGGTAAGTTTAAACGAGTAAGAAATAAACAATGGTGTTTTGTTTGCAATAGACTACTACTTGGCATGTCTGGTTTCTTCTCCTGAGCTGGTTTGACTAGCGACTTAAGGGTCACTGGCCCATTTCCCGGGGTCTGGATGTCGGCTGTTGCTACCTCTAGCTTTTGCTCCCCTCTTTCGTTTTTATCCTTTTTCATGTTCTGGTGCTCCAACTAGTGCACGAGGATCATGTGTTTTTTTTTTGTAGAATGGGGGAACTTTGGAGTTATATCCTTGTCGTTGTTGTTCTTCTAGTATCCTTTCAAATTTGGTTGATGATACTACTATCTCTTGGAGATCAGAAAAAGTAGTATCATCGAATTTCTTTCTGAGGGAAAACGTCATAGCTCGTTGAGCAATAGCTACCATCTGGGCATTATTTATGGGAAACTACTTTTCATCTTCATCCTTTTGAACCTAGCAATGAAGTCCTATGTTGTCTCATGATCACCTTCTCTAAGAGCATTTAGGTCACTACTTGTAACTTCAGGTTTGATTTTGTAGAATTCCTCATAGAATTTGGCTTCCATTTGCCCCCCCTATGAATGGATGCCCCAAGTAATAAAGTGAATCAAGAGAAAACATCCCTAGAAAGGAAACTACTAATCAACTATAATTTGAGGTAAGGGTTGTCTTCAAAAGCTACACATCAGGCGAAAAACTCCCTATGTGCTCTAAGGACGATGTGCTACCATCTCCACTAAAAAGGTAAATGTTGGCGGCTTGAAATTCCTAGGAAAAAGGTTGTCTTGATCTATATAACCTAGGTAAGGCTTTTTATAGGTTGGGACATTTATTCTCTTAGTAGGCACTGGCTGACTCGATATCAGATGTCTTAGCTCATTCATCACATTCATGATGTACTCACCAAACAAATTCTATTTCAGAGCCCTTATAAAGATAGTCTTTACATGATCAAACCTTAGAAATTTGCCCCAATAATCAACTCAAAACCTTTTGCTCAATTCATGGTATTTACCAACGTTTTTTCTGTCCCCACACCCCTCAACAAAATGGGTTAGTTGAGAGGAAACACCTTCACATCTCAGAAATGGCTAGAACCCTCCTACATACAGCTAGAATCCTCCTACATACATCAAGTCCGCCACCCTTACCCTAAACTGGACATCCTCATACACTAAACTCTATGGTCGACCACCTTTATATCACATTCTAAAAACCTTTGGTTGCTCTTTTTTCCCATTCCATGGTGCCTACACTAAGCATAAGCCAGAACCCTGCAGCCCACTCTGTGTTTTTCTTGGCTACATCCCTCAACATGTAGGGTATTGTTGCCTCCATGTACCCACAGGTAAATTCTACATTAGCCGTCACGTTGTCTCCAATAAGCTTGACTTTCCATATCCAAAGTCCTCACCAACTAACCCTAATTTTTGATTCACCCCTCTGATTTGCTTCCATCTTCCTGCTTAATCTGAAGTCCCACCAACACCAGTTCTTAACCCTCATTCCTCCTTTCCAACATCACCACCCTTATAATCATCACCAACCCCTTCTCACGGCCACTCCACTTCAACCAGTCCTATTGAGTCTCTAATTCTCTCCTCACCACCCTCTCCCCTTCCACGACCCCCTAATGTTCATCCTATGACTACATGTAGCAAAGCTGGGATTTCCAAATTCTAAAACCTCCTGTTTACCTCCAGGTATCCCCTGCCCTAAGCCTTCACTACTGCTAAAGTTGCCACAATAGAACCCACCTCCTACACCCAAGCCTCCAAATCTCCTAATTGGACAGCTCCTATGCAAACTGAATGCAAATACCCTCATGAAGCAACAAACTTGGCCCCTGGTTCCCCTTCCCTCCCATGCCAATGTTGTGGGTTCCAAGTGGGTTTTTGCCTTAAACAGCGTGCATATGGCTCTATTGAACGCCATAAGGCACGCCTTGTTTCCAAAGGCTTCCACCAACAAGAGGGCCTTGACTACCACAAAACCTTCAATCCAGTAGTCAAACCAACAACCATCAAAGTGGTTCTTGCCATTGCTGTTTCCCTTGGCTGGCCAATTTTTCAAATGGATGTAACCAATGCCTTTCTCCATGGAAATTTAAGTGAAGAAGTCTACATGGTTCAATCCCTTGGCTTCACTGATCCCCAACACCCGCATCATGTTTGTCGCCTCCATAAAGCCCTCTATGACCTCAAGTAAGCCCCATGAGCATGGTTTTCCCATTTGAGCACATTCCTACTTCATTATGGTTTCAGATAGAGCAGGACAGATCCTTCCATGTTTGTTCTTCATCAACATAACTACATCATGTATCTCCTATTGTATGTTGATGACATAATATTAATCGGGAACTCATAGACAACATTGTCTAACTTCATGGCTTCCTTAGCCAATGCCTTTGACATCAAAGACTTGGGACCCTGCACTACTTGCTAGGTGTTGAATCTAGTTCTACTCCCACTGGTCTCAAACTCTCGCAAAAAAAAAAAAACAAAGTTGAGCTCTTACAACGTAGTGGCCCGGCTGATTGAAAACCCGCACCTACCCCTGTAATTGCCAAACAAATTCTTCCAGCCACTCTTGGATAGTCTCCCAGATCCTTTTGTCTACCGTCAACTTGTGGGTGCACTTCTCTACTTAACCCTCGCATGGCCATATATCTCATACGCTATCCAGAATGTTGCCTAATTCATGAGCAGCCCTCCCTACATATGCCCACTTTATTGCTATCAAGCGCATCATTAGATACCTCAAAGGCACACTTGGCACATGACTTCATCTTCAATGCTCCCGTTTCCCATTAAGCCTACAAGCCTTCTTGCTCTAACACACGCCGGTCCATTACTGGATTCTGTGTGTTTCTCGGTCCCAATCTGATCTCCTGGTGTGCTAAGAAACAGAAAACTGTCTCTCACACCAGCTCAGAGGCTAAGTACTGTGCCCTAGCTTACACCTGTGCAGACACGATTTGGATCCTTAGTCTTTTGCAAGAACTTTAGATCATCCCTCAGTTGCCACTTTGTCTTTACTGTGACAAGATGAGTACTACCCACATGACGGCTAACCCGGTGTTCCATGCTCGTACCAAGCACATCGCCATTGACTATCACTTTCTTCGTGAAAGGGTTGCTACTGGCACACACAGAGTTATGTTTGTCCCCTCTATGCATCATTTGGTTGATCTCTTCACCAAAGGACTCCCCATTGCTCGTCACAGTCAACTTGCATCCAAACTTGTTACCCATAGGACAGTATAACCCTAGACCATATGTATAGCTATAGGAAAATATAATCTTAGACATGTGTAGTTAAACATACACGTGTACACTAGGAATACCTATCTGTCTTAGGTAGTTACCAATAGTTAGCCAGTTACTAACTGTTGTTAAGATAAGATTAGGATAAAAATAACTGTCTGATCTTATCTCCCTGTTATCTTGTTTATATATACAATCGTTGGCTATGTAAATGGATATCAGAAATTCATCACTTCTGCAATTACCATTATTTAAGTTATGTACTTTTATTTGCAATCCAAGTATTACATAACAACAATTGTACTATATTAGCTTATCCTAATTATAAAGATTTACTCACACTTTTTTCATTTCAAGCTATCCTCCTTATTTTTAACATCAAACCAGTAAGATTACTAAGGATTTTTGCTCAATTGTTCTTCTTAACTACTGTAATTATTATTAATAACCGAAATTAGGACCAAAGATAAACATAACTTATTCATTTCTAGAACTGTACCCAAATAATGTCCAATTCATATAGAAATTACTCCATTAAATTCATAAAAATGTAACTAACATTTCTCGTGTTGACCAGACGGTCCACGGAGGCCGTATGCACTGCCAAGCGCGGTCGCAAGACTCCTGCGCGTGAGATCCAAACACGTGAACAGTGTCGCCATCAACCTTGCAACGGGTTTGCAATTTGGGTCGTCAGACCCAGCAACCCGACCCGGCTCTAACTTCTTTGTTCTTCACTCATTTTCATCCATTCTTCATCCAATCTACTCGTCTCTAATGAATAAAGGTTTCTCTAATCCCAAAACTACGAAAAAACACGATTATAAGATTGGAAACTTACCTGGTATAACTCGGCCATGGCTCCAGGTATGTTCCTAAGGTCATCTTGTGTCCAGCCCTCATTCCTTCAAGTTGGAAATGGTCGTTGGACCTTCAAGAGTACACTGGTGCCCGTGTTAGTTCAACTCCTAGTCTTTATAGGGAACCTGACATAGGAATCTCACGGGTTCCCTCCCACCTTTGTCGTCTTTCCCGTATTTTTCTCAGTCATTCCATGTCCTTGTTACTATGGGTTTCCTCCTGGTCTCCTCCTTTATCCTCCATTCCATCTAGTTTTTACTCTCCTTCACGAGTAGCCATTTTCATGGCTTTTCCATGGGTTCAATCTTTCACCACCGAACTCACTCTATCTATCACACAACACACACACACACACACACACACACACACACACACACACACACACACACACACACACACACACACACACACACACACACACACACACACACACACACACACACACACACACACACACACACACACACACACACACACACACACACACACACACACACACACACACACACACACACACACACACACACACACACACACACACACACACACACACACACACACACATACATACTTCTAGGTCAGTGCTCTTTGGGAGGGAAATTGTTCAAGGGCTTTCTAGACTTTTCCCCAAAATTTTCACATGTCAATTTATAAATTTACCAAATTTCCTTTTGCCCTAAATTACCATAATACCATTGAATTTTCTAGACCCATAAGTGTCTCACCTGAACTCGGATTTTAGTGTGCTACCTATCTATGGTCTCAGAAGCACGAGACCTTTCTAACACTACTCTCGGTATGTCCATAAAATATCATGATAAAAGGTCAACATTTTGACTTCTTGGGGGAAAAATGGTCATTTCTATCCTTTTGAATGTTGGGGGCGTTACACAAGGGCACAAGGAATGTTCCTAGGACAAGCAGAGATGGTATGTCTTCTACTATTGAATTGGGATTTGAACTTGGTTATGTGGCATCTAAATGTTGTTTATCTATTTGTATTTTAGGATTGGTTATTTGTGTCCAACTTTCTAGGAAGATTAGTGATCTGCATATTCTATCTATGGGTTCCCATAAAAAAAAGGCCAAAAATTGCAGATAGCTACTTGACATAACAGATGAGGACATTGAAACTCTTCATTTAGAAATGGAGGTGATTTTTTTACATCCTATTTAGGTGTTTTGATGCAAGTGATAAGTCATGAATGTTTTACTTTTATTATTGAATTCCCTGGATTAGGAAGTGTTATATAGTCTTCACATTTTGAAGGCGTTGAATTTGAATTTCAGGCTTGTTTGGAGTTTGAAGCAGTGATGAAATGGTTTATTAACTATAAAATTTGACGTTTCTATTAGGTTTGTGTAGAATAATATCGCCTTCCATGAAGGTATTTTCTTTGTTGTATTCATTCCTTTTTCATCTGTAGGCACTACCTTCATGATGAATATTGGTTTTGAAGATAGGTAGTTACCAATATTGACTTGGAATTTGGTTTTGCAGCTTCAGTTTTGGAACTTATTCAAAGGTCTTGAGAATTAAATATTAGACAGTTACACACTGATTAAATGTGGTAATGTACCTGACTCAATCAACATACAATGATTTCTTTTGTATTCTCTGTATATCTTCTCAGGAATTTCATTGTACTACCCTTAATCGTTTACATTGACATTTTTCTTGACTTTAAAATTTTGATTTCTGTTCTTTCTCTTGCCACTTTAGTAGGCTTTCAGTTGTTATTTTGAAGGATCATGAAGCAGCAATGAGGACTACTATTTTGTTTGTCTTCAATCCAGCTTCCATATTTTATTTCATTGCAATCCTTGTAGATGGCTGTTATTTCTCGAATTCAACATCCGCACATAGTTGAATTTAAGGAAACCTGGGTTGAGAAGTTTAGACCTTCATATTTTTTAGTGAAATCTTAGACCATTATAGACATCCAGCTCTCTTTCTTGTTGATGGAGTATCATCCATATGTGCTCTTGATTACTGTATGGATGAATGGGGGATATATTTGGCTTTAATTGGCTCTTAGAAAGCTTTATCCCCACCCACTGGTTGTAAAGAGTGGTTCAGGGTACAATTCTTTAATGTCCTAGTGTTTGTAGCATAATTCCTTCATATTTTAAATGAGCCGACAACGCTTGATTTGATAGTTTGGGATTGCAATGTACGAATACTTTTTTGAAATGTACGAATATTTTAAACGGGCCAGCAATACTTAACATACTGCCTTCATACTCTCCAAGTGTTTGGGATTGCAATGTATAAATATTTTTTTGCTTTTAGTTGATTTAATAAAAGAATCATGTTTGATGGATTTTTCAATAAGATTGACACACAAATGTAATTTTTCAATAAGATTAAAAAGCTTCATATAATAGTGTATTACTGTTGTCTTTCTTATATAAAACTGTTGTCTAAATTTATAATAGACGACACTTTTACTTTTCCAGTAAAAATGTCGTCTGAGAGCCTAATAGACGAAAGTTAATAAGTGTCATATGATATTACTCAAATAGATGACACTCATATAGACAACATTTTTTTTTTACCATCAGACGACAGATTTTCACTATCGTATAAGAGCAAAAATGGCATAGTATTTGTTCTAAAAAATAAAAAACTAGTAATAGAATTAATATGTTAAACATGTAGAAGATATAGTTATAATAGAAAATGGTGAAACGAGTACTCTGAAAGAAAATGGGGGCCAACTTATATCACCATTCATAGAGATGTTTTTTGACACATTGAAAGAAGCAAGAAACTATTATGAAGATTATGGTCGACAAAACGGATTTTGGATTTGAATTCGATCTTCATCCAAAACAAGGGGTAATTTAGACAGAATAACAAGTAGACTATTTGTTTATACTCATCAAGGAAAACATATTCCGAAGAGTATGATATGTGGGACATCAGAAGATAATGACGAGAGAGGGACATGTGAGATAGATAATATGAAGAAAAATAATAAAAGTTGTTCTACGGTGAAGTGTGATTGCAAGGCATGTATGCAAGTTATATATGATGTATGGGTAAAAAAATGGAAGGTTTCAAGTTTCAGTGAATTTTACAATCACAAAGCAGTTACTCCAGAACGAAGAATGAAAATGAAGTCAAATAAAGATAGGTCGCAAGCAGCTTGAATTCTAACTGAGACATTCCATGAAGAAAATTTTCCAATCGCCAAATACATTGGTTGTAATAATAAGGAGTGTTATAACCACTTGAGAAATGTCGGACATCGAGAATTGGATGGAGGCGATGCTCAGTCAGTCCTTACTTACTTTAGGAAAAAAACAAGTTGAGAATCTACAATTTTTTAAGCCATCCAATGTGATGAAAATGGAAGGACGAATAATTTTTTCTGGGTCGATGCTCGATCACTAATGGCATATCAATATTTTGGGGATGTAATCACATTTGCTACTACCTATAGGACAAACAAATATGATATGTCCTTTGCACCATTTACGGGAGGGAATCACCATTCTCAGTCAATACAATTTTGGATGTGCACTTTTACAAGATGAGACAAAGTTAACTTTTTTTGTGGTTATTTGAGACATGGTTTAAAGCAATGGTGGGACGTCATCCAACTTCTTTTATTATTGATCAAGACTTGGCAATGAAAGGAACAATTGCCAAAATTTTCCCTAAAACTCATCATCGACTATGCTTGTGACATATCAAGAAAAAGTTTGCTGCAAAGTTATCACATGTGTACTTTAAGAAGCCGAAGTTCAAAGTTGAGATGAAGAAATGCATTTGGTTTACATACAAGATAGATGATTTCGTAGAAACGTGGAAGCGTTTGTTGGGAGAATATGAATTGGATAAGAATGATTGGTTACAACATTTGTATGATATACGTAACTCTTGGGTTCTTATGTATAACCGTGACAAGTTTTTTGCAGGAATGAATACTATTGGATGTAGTGAGGGTATTAATTCTTTCTTTGATGGGTTTGTTACTGCATCAACTAATCTTAAACAGTTTGTTCGCAAATATGAGAAAGCATTGAAGAAGATTATGGAAAGAGAAAGTGATGAAGATTTTGAATTTGACCACAAGTCTCGCATTGCTAATGAAGGAAAACTCCTTTTGAAGCATGTAGCAAAGTTTAATACAAGAAAGGTTTTAAAAAAAGTTAAGGATGAATGGAGTAAGGTCAATCGGTATAAAGTTGAAGAAATGGAAGGTGATAATGAATATCACACCTATCTAATGAAAACAAAATTTGGAGAGCATGAAGAATTTGTGATGAATTTAAATTTGCAAACATACAAAGGTATGTGTGGGTGCAAATTTTTTGAATTTGTTGGAATACTTTGTAGGCATTTGCTGAAAGTATTTGTCCGACAAGATATTGATACAGTTTCTGAACATTTTATTCTTCCAAGATGGAGACGAAAAGCAAACAAATTTAGAATCATGGATTCTATAAATTTGGTAACAGATGACGGCAAGGAAGAATAAGAAGTTTTGCGACTTAGCCATATATGTCAACAAGCAACTAAGTTGGCCTGTATTGCAGCATCTTCAATTAAGGGATATACAACATACATGAACTGTAACGACCCGTTGCGAATTTCGGGATTAGATTAGTGACTACTCAAGGATTAGTGAGGTTAATCGGTGATTAATTGAGCGAAATTGGACGGACGGCGCAAAATGACCGTTTTGCCCCTAGTTGTTGGCAAAATGTTGACTTTTGACCCGAGATGTCCGATGGCTGAGGGTTGAGGACCGTTAAGTAGATCGGGCCCATACGAATCCATAGACAGGTGGCACGTCGAAATTGGACTTTGGACGAGAAAATTATGGGTCACGGAAGTTCGATTTCACTATGCACATATTTCGAGACGGGAATTAGGTGGCAATATCTAATTGGGAAGATATTTATGCGGGGCCCTTGGATGAGTGACAAGTGTCACTCATCCATTGGTGAATTTTATCCTAAAAAGGGGATCTAGGATGTGATTGGTGGCTTAATTAATTAATTAATTAATTTTAATCCTCATTTTCTCTCATTTCTCTCTCCCCTTCCCCGCGTATCATCCTCTCCATTTCTCCCTAACAAACACACGGTTCAACCCAATGAATGACCCTCAAATCGTAACCAATGGTAATGGACATTAAAGGAAAGTGAGAGAGTGAAGGGAAAGGAGTCGAACGGTGGCCACGACGCAGGACGTCGTGCACGGTGGCCGGAGAACCCCAAAACGGCGAGTTTTGGTTCGAATTTTGGATGTTGGCTTGTGGTGTTCTTCGAGTGATTCTAATGATTGGGTCGTGTTCCTAGGACTCAGAGGAGTCGAATGGGACTGGTCTTCTGGACTGGGGTGGCCGGAAAAGCCAGAACACGGCGGTTGCAGGTGGCCGGTTTAAGCTTCGATTGGGGATGTGAGTTTTGGCCCTCTTTCTGTGTTTTTAATAGCCTAATCGATTGCCAATGAGGGGATAAAGGTTTAGGAATTAAAAGGGAAGGAAATGGTTGAGAAATGAGGGAGGAATGATGATGGATCGGTCGCGCCGGTCTGGTCCGGTTCGAACAAGAGGACCTGGTTCGACAGAGGTTAGAGGTGCACTGTAGTTAGGCGCGTGGCTCCCACGCGCAGCCCCTTTGGACGGCTCATGAGGGCGCGTGGTGGGTATTTTGGGAAAGTTTCCAACATGTAAATTAATCTATTTGATGTAACGAACATTTTGGGATGGGTTTTGTGTCGATCAGACATCGTTTCGATAGGTTTCAGGGTGTGCAAAGGTTTAGGATCGGGTTTAAAAATAGTTAAAAATCCGGGAAAATTACGGGGCTTTTGTGAGAGGTTGATAAGGTAGTTAGTAACCCTATAAAGTTATTTGGATAGGTTTGGGAGTCCCAGTGATGACAATTAGCCGGGTGAGACTTACGACACGCAAACCGATTCAGCAACTTAGGACGGTCCGTGAGTGGACTTTGGTTTTCTAAATTGATGCATGCATAAATGTTTTATATGATTTTATGAACATATTTTGTGATGCCATGAGTGCATTTATGTGTGGTTACGTATTGGCACGTATTTCGAGTTTTCGGCCTTATACGGTGCCTATACGGGTTATGATTTCTACGTTGGTTTAAATGAAATGTTTTTGGATTTAAAAAGGATAAAATTGGGCATGAGACCCATTTGGTATTGTATCGGGCATGTGGCCCTATTGGTGACCTACGGGTCTGAGTCGTGGTCGCGGTGAGTGCTTTGTGCACGGCGACGGACGATAGGACGCTTACCTCCAGACTAGAATGTGTTCCTTCCAGAGAGGTCACCATGCACGATTCGTTATCGGGCATTCGATGGAGGCTCGAGTTCGGAATGCTGATGGTTCAGGATATCGATCGGTGATGAGTGCACCATGATCTAGTGGTGGTCGTGTTAGTTGATTCGTTCACGTTGACATATTAGGATTGAGGGCGGTCATGTACGAATGGTTGCACGCATCACTAAGATTGGAATCGTGACTTACCCTGAGATATCGGGCGCGATGACCAGTTGAGTCATGAGTTCGGGCTCGAGGCCCCTTTGGTTTACATTTGTGATTTCGGGTCGGGGACCCTAAATGGATTTTCGGGTTCAAGACGGTTTATGGGGACCAGGCTTGAATCCTTTGAAAGGTTTTAAGAATGTTTTCGTTATATACAATTATATATATATATATATTCATATACCTTCCTTATTTGGATTGTCTCCTTCGGGGAGGGTCGTTGGCCTGGGTGGACCCCTGAGTAGTCACGGAGCACTAACTGAGTGGAGTCGCCCCCGTTGGGTACCTTACTCTCAGGAAGGCTTTTGGATGGTAACCCTCATCGATGGTCATTAATCTGCGGACATTGACCTGGGTGGACCTTGAGGAGACTTGGGCATTGAGACCCCAGGTAGCACGCGCGTAGCTTTATAAACTATGACAAGATGGTTATGTGATTTATATTTATATGTTATGTGATGTATACAGGTTTTGGGCTGAGTCCCACATGGAATTGGACAGTGGCCCGTGTATTTGGTTTCATTTACGATTTTAAGCTAAGGCCCTAATGAACGGTTTGATATATGCTTTTCGAATGCATGCATGCTTTTTACTGAAGGGTACAAATGTCTTTATGAAAATGTTTTTATAAATTATTGTTTTGTCCACTCACAGATTTAAATGTTTTGTCTGCCTTTCAGGTTGATCGCGGATTCGGGCTGTAGCAGAGATCGAGACATCACATACCTCCTTCGAATCCTGGCGTACTCTGAAGCCCCGAGCAGGCTAAAGTCGGAATTTACCTTGTCTGACACTCTGGGTCAGACGAGATCAGGAGCATCCCGCGTTAATCCTGGGGGGATTGGGACGGGTCCTGACAGGTGGTATCAGAGCACGGTTAGCTCATAGGGTACTCCAGACGCTCTGATATTGACAAGTGGTATCAGAGCGAGGTTTTCTCTATTTAAGCAACTGTGTAGCTCTTGGAGTGTTGTGCAGGTTGAGGATGTGATGTCTTTATGGGCTACAGTTCGTTATCAACCTGATAGTTAGGATGCCGGTACGATAGTTAGTAGGATTAAATCGTAGATCGTCTTGGTTCGGCACTCGATGCTGGGGTTGACATAGTTCTGTTGTGGTTGGCAATGTGGGGCCCTACGGAGTAGTTAGTACGGGCGATTGATTCCGTTGGATGCGGAGTCTCGATAGTGATGTCTGGTGGTTAGGTCTACAGGAGTATGTGGAAGGCACTACTACCGAGAGTGGTTGTAGTTACAGTTGTTGGGAATCGGGGGTGTTCAGGGGACGTTTCCTTTTCTCGTATGAGTTGTCAGGGTGACTGTACCCAGTATTGTTGGGTACGAGGGAGACAGAGTTACTCCAATGTGAAAAGAGGTACGGGATCGCTGCTCGGTATGAGCAAAGATCCAGGGTTATCTATTTCGCACACTGGATGCTGATACTGATGCTGATGCTAGTGTGCTGGTGCTGGTGTTGGTACTAGTACTGGTGCTGGTGCTGGTGCCGGTGATTGTGATGACTATGAGTCATGAGTCGGGATGTGACTCCATCGAGATGAACATATGTTCGGCATATGTGGTCCGGGAGTGGATAACGGATAGTGATGGGCTGGATTGGATCCAGCAGTATATGAGACGTGAGGATCAAGTACTGTCATAGGGATTAATGACCAACCGGTCGGAATTGGTCAGAATTGGTCAGATATGGTGGTATGTAGAGATTTGACTGCAGATCACAGCAGGTGTCTGTTGTGACTCTTCAGTCGAGCGGTACATCAGGTTAGGACGAATTGACATCCTTTTGGATGTGTATAAACGGTAGTCACAGACACGTGGATGGTGTTCGGATGAGTTAAGGACTTGAGAGTCCATTTCGGATTTGGTTTGGTGGACTGCGATTGACCATACTTCCTGAGTTTCGGGTAGTCTTGTTTGAGGAGAAATTTGATTGTGAGAAATAGAATGGGTTACTACAATAGTTATCGACGATCGTCATTGGTCAGAGAAAGTGAACTTCTAGCTCAGTAATTGGAAAAGTTAGGTATGCTTCCAACATGGTTACAACTACTCTCGACCTAGAAGCCGATGAAGGAGACTTCTCGTTTTCTGTTCTTTAGCAGATGATGTTGGATGCCGGAGGATGAGATTGGATGAACTTTGACGTCATCATCTTGGATTCTCCTTGATTTTTTTTCCTAGGTGGGATGACGAAGAGTGATGTGACAGCTAAGGGTTCAAAGAGGGTATAAGAACCGAACACCTAGGCTGTGGGTCAAATTTGGTTGACTTGGAGATCAGACGACTCATAGAGTCACCTCCAGTGACGTTACAAGTGAGTGTTTGGGGTGAATAAGATTGAGTCGTGTGGTAACGATCAGGGTGATTGAGTTGTTTTGAGGTGATTGTGATGTGACAACTGAGTGACCAAGATCTGGTAATCAGTAGGGTGAATTGCCTTACTGATTATGCTAAGCTAGGAGCAGAGGAAATAATATCGTGAGACAGTTGAGGAATCTTTGGAATGGTTGGTGAGTGACAGGCGAGACGTCGACATTCATCTCGAGTGAGGCTTACGAGCCGACGTGTAGTTCTCGAGGGTGAATTGGAGCTTTGGAGGCTCCGGTGGTAGTGCGTACTGAAGAGTACGGGGCTTATGGCGGACGTGTATGGTTACACGAAAATGCCCGAGTCGAGGGACGTATTGGATTCCACAGTTGGTTGTGGAATTAGGTCGGTTTGAATTTTGAGGATGAAATTAATTAAGGAAGGAAGGTTGTAACGATCCATCCCGAATTTCAGGATTATATTAGTGATTAATCAAGGATTAGTGAGGTTAATCAGTGATTAGTTGAGCGAAATCGAACAAACGACGCAAAATGACCGTTTTGCCCTTGGTCGTGGGCAAAATGTTGACTTTTGAGCCAGTATGTCCGGTGGCCGAGGGCCGAGGGCCGAGGACCGTTATATAGATCGGGCCGATACGAATCTATAGATAGGAGGCACACCGAAATTGGACTTTGAACGAGAAAGGTATGGGTCGCGGAAGTTCGATTTCACTATGCACGCATTTCGAGACGTGGATTAGGTGGCAATATCTGATTGGGCAAATATTTATGTGGGGCCCTTGGATGAGTGACAAGTGTCACTCATCCATTGGTGACTTTTACCATAAAAAGGGGATCTAGGATGTGATTGGTGGCTTAATTAATTAATTAATTAATTTTAACCCTCAGTTTCTCTCATTTCTCTCTCCCCTTCCCCACGCATCATCCTCTTCATTTCTCCCTAACAAACACACAGCTCAACCCCATGAATGACTCTCAAACCGTAACCAATAGCGATGGAAATTAAAGGAAAGTGAGAGACTGAAGGGAGAGGAATCGAACGGTGGCCACGGTGCATGACGTCGTGCATGGTGGCAGGAGAACCGCAAAACGTTGAGTTTTGGTTCAAATTTTGGATGTTGGTTTGTGGTGTTCTTCGAGTGATTCTAATGATTGGGTCATGTTCCTAAGACTCAGAGGAGTCGAATGGGACTGGTCTTCTGGACTGGGGTGGCCGGAAAAGCCAGAACACGGTGGTTGCAAGTGGCCGATTCAAGCTTCGATCGAGGAGGTGAGTTTTGGCCCTCTTTCTGTGTTTTTAATAGCCTAATCGATTGCAAATGAGGGGATAAAGGCTTAGGAATTAAAAGGGAAGGAAATGGTTGAGAAATGAGGGAGGAATGATGATGGACCGATCGCACCAGTTCGGTTCGGTTCGAACCAGAGGACCCGGTTCGACTGAGGTTAGGGGTGACACTGTAGCTATGTGTGTGGCTCCCACGTGCAGCCCCTTTAGGTGGCTCGTGAGGGCGCGTGGTGGGTATTTTGGGAAATTTTCCAACATGTGAATTAGTCTATTCGATGTAACGAACATTTTGGGACTGGTTTCGTGTCGATCAGACATCATTTTGATAGGTTTCGGGGTGTCCGAAGGTTTAGGATCGCGTTTAAAAATAGTTAAAAATTCGGAAAAATTATGGGGCTTTAGTGAGAGGTTAATAAGGTAGTTAGTAACCATCTAAAGTGAATTGGATAGGTTTAGGAGTCCCGATGACGACGATTAACCCGGTGAGGCTTACGACATGCAAACCTAGTCGGCAGCTTAGGACGTTCTGTGAGCGGACTTTGGTTTTCTAAATTGATGCATGCATAAATGTTTTATATGCTTTTATGAACATGTTTTGTGATGCCATGAGTGCATTTGTGTGTGGTTACGTATTGGCACGTATTTCTAGGTTTCGGCCTTATATGGTGCCTATTCAAGTTATGATTTCTATGTTGGTTTAAATGAAATGTTTTTGGATTTAAAAAGGATAAACTTGGGCATGAGACCCATTTGGTTTTGTCTCGGGCATGTGGCCCTATTGGTGACCTATGAGTCTGAGTCGTGGTCGCGGCGAGTGCTTTGTAAATGGTGACGGACGATACGACGCTCGCCTCCCGACTGGAATGTGTTCCTTCCGAAGAGGTCACGATGCATGATTCGTTGTCGGGCAGCCGATGGAGGCTCGACTTCGGAGTGATGACGGTTCAGGATATTGATCGGTGATGAGTGCACCATGATCTAGTGGTGGTCGCGTCAGTTGATTTGTTCACGATGACATACCAGGATTGAGGGCGGTCCTGAATGGATGGTTGCACGTATCATTACGATTGGAATCATGTCTGACACTGAGATATCGAACGCGATGCCCTTTTGAGTCATGAGTTCGGGCTCGAGGCCTTTTTGGTTTACATTTGTGATTTCAGGTCGGGGACCCTAAATGGATTTTCGGGTTCATGACGATTTATGGGGACCAGGCATGAATCATTTGAAAGGTTTTAAGAATGTTTTCGTTATATATATATATATATATTCATATACCTTCAGTATTTGGATTGTCTCCTCTGGGGAGGGTCGTTGGCCTGGGTTGACCCCTGAGTAGTCACAGAGGACTAATTGAGTGGAGTCGCCCCCGTTGGGTACCTTACTCTTAGGAAGGCTTATGAATTGTAACACCCAGGGAGAGTCATTAATCTGCGGACATTGACCTGGGTGGACCCTAAGGAGACTTGGACTTTGAGACCCCGGGTATCGTGCGCTTAGCTTTAGAAACCGTGACAGGATGGTTATGTGATTTATATTTATATTTTATGTGATGTATACAGGTTTTGGGCTGAGTCCCACGTGGAATTGGACAGTGGCCCGTGTATTTGGTTTCATTTACGATTTTGGGCTAAGGCCCTAATGAACAGTTTGATAAATGGTTTTCGAATGCATGCATAATTTTTACTGAAGGGTACAAATGTCTTTATGAAAATGTTTTTATAAATTATTGTTTTGTCCACTCACAGCTTTAAATGTTTTTACTGCCTTTCAGGTTTATCGCGGATGCTGGCTGTAGCAGAGACCGAGACGTATACTGGCGTACTCTGAAGCCTCGAGCGGGCTAAAGTCGGAATTTCCCTTGTCTGACACTCCGGGTCAGACGGGATCAGTAACGTCTCGCGTTAATCCCGGGGGGTTGGGACGGGTCCTTACATGGAAGGTATAAATGAATTACCCACAACGATTGCTTCCTCGGGAAAAGGTGATTCGTGTACTAATGTTTAATCTTCTCATCCACTGACTAGTAGTTCCCAAAGAACTAAAAGTGGTGTTGAGTTACGCTAGAAAAGGAAGAAAAGAAAGTGTGCATTATGTAAAAAGTTGACATATCATGACTAAAAGACTTGTCTTTTAAACCCCAAAAGAAGAAAGAATGAAGCAACAAATTCATGCAAGTTGTATTGATTTTTTTATATTGATATTTCCAATGATAAAGATAATACTTATATTTCTTTGATTGTATTTTTAATCTAAATCTAGGTAGTGAGGAACCAAAAGACTTGGATGAAGATGTGGAGGAAAGTGACTGAAGACCATTAATTTGATGGTGAAAAAGTTTTTACACTAAAAAATGTTATTTTCTATAGTTTTAATTTAGTTTACAAAAAATAATTGATAGGTTAATTGATATGGTGCATAAACTAACATGATTTCACAATTTTGTACATGATTGCTGAGAATGGATACGACTAATTAAAAACTCATAACTTGGACGATTATAAAATATGGGAGTCTGAGAATTGTGTATAATGAAAGTGTATGGAAAGGTTGTTTGGCAACCATGTGCTGATGATTCCTTCCGGGTGGTGGGTTTGGAGTTGGTGTGATTTCTATGGGCATCAGCTCGTTACCAGCACTCACAACATCCATCAGAAACACCGAAAACCAAAAAACGAAGCTGAAAGACAGAAAAACATTAAAAAGAAGCAATCCGACCACCATGTAATATCTTCCAATCCTTGTAACCAAATCAAGACACAAAATGGTCCTAAACAACCTTTCCTTATGCCACATCTCTCACTGTAGGAGCATTCCTAGGTGCTGACACAGATGGTTAAAAGTTCCAATTTTAAAGCCAAATACATAATGAAATTAGATGGGGTGATTCTACCATTGGAATGTGACATAATAGTCGCCACCAATGTGTTAAATAATCACCACACAAAACTTAGAATACTTTGCTCTTGAAATTTCTCAACCTTATCGAAGATGACGCTAAACGTATGCGAATTTGATCGAATTAACTCCTATTTTCTCTCTGCAACGTCGAGAAAATGAAATATAAATAAAATTTTCAGTGCTGAAATATATTCATTTCATAATAACATATTTGTTGTAAATAGTTAAATGGTTATGTCTATTTATATAATAGGTGCTAGGGGTATTTTTGTCATTTTGTATTCATTAATTATCCCTCCCTATATAAGGGATAATTATCTTTGTAAACCCTAATAATAATTGCAAAAGGAAACAGACATATTATTACTTCTCCCTGCCCTCCATATTCTCCCTGCAATCCTCCTCTACCAAATCTCTTTCACAACACGTTATCAGGACGATCGTCTCCGAATCGGTGATCATTCAAATGGAGGATAAATTCAATCAAGTAGGTTTTCCAAACCCTAGAATTTGTTTAATTTTGCATCAAACCTAGAACCCATATTTCTAGAAATTTATTTGCATATTGCTTTGAATTGATAATGATGTTGAATCCTAGGATTATGAATTATTTTATTTGATTGATTGATTCAAAACCTAGATTTATTTCTTTAATTTGATCAATTAAATTATATGAATTATCATTTTTTGTTCATATATATATATATATATATGTGTGTGTGTGATTGCATATGTTTGAACTGAATTAGAAGTTGAAAAGAAAAAAAAAAAACAATTCACGGCAACAAGCAATAGACATTCATGGATTGATATGAGGTTTAATGGTTATATTGCAGAATTGATGTTTGATGTTTGATATGATGATCCCTTTATTGTTTTTTTATTTTTATATATTTGATGAAATCCTAGAAACATTTAAATTTTAGGGTTATATGCACAATTTGAAATTGAATGGTATATATTCTTTTAATTTAATGATAATGTAGAACCCTAGAATTATAATTAATTTTATTTGGTTCTAATAGTTGATTTTTTTTTTTATGTTTGAACGTTGAATATTACTTGATATTGTTGATGATGTAGAACCCATGATGTTTATAGTTTTATCATGGGTTGTAAGTGTGAAACCAAAGAAAGAGTCTAAATTGGTTTGCTGCCCACCTTTTGTGCCGACAAATTGGGGATGACTCCCGCAACAAAGGCACCAATAATTGCCAGAAATAGCTGGGCCACAACCATTTTTTTCACTTGTAACTGCCCAGGCTCGGAAGGCCACTCAAACAAAAGAAAAAAAATATTTTCTGAGCCCAGAAGGCTAGCCCGCAAAATAAAAGAAGAAAATTTTTCCTCCTGAGCCCAGAAGGCCAGCCCGAAAAAAAAAACAAAAGATTTTTTTTCTTTATTTCTTTTGAGCCCAGCAAGCCTCTACCCCCTAGCCCAAAATCGATCTGGCCAGCAGCCCATCTAATTTTCGGCCCAGAAGTTTTTAGCGCAGAGCCCAGACCACTGCACAGCTCGGCTTAGCCAGCCCAGACGGCTCGTGGCTCGGCTCCAGCGACTCGGCTCCGGCGACTAGCTCGGCTCGGCTCCGGCGACCAGTTGGCTCGGCTCTGACAAAAAAAAAAACAGAATCTTCCTTTGCACTCATCGGGCCTAAAATATACACTCATGCATGCTTGAAGCATTGCAATACCCCTAAATCAAGGACCAGAATAACATTTATTTTATACTATCTATGCATATTGTATCTTGTTTACTTGTATGTTTGTTTGTTTATTTCATTATTTACATGTTATTTACCAATGTCATAGACTACTTGTAAATAAAAGGAACCTGTAGTTTCCTTCATTGATATCCTGAATTATCATACCATGTTATAGAACCTGAAGTTCTCATTAGTTGCTTTATGGATGCATTTTTTTTCCCAAAGCACTAATCCTATTCATTAATCTTTGTAGAGTATGGCACATCTCAACAAACTGGATTTTGAGGCACTAGAAGTTTCCGGAAGAAACTACTACCAGTGGACTGAAGATGTGAAGCTTCATCTCACTCCCAAGAGAATCCGATCAACCATCCAAGAAGAAAATGTGGCCTCTGATCATCAGAAGGCAGATGCAATGATCCTTATTCAGAGGCATATGGATCGCGCACCGCAGCGTGAATACTTGGGTCTAGAGGACCCGAGAGCTTTATGGGTTTCACTGGCTGATCGTTTCGATCACCAGAAGGACATATTCTTACCTGAAGCAACACATGACTGGCATAACATTCATTTTCAGGATTTTAAATCCGTAAACGAATATAATTCTGAGATATGCCGTATCCGGTCTCTTCTCAAGTATTGTGGGGAGGAGCTCACTGAAACTGACCTACTTGAGAAGATTTTCTCCATATTTCCAGCCTCGTGTATTGTCCTGCAGCAACAATACAGAGAGCAGAATTTTACCAGGTTCGCGAAGTTGATCACTACTTTGTTGCTCGATGAAAAGAACAACATTTTATTAATGAAGAAGGATCAATCCCGACCTGTGGGTACTAGTGTAGCACCTTTGCCTAAAGCGAACGCTGTTGCACCTCGCGATGCCAACCTTGAGTGGAGAAACAGGGGTCGCGATAGAGGTGGAGGATGTAACCGTGCAACACATGGTGCACACCTCTATGACCGGGTCCATGGTTACCATGCCCCACGTGGTCGTGGTAATCGAGGTATAGGTCCACGTGGTGGATATCACGCTCCTCCTGGTCTGCGTGCTCAAAACGAGAGAAATCCTGGTCCGGCCCGTCGCCACCAGAATCAAAACCCACATGACATATGCTATAAATGTGGAGGTCGTGATCACTAGTCCCGCACCTGTCGTGCATCAGCCCAAATTATTGCCCAGTACCATGCTAGTCGTGGTACTCGAGAGGCTAATTTTGCTGCAGGACCAGTTCCCGCTGATACCACCCTTGCCATTGCTGATTTCCAGACTGCAGCTGGACATGATGAGGATTGAGTTATTTACATAAACATGGATATGATCGGCGTTTGTGCCGTTTTTTATGCATATTATTATTTTTTTCTTTCTTTCATTACTATTTCTAGATATTGTTTGGTGATTCATATTAATTTTGGACTTATTTTGTTATTTGCTCGAATATTATTCAATCTATTTATTCATTTTTTTAAAATGTGATTGTTGATTACTTTAGTTATATTGATGGTTAGGCATGTCAAATGGTAAAGTTTGTTGTCTAGCCGACAGTGCTACTACGCACACTATCCTCCATGATATGATATTTTTCACAATCTTAATACCTAACCACACCCCTGTCATAACTATTTTTAGCAAATCAAACTTGATTGAAGGCTCCGGAAGAGCCCAATTTATGTTGTCCAATGGTACCGTATTTATCATTGTTGAAGCCTTATACTCCCCACGTTCCAGCAGAATGTTATTGAGTTTTAAGGATATTCGAGCTAATGATTATCATGTTGAAACCACAAAAGAAAAGAATGTGGAATATCTTTGCATAACATCCAACTTGTGTGGCCAGAAGCGTACATTGGAGAAATTGAAATGCCTCAGGAGTGGACTCTACATGACCACTATTAGAACCATTGAGGCAAATCAAATAGCTAGTCAGAAGCTACCTAACCCTAGCAACTACTTATTATGGCATGAGCGATTGGGACACCCCGGTCAAGGTATGATGCGCCATATCCTCAATACATCACACAGGCATCCCCTTAAAAATAAGGACCTTGTGTTTAGTGGCACACTATGCCAAGCTTGCTCAATGGGAAAATTGAACACTAGACCATCATATGTAAAGATCGATAAAGACTCTGTCCCTTTCTTGTATAGAATATAAGGGGATATTTGTGGACCCATCCAACCACCATGTGGACCATTTAAATATTTCATGGTTTTGGTTGATGCATCGATGAGGTGGTCACATGTGACCCTATTGTCCACAGGCAATGCTGTATTTGCTAAACTCCTTGCCCAAATCATTAAATCAAGGGCCCACCATTCAGATTATCTCATAAAGTCCATCAGACTTGATAATGCCAATGAGTTTACATCGAAATCTTTCGATGATTATTGCATGTCCCTTGGCATTGATATTGAACACCTAGTTGCACATGTTCACACCCAGAATGGTCTCGCATAAGCATTCATTAAACGATTACAAATGATTGCACGGATTTTGGTTAGCGCACCAAGCTCCCAATTTCTGCGTGGGGTTATGTTGGTCCGGTTGAGGCCCACTGCCACCCAACCCTATTCCGCGTTACAGCTGGTAACTGGGTACGAACATGATGTTTCGCACTTACGCGTGTTTGCGTGGGCCGTTTACGTGCCATTTGCACCGCCACAACGTACAAAAATGGGACCTCAGCGCCGGATGGGCATCTATGTCGGCTATGAATCCCTTCCATTATACGTTATTTAGATCCCTTGACAAGTGATCTCTTTTTTTTGCGGATTGTCACTTCGATGAGAAAGTCATCTCGCCGTTAGGGGGAGATAAGAATGCCAACGTTCCTGAAGAACGATGTGAATTGACGTAGAATGTCTCCACTATGTCTTATCTTGATCCCCGAGCAGCACAAAGTGAGAATGAAGTGCGGAGAATTCTAGATCTACAGAGTGTAACTAATAATATGCCAGATGCTTTCTCTGATCTAGCCAAAGTGACGAGATCACATATTCCTGCTGCAAACGTGCCTGCAAGGATAGACGTCCCCGTAGGACATGCCGTCCCAGATGGACGGGTCGTCCCAGATGGACAAGGTACAGCCATGTCGGCTAACTAGTCATATGTCCCTCCCCAGAAGCGAGGTAGACCAATAGGTTCGAAGAATTCTCATCCCCGGAAGAGGACAAATTTGGCACAATTGAATCCCTTGGATATCACTATATCATCTGAGCCATCTCATGAGATAATTCCGGATTGTGGGTCTGTCTTAGAAGAGACGACGTTGGGGGACGCCTCAACGTCTGAACCCATTCCCGAGAATAGAGAGATCTCGGTAAACTATGCATGCTTAAATGAGATATAGAATCGGAATGATATTATCATCGATGATATATTTGTATTCGCAGTAGCTACTGAAATAATAACTAGTGATGATATCGAACCTCGCTCCGTTGATGAATGCCAACGTAGAGAAGACTGGCCAAAATGGAAAGAAGCAATCCAGGTCAAACTTGATTCCTTGACAAAAAGAAAGGTGTTTGGACCTGTAGCTCCCACACCTCCCCATGTTAAACTTGTAGGTTTTAAATGGGTATTTGTAAGGAAGCGTAATGAGAAAAATGAGATTGTGAGATACAACGCTCGTTTAGTGGCACAAGGATTTTTTCAACGCCCTGGGATTGATTCTGAGGAGACGTACTCTCCCGTAATGGACATTATAACGTTCAGCTACCTTATCAGTTTGGTAGTTTCCGAAAAACTGAGTATGCAGCTTTTGGATGTAGTCACAGCTTATTTCTATGGGGATCTAGATACAGAGATATATATGAAAGTTCTTGAAGGACTTAGGCTATCTGATTCAAATAGTTCCAGACCACGGAACACGCTCTCCATTCGTTTGAGGCGTTCACTTTACGGATTGAAACAATCCGGACGGATGTGGTATAACCGTCTAAGTGAATATTTGATCAGATTGGGATATGTGAATAATAAATTATGCCCATGCGTATTTATTAAGAAAACAAGTTCCGGGTTTGCTATAGTGTCAGTTTATGTCGATGACATGAATTTGATTGGTACTCCTGAAGAGATCCAAGAAACCGCTAAGCACCTGAAGTTAGAATTTGAAATGAAGGATCTTGGGAGAACACACTTCTGTCTCGGCCTGGAGCTCGAGCACCGTACAGATGGAATTTTGGTCCATCAATCGAATTACATCCAGAAGATGTTGGGACGCTTTAATGAGGATAAAGCAAAACCTTCAAGTACGCCCATGATCTTTCGAAGTCTAGATCCTGAAGTATATCAAGTATCCAGAAGTATACTGAGTATCCCAAAGTATATTCACATGATCATCATGTACTCTTTTGTTCTACGGCTAGGGTTATTTTGTCCCATTGGGTGTTGTTACTTGGCTAGGTTTTAATGAGGCACATTTTGGTATGATCACCCCGCTAACAATGCATCCTGAAGATGCTATGATTTGACTCATATGCGTTCACACATCTTTTCCCTTCAACCACGGGTTTTTCCCACTGGGTTTACCGGGTAAGGTTTTGGTGGTGCAACACTAATGCATTTTATCTCAAAGGCGGATTATCTACCCGTATTCCAGAAGAGACGACATCAGCTACCTCAAAAGATTCCGATGTGATCACCTATACGCACGTTGCACTCTTTTTCCTTCGACCAGGGTTATTTTTATCCCATAGGGTTTTTTTTACCTGGAAAGGTTTTAACGAGGCAACATATAAGTGTGTAGCCAAGCAGTACCATTACATGAAATATCCAAGGGGGAGTGTTGTAAATAGTTAAATGGTTATGTCTATTTATGTAATAGCTGCTAAGGGTAGTTTTTTCCTTTTGTATTCATTAATTATCCCTCCCTATACGAGGGATAATTATCTTTGTAAACCCTAATAATAATCCCAAAAGGAAACAGACGTATTATTACTTCTCCCTGCCTCTCCATATTCTCCCTGCAATCCTCCTCTACCAAATCTCCTTCACAACAATATTCCCTATTATGTAGAATTATATAAATAGATACATCACTAGCACATGCGCCGGAGGGACCGTCGAAGCCCGACGTCGTGGTCGAAGTTCAGTCTCTTTGGCTTACCGAGATTTTCAGCCATCACCGCCGTCGATGAGAGAATCGAGAAGGAAATTGGAGGGATTTGAACTGAGGCTTTGAATATTAATCATTTAAATTAAAAGGAAAGGGAGAGATTCGAACCAAGGATTTCAACAATATTCAAACCTTAGTCCCTAACACACGCTGAAAATAATTTGGTGGTTTTGAACTAAGGATTTCGCCATGTGTAGAACGAGAAAGAGAAAGAGTTTGTACGGGAGAAAGAATGAGAGTCTGTACGGGGAGGAGATGAGGAAACCTTAGAAATTTATTTTTAATGTTATGATGTTAAAGAAATTTATTAAAATTTATTATTTTAGTTGTTATTAAATTTAGATTATAAGTAAAACTCATGTCATCTTTAATTTCAACCATTGAAGGTCTTTAAATATAATGGTTAAAAAATTGTATCAAAAATTGATTCTAAAATATAGCGTGACGGATCCGCCCCCATATATATATATATATATGAATTGATCGTATACTTTTCTTCGTTATATAGGCCTATTGTTTCTTTTGAGAGATATTATTAGTACTCTAAATGATCTCATTTTCACCATTCAACTAAGCATCCCAAAAACATTAGCTTTTAACCTAAAAAACAACTAAGATGAGAGATTGAAATCTATATTATCGAACCCATATATGAGATTTGGGTTATAAAAAAAAACCCAACAACTAAATTATTTCAGTCAAAAAGCCAATTTTGAGGCTCAGCAATCTTAAAGAGCAGAAGTGCAACAACTCGAAAAATTCGAGAAAGATTATTTCAAAAATTTGAAAAAGAAATCGACAGTTTTGCCCTTGGGAGTTGAAGATTGACTTTTTGCTCCGACTACTTTTTGGAGCTTTCGCAAGTGCCGTTACATGGGTATCGGAATTTTGAATTCGTAGACATGTGACATGTTGGAATCGAAGATTAGACAAACTTGTTACAGGTTTGAAATGACTATGGGCATTTTGGTAATTTTGATAATAGGAGTATTTTGGTAATTTCACAAGGGAAGATATTTTGTCTGTGATGGTGACAAGGGTCCTTTATCTCCTCCATTCCCCTTATCTTTTTGTGCACCGACTTTCCTGTATGTGTGTAGATAAGTGTATGTGTTGTGTTTTGGGGTGTGTTTAGAAACCCAAACCCAAGAGGAAAAACGGAGAGGAAATAAGGGGAGGGAGAAGAGAGAACCAGAGGGAGAGAAAGAGGAAGATGAAAAAGAAAAAAAAAAGAGAAAGCCATAAAAAGGAAAAGGAAGGAGGAACACAAACCAAAACCCAGGCGCCCGATAAACCGAAAAACCTTTGAAGCTATTGAAGGAAGCGGTAATTGAAATAGGGGTTGTGCTTCCCAAGCTCTTAAGCATGCATTTGATGTGAAACGTGCTTCCAAGTTATACGAAATTAGGGTAAAATTAGTTAAAATTGAGGAAGTTGAAAATACTATGAAATTTGCAAATGATACAATGCAGGACATATAGATAAGATTTGTAAGTTACACCTATAGAGGTGTTACTTTGAAAAGTCTTATGTTTAGTGGTTTATGATGTTCATGTGGTGCATGTACTTCCTTATAGTGCCCATTTTTTTTTTTTATGCTTAACCAACCATCTACTTAAAATTGCAATATTTTTTTTAGTGCGCACATATCTTAGTAACATATTATAAGTTTCATGGATTTTGAATGCTCTTCATCGAAAAGCATCCTAAAAAATCATCCTAGCCTAGAAAATCGACTAGATATCAGTTCAAGAGTCTTGAACATACTCACACTTATTAAAATTGATGTATTTTTAAATTGTGAATTCGAGTTTTTATCCTTACAATTCAAGTTAAATTAAAATAGCATACTATTTGTTAAAAAAATACAATTAAATTCTGGAATTTTGTTAAGTGTGAGTTTCCTCATCTAAAGGTTAAAATTTGAAGAGAATGTCGTGTTTATAAATACCGATTTGATATGTTTGAGATAGGAGGGAATAAACGAATGAAATAAAGTGAGAAAAGAGGAAATTAGTTCGCTTTAACATCAAACTTCTTTTCAGTTGAGTTTTGGGAAAAAAGGACACATTACAAGAATTTATGGAGAAGTGATCACCCAAATAGGATGCATACGAGTTAGTTTGGTCACAAGTTTTCGTGAGCACGTAAGTAATTATTTTATTTAATTATTTTCAATACAATAATATCAGAAAAAATATAAAATAATCAGTTTATAATTTTCTCGATTAATTAATTATAAGTAGAAATTACATTATGCTTATTGGAAATCGAGCTCGACTTTTACACTAATTAAACGTGACAATGAAAAATGTGGCTATCCAATTACTTTGTCTCTTGCCTTTTCAGATGCTAGAATCTACACTTAAATAAAGTTAATGTACGTATAGTGACAATGGCAAGAAAATACAGAAGGAAGGAAACAAAAAAAAATTGTTGGAACCATAAGTATAGAAGTCAACAAAAAAAAAATCGCCTAGTAGTAAATATTTCACTTATAGTGACAATGGCAAGAAAATACAGAAAGAAGGAAACAAAAACAAATTGTTGGAACCATAAGTATAGAACTCAACAAAAAAAAAATCGCCTATTAGTAAATATTTCACTTAAAAGAAACAAGCAACAATAGACCAAAGTATTTGCGCCCAATGACGTGATTTTATTTCGATATAATAATCTTGACAAAGTAAGATCATATGTTAAATGTCAACCTCTTTTTTTAAGAGTCAAATATGAAATATTTTATTATACGGTGAGTATAAGGTAATACTATTAAACAATATTAATAATATTATGATAAATATCCTCATTTTATAAGAGTCAAATATGAAATATTTTAGTATGCGGTGAGTATAAAGTAATATTATTAAACAATATTAATATTATTATTTACTTTTAGCATAAGATGACCGGACTCGTTCTAAAAGTACTTTGATAATTGTGTCTGACATTTCTCCCTTCTGAAAAGTTCACCGAAGTTCTGAAAACACCCTCAGCACTTGTCAGATAAGGAATAACTATTTTGATTCCCAATCATGCATCTGCCTTTCGATCAGCCCCGATTTTGTGCCACGGCCTAGAGGATCATCAAAACATCAAAAGTGTGAGTGGATAAAATAACATCGTTTGAAAATACATTTAAAAAATGAACTCTTTTACCCTCCAATTATAAAATATGCATGCATACGGTAAAACACATTAACTGGCTCTCGAGCCAAATCACATGAAAACCATTTGGACGCAACCACTAGCATTAATGACAACCAATTATCAATGATCACACCAGTACTAATCATCAGTACTCAAACATCAATCACAAGGATAAAACAACACTACTCACCAGTGCTCAAACATTAATCACGATAACATCACTATTCACTAGTGCACATACATCAATCACAATATCACAAGCAACCACAATATCACATCGTGTAACGACCCGTCCCGAAATTTCGTGATTATCAAGATTAATTAAGGTTTAATTGAGGATTATCAGGACTAATCAAGATTAGTCAAGGTGAAATGACAATTTTACCCCTAGAAGGACAAAATATTAACTTTTGACTTGTGAGGTTAATTGTTCGTGGACCGAGGTTGGATTTTGGAATTTTGATTTTTGGACGTTTGGGTTTCGTTTTGATGCCATTGACGTGTTCTCTGAGTTCATACGAGGTTCCAAGAACGAAAAAGGGAAGAAATGGTAGCTGGAACAGCCCTGGGGATGAGGTGGAAAACTAGTGACACGACCCATCCCAATCCCCCCGGGATTACCATGGAATGTGACGTGCTCCCGTCTGACAAGAGGCGCCAGACAAGGGATAACCGATTGCCATTGCCCAAAAGGGCTTCCAGAGTGCGTAAGGATCGATGGAGGAGGTGTGCGATGCTCAAGTCTCTGCTGCAGTCGTATCCGGAATCAACCTGAAGGGCATTGAAAACCAAAGCTGTGAGTGGACGAAAATAAACAAGTCTGTTAAAAACATTTATAAGACATTTTTGCCCCTCAGTAAAATCATATGCATGCACCAAAACCAATAATCCCATATTTATTTAGAAATAACCAATAGGGCCTTAGCCCGGAAACCAAAGCATAGTTTCAATTTCCAAAAGTAAATCCAAGAGTTATTTCATAAATCCAGTAATATGAACCATAAGGCATATAAACCATAACCATTATTTTAGCCACTGCACTATACACTCCAATCCGACATCCCCGATGTCTGACGTCCCTGACGTCAATAAGGTCACAATCACAAGGCTACGCGTGCCACTCGGGTCTCAATTTCCGAGTTCAATCCCCGAACCCCGTTCGGGTACAGCATCCCCGATGCTTAGCGTCATAGACGCTGGACGTACTAGACGTCCGTGACCTCTCCGGGGTACCTCATCCGGAGGAGACAATATAATATGGAAGGATCTATACAGTGCAGTACCAAATACATTTTATAGATATCCACATGCAAAACATATAGGTATACATAGATAAAATCCGAACCATTCGTTACGTTTCATCAAACGGGTCTCATGCCCAAATACCGTGAAACGTGCCATAACCGAAATATCATCAAAACCATTTATAGATTCCAGCATGTGAACATATATAAAATGTAAACCAGGAAACATTTATTCAATTCCATTTTAGGGTCCCCGACCCGCAATCACATGTAGAAATCAACTGGGCCCCTGGCCCGATTTCACAAGTTAACTGGGCCCCTAGCCCGATCCACATGTTAACTGGGCCCCTGGCCCGATTTCATAGTTCAACTGGGCCCCTGGCCCGATTTTACTTTATTCAAGTTCGTAACCGTTTCATGAAATCATATTCAACCACATTTATGGAAATCGGTGAAAATCCAGAAAATCTCGGTTTACGTGCAAATACGTAATTCACCTCGAAATGCGTGAAATCATTTTAAATTCACCGATATCCAAAGTAAATCATTTAATCATAATTATAACAATCATAAAACAGTTATGCATGCATCGAATTTATGAAACCAATGTCCACTCACAGACCGTTTAACTGAGCGCCTCGATACGCGTGCCATAGGCCCTCCCGGGCCACCTCACTATCACCGGGACTCCCAAACCTGTTCAAATCAATTTAGAGGATCACTAACCTCATCATTAACATCCTATTCAAGTCCCGTAATTTTCCCGAATTTTTAAGTATTTTTAAACTGGATTTAAAACCTTCGGACATCCCGAACAATATCGAGACGGTGTCCGATCGACACGAAACCAATCCCAAAATGTTCGTTACAATGTATAGGATAAAAGTCATGTTGATCATACCTCGGGATTCGCACTCACGCGCCCCCACGCGCCACCGCAAGCGGCTGCGCGTGGAAGCCACGCGCCTGCTACAGTAACCCGCACAGTCATCCCTCTCACCCGTTTGTCTGTAAAACGGGTTGAAAAACCCGCGAACAGACCCGGTCCAATTTCACCCAATTCGACATCAAATCCATCCGTTCTTTCCACTGATCCCTTGTAATCAATCACCAACTAAGTTCTGTAGATTGAATTACACAATTTAGGGTAAAAATCTCCACGACTCACGATGGATCCTCGACGGGTTTTCAAATCGGGTTCACCGATTCCATCCCTGATTTCCAAATTAAATCATATAGTAAGCATCGTGAGAGTGTAAGGGATGTTTCTGCACAAACAATTTGATGAATTCACACCTTAAACTTACTGAACCCAAGCTCGAAATCGAGCTGCCATGGAAGCTTCTGTTCTTCCACAATACGGCACCATTTCTCGTCGTTTTTGCTGCAAAGCTTCACGTTTTGATCCCAGAAGACTCCAGCTAATCCCCATTTTGATCGACACGGCCCAATTACTCCAATTCGAAATTCCCCCCAATTCCCCGAAACTTTGATTCTCGAATTACACCACCCCACACCGTCCCCCGTGCTCTCCCTCAGCCAGAACCTTCCCCAACTCACCAATTAAACATTTGTGCAATCAATTGTGGAAGAGAGATTGGCAATGGCCAGAACCCAATCTCTCAATTTTGTTGTTCACGGTGAGGGAGGAATGATCAGAAATGGAAGAGGGAAAATGAGATGGACGGCTGTGATGCAATCTGGGGGTGGAATGGATGGTTCAGATCAAAAGCAAGGATTAAATTTAGATTATTATGTAGTGGGAGCTTTTAGTATAGTTTATGATTAGTGGATCAAGATCCAATCTAGCCAATGGGTGAGTGACACTTGTCACTCATCCAAGTGTCCTCCAACCACCAATTCTGAATATAATATTCGACACGAAAACCGAGACACGAACTTCCCGAATTCACGTTTTAGACCATAACTTCTCCGTACGAAGTCCGATTTCGGCGTGCCGCCTGTCGTTGGATTCGCATCGACGAAACCTCCGTAACGGTCCTTGGCCCTCGGCCATCGGACATCCCGGTCAAAAAGTCAACATTTCCCCTTCTTTCGTCCAAATTACGAAAATGCCCCTGGACTTCCGTACATCATAACTTTCACCACGAACGTCGGAAACGAACGTGCCACCTGTCTATGAACTCGTGACGTCCCGAACTACGTCACGGTCATCGGTCAAAGTCCATTTGACCATCCGAAATAAAAGTCAACGTTTTGCCCACACCCAGGGGCAAAACGGTCATTTTGCACAATTCGTCCGAAATCGCCCAACTAATCCCAGATTAGTAAATCACAATTAAATATTATTAAATCCCGATATTCGGGACGGGTCGTTACAACCTTCCCTCCTTAAAGAATTTCGTCCTCGAAATTACCAACAATCTTATTCCACAACCACCTCGTGGAAAACATTTCGACCTCATATCATGTGTACACCTGTACACCCACATACTGGGACAACACCAGCCTCGTTTGTACCCAGACATCCCATCACAGTCTTACGTCATAATAGCAACAACACTCGACCACCTCGAGTGGAAATGATCACCTGATCCGCGATAAAATCGCCTAACCATTTAGCTGACTCCTTCAGCTAGACGGTTCCCTTCTATTGCCAATAAATCCTTACATTTGCTCCCGTTGGGAGTCACCCAATCTCATTTGTCAGTCCATGCTGACACCACCAGTCAAACTGTCACCCCTAAGCTTTACCACCCTAGTAAAGCCCAAACTGTCGGTTAATCAATGACAACACCATGTACTACATCGCCCTTGATGTAGCGTAAGATCAACCACATGATCTCAATTCGCAGGCAAGCCCATTCCTGCGACATAAATAAATCTCAATGTCCATAATCGCCGACTCCCTCAGCGAACCAAGACGCTGGAAAATATAACGGCGTAGTAGCATCACGCAAGGCTACTCGTGGTTACTCTGACCACCAACTCACTCATCCTGAGTGTACGTATACCGTCAATTTACTCCATCAAGTGGTGTAACTGGAACACATTGAATACCAGCCCAGCAGTGAACACACATCTCAATACCGGGGTTCCACTAGCCAACCGTGGCCAAGAGCACCTGCTCATACAAACACTGAACCCGACAAAATCACTCTGCACAGCGCACAGTATCCAATGTCCAGTCCGCAATCACAACCAAACAAATGATATCGGAACCAAGCCGATTACCAACACGTTAGTTACACACCACTGGTACATCCCATGTACCGCCATTAGGCACCACTCAGCCTAACCCGTAACAATCCTAGTATAACGTACCCTGTACGCACCTCAATCCATCAATCTGACTATAGCCACCCAGGTTATAGCCAAACACGTTCTAGTAATGGAGTACATTTGCCCAAACCAACATGAGACAAAACGAACTCCACCCGTCATTTAGTCCCAACTCCGAATCCGAATTCGCAATTTCGTAAGAAATCCCGAATCCGAACCCAAACATCACATTTTTATTCCAGTTCCAGATCCGAATCCGAAATCATTATTCCGTAAGCTAGCATTGGAATAACCATTCCGTACCCAAATCCAGTAATCCATTTTCGAGCTTTGCAATCGAATCCTGAATCGTCACCCAGAAATTCGATTCCAAAACCCAAAATCTCGTTTACGTCCACCAAGACGTAACAAAACCGAACCTATCGGTTGCCTCTCCAAAACACTCGATTGACTTCATAGGGAAGCCAATCCCAATATCCGCACGTCAAAGGTTGACAAAATCCGACCACATCGGAAACCTACTCAACCGAGTAACAACCATATGGACTCACTCCGAAAAGAAGTTCAGTCCCGTCATTTACGACTCACATACCAAGGTAAGAGTGATAACTCTCCACCCATCTGGATCATCAAGATCACAAACCATATCCATCGCTACGTCACCCGACAAGTAACATCACGATCCTAGATCGTCACATCGACCAAAGTCGACAACATCACAAATCAGATCCACCTGGGATCCACACATGCTCACATAGCTAACAAACCATCTGAAAGCTGATCGTAGGGTCTTACACCCTCAATTGAATCCTTTGCCAAATTCCCCTTGGTGGAAAGATGACCACGCATTTCACCACCAAATCCAAAATCATACACAACTGCTTGTGTCCAATGGCCCAAGGCCAAACCTGGGTCAACCTACCAATACACGCTCAACGTACTGGTAGCAACAATCATCATCTGCCACGGCAGAAAATATGAAGTCAACCCTAATGACTTCGGAATACCAATCACTGATGCGGAAACGAGCACTCCTCTCGTTCCCCCAATCACAACTCTCCCCAGATCGGGAGTTCCAACCATGTTGGAAACAGACATGCTCCCAATGAGATGTCAAGTCCAACCGCTGGACTGCCCACGTCCATACCTCACTTGGACCACCACGTGTCCAAAATCATTTCATTACTCGGACCTCACGTCCGTCAATAATCATGTATGCACACATCCCGATTCCGAACGGAAATTTCCTCAACTCTGCCTGGATGTGCATACCATACAGCTTTCGTCTCACATCTCGACCTTAACAGGTTCAATCCTCAGGTTCCAAGGGATTCACAATCACCAAATCCCACATCAATACCACGAATGGTTTCCCCGACTTTTCCAATTCCAATAATTTCCTTGTATTCTCAGGGGATATAAGCAGTACACAAACTTACCAATCTCGGAGTTGACCACAACTCCCCAAATCCACCAACTCGCATGACATAGGGAACATCGTCCCTAGATTCCCCACGTTTCCATCATACCATTTTATCCGTTCATCACTTGTCGTCATATATCTGTTAGGACTTATCCCAACACGACACAACCTCCACTGGATCCCATCCAGTCCAAGACTCAACCACCACTGAGTCGCAGATACCAATCATCTGTTCATCATGACAGAGTCACACCCCAAATGGTGGCTCCTCGTCATCACAATCACCGACACCGGTACCAGCACCAGTGCTAGTACCAGCACCACGCACCATCATCAATACCAGTATCAGCACACAGGCATCCATACTAGTATTGGCATATAGGTATCACCATACCAACATCCAAACATAGCACACGAACACCCATGCTAGCACACGAACATTCATGCTAGCACACTGTGTGCAAAGTTGTTACCCTGGATCTCCATTCATTACGAACGACGATCCCGTAACACCACTCGTACCCCACGACTATGGGTACCTCCAATTTGACCACTGGCACATCCGGATAATGAACGTTCCCTGAACGTCCCCAAGTATCAAAGCCACACAAAATACCCTCGATAGCCAGTCATCTCGACACAACTGTCGACCAACAGTCATCGTTGTCAAGATCCGTATCCACACATCATACTAATATTCGATCCAAAACAGGATTCCATATTTTATCTCATAACCGCATCCGTGGATCGAATCCCATAATCCAGACTAGACTCACTAGCGTCATCCACATGGTCATCCATGACCTCAGCCGCTCGTCGCAGCACAAGTTCTCACTTAAGGTTCACCTTTCGGTCCATCAATTATAAATTAGGGTTCCAAGGTCACACCCTAGGGTTCCACCGAACCCAACTGCCTTTTACAGTAAAATCCACAACCTGACCGACCCCGCGGTCCTGACATCATATAGACGTCCAATCCAATCCCATCGTCAACTCAACGTGGGTTCCATCGTAGGTTCCACCACGAAGGTCATCGGCTAACTCCGATGCACCAACCCCCGTACACTAGCCAACACTACCAGGGTCCAACATAGACCAATACTCAACTGAGTTTCGCATTCCCAAACCATTATTCAATTGGGGTTCCCCGAACCCAGTTGTGCCCAGTGGCACAACAACCCTTCATCACATGACCGAACCGACGGTCCCACATTACCAGTTAATCGTATACAACCCCACCTGGGTTGAATCGCAACCATGCACGGCGTATCGGGCCAAACACACCCAATTCACCATACAAACCCAAAACTATCTATCAGGTTGACAACGGAACAGCAGCCCAAAGAGACATCACACCCTCGTCCTTTGCGCACAAAAGAGCAAAACCTGCTCTGATACCACTTGACACGACCCATCCCAATCCCCCCGGGATTACCATGGAATGTGACGTGCTCCCGTCTGACAAGAGGCGCCAGACAAGGGATAACCGATTGCCATTGCCCAAAAGGGCTTCCAGAGTGCGTAAGGATCGATGGAGGAGGTGTGCGATGCTCAAGTCTCTGCTGCAGTCGTATCCGGAATCAACCTGAAGGGCATTGAAAACCAAAGCTGTGAGTGGACGAAAATAAACAAGTCTGTTAAAAACATTTATAAGACATTTTTGCCCCTCAGTAAAATCATATGCATGCACCAAAACCAATAATCCCATATTTATTTAGAAATAACCAATAGGGCCTTAGCCCGGAAACCAAAGCATAGTTTCAATTTCCAAAAGTAAATCCAAGAGTTATTTCATAAATCCAGTAATATGAACCATAAGGCATATAAACCATAACCATTATTTTAGCCACTGCACTATACACTCCAATCCGACATCCCCGATGTCTGACGTCCCTGACGTCAATAAGGTCACAATCACAAGGCTACGCGTGCCACTCGGGTCTCAATTTCCGAGTTCAATCCCCGAACCCCGTTCGGGTACAGCATCCCCGATGCTTAGCGTCATAGACGCTGGACGTACTAGACGTCCGTGACCTCTCCGGGGTACCTCATCCGGAGGAGACAATATAATATGGAAGGATCTATACAGTGCAGTACCAAATACATTTTATAGATATCCACATGCAAAACATATAGGTATACATAGATAAAATCCGAACCATTCGTTACGTTTCATCAAACGGGTCTCATGCCCAAATACCGTGAAACGTGCCATAACCGAAATATCATCAAAACCATTTATAGATTCCAGCATGTGAACATATATAAAATGTAAACCAGGAAACATTTATTCAATTCCATTTTAGGGT
Organism: Prinsepia uniflora; assembly: GCA_032719365.1. NCBI lineage: Eukaryota > Viridiplantae > Streptophyta > Magnoliopsida > Rosales > Rosaceae > Prinsepia > Prinsepia uniflora. Next base: position 56,019,444 of record CM064863.1, on the reverse strand, counting down.
CCCCGACCCGCAATCACATGTAGAAATCAACTGGGCCCCTGGCCCGATTTTACTTTATTCAAGTTCGTAACCGTTTCATGAAATCATATTCAACCACATTTATGGAAATCGGTGAAAATCCAGAAAATCTCGGTTTACGTGCAAATACGTAATTCACCTCGAAATGCGTGAAATCATTTTAAATTCACCGATATCCAAAGTAAATCATTTAATCATAATTATAACAATCATAAAACAGTTATGCATGCATCGAATTTATGAAACCAATGTCCACTCACAGACCGTTTAACCGAGCGCCTCGATACGCGTGCCATAGGCCCTCCCGGGCCACCTCACTATCACCGGGACTCCCAAACCTGTTCAAATCAATTTAGAGGATCACTAACCTCATCATTAACATCCTATTCAAGTCCCGTAATTTTCCCGAATTTTTAAGTATTTTTAAACTGGATTTAAAACCTTCGGACATCCCGAACAATATCGAGACGGTGTCCGATCGACACGAAACCAATCCCAAAATGTTCGTTACAATGTATAGGATAAAAGTCATGTTGATCATACCTCGGGATTCGCACTCACGCGCCCCCACGCGCCACCGCAAGCGGCTGCGCGTGGAAGCCACGCGCCTGCTACAGTAACCCGCACAGTCATCCCTCTCACCCGTTTGTCTGTAAAACGGGTTGAAAAACCCGCGAACAGACCCGGTCCAATTTCACCCAATTCGACATCAAATCCATCCGTTCTTTCCACTGATCCCTTGTAATCAATCACCAACTAAGTTCTGTAGATTGAATTACACAATTTAGGGTAAAAATCTCCACGACTCACGATGGATCCTCGACGGGTTTTCAAATCGGGTTCACCGATTCCATCCCTGATTTCCAAATTAAATCATATAGTAAGCATCGTGAGAGTGTAAGGGATGTTTCTGCACAAACAATTTGATGAATTCACACCTTAAACTTACTGAACCCAAGCTCGAAATCGAGCTGCCATGGAAGCTTCTGTTCTTCCACAATACGGCACCATTTCTCGTCGTTTTTGCTGCAAAGCTTCACGTTTTGATCCCAGAAGACTCCAGCTAATCCCCATTTTGATCGACACGGCCCAATTACTCCAATTCGAAATTCCCCCCAATTCCCCGAAACTTTGATTCTCGAATTACACCACCCCACACCGTCCCCCGTGCTCTCCCTCAGCCAGAACCTTCCCCAACTCACCAATTAAACATTTGTGCAATCAATTGTGGAAGAGAGATTGGCAATGGCCAGAACCCAATCTCTCAATTTTGTTGTTCACGGTGAGGGAGGAATGATCAGAAATGGAAGAGGGAAAATGAGATGGACGGCTGTGATGCAATCTGGGGGTGGAATGGATGGTTCAGATCAAAAGCAAGGATTAAATTTAGATTATTATGTAGTGGGAGCTTTTAGTATAGTTTATGATTAGTGGATCAAGATCCAATCTAGCCAATGGGTGAGTGACACTTGTCACTCATCCAAGTGTCCTCCAACCACCAATTCTGAATATAATATTCGACACGAAAACCGAGACACGAACTTCCCGAATTCACGTTTTAGACCATAACTTCTCCGTACGAAGTCCGATTTCGGCGTGCCGCCTGTCGTTGGATTCGCATCGACGAAACCTCCGTAACGGTCCTTGGCCCTCGGCCATCGGACATCCCGGTCAAAAAGTCAACATTTCCCCTTCTTTCGTCCAAATTACGAAAATGCCCCTGGACTTCCGTACATCATAACTTTCACCACGAACGTCGGAAACGAACGTGCCACCTGTCTATGAACTCGTGACGTCCCGAACTACGTCACGGTCATCGGTCAAAGTCCATTTGACCATCCGAAATAAAAGTCAACGTTTTGCCCACACCCAGGGGCAAAACGGTCATTTTGCACAATTCGTCCGAAATCGCCCAACTAATCCCAGATTAGTAAATCACAATTAAATATTATTAAATCCCGATATTCGGGACGGGTCGTTACAACTAGCCGTGAAGGTTCGAGCCTGACCAGGTAATTGCAGGACTTTTTCCTTGATTTTATAATCGTAGATCAATTTTTGGGTGAAAGACGAGCAGATTGGAAAAACAATGGTGGATTTTGGTTGAGTGTAAACGAAGATAAGACCGGGTCGAGTTCATGGGTCGAATGACCCGTTATAGTGAGTCGGGTCGACTCGTCGAGAGGTTGACGACAATGACGTGGCTGCCACGTCATCTTGTCGGGCCACGTGGCTAACTAGGTGGTGACACGTGGCAAGGTTTCATGTCCATTTAGCATCGACGTGGCAGTGCCACATCAGCATTGTCAGACCACTTGTACCAATGATGTGGTGCCACATGGCATTGTGATAGAGATTGTCAAGTAATGTGGTAGTACACGTGGCAGTGATGACATCAGTAGGTGACATCATCATGTGACGTGGCACGTGTTAGAGGGTGACACGTGGAACCAACCAAGGAGTGCCATATGGCAGGCTATCAGTAGCTGTCAGATGTCATGATTGTTAGTGACCCCCAAGTGTGATTTTGACAGGTAAAATGGTTCCGAAAGCTTCGGATTGGCTTACAGCGTAGGTTTTAAGCATGCAATGTGGATCGTGTGTGAATGGACATTTATTTTATAAATATGGTGCATGCATAAATGTTTTAGATGTCTTATGATCATGTTTTGAAATGAAATGATTGCATAGTGATTTGAATGATGATTTTTGGATTCAATTGTCGGTTTCTGAAAGATTTTACGAATTTGCGTGAAAATGGCATTTTGGGCTTGAGACCCAGTTGGATAATGATTTTGACTGAGATTATAGTCAAATGTGAATTTGAGTAGTGATATGAATAATGAAATGATTTTGGTATTTGTGAAATGATGTTTTAGGCTTGAGACCCTGTTGGATAGATGTTTGACTCAGAGTGTGAGTTCATGTGAATTTGAAAGCGAGATTATGATTTGATGTGATTTATGAAATGAGTGATCGATATTGTTTTAAGATGATTTGTGGAAACTATGTATTGGTTTGAGACCCTATGTGAAATGCATGATTTGATTTGAAAACAAAATGTTTGTGAAAATGCGTTTATGAGACTTGATAAATGTTTTCACTAAAACCATCATTTTGAGATTGATGTGACTCCGTTTGTGAATGTGTTTCCCTGGAGAGGGACTCCTGTTGTGAAGGTGTTTCCCCGGAACAGTCCCTATGGTATGTTGCTTGCCTCTAGGATGCGCTGTATCCCCTCGGAGAAGTCACGATGCATTGCCTATTGACTAACAGCAGTGGGAGGCTTGGCTCAGGAGTGCTTATGTATGGCATAGATTGTTGATTAGTTCACAACGATATGAACGTCGGCCATTGATTTGTTCAAGACGACGTGCACAGACGTGAGCTATCCTGGAGCTTATTTGTACGCGTTGCACGGATGACGTGACTGATGATGTTATGAGATGAGAAAGATGTGGGATGTGAGGATTGGTCACGTTTTGGATTATTGCTTTATGTCCAGATGTTTTCACATATTTTGGTTTGAAAAGAAATATGATTTGATTTTAAGAAAGCATTTGAGATTACATGTTTTTTTATGCATGTATGCTTTTAATTGGAGGGTATAAATGTATTTTCCCGAAATGTAGTTGAAATGTTTATTTTTGTCCACTCATAGTTTTAATGATTTTGATACCCTTCGGGTTGATCGCTGATGCGGGCTGTAGTTAAAACCGAGGCATCACATGAAGCTGCGTACTCTGGAAACCCTGAGTGGGTCATGGTAGTATTCCTGGTTTGACACGTGGTGTCAGATGGGAGCAGATTAACCCATTTTAATCCTGAGGGATTAGGGATGGAACCTATCAGCATGGTATTAGAGAACTGGGGTGCTCTTGTGGTGACACGCACTGAGGGTGCACGATAGTTTTGCTTCAGATGTTATGTCTCTACGACAACGGCCTTGTCATCAACCTGATAGTAAGGTTAAGGCTAGGAAAGTTTAACGGGAAGAACCAACCCATTGGTTCAATTAGGCATTAGATCCCGAGTTTTAGGGGTTCGAGTCTCGAGAATTCGTGTAGACCCAACCGTTTGGAGCCGTGGAGTTATTGGTGGATTGGATCCCAATATAGTGATGGATCGGATTATGAGGTGTCTAATCAGTGGATTGCACGCCTGGTATACTAGGAGCTGATTGTACGGACATTGGGTTGCGCCCATGAGGTCATTGTTCTATTAGTCTTAAGTGTATGATTATTATAGCAATATGCTTCTTGGATAGGTCTGCACAGGGTTGATGCGGAGTTCTTCCAACATGAGCATGAGATTTGATGGTAGCTCAGTACGAGCAGAGGCTTGTGACTTTGTCATGGTATGCTCATGTTTAGGTGACGACTGAGACGATGAGGATTCATTAGTGTTTGTCGGGTCTTCGGATGAGATTTGAGCGATATTGCTGGCTGGAGAATTCAAGACATTTTGGCTGCGACTTTACGATATTGTCCGCTTTGGACCCAGCCCTCACGGTTTTGTTTCTAGGAACTCATGTGCAACTTCCCAATAGGTCACCCATTATGAGATTGCTCCAGCCCAATCTCTCTTAACATTCGAGTTCCAACAAAAATTAAAGCCAGTGAGCTCCGAAACGGCCTCGTGCAAGATAGATACATGCCCATACATTTAAGGCACTTCACCTTTCCCTCCCCGAGCGATGTGGGATTCTTCACCGTTCTTCACCTAAGATAAGGGTCTTACAATCCACTCCCCATAGGGCCCAGCGTCTTCACTGGCACACTTCCAGTTGCGGTCTAAATCTGATACCAAACTGTCACGACCCGACTCTCCTAGCACGATATTGTCCGCTTTGGGGCAGCACTCACGGTTTTGTTTCTGGGAACTCACACACAACTTCCCAGTAAGTCACCCATCGTGAGATTGCTCCAGTCCAATCTCCCTTAACTTTGGAGTTCCAACCAAACTCAAAGCCAATGAGCTCCCAAAAGGCCTCGCGCTAAATAGATACATGCCCAAGCATTTAAGGCACTTCACTTTTCTCTCCCCGAGTAATGTGGGATTGTTCACCGTTCTTCACCTAAGACATGGGTCTTACAGGTAGACTTGCGAGTCGTAGTGGCCGATGAGTGGGACTGAGAGGATCCCGAGAGGGCCGATTGAGATCACAGTTATTGTTTCAGTCTGGTAGGACTTTTGGCCACACGTACTACGCTTAGAGCTGAGAAAGGTGTTTAGTCATACCTTAGTGAGTATGCACGAGTGTTGGTGGAATACGAACCCACACACCTTATCTTCTGAAGTTTGTATACGAGTGGATCCCACTGGGTTAGGAAAGTAGTATTAGTACTCCGACTGGTGTTGTGATTGGATCACCTACTTGGTTCGAGTAAAGGTTTGACAATGAGACAAATTAGATTTCCCTAGATATTTGTGATTGGGCATGATCCTAGGGATGGATTGGTGCTGTTACTCCTCTGTTACGTGTTTGAGGAGCCATGTGTATTTGGTAGTCCTAACTTGTCATGGTTGGTCTGTTGGTGGGACTAGATGATACTTCCTTCGGGAGTTACCGCTTGGAGGTCGGGAAGATACTGTAGAATGACTATGAAGGATATTGGACACTTGTTGTGAGGTAAGATTAAGGAAGATATTGGTTATACAGTAGTCTCTGGATGCGTGTCGGAGGATTTACATGGTTGCCACCTCAGGATGAGGTTCAGGGTACTCAATCCATTTCGCAACCACCATGTCAGATGGTCCCGACATAGTAGAGAGATTGTGGGTTCGGTTGCAGGATTTAGCAGAGTTAGGGTTCATTTGACTTATGGTGTACCCGTGGGGAGCCCCTAAGTCATTTGGCGAAAAATGGATCGCACCTTGAGATTTTGGATCGTACCTCGTGGGTTGACTAATGTCCCCAATGACATGGATTGACTCACAGAGCCTTCTGAACGAGTTTGGATCGTTTTAGAATTGGGTTATTGATAACACCTTGACGTGAATGAAGAGTGCGAAGGCATTTGTGGAATACCTAAGCCTAGTCTTGAATACCCTTAGGGGAAGCATCGAAATACCAAGTTAAGTGAGTATTAGTTTTATGGACCTGTGTTCGTGTTATGGTTCATATTCTTACTATTGAAAGGACTAGTGTGGATCCTCGGAGGATCGAGATAGTTTTGGGTTAGCGTCAACCAACCACGGTGACTGATACTCGAGTCACTCGGAATGGTTGAGTATTACAGGCGTTTAGTAGTGGAATTCCCTGTGATTACAGTCTGTTGACTCGATTGCCTCGGAAGGGAGTCAAATTGGTTTGAGATGACTTGTGTAATTAGGGATTCTTAGAAAATGAGAAACGATTGACTACTGCTCTAGTTTGACTATCTTGGACGATAGTGAAGGTTTTGGAAATAACAGTGATAATGGATTGTTTTTGTGAAACCTTTATGGATGGATTAGACGTTACAACACAGCTTCAGGATCCGACCCTTCGCATCATCAGGATAGGGGTCGAGGTAGGTAACCAAAAAGACTTTTAATTCAGGATTGGTACGTCTTGGTAGACGTAAGTCGGATGACCTTTGGAGTTAACCATGAGCTTGGATTGGTTAGTGAACTAGACGGTTGTCTTAGAAGTTCTCGATGAGTATGTATTAGACACGTCTCAAGTGTTGGTCCGGTGACCGGGAGAACTTCGAGAAGTGTTTGAGTTACTATGCGAATTGTGTAGGTCTGGGATTAGACGGACAAGGTCTAGTGTTGGGCCATGGTAGCGAGATGATAGTCGATTAGATCCGAGATGAATTTGGCATGTTAATCAAATTGGATCCGATGTTGATTTTTCGATGAGATAATTGACGAGATGCCTAGTACTGTGCTCTAGAGGTGAGAGACTTATAGAAGGTGCAGTTATTTTACGAGCTTAGAGCTCTAGGCCATAGTTGTGGGTCAGAGGAACCTCAGTGAAACTGAGTTGTGATTATCTGGCCATAGCAAGTATTCAACGGGGTCCAGATACACTCAGGATGAGTGAGATGCCAATTTGAGACTCGAGAGGAGTCAGGATCACAACGTTGGTCACTGAGTGATACGAGGTACTATAAGAGGACTCTAGGTCTGGGATCTGATAGACATGGTCTAGTGTTGGGCCATGAATGGCATAATAACCTGATGATAGTCAGATTAGATCCGAGATGAATTTGGCATGGTAATCGGATTGGATAAAATGTTGATTTTCGATGAGAAAATTAACGAGATACCGCGTACTGTGCTCTAAAGGCGAGGGACTTATAGAGGGTTCAGTTATTTTATGAGCTTAGAGCTCAGGCCCATGGTTGTGGGATAGAGGAACCCTAGTGTAACTGATTTGTGATTATCTGGCCATAGAAAGTATTTAATGGGGGTCTGGATACACTCAAGATGAGTGAGATGCCAATTCGAGACTCGAGAGGAGTCAGGATCATATCGTGGGTTACTAAGTGATACGAGGTACTGTAAGAGGACTCTAGTGCGAGTCAGATGTGGATAAGGAACTTGAATGGAAATAGTGGAGCCGATGAGTTACCAGCTTGACATGATAGTTCGTCATAGTTATGATTGACGGTAGAAGACTTTCTAGTGACAGAGGACTTATGATTGCTCAGTTGTAGCAAAGATGTCAGACTTGGTTTTGAGTGCACCTACGTAGATTTCAAGTGAGAACGACGAGCATCGATGTCTCGAGTGAGACTTGAGATTTGAGCTTTGGAGGTTTCCAGTGACAGTTGGATCACTCATGTGTCAAATACGGTCGTAGAGTTTGAGCTAAGTTTCAGCATTGACCATTGGATTACAGTTAACGTCAAGTGACATTTGTTTTCGGTGCGTACTGTAGATGGACTTTGGACATGGTCATAACCACGTGAGACTATTGGTTCGAAAATTGGAATGGATTTCCACAGTTTTGGTTAGAGGTTGGTGTGAACTGCGATGATGAAATTGCTATAGTGAATTTCAAGGACGAAATTCTATAAGGAGGGTACATTATAATGAACCGTCCTAAAATTTTCAAGATTATCGAGGTTAATTTAGGATTAATTTAGGATTATCAGGACTAATCGGGATTAGTTGAGGTGAAATGACGATTTTACCCCTAGAAGGGAAAAATGTTGACTTTTGATCCGTGAGGTCAATTACTCATGGACCGAGATCCATTATGTAGATCGAAGGATTACGAGTACGCTGATAGACGACACATCAAATTTGGACATCGTACGAGAAAGTTTCGGGTCATGGAAGATTCGATTGGATTTTACAGTGGCACATTTTATGAGGCAAGTTGACTTTTTTTGTTTGTTAGTGGGCCCAAAATATATAGTTCTAGACCAATAGATGAGTGACAAGTGTCACCCATCCTTTGGTCCACAACCTACATTCATGCATCTCTTTTCCCTTTTGTTTTGAATAACCCTCACCCTCCCCTCACCATTTTCCCTTCATTGCCTTAGCACCTGGTGCAGGTTGAGAGAGGCTGAGAGTGAGGGAGAGGCTAACAGAGACGGCAGGGAGGCGAGGAGCCATGACAGCTGACCTAAGAAACCCAGAGAAAGGTAAACCCAAAAACCCGTTTAGGTTGGATTTTGGTATTTTGATTTTTGGACGTTTGGGTCTCGTTTTGATTCCATGGACGTGTTCTCGGAGTTAATACAAGGTTCCAGGAATGAAAAAGGGAAGAAATGGTAGCTCAAACAGTATTAGGGATGAGTTGGAAAACTGGACGAGAAGGTTTGAGCCTAACCAGGTAATTGTAGGACTTTTTTCTTGATTTTATAATTGTAGATCGATTTCTGGGTGAGAGATGAGTAGAATGGAAAAGGAATGGTGGATTTTGTTCAAGTGTAGACGAAGATAGGACCGGGTCGAGTTTGCGGGTCAAATGACTCGTTATAGTGAGTCGGGTCGACCCGTCGAGATGTTAACGACGATGACATGGCAAGCCATGTATCTTGTCAGGCCATGTGGCCAACCAGATGGTGACAAGTGGCAAGGTGTCAGGTCCAGTCAGTATCAACGTGGCAGTGCCAGGTCAGCATTATCAGACCACGTAGACTAGTGAGGTGGTGCCACATGGCATTATGTCAGAGTTGTAGGTGACATAGCAGTACACGTGGCAGGATGATGTTAGTAGATGATGTCATCATGTGACGTGGCACACGTTAGAGGGTGACACATGGCACCAATTAGGAAGTACCACATGGTAGGTTGTCAGCAGTTGTCAGATGTCAGGATGACATCAGCAGCGACGTCAATTAGGGCTGACGTTAGTAGTGACATCAGTAGCTGGCGTTAGTAGTGATGTCAGCGTTGACTAGCGTTGACTTTTGTTGATCAAACTCTGACCAGCGCATGAGGGCATGTGGGTACAAATTTGGAGGTCAAATTGATCTTGTCTGAAAGGTTTCGATGATCTGAATCCAATTGTGATCGTTTCAGGTCGATCAGACATCGTTTGGTTAATGTTTTAGTGCTTTTTCTTCTTGGGAATCGTGTTCGACACATGTTTACTGTTCCGAGGTTTAGGGGGTGTTTACATACATAACAATTTGGATTGTTAGTGACCGCCAAGTGTTTCTTTGACAAGTTAAATTGTTTTGGAAGCTTCGGATTGGCTTATGGTGTAGGTTTTGAGCGCGCAGCGTGGACTGTGTGTGAGTGGACATTTGTTTTATAAATATGGTGCATGTATAAATGTTTTAGATGTCATATGATGATGGTTTTAAATGCAATGATTGCATAGTAATTTGAATGATGATTTGTGGGTTTGATTGTCGGTTTCTGAAAGATTTTACGGATTTGCGTGAAAATGACATTTTGGGGTTAAGACCCAGTTGGATAATGATTTTGACTTAGATTATAGTCGAATGTGAATTTGAGCAGTGATTTGAATAATAAAATGATTTTTGTATTTTTGAAATGATGTTTTGGACTTGAGATCCTGTTGGAAAGACGTTTCACTCAGAGTGTGAGTCCATATGATTTTGAAAGCTAGATTATGATTTGATGTGATATATGAAATGAGTGTTGGACAATGGTTTCAGATGATTTGTGGAAACTATGTATTGGTCTGAGAGCCTACATGAAACACATGATTTGATTTGAAAGAAAAATGTTTGTGAAAATACGTTTATGAGATTTGATAAATGTTTTCACTGAGACCATCTTCTAGAGATTGATGTGACTCCGGTTATGAATGTGTTTCCATAGAGAGGGACTCCATCTATGAATGTGTTACCCTGGAGTACTCCTTATGATATGTTGCTCGACTCTGGGATGCGCTTTATTCCTCGCGGAGAGGTCACGATGTACTACCTATTGACGAGCAGCCGTGGGAGGTTTGACTCAGGATTGCTTATGTATGGCATCAATTGTTGATTAGTTCATGATGATATGAACGTCGGCCATTGATTTGTTCACGCCGACGTGCTCGGATGTGAGCTGTCCTGGAGCTTATTTGCACACGTTGCATGGATGACGTGACTGATGATGTTATGAGATGAGACAGATGTGGGATATGAGGATTGGTCACGTTTTCGATTATTACTTTATGTCCAGATGTTTTCACATATTTTGGTTTGAAAAGAAATATGAATTGATTTTAAGAAAGTATTTGAGATTATATGTGTAACGACCCGTCCCAAATTTCGGGATTAGATTAGCGAGTAATCGTGGATTAGCTTGACTAATCGGGGGGTAGTCGAGAGATTTCGGACGGTTGATGTGAAATGACAAATTTGCCCCTAAGAATTGGGTGAAAAGTTATCTTTTGACCCGGATGGACAAATGGACGTCACGAGTTGGCTGAAAAGTTAACCGTTGACCGTGATGTAGATCTAGACGTCACGAGTCTGTAGATAGGTGGCACGTCGAAATGGAAGGTTCGACGGGAAAGTTAAGGGTCTAGAAAGTTTTACGGCACAATTCATGCAAATCGAGACATCGCGACACGTGGCTGGATTTGATTGGGGAAGTTTCTGGAAGGACCCACAAGATAAGTGATAAGTATCACCCATTTGATAGGCCCAGACCCCAATTAAATGGGTCCTTATCCCTTTCGGTCGATCATCCTCTCGAGCCTTCTTCCCAAACCAGTGGAAAAAGTCATAACCGTGAACCCATCTCAGATATCAACCCTCAAACCCCTTTGTTGCTTGTGATCTGTGAAAGAAAATGAGAGAGTGAAGTGAGACGATGAGGGTGGTGATAACGGCATCGACCGTCGTGCACGGTGGCCCAGTTCGGAGGTAAGAAACCGAAGTGCTTGGTTTTAAGGTCGAAAATGGAAAATCGAGCTTAGTTGGTTGTTGATTGTTTTGGTGGATTGTATGATGTTCCTGAGGTTAAGACGAGCTTGTGGGATGTAGAATCGTGGTCAAAGGTGGCTGGGATCGTGTGAACTAGGCGGAGGAAAGTTGGCCAATTGTTCGTTGATCGGGAAGGTAATCTCTCGTCCTTTTCTTTAGCTCCTGGGCTGGTAGATCGATAGGAAGTGATGAGATGAGGCTATAGGAATTAACGGGATTGAAAATGGGGTTGAATTGGCTCGCCGGTCAGTTCGAACCGAAAACCAGAGAATCGGTCTGGATTCGATGCAAGGACAAGGATGACACTGTGCAGACGTGTGGGCTTCACGCGCAGCCACTTGCGGCGATGCGTGGGGGTGCGTAGGGCAGATTTGGGAGATGTAGTTACATGTAATTTTATCTTTTTGATGTAACAAACATTTTGGGATGGGTTTCGAGTCGGTCGGAAACCATTTCAGGGTAATTTTGGATGTCTCGAGGTTTAGGGTCTATTTTAAATACGTTTAAAAATCCCAAAAAATTGGGGGATTCAATGTTACCCTACTTGAAGTAGTTAGTGACCTTCGAGTATGGTTTGGATAGGTCCGAAGGTTCCGGTGATGGTTATTTTCCTCGGGAAGGCTTATGGCACGCGTATCGAGGTGACAACTAGGACGGTGTGTGAGTGGACTTTTGTTTTATAAATCTTATGCATGCATAACTGTTTTATATGCTTTATATATGTGTTTTGTGGTGATGATGAATATGATGCTTGGTTTTACGTATTTGCACGTATATCGTGGTTTATGGTTTTATATTTTTATGTATACGTGCTTGTGGTTTGAGTGATGGTTTGATGAAATGGTTTTGGATTTGGAAAGATGAACTCGGGAATGAGACCCATTTGATTTGGAAACCCTCAGACTTGGAGTCCATTTGGAAATATGAAGTATCGGGCTGAGACCCATTTGAGTTATATTATCGAGCCGGGGGCCCAGTTGGTTTACGAAGTCGGGCATGAGGCCCAATTGTGTTTTATAAATGTGATTTCGGGGTGGGGACCCATTTATAGATTGGATAAATGGATTTATGATGATTTTATGGAAATTCCACGTATGGCCCATTTGAAAGACTTTGAGATGTTTTGAAACGGTTCTATAAGGATGTTTCCCATATACCATCCTTAGATGAGGATATGTGGCTGGTCTCCTCTAGATGTCTAGGACACTGGGGAAGTCAAGGCGCATTGCATGCGAGGGTTCATTACACGGAGCGACTGGACCGTATAGTGACTCAAGAGCAGGATTGCTATGATTAAACATTTGGAACGTCAGACATCTAGGATGTCAGAGATTGAACTAGAGAGACCCCGGGCAGCACACGTTGCTTAAATCGTGAGATATGACGTCTAGGACGTCAAACGTCTGGGACGCTAGGCATTTGGGATGCCGAGGATGGGTATTTGGTAAACATGATTATGAGATTTATGAAATTGTATTTTTGTTTTTATGGATTTGGGCAGGGACCCACATGGATTTGGATTTACGGATTTCGGTGTTTTACGGTTTTGGGTTGAGTTCCCACATATTCTTGGATTTTATGGTTTTGGGCTAAGACCCTAATGATTTGAGAAAAAAAAAATGACTTTGGTTTACTAAACTGTTTTTATTAGATTTGAATTAACTGATTTCTGTATGCATGCATACGTGAAAGGCATAAATGTCTTTTTTTTTCAATGAGTTTTATTGAATTATTTATTTTTGTCCACTCATAGTTTTTTTCTGGTTTTTAATGCCCTTCAAGTTGATAGAAGATGGGGGCTGTAGTAGAGACCAATATCTCACATTTCTCGGATGATCCTGGCGCACTATGGGAGCCAATTGCTGTTAGGATTTTGGATTATCCCTTGTCTGGCCTTCGTGTTACCTCTTGTGGCACGTGTGTTAGACGGGAGCATGACACATCCCGCGTTAGACCCGGGGGGATCGGAATGGGTCGAGTCAACATGTTTTCTGATGCATGCATGCTTTTAATTGGAGGATATAAATGTATTTTCCCGAAATGTGTTTTTTGATGCATACATACTTGGGAACTGCACCCACACAACATCCGAGTCACATCTAGGAACAACACTCACATCATCAGGACAAGTAACCAGTATCCACAATCAAAAAATTAATCCATACCACATCACAAATCGTGGGACCACAATCATAATACATATGTCAAAACCCGTGGCCCACATCTTCCAAAATCCATTTCAAAGAATCATCATAAAACATCTGGACATGCAATCAATAACTTGACCTCAGGAATCACGCATCTAAGGGCATTTTGGGAATTCCACATCCGAAGCAGTGAACATGAATCCAAAACATTAGTTTCAAAAAAATATTTGACTTAAAACCAAGTCAAAATCATTTATGATTGGGTCTCAAGGCCAAAACACCATTTTCACGTTGAACTGTAAAATCGAGTCCAGAAAGCACTAAAAATCCATAAAAACTTCAAGTAATCATATCAAATCATCAATCCAATTATTGCAACTCAAATTATGCAATAAATTATGGAAAATATTTGTTATTAATACATATCAGTTTATAAAACAAACGTCCACTCATACACCATTCGCTCAGTTCGATTTCGAGCCTTACGCTCCTCCGTAAATTCTAGGAATCACCAATCCTCAAAACTCCCATCCATGCGCCATCAAAAGTGGTTACGCATGAAGCCCACGCTCCTAGTGTAGTGATATCATTGTTCATGTTCTCTACCCTTTTTTTCTGTGAAATGGGTCGTTTGACCCGATTTCATGACCCGGTTCCAAAACCTCAAACTAATTGAATTTCACTTTGAAATTTCGAAAGGGTCGTAGGCTTTGTTCTAGGTTCAATACTAGTCAATTTCCTTCAAATCTTGGATGGTTCAATTCGTTTGAGTCCAAGAAGACTTAATCCAGTCTTAGTTTCAACAATCGAAGTCCAAAACTGGGATTCAATTTCTCAATTTTTCCATGTTTCCCGGTTTCGGGTTTTCGGTCCTCTCTCAGATTTCTTCTTCCTTTCTTTCTTTTTATTTTTCTCCTTTCTCCTCTCTCTATCTGCATTGTCTCTCTGTTTTTCTCTCGAGTAGCTAGTATGATCCAAGCCAATGTTTTGGTTTTGGTTTTGTTCATGTTTTTCCTTCTCGGCTATGATCATAACAAACACACACAAGGGACCACACAGTGCCACAAATCCAAGGCAGTAGAAGACAGGTGTCGCTCAGTGAATAAGATGACTCACCACTATTGATGGCTCATCAAAATCACAAAAGGACCGAAATGCCCTCAAGGTCCAAAATTACGAAAATACCCCCAGAGTTTCAGATCTGTAACTGACCCGTACGAACTCCAATTTTGACGTTCGGTCTGTCTACGAACTCACAACTCCAAGACCTACGCAACAGTCTACATAAAGAGTCCAAAAGTACTCCAAACAAAAAGTTATATTTTGACCACTTAACATAGGGGAAAAACATCCATTTCATTTCAAATTCTCGAAATTACCTTTTTCGAATTTTTGGGTCATCGCATAAGATCATTATTTATTTTTCTTATTATCTTTAAAAAGTGAGATATATGTTAACATGTTTAGTTATTGTGAAGAATAATACATATGATCAAGTTCGTGGGTATGGTTTATTGTTTCGAGATTTGAATGCGCAGCTTTTGGCAGCTTTTGCAGGTCGAACTACTGTTGTCTCTTCTGCTTTTCACATAGAGGCACTAGATTTGAAGTGGGGAGTTCAGATAGCTGCTCAATGGGACTTCCTACTGGTAATCATTGAAGATGACTGCGTAGTTGTAACGGCCGTACTAATATTTTGTGATTATCGAGAATTAATCAAGGATGAATCGAGACTAATTGGGATTAGTTGAGGTGAAATGACAAATTTTCCCTTAAACAAGAGAAATGTTGACTTTTGGCCCGGGAGGTAAATTGCACATGGATTAAGGTACATTACATAGATCAATGGATTACGAGTATGTAGATAGACGACACGTCGAATTTGGATGTCATACAGGAAAGTTACAGGTTACAGATGGTTCGATTGGATTTTGCGGTGCATAATTTTTGAAATGAGTGAATTGTTTGTTGGCTAGTGAGGGCCAAAAGATCTTATCTGGACCAATGGATGAGTGACAAGTGTCACTCATCCCATTGTCCCATGCCCCAAATTCATGCATCTCATCTCTCTCTTCCCTTTGTTCAAACAACACGAAAGCCTTCCCTATTTCTTCTTCTTCTTCTGGTGCAAGTTGAGAGAGACAGAGAGTGAGAGTGAGGCAGAGAGGCCGTGAGAGGAGAACTAGGAGAGCGAGGCTGCAGTGGTAGGTCGAAAAATCGTGAAAATCAGGTAAACTTGTGAACCCGTCTAACTTAGGTTGTGGGTCTTGGATTTGAAGGGTCAAAACCCGCTTTTCTGATCATATTCATCTTCTTTGCGTCCCTGCAAGTTTGTTGAACCAAATATGAAGGAAAATGGATGAGAGGATTGTTCTAAGGTCAAGTTTGAACTTGGGTTGTGAGCGATCAAGTTTGGCTAGGCGATTTCAGGTGAGTTTTCTCTATTTTGAGCTTGTAGACTTGTTTATGGGTACATTACGAGTTAATTGCTGAATGAATGGTTGATTTTGGTTGGGATTTGAGTGAGTTTTGATCGAGTCGAGTTCGCGGGTCGAATGACCCATTATAGTGAGTTGGGTCGACTAGTCGAGAAGTTGAAGATGGTGACATGGCAAGCCACATCATCATGTTAGGCCACGTGGCCAACTAGGTGGTGGCACTTGGCGAGGTTTTAGGTCCAGTCAGTATCAATGTGGCAGTGCCACGTCTGCATTTTCAGACCACGTGGACCAGTTGGGTGGTGCCACGTGGCAACATGTCAAAGTTTTCAGAGCGACGTGACATGTGACGTGGCAGTGATGACATCATCATGTGACACATGGTACGTGTTAGAGGGTGACACTTGACACCAGTTAGGGAGTGCCACGTGGTAGGCTATTAGAGTTGTTAGTTGTCACATGTCAGGCTAACGTCAGCAGGTGACATCAGCGTTAACCAAAATTTAATCGGTGTTGATAAGCAATTGGTCTTGTTTGAAAGTTTCGATGTTCTCAATCTAATGGTGGTGGTTTCAGGTCGATCAGAGATCGTTTTATTGGTAATTTGGAGGTTTTTCTCCTCGGGAAGCGTGTTCGAGATGCGTTTTCAGTTTTGAAATTTTATAAGGTTTATTCTATGGACTTATATGGATTGTTAGTCACCCTCGGGTGTGATTTGGACAGGCCCGAATGTTCAGAAGGCTTCGAGTTGGCTTACGGCGCGGGTTTTGAGCGGATGTTGAACGTCAGCCGTAGATGTGTTTACGGCGACGTGCTCGGACGTGAGCAGTCTTGGAGCTTATTTGCACGCGTTGCACAGATATCGTGGCTAATGATGTTATGATTCAAGATTAAGTATGGATACGAGAATGGGTCACGAATGTTTTGAACATTACTTTGTGTCCAGAGGTTTTCATATGTTTTTGATTCCTTGATAAACATTATATGTATTGTTTTACTTGAAAAAAATTGTAACGACCCGTCCCGAGTATCGGGATTTAATATTTTTTAATTACGATTTAGAATGACTAATCTGGGATTAGTTGAGTGAAATCGGACGAATTGTGCAAAATGACCGTTTTGCTCCTAGGCGTGGGCAAAATGTTGACTTTTAATTCGGACGATCAAATGGACTTTGACCCATGACCGTGACGTAGTTTGGGATGTCACGAGTTCATAGACAGGTGGCACGTTCGATTCCGACGTTCATGGTGAAAGTTATGACGTTCGGAAGCCCAAGGGCGTTTTCGTAATTTGGACGAAATGTTGACTTTTTGATCAGGAGGTCCGATGGCCGAGGGCCAAGGACTGTTAGGAAGGTCTCGATTCCCTGAGTCCGTAGACAGGTGGCACGCATCAATCGGAGTCCGGATGACCGAGTTATGGGTTTGGATGCGTGCTGGGCATTTTGGTAATTTCTGAACTAGGGGCATTTTGGTCATTTTACCCCTGGTCACGGTAGCAACCGTGGGGAACAAGTGTTGCACCACCATGTGCGGTGGTTCTGAGTGCCCAATTGATTATTCAAGTTGTGTGCTGGAAAGTATGGATTGTTTAAAGCCTTATAGGCATCAGAACATGGTTGATTCATTCCTCAACGTGGACACCATTGTTAATTCGAGATTCGAACGTTGCGGGAAACATGTCTCAGTGGCCAGGTTGGCTTCCACGAGCTTTTAGGATGGCACAAGTCTATAAACTGAATGAGAGTTGAGTGGTCTTCATTCTGATACACTGAGGGTCGAGTGATAGAGAGGAAAACCGTCGAAAACCATTTTTGGAATTTGAGAGGGAAAATTCAAAATTCAATTCTAGGGCCCTGAGGATCAAATTGGAGCTCACTTTCAGCTTCCTGGGAGTGCCACGATCAGAATCATGGACAGAAGCAAGCAAATTGGTGCCCAATTCACTCTGAACGGACAAAACGACAGTAAGCTTGAGTCGAGGTTGAGTCGTGATCATTGGGTGATCAAATGATGAAATTGATTTGGGAAATGAGTTTCCCATGGTTCACTTATGTTGCTAGGTGGATCAATTGGAAGAAACCAGTCGAAATCGATGGAATTTGAAGCAAGACGGGTGTTCATCGTTGAATCATTGGATTTTAGGTAAGAAATCGTGTAATTGAGTTTAAATACATTTAATTGAACTTAAAACGAATCTATTTGAATGTTCAATTGAAAGTATTGAAGTTGAATTGACAGAGAACAGTTCGGGTCATCTCGCGGGCCAACTGGACCCGTTTTACAGATATACGGGTTGGGACGATGACACTATAGCAGGCGCGTAGGTTTCACGCGTAGCCACTCACGGCGGCGCGTGACGGCGCGTGGGCACGAATCTCGTGGTGAGATCAACATGACTTTTGTCCCATTTAATGTAACGAACATTTTGGAATTGGTTTCGTGTCGATCGGACACCGTTTCGATATTGTTCTGGATGTTTGAAGGTTTTAAGTCGAGTTTAAAAATAGTTAAAAATTCGGGAAAATTACGGGACTTGAATAGGATGTTAATGAAGAGGTTAGTGACCCTCTAATGTGATTTGGACAGGATTGGGAGTCCCGGTGTTAGTGACGGGGCCCGGGAAGGCCTATGTCATGCGTATCGAGGCACACGGTTAAACAGTTTGTGAGTGGACTTTGGTTTTATAAATTCTATGCATGCCCAAATGTTTTATATGGATTATGGATATGGTTTTATGATATTGATTTGGATGATTGTGAATTATATGGTTTCTCGCATTTCGAGGCGATTTACGTGGTTGCACGTAAATCGAGATTTTTCCTGTTTTACACGGATTTTTCATACTTATGACTTTGGATATGATTTCATGAAATGGTTTTGAAATTGGAAAGATGAACTCGGGCTTGAGGCCCAATTGTTTTGGAAATCTCGGACTTGGAAGTCCATTTGAGTTACGTAATCGGGTCGGGGGCCCAATTGCTTTATGAAATCGGGTCAGGGGCCCAGTTGATTTACAATTTGGGCCGTGGGCCCAGTGGTTTACAAAATCGAGCATGAGGCCCAGTTGGATTATAAATGTGATTTCGAGTCAGGGACCCTAATGGAATTGTAATGTTTTATGGATATTTTGGACAGGGCCCATTGAGATGTTGTGAAATAATTTAATAAAACTATTTTCCATATACCATCTCGATACGAGAATATGTGAAGGTCTCCTCCAGGTGTCTGGGACACTGGGGAAATCACGGTGCATTTCCTGCGATGGTTCATTATGCGGAGTTACCAGACCGTATAATGATTCAGGAACATGATTGCTATGTTGGGCGTCTGGGACGTCGAGCGTCTAGACGCTAGGCATCTGGGATGCTGTATCCGGACTGGGTTCGGGGATTGGACTCTGGATTGAGACCCCGGGCAGCACTCGTAGCTTATGGTTATACCGTGAAATGTGACGTCTAGGACGTCAGGCGTCTGGGACGCTAGGCATCTGGGATGCCGGTTATGGTAATGTGGTAAATATGAACTATTGGACCTATGAAATGGTTTTTCGGTTGGATTTATGGTTTACGGTTTTGGGCTAAGGCCCTGATGTCTTGTTGAGCAAATGTTTTGGTTATTAGTTTTCGTGGCATGCATACGTTTTTAATGGAGGGCATAAATGTCTTATGAAATGTGTTAATAAACTTACTTATTTTCGTCCAATCACAGCTTTTGTTTTTAATGCCCTTCAGGTTGATTACGGATGCGACTGCAGCAGAGACTGGGACATCGCACACCTCCTCCATCGATCCTTACGCACTCTGGAAGCCCATTGGGCAGTGGCATCAGGTTATCCTTTGTCTGACACTTCGTGTCAGACGGGAGCATGACACATTTCACGGTAATCCCCGGGGGATTGGGATGGGTCTTGTCAGAAATGGTTTACTTTGTGTCCAAACTGTTTATATTTCTCCACTCACACTTTTTATTGGTTTTGGCACCCTTCTGGTTGATCGCTGATGTGGGCTATAGTAGAGACCGAGGCATCAGATGAAGCTGCGTACTCTGGAAACCCCGAGTGGGTCAAGGTAGTATCCTTGGTTTGACACGTGGTGTCAGACAGAAGTAGGTCATCCCGCACTAATCTTGAGGGATTAGGGATGGGACCTGTCAGCTTGATATCAAAGAACTGAGTTGCTTTTGTGGTGTCACGCACTGAGGGTGCATGATAATTTTGCTTCAGATGTGATGCCTCTAGGAAATTTCAACGGGAAGAATCAACCCATTGGTTCGATTAGGCATTAGATGACGAGTTTTAGGGGTTCAAGTTCCGAGTAGTCACTCTTCCCATTGGCCCATGCCCCAAGTTCATGCATTTCATCTCCCTCTCTTACCTTTGTTCGAACGACCCGAAACCTTTCCCCATTTCCTCTTCTTCTTCTGGTGCTGGCTCAGAGAGACTCAGAGTGAGAGTGAGGGAGAGAGGTCGTGAGAGGCGGACGAGGACGGCGGAGATGGGGTGGTTGACTGAAAAATCGTGAAAACTAGATAAACCCGTGAGCCCGTCTAACTTAAGTTATGGGTCTTGGATTTTAAGGGTCGAAACCCTTTTTCTAATCGTACTCATCTTCTCTGCGTCCCTGCGAGTCTGTTGAACCAAAAATGAAGGCAAATGGACGAGAGGACTGGTATGGGGTCGAGTTTGACCTTGGGCCATGAAGGATCGAGCTTGGAAAGGCGATTTGAGGTGAGTTTTCTCTGTTTTGAGCGCGTAGAATTGTTTCTGGGTAGATTACAAGTTGAGTCATGAAAGAATGGTGGGTTTTGGTTGGGATTTGAGTGAGTTCTGATCGGATCGAGTTTGCGGGTTGAATGACCCATTATAGTGAGTCGAGTCAACAATTCGAAAGGTTCACGACAATGACATGGCATGCCACATTATCATGTCAGGCCACGTGGCCAACCTGGTGATGACACGTGGTGAGGTATCAGGTCTAATCAGCATCGACGTGGCAGTGACACGTTAGCATTGCTAGACCACGTGGACCAGTCGAATGGTGCGATGTGGAAACATGTTAGAGTTGTTAGAGTGACGTGGCAGGTGACGTGGAAGTGATGATGTCAATAGTGACATCATCATGTGACACGTGGCACTAGTCAAGGCGTGCCACGTGGCAGGCTGGCAAAGCTGTTAGTTGTTAGATGTCAGGCTGAGGTCATCGTTGACTGGCGTTAACAAGCGTTGACCAAAATTTGATCGGCGTGTGAGGGAGCGTGGATACGAATTTCGATGTCAAACTAGTCATGTTCAAAGGTTTCGACATTTTGAATCCAATGGTGGTGGTTTCAAGTCAATCGAAGATCGTTTAGTTGGTGTTTTAGAGTTTTTCTTCTCGAGAAGCATGTTCGGGATGCATTTTTTATTTCAGTATTTTTGGAAGGTTTATTGTATGGACTTATATGGATTGTTAGTGACCCTTGAGTGTGATTTGGACACGCTCGGATGTTTCAAAGGCTTTGGAATTGCTTACAACGAGGGTTTTAAGCACGCATCGTGGACCGTTTGTGAATGGACTTTTGTTTTATAACTATCATGCATGCATAAATGTTTTAAATGCTTTATTGTATGATTTGAACTGAAATGATATGACATCATTACTGGATGATTTTGTGGATTTCATTGTCGGTTTCTGAATGATTTTACGGATTTGTGTAAAAATGGTATTTGGGCTTAAGAACCAATTAGATAATGATTTTGACTTGGATTTGGAGTAAAATGTTATTGTACGATGGTTTTCGGATTTATGAAATGATTTTGAAGTATTGTGAAATGAGGACTGGACACTGTTTTTATGATGTTTATGGAAACCATTTTTTGGGCTAAGACCCTATGCTAAACAACTGATTTGATTTGAAATACAACAATTTATGAAAATGTGTTTCCACTGTTTTCACCATGACCATTCTCCGTGATTATTGATATGACTCCGCGTAGGAATGTATTTCCTCGAAGAGGACCCTGTGTTGTTGTTTCTCGCCTCCAGGATGCGATGTGTCCCCGCCGCGAGAGGTCATGGTGCACTGCCTTTGTCGAGCAACCGTGGGAGGCTTGACTTAGGAGTGCTTATGATGTATGTTGAACGTCGGTCGTAGATGTGTTCATAGTGACGTGCTCGAACGTGAGTAGTCTTGGAGCTTATTTGCACGCGTCGCACGAATATCGTGACTGTTGACGTTATGGTTTGAGATTGAGGATGGATACGAGAATGGGTCATGAATGTTTTGGACATTACTTTGTGTCCAGAAGTTTTCATATGTTTTTGGTTCCTTGATAAACATTATATGTACAGTTTTACTTGAAAGAAATGGTTTAATTTTTTATGCATGCATGCTTTATAAAATTTTTTAATTCTTTATGGTTGTCCACTCACACTTTTACTGGTTTTTGGCACCCTCCAGGTTGATCGTGGATGCGGGCTGTAGTCGAGATCGAAGCATCAAATGAAGTTGCGTACTCTGGAAACCTTGAATGGTCAAGGTAGTATCCCTAGTCTGACACGTGGTGTCAGACGGGAGAAGATCATCCAACGCTAATCCTAAGGGATTAGGGATGAGGCTTGTCAGCTTGGTATCAGAGCAGTGAGTTGCTTTTATGGTGTCGCGCACTGAGGGTGCACAATAGTTTTTCTTAGGATGTGATGCCTCTATGATATACACCGCCGTCATCAACCTGAGAGTGAGGATAGGAATAGGAAAGTTAAACAGGAAGAACCAATCCATTAGTTCAATTAGGCATTAGATGCCGAGTTTTAGGGTTTGAGTTCCGAGTAGGATTGATTTTTGTGTGGACCAAACGGTTTGGAGCCGTGAAGTTACTGGTGGATTGGATCCTAGGATAATGATTACTCAAATTTGTGAAGATGGTCTGTAACGACCCGTCCCGAATTCGAGGATTAGATTAGTCATTAATCTTGTTTAGTGTGGCTGATCGGTGGTTGGTGGGTCGAAATCGGACAAAGAATCGAAAATTTAGAAAATTGGGGAGGAAATTCAAATGTCGAGTGATTGGCTATGAGGATCGAAATTGAGCTCACTTCGAGCTTCCTGGGATCACACAACGATCAGAATCGTCGAAAGAACGAAGGGAATTGGCAACGTATTGGCTCTGAACACACTTGGTGACAGAGGAGAAATTCGAGGTTGATTCGAGGAATTGGAGGCTTCAATGGATGAAATTGAGCTGGGGATTATATTCCTGAGGATCCCACGATGCTTCTGGAAGGATCAATTGAAGGAAAACGTTGGAGATTGATGAAGTTCCATTATTGCACAGTGTACGGCTATCGAGTTTGAGTTGTGGAGATTGAGCACTGGATTGATGCAATTGAGTTGGGGAGAGTGTTTACGTGAGTCCATGGAAGCTTCTGGTTGAACCAATTTAAGGAAATCGATCGAGGTTGAAGGAGTTCGAATGATGAACAGTGTTCGGAGTGTTCTTCGAGTGTTCATCTTCGATCGTGAGGTTTGATGTAAGTAATCGTGTAATTGAGTTTACAGAACTTAAATTGAACTTAAAATGAAACTAATTGAATGATCAATTGATGTAATTAAGGCTGAATTGATACGATTGGAACCGGGTCGTCTCGCGGGCTAATTGGACCCGTTTACCAGACATACGGGTTAGGCTGGTGACACTGTAGCAGGCGCGTGGGTTTCACGCGCAGCCACTCACGGCGGCGCGTGACGGCGCATGGGCATGAATCTCGAGGTGAGGTCAATATGACTTCTGTCCTATTTAATGTAACGAACATTTTGGAATTGGTTTCGTGTCGATCGGACACCGTCTCGATATTGTTCGGGACGTCCGAAGGTTTTAAATCAAGTTTAAAAATAGTTAAAAATTCGGAAAAATTACGGGACTTTGATAGGATGTTAATGATGAGGTTAGTGACCCTCTAATGTGATTTGGACAGGATTGGGAGTCCCGGTGATAGTGGTGTGACCCGGAAGGCCTATGGCACGTGTATCGAGGCACACGGTTAAACGGTCTGTGAGTGGACTTTGGTTTTATAAATTCTATGCATGCTTAAATGTTTTATATGGATTATGATTGTGATTAAATGATGTTGATTTGATTGTTGGAAAATTGTACGGTTTCACGTATTTCGAGGCGATTTACGTGCCTGCATGTAAATCGAGGTTTTTTCGGTTTTGCACATTTTCCCACGTTTATGGTCTTGGATATAATATGATGAAATGGTTTTGAAATTGGAAAGATGAACTCGGGCTTGAGGCCCAATTATTTTGGAAACCTCGGACTTGGAGTCCATTTGGCGTTAATGAAATCGGGCCGGGGCCCAGTTGTTTATGAAATCGGGTCGGGGCCCAGTTGTTTATGAAATCGGGCTGAGACCCATTTGAGTGATATTATCGGGCCTGGGGCCCAGTTGGTTTATATAGTCGGGCCGTGGGACCAGTGGTTTACAAATCGGGCCGTGGGCCCAGTGGTTCATAAAATCGGGCATGAGGCCCAGTTGTATTATAATGGTAATTTCGGGCCAGGGACCCTATGTTTAATAATTGTGATTTCGGGTCAGGGACCCTAAATGGAATTATGTTGTTTTTATGGAAATTTCGGGCAGGGCCCATTGTAATGATGTGATAAAAGGAATAAATAAAACTGTTTTCCATATACCATCTTGATACAAGGATATATGATGGTCTCCTCCAGGTGTCTGGGACACTGGGGAAGCCACGGTGCATTGCCTGCGAGGGGTCATTATACGGAGCAGCCGGACCGTATGATGACTCAGGAGCAGGATTGCTATGATTGACGTCAGGGACGTCAGACATCGGGGATGTTAGATATATGGACCCGGTGAGACCCCGAGAAGCACGCGTTGCTTAATACCGTGAGATATGACGTCAGGGACGTCAAGCGTCTAGGACGCTAAGCATCAAGGATGCTGGTGATGGTAATGGTAAATATGCATTAATGAATCTATAAAATGGCTTATCGGTTGGATATGTGTTATATGATAAAAATGGATTATTGGTTATGAAATGGTATGTCAGGTCGGGGACCCTAAATGGTTTTGGATTTATGGATTTATATTTATGGCTTTGGACGGTGGCCCACATGGTTTTAATATGTCTGGTAGTGGTATTCCACAGTTTTGGGCTGAGTTCCCACACTTGGTTGTAAGTTAACGGTTTTTGGGCTAAGGCCCTAATGGCTCGGTTGAGCAAACGTTTTGGTTACTGGTTTTCGTGGCATGCATACGTTTTTATTGGAGGGCATAAATGTCTTATAAATGTATTTGATGAACTTATTGATTTTTGTCCACTCACAGCTTTTGGTTTTAATGCCCTTCAGGTTGATTACGGATGCGACTGCAGCAGAGACTGAGACATTGCACTCCTCCTCCATCGATCCTTGCGCACTCTGGAAGCCCCGTTGGGCAGTGACTATTGGTTATCCCTTGTCTGACACCCCTTGTTGGACGGGAGCAGGGCACATTCCGTGGTAATCCCAGGGGGATTGGGATGGGTCCTGTCATGGTCGGTCATGATGGGTGTACTGCTAAGAGCAGCATAGGTTGCTGACGACCCTTGATCGCGAATGATTGAACGTAATTATGAGGAATGTGTACTTGTGGATCGGGTCCGAGGTGGCCGATCAGTGGATCTTACGCTTGTAGTGGATTATACGAACGTTGGTTGCCCTCTTGAGCACATGGTTCTATTAGTCATGAGCATATGGTTCTAATAGCAGAGTGCTTCTCGGATTGATCTACACAGGGTTGGTAGTAGACATTGCGATTTACGGATTTGATGTGACTGCCGAGACTTGGGCGACGTTCAAGGAACGTTTCATACATCATATTCGCCCCCTGTTTTATCGAGAAGCCTGAGAGGTAGAGTTCCTGCATTCAGTGCAGAGGTATTTGACTATTGCTCGGTATGAGCAGACTATTCTGGATTTGGCTCGGTTTGCACTGGGTGCAACAATGATTAAGGCAGTGAAGATTTGTCGGTTTGTGTCGAGTCTTAGGAATGCGACTCGAGTGACGGTGTGGCATCTCAGTTGGAGATGAGTTTAATGGAATTCCAACAGAGATCAGATAGTTCTAGTTGACACTAAGTGTGTCTAGAAGATGTAATTGTCAGGGAACTTGGAAGAGGGACGCTTCTAGTTCCGAATCTTTGAGTGGCAATTGTACGATTACAATGGTCGATCAGCGGGATAGAGAGAATCCCGAGTGTCTCAGTTAAGATTTCAGTATCCTCCTAGTTCAGTTGGTTTACTGGAGCCATGGGTATGCTTGGATTGGTGACGGGTACCCTAGCTATCTTTGGACGGAATTCATGAGTGTTGGTGGAGTTTGGAATCACACACTCTTTTCTTGGGATCAGCTTCCCATTGGGTTGGGACATGCAAGCCAGTACTTCGACTAGTGCGGTGATGGAAATCACCTATTGGATTTGCGTAGAAGGTGTGACAAAGGACAGATTGGATTTCCTTAGAGATTTACGATTTGGATGTGATCTTAGGTATGGATTGGTGGATTAACCGTTACACCTCTGCCGAGTGTTTAAGGAACCATTTTCTTTGGTAGTCTTGACTAGCTTTGGTTGACATTACTTTTGGTGGGACTAGAGGATACTTCATGCGATCTATCCCACATTGGACATGTATTTGGTGTTCCGAGTGACTTACGGCTTGGAGGCCGGAAAGATACTACAAAATGGTTATTAGGGACGTTGGACTTGTGTTGTGATGCCTCTAGTATGCTTAGGTAGCTTGGGGTGATTTAGGTTGTGCCCGAGTTTCCCGATGCATTTTCGGAGGATTTACGTGGTTGCCACATCTAGGGGAGGTTTCCTGGTTACGTAACCCATTTTGCAACCATCTTGTCGGAAGGTATTGACAAAGTTGAGAGCGTTGAGAGTCCACTTACAAGATTTAGTGGATTTGGATCATTTGACTTGGAATGTCACTTTATGTAGCCCCAGTGTTCTTTGTTTGTAGTTGGATGGAAAAGGATAGGAAAATCAAAAGAGAAAGTAAGGAAAGAAGCGAAAGGAAAAAAAAGGTGAAAAGTAAAATAAAAACGGAAGAAAAAAAAGGAAAAACAGCACCCCCAATAATCTCCAACAGGAACCTCAATTTAAGAGGCGCAACCCTCAACCACCCCGCCCAAATAGCATATATTAAATTAAGTTACATAATAATATATTAAATTTACTCAATAACTTTGTAAAAAAAACTTTTCGGGCCCCTACGAAGTGGGGGCTAGAGGTGTGCGCCTTACCCGGCTACCCTCAGAGCTGGCCCTGGGTAGTTTGGTTTGAAGAACCTCTGATCCTACTGTAAATTTTTAGGTTGTCCACTCTATAAACTATTTTCCCTTTGCCTGAGTTGAAATCCCAATAAAGTTTTAATAAGGTCACACGTACGATTTATACCGTCAAACCTTATATGATTCTTATAAGTTTCAATGAATTTTCGTACTTCTTCTAAAAAAACGATACGCAAAATATGAAAGAAAATAGAAAGAGTCCTACGCAAGTAAACTAGAAACAGAGTTTCGTTGTTTTTCCGTTCCATTTTTCGTTTTCCGTATGGGCCGTATGTACCTGTCGTTTGGTACCTCGGTCCTTTTCCTTGATTTTTGAAACAGTCTTTCTCTCTCCCCCGAGGGCCGTACACTAGGCAAACCCGCGCATCTCTCTCTTCCTCTCCCTCTCCCTCTCCCTCTCTCTCTCTAAAACTCTCATTCATTCGCCTTCTGCCTTCTGGGCTTTGGTTTCCTGTTCTGGTTTTTGGTTAATCCTCTCCGAATTATCCTCCGCAAACGAAAAACCAAACAGAACACAAAAAGAAAAAAATAAAAATAAACGCCCATAAGCCCCGAACATCCTAAAACACCCCCAAAAACGTTGTCTTGTGCTCATTACTGTTGTTAAAGTTTGTTTTTATTCTGTTTGCTCAATGGCCCAAACCGACTTTCTGTTCTCTCGAATTCTCTAGCATTCAAGGTCAACCTTTTCGTCTCTATCTATAAATTATTCCCGTATTGGGAACTATTGAGATTTTTTCTTCTGGTGCTTTTCTACGTGGTTGGATTTGTATCTGAAGGTTTTGTATTGTCGACATGTGTTTGAATTTTATATGTTTGTTTAAGGTCGTTTGTGCCTCTGGTCACATACAGTTGTGGTAATGGGGTCGTTTTCTTAGAGCTTACTTTCATTGTTGTGTTTGATTCTCTATAGAAATAAACAAGACAAAAGTAGTCGGTGATTTTGAAGTTTGTTTTTCTTTTAATTATTTGATTTGAAATACTTATTGGGGTATATCAACAGAAAGGTTGGTTCTTTTTTTGGGTTATGAGCTCAGCATTGGAGGAGGCAAGTTGGGTGTCGTGATTGATTATTGATTGGATCGGATTTTTTTTTTTTTTTATCTTTTTTTCTGTCTGAATCTTATTTCATTGGTGCCAAATTTATCCGTTTTGAGCTTTTATCATTGATGGGTTGTATGCAAATCTGGCAAAGATGATGATGACGATGAAAATTAGAAGTCTTCTTTGGGTTTAGCTTCATTTCATTTGCTTATGTTGTTAACATATAGCTGTTGGCAGTTGGAATTTTCGCTTTCAGTTGTTCTGCATTGATTGATGTCAGCAATGGAGGTGAATGTACCAAACAAGGTGGATCAACAAGGAGGAGGCATTATGAATTCAAAAATATTGGGAACAGGAAGCCTGAGTTGCAAATCAAATGGATTTGGATCCAAAATTAGGGGTTCAGGAAGTATGAGTTGCAAAGTAATGGATCCAAAAATGAATGGAACGGGGAGTATTAGCAGCAGAGAGATGATCTTCAGGGCAGATAAGATTGATTTGAAGAATTTAGATATACAGCTTGAGAAGCATTTAAGCCGGGTTTGGTCTAAAAGCATTGACAGAAGCAGGCCCAAAGAAGAGTGGGAGATTGATTTAGCTAAATTGGAGATTAGATATGTTGTGGCCCGAGGGACTTATGGTACTGTATTTCGGGGCTCCTACGATGATCAAGATGTTGCAGGTAATCATATTCTACTGTAATTTCGGGTTTTGTTTTGTTTTGTTTTGTTTTGTTTTGCAGATTGTATTTTGTTTTTGATGGAAACTGGGTTGCCAGTTGTTGAATATCTTCTGTTTGTATATCTGTTGTTAATTTGGGATATCATAAAACAATCCGGTATCTATCAAGTTTGTAGGATAAATTGAATGATATGTTCCACTTAGCGTTTGGGCTAAGATATTAATGTTGTACATTTTAAATGGCATTGTTGGTGTAAGAGTCAAATGATTCACATGTCCCATCAGATTTTCAGACCTTCATAGAGTTTTGATCAAGACATTGAAACTGTTACGAAACCGTAGCCAGTCTTAGTTTATCATAGTTTTTGGGCTTCTGTTGTTGATTGCTCTTGCCATCTCCAATCTGAGTTAGACGCAACACGTCATATTTCGAATGATCTCATTTGAGTTCCTCTATAATGTCTTAAAACGAATGTGTATATAACACATTGTTGAAAGCTAGTTATTCCAATTTTAGCGTACCACTTACAAACTGATATCAATTTATATCGATAGCAATGGTTTGCGTGGTGCTTTGTTGTCTTTCAAATTCTCATAGCAATTTCATTACGAATATTACAGTGAAGCTGTTGGACTGGGGAGAGGACGGTTATGCCACTCCTGCTGAAACTGCTTCTCTGCGGGCATCATTTCAAAAAGAAGTTGCTGTTTGGCACAAGCTTGACCACCCTAATGTTACAAGGGTACGAATCCACCTTTCTTTGAATTTTTTGTTTCAGTTTATCGTACTCTCCATTATTTTTGTGAAATTGGATCACTCGATGATTCTTCCTTTGTCTCAGTTTATCGGAGCTTTCAATGGGAACCTCAGATCTTAAGATTCCATCAAAAAGCTCTTCAAGCGACAATCTAGATTCACATCCTGCTAGAGCCTGTTGTGTTGTTGTGGAGTTTCTCAGAGGTGGGACGCTAAAACAATTCTTGATAAAAAACAGGCAAAAGAAACTTGCCTTTAAGACTGTCCACCCAACTTGCTTTGGATCTCTCAAGAGGGTGAGTTCTTTGTTCTCAATATTTATCGGTTAGGTTCTTTTCTAGCAAAATTCATGCTGATCTGGATTTTTTTGACCTTTCCTCTTGCAGGCTTAGCTATCTGCATTCTCAGAAAATAGTACACCGTGATGTCAAAACAGAAAATATGTTGCTTGATAACAAAAACAACCTTAAAATAGCTGATTTTGGTGTTGCTCGCGTTGAAGCTCAGAATCCAAGGGACATGACTGGTGAAACTGGTACCCTTGGATACATGGCTCCAGAGGTATTCAACATCAGCCCTAGTTAAACTCATGTATATATGTTTTTCGTGCAATTAAAATGCCATAAGCTTGTTTTGAGTATGTGCAATGTTGAACTCATTCATGTAGGTTCTGGATGGTAAGCCGTATAATAGAAGATGCGATGTCTACAGCTTTGGCATATGCTTATGGGAAATTTATTGCTGCGACATGCCATAACCCAGAATCTTAGCTTTGCTGACGTATCATCTGCAGTTGTTCGACAGGTCGGTTCGTTTAATGAAATTACAATACCTAGCGTTTGTAACTTATGCATGTTCAACTCTATAAGGCCATTTGGAATTTGAGATTTCAAATCGAGCGATCTTGGTCGATCTTTTATAGCTAAAACGCATGATTATGTATCGTATATATTATATTTCAAAGATTCGAAGTTTGTATATCTTGTCGAAGATTTGACATCTGGCTCCCAACGTGCGGTTAATTGTTCATGCTGTATTATTGTTTCGTTGACAGAACTTACGACCAGAAATCCCCAGATGCTGTCCAAGTTCTTTCGCAAACATCATGCGCAGGTGCTGGGATGGAAATGCAGATAAACGTCCCGAAATGGGAGAAGTGGTGAGAATGTTGGAAGCAATTGATACGAGCAAAGGAGGCGGGATGATACCAGAGGACCGTTCTCCAGGCTGCTTTCTGTTTCGCCCCGTCTCGTGGTCCTTGAAGCTTTTGCCCTTACTTGTACCCGGTTCACGAGAAAAGTGGATTCATATGCTGTTTTCTTGCAGGAAAGATTGACCCAAAAGAAAAAAGGAAGAATGGTAATTTTTTTTTTCCTCTTTTTGAATACGCTTCCAGTTGCGGATTGCCAGTATGTTGCAAACTTGTTTCTTAATGAGCAGAAAACAAAGGTCATGATGATTATTCATCAGTCTGCATCCCAATCTTGTGGTGGTAACGAGGGTCTGTAATACTTCTGTTTCCGACATAATGTGTCCGACATGGTGCATCAACTTCTGATGGCTACAATCGCTTAATTCAACCGATGAGCCAATGGTCTTGGCTTTGAGTGGATCAACTAAAGAGGACGATAAATATCAGCAGTGGCAATCTATACCAACTTATTGGGCTGAAAGTAGTGGCTTCAAGAAGCACCGGTTTCCTTCATATAATTATTAAAAAAAAAAAAAGACAATAGTTTAGGCCGAATAAATTGAGAAAAGATGAGTCAAATAAGAGGGTTACAATTTGATTTTCTTGAGATGCCATAATGACTCTTTATTGATGTTCTTGGTGAGAATGTATTTTTTTTTTTTTTTGAGATTTTCTTGTGAAGTTATAATGATTCTAAAGTTATCATTGAGAATATTGCTTTTTATTTTAAATGCACCATATTCTTGAAAGAAAGTTTTACTTTGCAACCCAATTTTTATTATCTGTGGAAAATGTATCCTGAGACGTCCGAGTTTTGGTAAACATATCTGTTTATATCATTTATGTCAAATGAACGTAAAAAACAGGGGCAAAATAGAGACTTCTTCCACGCTAGTGCATAAAACCCAATTGAAGATGTCGACGTGGAAGTGAGATAAGATGACAAAATAGAAAGGGTGAATCAACTCTCTCCCTCCCTCGCGACCAAATTTTGGAATCACAATTTGGGAATTTTTAGGGTTTGGGGAATTCGCTATTTGGGGATTTCAGAATTGGGGATATCGCGAATTTGGGAAAATGGTAATCTATATTCGACATTTGAAGATTCAGAGAAGTAAGAAGACACCTACGAGGATGATTCGGCGCAAAAAAGGAGATGAGTTGCTCGTGTATGGTAATGCTTCATTTTTAGTTAGTAATTAGTATTTGAAATTGAGTTCGATTGTTGTTTGAAATGATAGACACTTATCTATAGATTATTGATTGTTGAATGCGTTGAGACTGGAATTGTATGTTGTTAGTGCTAGTATATTAGGACTGGAGTTGGTGGAATTGTATGTTCTGGAATTATATGTTTTTAGTGCTAGTACATTAGGATAGTAATTGGTGGAATTGTATGTTCTTAGTGCTAGTACGTTAGGACTGGAATTGGTGAAATTGTATGTTCCTAGTGCTAGTACATTAGGACTAGAATGGGTGGAATTGTATGTTCTTAAGTCTAGGTGTACTTAGTTGATGAATTTTTCCTATATGGTTTGGTATATGTTTGTAGATGATGTAGACTTATTCACCATGAAGATTCATTATGATGGGACACTATAGAAGAGTCGAGTCGGTCTTACAATAGAGGTGAATTTATCTACATATATTGATGCACAATTGAGTTCATATCCATATTGGAACTCAAGAGCTTAGGTGGTGAGCCTGGTTATACCCCTAGTAGCTTATCTATCTATTTTGTGGATTTGGATAGTGCTAAATTGATGAAAGTGCATTCAGATGTAGACATATTCAGACCTTGTGTCAAGTATGCAAATTATCGTACAAGGTGTACACTGTTTATTTGAAATATGAAGTTGGCGATGGGATACTGCCACGACATGTGGAGTTAGAAAAATGAGCCTAATGCTGAAGTGGTGAAGGGCAAGGGCAAGGGTAAGGGTAAGGCTATTGAGCAGCCTAGTGCTAAAGTGGTGAAGCGTATTGTTACAAGAACAAGATTTACAAAGATGATGATGATGATGATGATGATGATGACGATGATGATGATGATCCTGAGTACGTTGATGAAGATTATGCAAAAACAAAGGAGGCTACTTTGGAGGAAGAAGATGATGACAACCTATTTGCGGTCTATGTAGACCTTGATGCCTTTGATTGTGCATCTTCTAGTAGTGGTGGTGAGGATAGAAAGCAGGTAATGGTCTAAGCTCTCCAAGGTTGGATTCATTTAATCTAGAACCAGAACCAGATGGTGTGGAAGATGAGCAAGCAGATGGTAGGGAAGATAAGCCTTCTAAGAAGAAGTCAAGGAGAAAGACAATTGCAGGTATCTAGTTCAACCCTGAAAATGATATGAAAAATCCTCAATTTCAACTTTGAATTCCTCAAGTTTTTCAATCTTCAGAGAAGCTATGAGAAACTATTCAGTGAATTCTAAGAGGGAACTTATTTTGAAGAAGAATTGCTCAAACAAAATCAGAGTTGTATGTGCCCAAGCTGAAGTTGAAGGTTATCCTTTTTTAATATATGCCTCTAAGGTGAATCAGAAGGATTACTTTCAGGTGAAGCCTTTCCAAGGAGAACATAGTTGTGGGGAGAGAACTACCAATTATCATGCTAATACCAGGTGGTTGAAGGTGAAATACCTATGGTACCTTACAAGCAAGAAACGAGATCTTGGTGAATTCGAAGAAATGATCAATTAAGAAACAGGTTATAGGCCTAATAAGACAGCATGCTATAGAGTAATGATAGAGATTTTACCAAGCACAAAAGATGTACTAGGCAAAACCTCTACGTGTAATAAACTTTGCAAGCGCACAAGACGTGTAGATAGTATAGATGCAAGCAAATGTCGATCCCACGAAGACTTGCTTAATGATATCCAATTCCGTTTAACTCAACTGACTTAAGTGGAGTAATTAAAATGCAAATATGGGGGGATTTTCACGTTGAATGAATGTAAGTAAATTAACTAAAATTAACTAACTAAGTCGAGCTAGGGTTTCTATCCACCTTTACCAATTATAGTTCTGCTCCGATTTTCTTGATTAGATTACTATGCATATTTTCTGAATTAAGTGCCTGTGTAGGGTCTGGCTAAGGCTCACCCCACACATATTATCTTCCCTTAGATTGCATGTTTAAGCGTGATGTACCTGCCGTTAAACGTCTATTACCGATGGTGCGTGATAATGCGTGAAACATGAAGAAGATTTGATGACACTACACTAATCCTAGAAAGTGATGTGCAATGCTAGAATTTCATGAGTTTAGATTACGAATAAGAGTCCCCCCCCCCCCCCCCCCCCCCCACCCCATAAACGTGATGCTACAAATTGCAGGGTGAACACAAACTTCGATGTGATCCATCAAGTAATTACATCAACAATTATACACAAATAAGGTAGTTAAGCTTATAAGCATAAATTGAGTTCATGAAGCACAGTAATCCAACAAATACAGACATGCATAACAATCATAATCAAGAGCCAGAATTTTAAGTAAGAACTAACATGGCTAGGGCTTCAAGTACCCCTAGCCCTAATTACACTACTCAAACATTATTGAATAAAGCAAGGACATAATTAAAAGGTGCATAAACATAAATAAAGCAAGAAATAATAAAAGGACAATGAATAAAAGAGATGAAGGAAAACTCCCTCAAGGTAGACGTGCTAAAATTAAGATGCTTGAATTGTAAAGTGTGCTGAATTAAGATTACAAAACTCTAAACTAAGAACATAAATTAAGGTATGAATTTTGACAGAGTTTCGGGGACCTTCAAGAGGTAAGTTCAAAACCACACCACCGCCCCCCTCCCCCCCCCCCCCCCCCCCCCCCCCCCCCCCCCAAAACCAATAAACCCTAATACCCCTAATTATAAGAGAATAATTAATCCTCTTTTATAAGGAAAATGCTTCCTAATTAATTAAGAAATGAAATTAAAAACCTTTCCTACAAGTAAAAGAATTGAAAATAAGAATACAAAAGGAAATAGGACTAAAATCCTTATACAATATGGAGATTAGGTGTGAAAGGAAGTTGGAATTAACCTAAAAATAACCCAAACTCGGAATTAAACCTTCAAGATCGTTTTCGGTGGTCAACCACCGAAACTAGGGCGGTCAAAGGCGCAATCAACTCCTGGTCAACGTGCAGTTGCTGTGCAGGGGAGTTCGGTGGCAGCACACCGATTCTGGAATGCGTGCTTCAGGATACGCACGCTGAAGAGGAACGCAAGAGTCTGGTAGACATTTACCGAACAGGGAGACGCGCTACAGTGACACGCGAAGGACTCTCTGATGCCTATTTCAGTGGGTATCCATCGAATTCCTGTGCCATTTTCTTTCCTTCATAACTTCTTCATTTCAACTCCGATTTAGGTGATTGTTTCGTCCAAATTCTCGTAATTTCAAGCTCTATTTTATCTATACATTTCTCACAAAATATATTATTTTCTCCAATTGCATAGAACAAAATTAATAAAACATAAGTAAAAAGATATTAAATCATGGATAAAACATGCATAAATTATGACTTATCAAATACCCCCAAACCTATATTTTGCTAGTCCTCGAGCAAAACACAAAAACAAAAGACTCGATCTAGTTAAGATAAGCATTTAAACCTCTAGGTTCACCTAGTAGGAGGAGTTTTGCCTCCTGAGGGTTATAGCAGCACGATACCCACAAACGTTGTACTTAACACAAAGGATGTTAGAAATCATGCATCAATAAATTAATAAGAACCAAGAACTGAAATCAAACTCACAAAAACCAAGCAACATGCCATAACTATGAACTCAACGTGTCGAGTGTTTATACCAATATCTCAAATGATCAAATTAGAAAACAACATCCTCTAAACACCCTAGAAAGATTTATCCTCGACTCTAATCCTCACTAGGCATCACTTAATAAACACACGAATCCTAAGGAATTCACTCAACAAGCATATGTGAAGAGTTTATATAAAGACAATCAAGTTAATCACATGTGAATTTTAATGAAGAACAGCACTTTATCTGAAAATATGATCTCATGAAAGAATTGAAGTTTAAGAACAGAGATACGTACCTTAATCCTTTGCATAACCATTCACAAGATCAATAGGTCTTCATTCAAGGGTTGTAATGGGGCTAGGTTCTTGGGTTTAGAAAGGAAAGTTGGAATTCAAATAACCTAAACCGCATCAAGGCATGAGAAGTCATGACTCGGACCTTGAGTCTAGATGAAACTGTGCTTAAGCTCACAACAATGCTCTAATTGAGGTACTTGGCTCACTTGACTCAACTCAAAGTTCATTACTTTTGTTTTCTTTCTTTTTCTAATCTAAAATTTTATTTTTTATTTATTTATTTTTTCTTTTCACTAATGAACTTGATACATTTTTGTTTTTATAGATGAGCTGAGCCAAGATCATGCAATAAATTCCTTAGTTTACAAATAAACGAACGATCTTTTCCATTCAAGCATGCTTCCATCACATGAGTATAAGTAGCACTAAACATCAATATATTTCCTCCTCACCATGAATCTCATTTAATGCAACCTTAACAAAAGTTTAGATTATAGGGTGTAGCCATTATGAACGGTTCAAAACTTGGTTAGGTCATATTGTAGGTGAAGAACAAAATGGCTAAGTGTTTGGCTTCAAAGGGGCTTAGGGAGCATGCAATGTGGACGGGGAAAAGAAGGGCCTTTAGGAGCTAAAACACACATAGCCTATATCACATCTCATAACACAATTACACATTAAATCAAGAGCATCCAAAAGATATGGTTCTTTAAACATTAATGCAAATAAAAAGAAATCATGCAATTATGAACAAAGTGATGCGTGTTTGGGAGTAGAAACAAGTAGATCACCCAGAAAGAAAGGCAATTAAGCTCGAAGATCTCACAATGGTAGTCTCCACTAATTTTCTATGTATGCTCAAATTCAATTATTTTTGTCAGGACCTGCCCCAAATCCCCTGGGATTAACGTGGGACGTGCCTGATCCCGTCTGACACGAAGTGTTAGACCAGAGAAAATTCCCGCCTTAGCCCACTCGAGACTTCTAGAGCACGCCGGGATCTGGAGGAGGAATGTGATGTCTAGATCTCTGCTACAGCCCACATCCGCGATCAACTTGAAGGGCATTCAAAACATCAAAAGTCGTGAGTGGACAAAACAACAATTATTAAAAATATTTTCACAAAAAGACCTTTATTCTCTTCACTGAAAAGCATGCATGCATTCAAAAACCATTTACCAAAACGTTCACAAAAACTTTAGGGCCTTGGCCCAAAACTGTTCTCCATAAACCTCATAAAACCAGTTTTCCTTTACACTTCAAAATATATTTGCAAACCGTTTCTCATACGAAGCCATAACTCAGTAGGATCTCAGCCCAAATCCATATCCAAAACATAGAACATAGGGTCTCAGCCCCAAACCACTTTCCGTGAAATCTCATATACATATACATATACATATACATATATACAACCCATCCTAGGCATCTCAGATGCCAACTCGGGGCACACAACCTCTAGGGAACTAATCCCTGATATCTGTCACGAATTATATCTATAAGTATGCATACTACTCGGGGTCTCACTCCTAGTCTACCCCCAGGAATTCTACATCTGGGAGGCTCTGTCCAACATCTAGGATCTATGATGTCTGACTAACTGTCTCTGCACCCAGTCCGAGACCATATCATAACTCCCACTCCTAGATTGTGCTCCCTATGAGGATCACTCATTCCGGGTAGTGGACCGTGACTCTCCAGGCCGACGTCTAGAGAAGACCAATCAACTCATATATAGGGGTATATACATTTTCAAAATACTTTGTTTCAAATCATGGTTCAACTGGGTCTCATACCCGAGTGTCTCAACAGGATTCCTCGAATCCGATTCAAATCCAATTTCACAGGCCTCAACCTAAATCCACAATTCAATAGGGTCTCAAACCCGAGTTCTTATTTCATAAACCTCAACTTGGACTTAAGCCTGATACCACAATAACGGGGCCTCGAGCCCAATTTCACAATCAACTGGGCCTCTAGCCCTCAAAACTAATGGGGCCTCAAGCCCGATACCATAAGTCAACGGGGGCTCAAGCCCGATACTTGAATCAACTAGGCCTTAAGCCCGAATTCGTAAACCAACGGGGCCCCCAGCCCAATGATAAGTCACAAATTAAGCATCATTTCAACGTTATTTCTTATCCCTTTTACTTATCTTTTGGTTATAATCATTCAAACAACAGGAGAAAATGATCTTTTTTGTGAAGTTTGTGCAGATTGCTTAGTTGAGGTTTAAATCATGTTTTGCAATGAAATGTGATCTTTCCAAGGCTAAATCTTTAAGGACTCATCAAGGACTCATAAAGGGCCTCATCATCTCCCATTGACATGACCAAGATCCACCAAGACCCTAAAAGTCACGGCCTAGCCCCTAGATGCCCACAAAATACGGTTAAGGGTGTTTTAGGGGGTTTACTTGTGCATCAAGCAACTTTGGACGAATTTTCCTACATTTCTCAATGAGGAATGACATGGATTGACTTGGATAAGAAGACTCAATGATTTCCTCTTCAGATATGAAGTTAAAGATTGCAAGAAATAAGGAAAAGGAAGTTTCTTGGAAATCAAGAAACCATCTTGTACATGGCTAGGGTTAATTAACTTCCCTAGCCGCAAATTATCACTTTTCCTTTAATTTAGGTAATGTAATCTGATTTAGGATAGAATTCAATGAATTTCTAGTCAAATATGAAGTCAAGAAGTGGAAAGAAGGAAGGAAACAGACTCCTTGTACAACAAGGATCCCACAAAATGCGGCTAAACTAGGGTTCAAGGCAACAAGGAGTTTTCATCCTTGTTTTGGGGCTGTTTTTCCCTTTCTTTTAGGTAGATGTTAGGGCTGGTGTTACGGGTTATAAATAGATGTTTTCTCAATGTTTTTGGACGTCCAATTTACCTCCTAAGGTCCCAAAACTCTGCAAAAATTTCTGCTCAAAGTTTATACACAAAGTAGCCGCAATTTACCTATTGTTCATGCTTTTGGATTCAAATCTTGCATCTTTTTTGTGACGTGAAGCTTGGGAGAAGAAGAATTTTTTGTGCCACTTCTCTCACGCATCATTCATCTTAGTATTTGTGTTTCTTAATCCCTAATCTCTTTAAGTTTATATGCATTCAATTATGATGTTTGTTAACTTAGTTATGCGTGAGTAGTTTCCTTTAGGATTAGGGCTGTTCGAAACCCTAGCCATGTTAGTTTACAATTAGATTTCTGGCTGTTGATTATGGTTGTTATGTATGCGTGGATTTGTTGGATTACTATGCTTCATGAACTCAATTTATGCTTGTAAGTTTGATCACCTTATTTGCGTATAATTGTCGATGTAATTGCTTGACGGTTCACCTCGATTTTTATGCTCACCCTTCAATTTGTAGCATCACGTTTAAGAGCGGGAATCTTATTCGTAATCTAAACTCATGACTCCCTAGGATTGCACATCACTTTAATAGGGATAGTGTAGTGTCATTAAATCTTCTTCATGTTTCATGCATTATCACACACCATTGGTAATAGTTGTTTAAGGGCGGGTACATCACGCTTAAACATGCAATCTAAGAGAAGATAAATGTGTGGGGTGAGCCTTAGCCGGACCCTTACATGGGCCCTTAATTCAGATACATGCATAATTAATCTAATCAACGAAATCTAAGGAGAACTTTAATTGGTAAAGGTGTATAACATGTCCTAATTCTTCCTAATCATCCAATCAACTTTCAAATCAAGTTTTTCATCATTTTGCACTTGTTTTCATCATTTAATTTTGTTCTAATCATCACTCAAAACCCCCCAACGTTTTTGTATTTTTTTCCCAAGTTGTTTCATTCCAAACTTAGTGGATTCACGTTGAAAAAATCCTCGAGGGATCGACCTTTGCAAACCTATTATACTCGTCATACTATTTTGTGCACTTGCAAACCTATCATTCATAATTTCTTGGTTGATAAATCTTATATCAAGTTTTTGGCACCGTTGTCGGGGACTTGTCCCTCAACGGTGTCCATATAGTTTGGAATTATTTAACTTGGTTGGTTTATTTGTTTTTCAGGTACTAGTTCATGTCACGTAGTTTCTTAGTGGAGGGAACAACTCATGGTCCTACTTGTTCCTCCCGAAACTCTTCAATTCACGGCAGCCGCCCACCAAGCCCTCGTGCCATGGACAACCCACAAGAACGTGCTCTTGTTCCTCCTCTTGCCCCTAGGCTCCTTCGGGAGTTTACAGCCCCTCATGTGCCCGAAGATCACTTCCCCATTGTCTTTCCTGCAAGCACCATTGAGAACTTTGAGCTTAAGTTTGGGACCATTCACATGTTGCCTACGTTTGATGGACTCTTTGGAGCAAACCCTCACCTTCATATTCAGGACTTTCTTCAAGTTTGTTCTACTCTTCGTATCAATGGGATGACTGAGAATGAAATTAGGTTGAGGTTGTTTAACTTTTCACTTAAGGATAGGGCTAAAGCTTGGTTTCATTCACTTGCACCCGCCTCTATTCATACATGGTCAGAATTGTCTACTTTATTCCTCACCCAATACTACCCCATTGAGAAAACTAATGAGTTTAAGGCTAAGATTATGAAACCTAGACAGCTCCAAGATGAAGCCTTTTATGAGTATTGGGAAAGGTTTAATGAGATTCTTCGTGCTTATCCCCATCACAACATTGAGGATCATTACCTCATGATGTGGTTTTATGGAGGTCTTAGTTATGGGGATTGTACTATAGTGAATCCCTATCTCAAGGTATCTTAGATGGCACGGCAACCGAGGCCCCGAATTGCATTTGAGAAGATAGCTCAAAGAGAGAAACAGTTTAGTTACCGAGGTCACTCATCTAGGTCCATGGCCGAGACTAGGGACAAAGATGGCTCCATTGCTGAACTCAAGGCTTTGGTAAAGAAATTGTGCAGGGATAAGGTTAAGAATACCCTGGTTTGTAAAGTGTGTTCAGTCCTAGGATACTTTTCGGATGAGTGCACACAAGTGGGTGAACCATCCGAATTTCAGGTGGAAGAACCATTCGAATTTCAGGTGGAACAACAACCAATCTGTGGCTAACCCCTTGCCACCCCCTGGATTCCAGCAACCTCACGTTGCTGCCCCTTCTATGCAGCCCCAAGGTACATCCTCAACTCAAGGTTCAACCGGTAAGTCATGGGAGGATGCACTTGCAACTATGGCACAACACACTAATGCCTTTATGAATGAATCTCGGACTCACCAAGCAGCAAACAATGCCTTCATGAATGAGACTAAACATGCCATTACTAACTTTGAGAGGCAACTTGGGCAAATTTCCAATCAACTTAACCAAAGAGAGCCCGGTAAGTTCCCTAGTCAAGTTATGGTGAATCTGAAGGGTCCCCATGGACCAACAGCGAATTGCATCACCCTCCGGAGTGGCACTGAACTTCGTATCCCAGAGTACACCCCAAGGAATCATACTTCAAGACCCCAGGTCCCTTCTGTCAAAAATCACAGCCATACACTCAAAA
Organism: Prinsepia uniflora; assembly: GCA_032719365.1. NCBI lineage: Eukaryota > Viridiplantae > Streptophyta > Magnoliopsida > Rosales > Rosaceae > Prinsepia > Prinsepia uniflora. Next base: position 55,977,904 of record CM064863.1, on the reverse strand, counting down.
TCTAGCAAGCTACCCGAGTACTCAGTGCTGGAACCATCAGGAAATTTCAGCACCCTATGGCGTGCAATCTACCCTCTCTTTGGCCTCGGATGAGCCCACCCACGTGGCACCACCTCAAGCTCACTTTCAAGATGAAGAACCACAGGTTAAGGTCCCTGGAACCCAAGGCCCAAGCACCCAACAGAAGCCCTTGAACTCGAAAGACAAAGCATTGGAAAATGATGCATCCATTTCGGCTACCCCTGCAGTACCCCAGCAGCATGCTGGACTTTCTAACCATAAAACTCCTTCCAATTCCAATAAAATGTATAAGAAGGTGTCTTTTGAGTTATCTAATAATGTCTCATATCCATTCCCTCGCAGGTTTCAAAATCTAAACAAAAACAAGGAAGGATTCTAGGATGAGATCATCAAGATGCTGCAGAAACTTTAAATCACACTTCCTTTTTCCAAAATCCTGGAGCACATGCCCATCTTTGCCAAGCTTACCAAGGATCTAGTTTCTGGAAAAAGAGGATTGGAAGCTCCAAATTTCATGGACTTGCCCCAAGCTTGCAAGGTAGCCCTTGTTTCCATGCCCCCGAAAGTCAATGATCCCGCGGCCCCTTCACTTCCTTGTGTCATTCAATCTAAACGTTTTGAACATTGTTTATGTGATATGGGAGCTTCCATTAAAATTATGCCTTTCCATATTTATAAGTCTTTTAACTTAGGAGATCTTAAACCTACTCATCTTTATGTGTGATTGGCTAATGCGTCGGTTTATAACCTTGTAGGTGTGCTGGAGGATGTTGTGGTTCAGATTGGGGATACGTGCATTCCCGCTGATTTCTATGTCTTGAGATGGATAGAATTGAAAAGAATGGGGAGCCCCCATTGATCTTTGGACGTCCTTTATTGGCTACAGCTGAATGCCTCATCGATGTGAAGAATGGACAGGTATATATTCGGGTTTTAGGCAAGCTTCGTACTTTCTCTATACATTATACCATGAAATATCCAGCAGAACCTATTGATGATTTCCCTTTGAATATTATGGATATTCTTCTTAATGAGAATCTTAAGCTATCATGTGTGGGAGATGACCTCGAAAAATCTCTCACCTTCCCTAAACCCGAAACCACAATGGACCCAAACACAAACACCATGGCCGAATTGCTCTCCCTAAATGCCTCGCCATACATGCTCTTGTCCAAGGACCCCTATGAAGCCTTGCCCCTCACCACCAAAGAGACCTTTCACCCTAATGTCTCTCCTCCTATCCTTGAGCTTAAACCCCTTCCGGAAAATCTCAAGTATGCTTACTTAGGCAGCAACCAAACTCTCCCAGTCATCATTGCCGCGAACCTTACTCCATTCGAGGAAGACTTGTTTTGTCACGTCCTTCACACCCATCAAAAGGCCATTGGGTGGACTATTGCTGACATTAAGAGCATTAGTCCAGCCAAGTACAAGCATAGGATTCTCCTTGAAGAAAATTTGAAGCCTTCCCGAGAGGCACAAGGAAGGCTGAACCCACCAACGAAGGAAGTTGTCAAAAAAGAGGTGCTAAAGTTTTTGGATGTGGGCATCATCTATCCAATAAGTGATTCTAAGTGGATAAGTCCAGTGCAAGTAGTGCCTAAAAATAGTGGAATCACTGTGGTTAAGAATGAAAAGGATGAGCTTCTACACCAAAGGATACACACGGGTTAGAGATTATGCATTGATTACCGAAGGCTCAACACTACCACTTGTAGGGATCACTTTCCCTTGCCTTTTATTGATCAAATGTTGGATCGATTGGCAGGGTATTCCCATTATCGTTTTCTAGATGGATATTCTGGGTATAACCAGATTCCAATTGCCCCAGAAGATCAAGAGAAAACGACATTCACCGGCCCCTATGGAACATTCGCTTACCGGCGCATGCCCTTTGGTCTATGCAACGCACCGGCCACTTTTCAAAGGTGTATGATGAGTATGTTTTAGGATATGGTTGACGATATCATTGAGGTATTTATGGATTATTTCTCTGTGTTTGGGCATTCATTTGAGTTGTGTTTGATTAATCTTTCCTGGGTACTTGAACGTTGCGAAGAAAGTAACCTAGTGCTGAATTGGGAAAAGTGTCACTTCATGGTTCAACAAGGTATTGTCTTGGGCCATGTGATTTCTAGCAAGGGTATTGAGGTGGACAAGGCTAAGTTGGATGTTGTTGAGAGATTACCATACCCAACCACGGTCAAAGAGGTTAGATCTTTCTTGGGACACGTTGGATTTTACAGGAGGTTCATTCAGGATTTCAACAAGGTATCTCAGCCTATGTGTGCTTTTCTTGCTAAGGATGCTGTGTTTAACTTTGATAGAGAATGTATGGAGGCTTTTGAGACTTTAAAATAGAAGCTCACGAACTCCCCAATCATTATGCCCCCCAATTGGGACCTTCCATTCGAACTTATGTGTGATGCTTCAGATTTTGCGGTAGGTGCTGTTTTGGGACAGCGACGCGATAAACTTCCTCATGTCATATACTATGCAAGCCGAACCCTTAATGATGCCCAATTGAACTATTCTACAACTGAAAAGGATCTTCTTGCTGTCATTTTTGCCCTGGAAAAATTTCGGAGTTACTTGATTCAAACAAAGGTCATAGTTTACACCGATCACACATCGTTGAAATATTTGTTGAGCAAAAAGGATGCAAAGCCTAGATTGTTGCGATGGATGCTTCTCCTTCAAGAGTTTGACTTGGAAATTTGGGACAAGAAGGGGAGTGAGAATGTATATACTGATCATATGAGTCGTCTCATCCATAGCTCGAATGAAGAAGAGGACCACTTTCCCTTGCACGAGACATTCCCCGACGAACAATTTTTCAGCATTGAAGCAATCGATCCATGGTACGCTGATTTGATTAACTTTATTGTAACCAAGAAATTCCCTTCTTTTTTGAAAAGGTACCAAAGAAATAAGCTTTCTAAGCAAGCTAGGAATTACATTTGGGACGAGCCCTACCTATGGAAACATTGCCCGGTTCAAATCATTCGACGATGCATTCCTGATTGTGAGGTACGTTCTATCCTTGAATTTTGGCATTCTTTTGCGTGTGGAGGTCACTTTGGGGGCAAGAAAACAGCGTATAAAGTCCTTCAAAGTGGTTGCTATTGGCCCACACTCTTCAAGGATGCTCATGAATTCATGCTCACATGTGATAGATACCCAAGGCAAGGTAACATAGGTCCTAGGAATTAAATGCCTTTTAACCCGATTTTAGTTTTTGAGATCTTTGATATTTGAGGCATTGATTTCATGGGGCCTTTCCCCTTTTGGTAATGTTTACATATTGATTGCTGTGGATTATGTATCTAAATGGGTTGAGGCACTTGCCACTAAAACTAATGATGCTAAGATTCTTGTGAGTTTCATTCAAAACCATATTCTAGCTAAGTTTGGTGCACCAAGGGCCATCATAAGCAATGGAGGCTCCCACTTTTGCAATCGTTATTTCGAGGCTTTGATGAGGAAGTATGGTGTAAATCACAGAGTATCCACCCCTTACCATCCTCAAACAAGTGGGCAAGCTGAAGTGTCCAATAGGGAGATCTAAGCAATACTTGAAAAGACAGTTCATCCTAGCCACAAGGATTGGTCCTTAAGGTTGAAAGATGCACTTTGGGCTTATAGGACTACTTTCAAGACACCTTTAGGTATGTCCCATTTTCGATTAGTCTTTGGTTAAGGTTGTCATCTACCTGTAGAGCTCGAACACAAGGCTTTTTGGGCGGTTAAGTGCATGAACATGGACCTAGACGCTGCTGGAATTCACTGAAGGTTGCAACTGAATGAGCTCGATGAACTTCGCAATGAGGCATATGAAAGCTCACAAATTTACAAGGAGAAGATCAAGGCCTTTCATGACAAGAACATTCAAACGAAGGTCCTTCAAGTTGTCCAACAAGTCTTGCTCTTCAACCCCCGACTCAAGTTGTTTCCCACTAAGTTACGTTCTCGCTGGTCCGGTCCATTCATTATCACTAATGTTTTCCCCCATGGTGCAATTGAAATTCAACATCCGGTTAAGTGAGAACCCTTCATGGTGAATGGCCATAGACTCGGGCACTACTATGGGACGTCTCCCATCCCCCTTGAGGCCCCCGAGGCCTCTGTACCTGCTCTCTCATGAGCTGCTATCCTCGTCTCGCCTAGACGTTAAATCAAGCGCTCCTAGGAGGCAACCTAGCCCTGGTTTGTTCCCTTTTTCTTATGGACGTTTTTCACCTTCTAACTATTGAATTTGTTTTCTTTTATGCTCAAAACATTGAGGACAATGTTTCATTTAGGTTTGGGGGTATTGGACTTAAGTTTAGGGGTACACAACTCAGTTTCTATTTTGATTTCCTTGCTGTTTTTTATTTTCTGCTCTTAATTCCTTGTTGTTTTTTGTTTTTTGTTTTGAATTCTTTGTTGTTTTTTGTTTTGTGATGCTAGTTTTTATGCCTAAACATGTTAATATGAATGTATAGAACATGAGAATTGCTTATACTTACTAAGAATCATTGCCATTGCCATTGAATTCACACTTGCATTTCATGATACCATAATCAAGTGATTAAGCAACCAAAGCAATTGAATTTGAGCATGCTTAGAAAATTAGTGGAGACTACCATTGTGAGATCTTTGAGATTAATTGCCTTTCTTTCTGAGTGATCTACTTGTTTCTACTCTCAAACACTCATCACTTTGTTCATAATTTCATGATCTCTTTCTATTTACATTGATGTTTAAAGAGCCATATCTATTGGATGCTCTTGATTTAGTGTGTAATTGTTTATGAGATGTGATATAGGATATGTGTGTTTTAGCCCCTAAAGGCCCTTCTTTTCCCCATCCACATTGCATGCTCCCTAAGCCCCTTTGAAGCCAAACACTTAGCCATTTTGTTCTTCACCTACAATATGACTTAACCAAGTTTTGAATCGTTCATAATGGCTACACCCTATGATCTAAACTTGTGTCAAGGCTACATCAAATGAGATTCATGGTGAGGAGGAAATATGTTGATGTTTTGTTCTATTTATACTCATGTGATGGAAGTATGTTTGAATGGAAAAGATCGTTCGTTTATTTGTAAAGTGAGAAAGTTATTGTATGATCTTGGCTCAGTTCATCTATAAAAAAAATTGTATCAAGTTCATTAGTGAAAAGAAAAGAATAGAATGCAAAAAAAAAACAAAAACAAAAAAAATGTGAAAAAAAGGAAAAGAAAACAAAACAAAAGAGTAATGAACTTTGAGTTGAGTCAAGTGAGCCAAGTACCTCAATTAGAGCATGTTTGTGAGCTTAATCTCGGTTGCATCTAAACTCAAGGTCCAAGTCATGACTTCTCATGCCTTGATACGGTTTAGGTTCTTTGAATTCCAACTTTCTTTTCTAAACCCAAGAACCTAGCCCCATTATAACCCTTGAATGAAGACCTATTGATCTTGTGAATGGTTATGCAAAGGATTAAGGTACGTATCTCTGTTCTTAAACTTCAATTCCTTTGTGAGATCATATTTTCAGATAAAGTGCTATTCTTCATTGAAATCCATATGTGATTAACTTGATTTTCTTTACATAAAATCTTCACATATGCTTGCTGAGTGAAAACCTTAGGATTCTTGAGCATATTGAGTGATGCCTAGTGAGCATTAGAGTCGAGGCGAAATCTTTCTAGGGTGTTTAGATGACGTTGTTTTCTAGTTTAATCATTTGAGATGTTGGTATAAACACTGAACACTTTAGTTCACGGTTATGTCATGTTTCTTGGTTTGTGTGAGTTTATTTTCTATTCTTGATTCTTATTAACTTGCTGATGCATGACTTCTAGCATCCTTTGTGTTAAGTAAAACGTTTGTGGGTATCGTGCTGCTATAACCCTCAGGAGACAAAAATCCTCCTACTACGTGAACCTAGAGGTTTAAATTCTTATCATAACTAGATCGAGTCTTTTATTTTTTTTGTTTTGCTAAGGGACTAGCAAAAGATAGGTTTGGGGGTATTTGATAAGTCACAAATTAAGCATCATTTCAACGTTATTTCTTATCCCTTTTACTTATCTTTTGGTTATAATCATTCAAACAATAGGAGAAAATGATCTCTATCGTGAAGTTTATGCTGATTGCTTAGTTGAGGTTTAAATCAAGTTTTGCAATGAAATGTGATCTTTCCAAGGCTAAATCTTTAAGGACTCATCAAGGACTCATAAAGGGCCTCATCATCTCCCATTTACATGACCAAGATCCACCAAGACCCTAAAAGTCACGGCCTAGCCCCTAGAAGCCCACAAAATGCAGTTAAGGGTGTTTTAGGGGGTTTACTTGTGCATCAAGCAACTTTGGACGAATCTTCCTACCTTTCTCAATGAGGAATGACATGGATTGACTTGGATAAGAAGACTCAATGATTTCATCTTCAGATTTGAAGTTAAAGATTGCAAGAAATAGGGAAAATGAAGTTTCTTGGAAATCAAGAAACCATCTTGTACATGGCTAGGGTTAACTAACTTCCCTAGCTGCAAATGATCACTTTTCCTTTAATTTAGGCAATGTAATCTGATTTAGGATAGCATTAAATGAATTCCTAGTCAAAGATGAAGTCAAGAAGTGGAAAGAAGGAAGGAAACGAACTCCTTGTACAACAAGGATCCCACAAAATGCGGCTAAACTAGGGTTCACGACAACAAGGAGTTTTCCTCCTTGTTTTGGGGCTGTTTTTCCCTTCCTTTATGTAGATGTTAGGGCAGGTGTTAGGGGTTATAAATAGATGTTTTCAAATTATTTTTGGACGTCCAATTTACCTTCTAAGGTCCCAAAACTCTGCAAAAATTTCTGCTTAAAGTTTATACACAAAGTAACCGCAATTTACCTATTGTTCATGCTTTTGGATTCAAGTCTTGCATCGTCTTTGTGACGTGAAACTTGGAAGAAGAAGAAGAAGTGTTTGTGCCACTTCCCTCACGTATCACGCATCATTCATCTTAGTATTTGTGTTTCTTAATCCCTAATCTCTTTAAGTTTATATGCATCCAATTATGATGTTTGTTAACTTAGTTATGCGCGAGTAGTTTCCTTTAGGATTAGGGCTGTTTGAAGCCCTAGCCATGTTAGTTTATAATTAGATTTCTGGATGTTGATTATGGTTGTTATGTATGCCTGGATTTGTTGGATTACTATGCTTTATGAACTCAATGTATGCTTGTTATGTAGATAAATGCTACACCAAAGTGGCCTACTTGAAGTTGATGTAGGTATGTTTCCTTTTGGAATCAATGTAGTGTTGTCGTTTTTAGACTCAATTTAGATTTGTTGCTTTTTGACTCAATTAAGCTTTGCTACTTACTCAATTTAGAAAAGTAACATAAATTAGTAACATAGAAAAGTAGCTGAAAAGATTTTCATTCATTCGTTCACATCTGCCATTCCTTACAATAATTGTTACAGCAAAAGATTCCATCTACACTACCTAAAAACCTAGAAGCTAATACAAAATTGGATTTTATTAATTCTATTTCAAGCCTTCATCACAATCATCAGAATCCAAAATACAATGAGAGTTGCCCATAACTTCCTTGTTCTAGCTGCTCTTCTTGAGTTTCTCTTCCATTTTCCCATTCTTTCTCAACAGCTCATGTATAATTGTCTTGCATCTATGATAGTTATCAGGATCATACCATTTTCAGAACCCAAAAAATCCCATAAACATAAAACAAACAACATTCAAACATTCAACATTCAAATCGAAAACCCTAAATTCAATCAATGTAACAAACCTAATTTCAATCCAGCATACAATGTGATTATATTGTATTAAAATCAATCATTGTAACAATTCAGCATTCAAACTGAAAACCCTAAATTCAACACTCACTTAAACCAAATAAACATTCATACCATAAACACTAAAATCAACAAAAAAAAACCCTAAAATCAACATAGAAACTAAATTAATCCTTACCCTAGTTCTTGGAAAACTTGGAATCACTTGCTAGGATGTCTGTCGGTCCAAGATGTCCTCACTTTGCAGATTTTTTCATAGAAACAAATCTTAACTTCAAGACTGTTCATCACTTTAGAGATTGGAAGAATGGTGATGGTTCTGGGTTTTCGATGATTCTGGCTTCAAGGCTTCAAGGTTGCCCAATTTGAAGAATAAAAATGAAGACGAGAAGAATGAAGATGGTTGTAGGTTTTTTATGGTATTGAAGAACGAAGATGAAGACAAGAAGAATGAAGATGATTATGGATTTAGGGATCGATTTACATATTTTAGGATTTAAGGATTGATTTAGGTATTTGGGGATTTAGGGGTAAATTTAGGTATTTTGGAGAACGATTTAGGTATTTTGGGGATTTAGGGATTTATGGATCAAATTCGATTTCTGCCCTTATCTGATGTGAGGACTCGTGCCTTAGGGGTATGGTTAGTAATCCCGCATCACCCGGGAAGATCTGGGGGATGCGCCTTATATGTGTGGGCGTGTATCTATCCAACAGGAGGCTTTTTGGGAGCTCACTAGCTTTGGATTCCTGGGGAACTCCAAAGTTAAGCGAGTAGGGGCTGGTGCAATCCCAAGATGGGTGACCCACTGGGAAGTTGCACGTGAGCTCCCGAGAACAAAACCTTGAGGGCTAGGCCTAAAGTAGATAATATCTTGTTTGAGAAGGTTGAGTCGTGACAATTTGGTACCAGAGCCCAACCATGGCCATAATTAAGTGTGCCACCGAGGACGCTGGGCCCCAAGGGCGATGGATTGTGAAGGCTCGTGCCTTGGGGGTATGGTTAGCAATCCCACATCACCCGCGAAGATCTGAGGGATGCGCCTTATATGTGTGGGTGCGCATCTATGCAATAAGAGGCCTTTTGGGAGCTCATTGGCTTTGGATTCCTAGGGAACTCCAAAATTAAGCGAGTAGGAACTGGTGCAATCCTAGGATAGGTGACCCACTGGGAAGTTGCACGTGAGCTCCCGAGAACAAAATCTTGAGGGCTAAGCCCAAAGCGGATAATATCTTGTTGGAGAAGTTGGGTCATGACATCTGAATTGTCTCTTGCTTATCCATGTTAGTTCCATGTAAGCACCACATCAGATATTTCATGTCCATTTGACAAGAATGACATAAAAGGATATGTTTTCCCAAACTCGGACATCTCAGGGTGCACTTTCTACCTATAATAAGAATAGAGTGCACAGATCCTCACACATTGAGAATCAGCTTAGCATTTACGGAAATTAAATTTAGAATAGGTGATTATAAATAGATCTTTTATTTTGAAGTTATAATTAGTTCACTATAGTAAATAAAAATAATAAATATAGAACCATATAATTTTTTGACTCTGTTTATTTTTAAAAAATACACACACACATATATATATATATATATATATATTATGGGAAGATTGACAATTTACAAGTGAAAACTTACTGAGATAGTGGTTTGAAGCATAGATTGAATTATATATATAGGTAAATTAGTGACCTTCCAATTCCTCTATGTCCTTTATCGTCGTCCAAGTCCCTTGTCGCCCTCTGTTGCCGTCCTGATACGTTGCTCCCGTTTGTCGGGCTCCTCTTCATTCACTCCTTTCCCGCCCTCTTTTCTCAATCTCTTTTGGCACCCCCTCTCCATCTTTCAGTGCCACCACATATTCTCTCTCTTTTGTCACTCTGTATTCTCTCTATGGCTTTTGACATTCTAGTGGTTTACGTAAGAAAGAAGCGTGGGTGGGTTAGGTGAGGCTAAGTGCATGTGTGAGTGAGAGAGAATAATGATGATGATGATGATCAATTGATGAAGGATTTGAGGATGAGGATATGCAAAATGGTACACAAGGGTAGCGACTCTGAACCTCCAATTTCGCCATCCCTCTCCCCTTATGTTGCCTCCTCATATTTCTTTTTTCCCCTCTCACCTATCACTCCTTCTCCCCTCTATGGTTTTTGGTGTTTGAGTGGTTTTGGTGTTCTAGTAATTTGTCTAAAAGAGTCTGAATGATGATGATGATCAACTGATGATGGATAATAAGGTGATGTAAATTGGTCCTTAGAGGGTAACCACGACTATATGATAAAGAAATCAAAATTTAATTTTGTTTAAATTTATTTATTATTTAAATATAATGAATGCTTTTTACTATAAATGCACTAAGAACACGCTAGTAAATTTCAAAATATTCCAAAGATCGCAATACGTTCAATTATGAACTAGGAGTAAGTGCAACATTAAAAACGTAGTACTGTTTAACTGGTGCATTTACTAGTGCAATTTAAAATGCTTATGTGGCAGTTAAGTGAAAATAATTAAAAGGCATTTTAGACAATTTAGCGTCAAAATGATGCACAGTGCATCATCTTCTTCCTCTTCCTCATCCATCATTGGAAAACTGTGATCCCAATCTCCTTCCTCATTTTCTACAACATTATATGACACGACCCATCCCAATCCCCCCGGGATTACCATGGAATGTGTCATGCTCCCGTCTAACAAGAGGTGTCAGACAAGGGATGACCTGTTGCCACTGCCCAAACGGGCTTCCAGAGTGCGCAAGGATCGATGGAGGAGGTGTGCAATGTCCCAGACTCTGCTGTAGTCGCATCCGGAAATCAACCTGAAGGGCATTAAAATAAAAGCTGTGAGTGGACGAAAATAAATAAGTTCATTAAACACAGTTCTAAGAAATTTATGCCCTCCATAAAAACGTATGCATGCCACGAAAACCAGTAGTCCAAAACATTTGCTCAACAAGGCATTAGGGCCTTAGCCCAAAACCGTAAACCATAAATCCAACTGAAAAACCATTTCATAGATTCGTTAATCCATATTTACCACGTTACCATCTCCGGCATCCCTGATGCCTAGCGTCCACGACGCTTGACGTTCCAGACGTCATATTTCACGGTATAACCATAAGCAACGCGTGCTGCCCGGGGTCTCTCCGGTTCAATATCTCTGACATCCCCGATGTCTGACGTCCCTGATGTCTTATCATAGCAATCCTGCTCCTAAGTCACTATACGGTCCGGTAGCTCCGTACAATGACTCCTCGCAGGCAATGCACCGTGACTTCTCCAGTGTCGCCGACACCTGGAGGAGACCTTTACATATCGTCATATCAAGATGGTATATGGAACCAGTTTTATCAAATCATTTCACAACATTACAATTCCATTTAGGGTCCCCGACCCGAAATCACGTTTATGAAACCAACTGGACCTCATGCCCGATTCTATAAACCACTGGGCCCACAGCCCAATCCATAAACCAATTGGGTCCCTAGCCCGATAATATAACTCAAATGGGTCTCAGCCTGATTTCAGAAATAACTGGGCCCCCAGCCCGATTTCATAAAGCAATTGAGCCCCTAGCCCGATTACGTAACTCAATTGGACTCCAAGTACGAGGTTTCCAAAAAAATTGGGCCTCATGCCCGAGTTTCTCTTTCCAATTTCAAAAACCTTTCATGAAATCATATCCAAAGTTATAAGTATGAAAAATCAGTGTAAAACCAGAAAATCTTGATTTACGTGCAACCACGTAAATTGCCTCGAAATGCGTGAAACCATATAATTCACAATCATCCAAATCAATATCATAAAACCATATCCATAATCCATATAAAACATTTAGGCATGCATAGAATTTATAAAACCAAAGTCCACTCACAGACCGTTTAACCGTGTGCCTCGATACGCGTGCCATAGGCCTTCCCGGGCCACACCACTATCACCGGGACTCCCAATCCTGTCCAAATCACATTAGAGGGTTACTAACCTCTTCATTGACATCCTATTCAAGTCCCGTAATTTTCCAGAATTTTTATGTATTTTTAAACTAGATTAAAAACTTTCGGACATCCCGAACAATATCGAAACAGGGTCCGATCCACACGAAACCAATCCTAAAATGTTCGTTACATTAGATAGGACAAAAGTCATGTTGACCTCACCTCGAGATTCGTGTCCACGCGCCATCACGCGCCGCCGTGAGTGGCTGCGCGTGAAAGCCACGCGCCTGCTACAGTGACTGCTACAGTCATCGTCTTCACCCCGTTTCTCTACAATACGGGTCTGCAACCCGTGAGTTCAACCCTATCAATTACCCTTCAATTCATGCTCGAATCCTTCCGTTTTTTTATCCTAAAACATTCATTAACCAAATAATTTCAGTTCTGTGTCATTGATCAACCTCGACATGGATTAAATCGACTAATCCAAGCTCGAACAGCCGAACGGGTCGACGTTAGCAACTCACCCAACTCAGGCCCATTTTCAAATTAACTTCACAGGAAGTGTACTAGGACCCAAACGAACCCAAAAGCACAACCAATTGAACAAGAGCTCACCTGGAAGTCGTCGTCCTCAACACTGCGTTTTCCCTGAAAACAGTGGCCACAGTCCCAGCTCAGCCGTGGCTGGTTCCCCTCGAAATTGATATGGCTGAGTTCCAGTCACTCCCAGAAAACTAAACCCGTCCTTGGTTTGGTCCAACAATGCTCAGAAATCAAACTCTGAATTTCCCTCCAAGAATCCGAAATGGTTTCTCAGGGTTTTCACTCTTGCTCTTCGCTCTCACACTGGAGCAAAATGAATCCTCTCGACTCACTCAAATTCCTTTTAATCCAATTCAGCCATTAAATTACCCCAAAGCATTCCTCAATCCTCTCACACTGGTGTCCATGTTCTGCAAACAGTTGCCAGCTCACACACATGTGCAACCACACCTCAAAGCTGCCCAAAATTCAGTTCTAAATGTTAAACAATCCATGGAACAGATCGCACAAGCCATCCAATTTCACGGCTGTTTCAGAACAAACAGTGCACCTGTGAAATTACAATTCTTCCCTTGTGCAGAAAATTACCAAAATGGCCCTCACGCATCCAGACCCGTAACTCGGTCATTCGGACTCCGATCAACGCGTGCCACCTGTCTACGGACTAAGGGCATCGAGACCATCCTAACGGTCATTGGCCCTCGGCCATCGGACCTCCCGATCAAAAAGTCAACACTTCCCCCATTTCATCTAAATTACGAAAATGCCTTTGAACTTCCGAACGTCATAATTTTCACCACGAACGTCGGAATCGAACGTGCCACCTGTCTATGAACTCGTGACGTAGCAAACTACATCACGGTCATTGGTCAAAGTCCATTTGACCGTCCGAATTAAAAGTCAACATGTTGCCCACGCCTAGGGGCAAAACGGTCATTTTGCACAATTCGTCCGATTTCACTCAACTAATCCCAGATTAGTCATTCTAAATCATAATTAAATAATATTAAATCCCGATACTCGGGACGGGTCGTTACATTATACCCATTAGCTCTGGCTTCTCAAGACAGAGCCCAAATAGTGGTCATGGGAGGACCAAGCTGCCAATGATGGCATATCCAATTAGGATGGTGCTAAGAGCAAGCAAGCCTAGAAATACCTCAAGTCAATGAAATTCAATGGCCTCTACTTCACAATTCTAGTTCCAGGGCTCGCTGCGTAGCGAGTATTTTAGCGATTGTTTGCAAATGGTATTCAAAAGGTGGTGATGCTAGATCGGTTGATGTAAAAGAGGTTGGGGATATGAGGAGTCCAGTGGACTTGAAGGAGATAAAGGGGGATGAGGGCCTCAAGGGGTTTTCTCTGTCTCGGTAGCCCATAATATAGGTTTTGCCAATTCGTGAGGATGTACGGTTAATAATTTGTGATTTGGGAGATAGGTATGAAGGTTATTGTAACATCCCGAAAAATTATTTTTATTGTAAATTGACTATTTTGCCTTTTAATCGTATCAAAGTTAACTTTTTACTTGGATTGTTGTTTGGTATTTTCATGAGTACCATTACTTAGGTCTCAGAGCCTTGAGTTCGTGGATAGATGACATGTCAGAATCGGAGATCAGATGATTGTGCTCTGGGTCTAGGCTTGTTAGTGCCATTTTGGTAATTTGGACTTAAGGGGCATTTTGACAATTTTGCACCCAAGATTTTTTTTGTGAGTTTGTAGGATTCTGACATTTTCCTTCTCCTTGGACATTAGACGCACCTGCATAGAAGGAAAGGGATGAATATATGAGCGGGTTTGTGATGTTATAATTGGTATTAAGCTTGTTATAAGTGGTATTAAGCTTGTTTCAAGTTTTTGCCATAACTACCATCACCTAAGCCACAACACAAGCCCAGTAGAGAGCAGAAATAACAAGAAAGATAGAGAGAAGAGAGAGGGAGAGGGAAAACATAGAGAATAGGAAGGAAGGAAGAAGAAAACCCGAAAACCCAAAAATCGAAATTCTACCCATGAGCACCTAGACTGTTCGAGGAGTTCAAGCTTTGAACCAAAGATCCTAACAAGCTCCTTAAGCTCCCCGAAACCCAAATCATCAAAAATCATGAAGCTTGGCACGTTGGACGGCCTGGAACCTCTGAAGGAATTTCGGGCCAAAACCGTGGATTTCGGGTTAAGGATTAAGGTAATTTTTTTCTAAGTTTTGAAGCCGCAAACTTCTTTCTAGGATAGATTAGAAGAAGTTCAATGGTTGAAACGAAAAAAAAACGGCTGAGAAAAGTGGGTTTTTGAATCGAATCAGGCCATCGGGTCGAGCCATGCACGTAGGCCCGCGAGTCGGCTCGATTAAAGCTTGATGGTGACAAGCTAGCGCGTGAGTCCCAAGTGCAGAAAGCCCTAGTGGCATGTTAGGACGGGTGTGGCGACCCTCCGATTTCTAGCCAACATGAAATTTTATGTTTTCAATATTAGGAATCCATTGGCCCACGTTTTGAGTCGATCAGACACCGTCTTGAAGCAATTTTGGGCATCCGCGGTGTATGTTTAAGTTTTAAAAATTCGTATTTAAATCCCAAAAATTAAGGATTGCATTGGGATGTTACGTATGAGTTTTATGACCCGAGATTGTGAATTTTCACAAGCGACACAGTTTCCAAAGCAGGCGAAGAACGCTCGAATCGAGATTAAACTACAAAATAAAGATTGTGAGTGGACTTTTATTTTTATAATATTATTATGCATGCATATTTAATTATTTTAAGTGCTTTATCATATGATTTTAATTGCAATGGTTAAATTATAATTTACTATTGACTATTTGATTCCTGAGACTAGTGATTGGATTATGACTCAGACGTCTAGAGCTCGACTCTGTTTTCCTCGGTCGGTCGTCACTCAGACGTCCCATGTTCGGCTCTGTTTTCCCAAGTGGTTTTCCTGTCGGTAATACGGTTTGAATATGTTAGTATTCAAGTATCGATGATGAGTTGGTTATATGCGATTATTGCTGTGTTATCTTGATATATTTTCATATTATTTTGGTTTATTAATATTGATTGATGTACTGATATTTACTCATATTTCGAGATTCATGGTTTACCATTTGTGCATGCATCGTCTTTAGAAAACAGAGGGTACAATACTTGTGTTTTCTTTGAACTATATTTTTAAATATTTATTTTTCGTCCACTCACATTTTTATAGGTTTTACTTGCCCTTCAGGATGTGATACAAAGATGAGGACCTACTTTGGAGCAAGAGGCATAAGCTAGACATGTCAGACTCGTTGATGTTTCAGGGTAGGTTTCAGTACTTGAGTTGTATTATAATACTTGTGCTCTGTAAATGGTTATGTAAGGTATCCGTGATCTAACGGTTGGTTGATTTTATTGATATTATGTGATACTTTTGAGGTTAGTTTTGATTTTTATTATTGTCTATCAACCGAAAGGAGAATCCTTCTCGATTATCGATGTGATTTTAGGAAAAGTGACGATTATACCTCCAAGATGAGATCCCCAGTACGACCTGAAGATGAGACGGAGCTAGTTAGAGAAGGCCTGGATATTGAGAAGGCCCAGTGGTTAGGCGCTATTGTTTTTACAGGAAAGGTGAGCCCAAAAGAAGTGGAGGAATGGATTACCCTCCTGGAGAGAATCTTTGAGGTTATGTGGTGTCCACAGGAGGACATGGTACTACTAGCCACCTTCCAATTAGGTGGTTACGCCTATTGATGGTTGCGGGGGTTACAGATGATAGTCTAGGATTCCTAGACTTTGATATGGGAGACTTTTAGAGATAGATTTCCGGATCAATTCCGCCTCGCTCATTTTGTGATGCTAGATAGGTTGAGTTCTAGCGGTTGCTACAGTGGAGTATGATAGTAGCCCAGTACGAACATAAGTTTTTTAGTCTGTCCCAGTTCACCCTAGCATTTGTGACAACTGAGGTAAACAAGTCCCGATGATTTGAGTTAGGCCTATGAGATGAAATTAGGTCATCCATGACAGTAGGATCTTTTGTCACCCTAAGTGAGCTCTACTCAACACCGGGAATGCTCATATACTATTACTTCAACTTAGATGGCCTCGAATAAATGTAGCGCTAGCTTTGGATGTTCTTATAGTATCGTACCAGTTCAGGGAGTAGAGGGACTGAACCGAGAGGTACTCGGAGTTTTGGGTCAAGGAAACAGACTTCTACCCAGTTTAGTCATGCCTCAGTATAGTCGACAGGTAAACAGGAGAGTAGATCCACACATCATTATATGATCCAATGCTATGCTTATGGAAATTCTAGTCACATTTGGAGGGACTACCTAAACCGCCAAAGCAGCGGTATGACAGGGCATGATGTTGTAGATTATGGTCAGACTTCGAGTATGTCTGGAGGGAGTCAAACATAGGCCAGTGGGACCAGAAGTAGACTGAGATGGAATGGTTGATCTTCAGGCCCATAGGCTAGTGTGTTTTTTGTTACTCCACATGAGGCTTGAGAGGCACCGAGTGTAGTGAAAGGTATGTTTTCTATCTTTGGTTATGATGGACATGTATTGATAGATCCAGGGGCTATTCCTTCATTTGTTTCTCATAGATTTACATTATTAGAAGGTAAGCAAGTATCACATATTGGCTATGATATAAGGGTTAGTATACCTACTAGGATGTAGTGGTTGTGAACTCAGTGATTCGAGGTGCTCCAATGGAAGTCGAGGGAAATAACCTCGAAGCTAACTTAATCCTCCTAGACATTCATGATTTTGATATGATATTAGGGATGGATTGGTTGACTACCCACGAGCTTTAATCGAGTGTTTTGATAAAAAGGTGATACTTTGGTGCATAGAGTTTCTAGGAGGTAGTATTTCAAAGGGATCAAGAAGTGTTACCTGTTGGAGTGATATCGGCCCTAACAGCTGAAAACTATTGAGGAAAGGTTGTCAGGGCTATCTAGCTCATATTGTTGATACTAAAAAGGCCCCAACGAGTATTTAGGAGGAATAAGTGGTACATGAGTTTTCGACTGTGTTGCCGGAGGAGTTACCAAAGTTACCACCTCACATGGAGGTAGATTTTACTACTGAGTTACTTCTGGGTACTCGACCGATATCATAGGTGCTGTATAAGATAGCTCCAACTAAGTAGAGGGAGCTGAAGGTACAATTTCAAGAGTTAGTAGATATGGGGTTAATTTGACCAAGTGCATCACCTTGGGGAGCCCCGATGTTATTTGTAAAGAAGAAAGACGATAGTTTAAGATTGTGTGTTGATTACACACAGTTCCACAAGGTGACAGTGCAAAATAAATATTTGCTGCCTCTAATAGATGATTTTTTTTATCAGTTGAAAGAGGCTAGATACTTTCCAAAAATTTATTTACGGTCCAGATACCATCAATTAAGGATAAAAGAGGAAGATATTCCAAAAACAACATTCCGGATGAGATATGGTCATTATGATTCTTAGTGATGCAATTCAAATTGACCAATGCCCCAAAGGTGTTTATGGACTTATTGAACAGGGTATTTCGGCTGTTCTTGGATTGATTTGTGATAGTGTTTATCGATGATATCTTGGTGTATTCAAAAATGAAAAGGCGCATGAAAAGCTTTTGAGGAATGTGTTGAATATACTAATGGAGAATCAGTTATATGCAAAGTTAAGCAAATGTCAGTTTTGGTTAACTAGTGTTAATTTCCCGGGGCATGTGATATCAGCTGATTGGATTAGTGTGGATCCCAAGAAGGCATAGGTAGTGGCTTATTGAACTTAGCCAAAGAGGAGGTATGAGGTTAGGAGTTTTCTGGGATTAGCTGGTTACCACAGGCGATTTGTAGAAGGGTACTCTGTGTTTGCAACTCCATTGACTCGTTTCACTAGGAAGGTAGTGAAGTTTGTTTAGAATGATGATTGTGAGCAGAGTTTTTCAAGAACTAAAGAAACGGTTAACTTTCACTCTGATATTGACCCTTCCTCATAATAGTGGGGATTTCGAGGTTTACAGTGATGTTTCGTTATAGGGTTTGGGATGCATGTTGATGTAACATGGGAAGGTAATTGCTTATGCATCAAGATAATTGAAACCTCATGAGTTGAACTACCCTGCACATGATTTGGAGTTGGCAGCAATCATACATACATTGAAGATTTGGAGGCATTATTTCTTCGCCCAAAAAGTTCTAAACCTAAGACAACAGAGGTTGTTGGAATTGATCAAGGAATATGATTGTACTATTAACTATCATCCGGGGAAAGCCAATATGGTGGCTGATGCTCTTAGTAGAAAGTCTGCGAGTTCTATAGCTCATATGCAGACAATATTTGCTACTTCTTCTCGAACTCCAAAAAACGAGAGTTAAGCTTGGGATGGATGAGGATGGAGTACTTTTAGGCAGGATCAAACACTTACTAATGACATAACTTTATGGAAAGAGGGTTAGTTATATGTACCCAAGAATAAAGGGTTGAAAAAAGGAGATTCTTGAGGAATCCAACATCTTAGCTTATGTGATGCATCCTATAGGAACCAAGATGTATCGTAATCTCAGAGAAAATTATTGGTAGGCTGGCATGAAATGAGAGATATAGCAATTTGTGAGTAAGTGTTTGATATGCCAGTAGGTAAATGACAGGACCCGCCCCGATCCCACAGGGACCACAAGGGGACGTGCCCTGCTCCCGTCTGACACCCAATAATTCATACCAATTTTAACCTCAAAACATCAAATGCATAAATAACCAAATTAAAGTCATACATCAAATCCGAATTAAACGAATGTCAGACAAGGGATGAAATTCAAAATTACAAGTTGCGAGCACGACTCTAACATAAAACCTGCGGGCAAACCACCCAACAGGGGTTCAGGTACGCAGAAGTAGATCTATGTCTCAGCCTCAGGTTCCTCCTCTACCTCAGTATCATGACCTGGAGGGGTTACCAAAACATTAAGGGTGAGTGGACCGAACCCAAGTTTATAAAATCATTTGATAAGTAAAACATATAATTTACCCCTCCGTTTTCCAAACATGCATGCAGCATCATTTAAAATCATAAATAATATAATATGAGACATAAGGCATGTAATAAAACCATAACCATAATTTTAGCTACTGCACTATACACTCCAATCCCGACATCCCAGATATCTGACGTCCCTGACGTCCAATAAGGTCACAATCACAAGGCTACGCGTGCCACTCGGGTCTCAATTCCGAGTTCAATCCCCGAACCCTGTTCGGTTATAGCATCCCCGATGCTTAGCGTCGTAGACGCTGGATGTTCTAGACGTCCGTGACCTCTCCGGGGTACCTCATCCGGAGGAGACAATATAATATGGAAGGATTTATACAGTGCAGTACCAAATACATTTTATTGATATCCACATGCAAGCATATATATACATAGATAGAATCCGAACCAATCATTAAGTTTCATCGGACGTGTCTCAAGCCCAAATACCGTGAAACGTGCCATAACCATATTTTCCATATTATCAAAACCATTATTGTTTTTAGCATGTGAATAAGTATAATAAACCAGAAAACATTTATGCACGCAAGGGTTTAAGAAAATGGCCCACTCACAGTACAATCCTGCTAGAAACCGAACGTATACCCTCGTCCTGGTACAAATGTACAATCCCTGTCAAGTCCGAAGTATTCGTAAGGGTCAATTTAAACCCCCAACATTCAACCATGAAAGCCTAGGCCGAAACCGGCCCGGGAAAGCCGCCCAAACGCGCTTCCCAATGCAATAAACCTTAATTTGACCAACTTAATGATCTCCGATCGACCCGAAACCACGGCCATTGGATCCGGATCGTCGAAACCTAAAGAATGGTGGTGGTCCCACCAAAAGTACTGTTCACACGCGCCCACACGCGCCAGTCAACGCGTCGGTCAACGCAGGAACAGTCCCTGTTGACGTCATCGCTGACGTCACTGCTGACGTCAGCATGACGTCATGCTGATGTCATCTGACAGCTGTCAGGTCTAACATATCAGACTCTGACAGATGCCACGTGTCGACATCCGATTGGTCCACCTCACTGATCTGTCAGGCCACGTGTCAGATCTGACATGTGCCACGTGTCAGATCTGACATGTGCCACGTGTCAGCACGGCACTGGTCCACGTCACTGACATATCAGTGACACGTGGCAGTCCCTGATTGGGCCACGTCACTGACATGTCAGTGCTGACTGTGCACTGACATGTGACATATGTCGGCTCACGGTTGGTCCACGTCACCTGACAGTCTGACAGGGTGCCACGTCATCACCTCTGTCCTCAGACGGGTTGACCCGTATCTCTGCAACTCGGGTCGATCAGACCCGCGATCAAGACCCGGTCACCATTTCACCATTTCTCAATCATTTTCGTTCAGGTTTGTTCCTAACTACTCGTCTTAATCCCAGAAACAGTTCTAGCTAATTAAAATCAATAAACAAGGGCTGAATCGAAGACTCACCTCGATGAACAGACCCGGGTTCCCGTCGCCGTTTGCACTCCGTTCAGGCTACCTCCGGTCACGCAATTGATCCCAAAAGGTTCCTAACAGTTCCTAGAGTTGATTAGGGTAAATAAAAACCAAAACCAAACGTTGGAATTCAAGTTACCAATTTCTGGGTTTTAAAACCGTTTCGGGTTTTCCCGGTTTCCCTACCTCGCCGCCGTCCTCCGCCGTGATCCCTACCGTCTGCCACCTCACCCGTCCAGTCCAGCGTCACTCAGAGCAAGGGTCAGATGCAATGGTGTGATGGTTTGGAATGGGCAGTATGTGAGTGTGTCGGGTTAGGAAATATATAGAAATGGAGGGAAAGCTGCACAATGAAATGAACGGCCCAGATTAGATCTTGAAATGAGATCAAAGGCTGAGATTAGATCAGGGGTGTATCAGATCATGGGCTGTGATTAAAAGTGGGTTTTAAAGGTATTTAAACCCATAGTGGATCTGATCCAATCTAGCCAATGGGTGAGTGACACTTGTCACTCACCAGGTGTCCTCCAATCAGATTTCCAGAATAAAATATTTGGCACGAAAACCGAGACACGAACCTCCCGATTTCACGTTTCTGACCATAACTTCCTCGTACGAAGTCCGATTTCGGCGTGCCGCCTGTCTACGGACTCAGGACGTCGAGACCTACCTAATGGTCCTTGAGTCAACTGAAAATTAGTTGCCAAAAGAAAAGTCAACATTTTCACCCCCAAAAGTCCAAATTACGGTAATACCCTGAACTTCCGATAGTCATAACTTTTTCCCTGATCGTCCGAATTGGACGTGCCACCTGTCTATGAACTCGTGACGTCCCGAACTACGTCACGGTCATATGTCAAAGTCCGTTTAATTCATCAATCAAATAGTCAACAATTGGCCATATCCATAACAAGGGTAAAAGCGTCAAATCACACATTAAAGTACAATATTGAAATCCTCGAATTTCCGGGGTGTTACAACCTTCCCCCCTTAAGAAATTTCGTCCCGAAATTTCAAAGAAACAAATGGGGAAATTGTTCTCGCATTTGAGCCTCAGGCTCCCATGTGGCTTCTTCCACATTCTGGTTTCTCCAGAGAATCTTCACGAGAGGGATCGTCTTCCGACGTAGTACCTTATCCTTCCGATCCAAGATCTGTACTGGTTGTTCATCAAAGCTCAAATCCTCCCGTAGTTCGATAGGTTGTTCCCCAAGTACATGAGAAGCATCACGTACGTACTTCCGCAACATCGATATGTGGAAAACATCGTGAACTCTAGATAGTTCTGGAGGTAGTGCCAATCTGTAAGCAACTCTGCCGATTCTTTCCACGATCTCATATGGTCCGATAAAACGCGGACTCAGTTTCCCTCGTCGACCGAATCGGATAATCCCCTTCCACGGTGATAACTTCAGGAAGACGAAATCTCCCACTTCAAATTCCAAGTCTCGAATCCGTCGATCGGCATAACTCTTCTGGCGATCCTGTGCTGCCTTTAGTCTCTCCTTGATAACACGAACAGTTTCCATGGTTAAGTCCATCAATTCCGGCCCTACAGCCGCTCGCTCTCCTATCTCCGTCCAGCAGATAGGTGTCCTGCACTGTCGACCATACAGTGCCTCATAGGGTGCCATCCCGATGCTTGCCTGATAGCTGTTGTTGTAAGCGAATTCCATTAATGGCAAATGAGTATCCCAAGAGTCCTGAAACTGTAGTACACATGACCTCATCATGTCCTCCAGGGTCTGAATGGTTCTTTCAGACTGTCCATCGGTATGTGGATGGAAAGCAGTACTGAAACGTAGGGTTGTTCCCAGAGTAGCTTGCAAACTCCGCCAGAACTTGGAAGTGAAATGCGGATCACGATCGAACACGATCGATTCCGGCGTACCATGCAATCGTATGATTTCCTTCACAAACAATTGAGCCAGTCGATTAGGTTTATAGGTCTCTTGAACAGGCAGAAAATGGGCTGATTTGGTTAACCGATCCACGATCACCCATACTCCGTCCACTCCGCTCTGAGTTCTTGGTAACTTAAAGACGAAGTCCATGGTGATGTGATCCCACTTCCACTCGGGAATTGGAAGTGGCTGCATAGCCCCATAAGGTCTCTGCCGTTCCGCCTTAACCTGCTGACAGGTTAAGCATTTGCTCACGAATTCAGCAATATCCTTCTTCATTCCTGGCCACCAATAATGGTTCCGGAGGGTACGGTACATCTTTGTGCCTCCCGTATGCATAGCATAGGCCAAACTATGGGCCTCCTCAAGAATCTCGGCCCGTAACTCTGCCACTGCAGGTACACACAAACGGCCCAACTTCACAAGTGCTCCATCGTCCCGGATGGTAAAATCCTGTCTCCCATCCGCATCGACCTCAATTCTGTAAATACAGAGTATCGGATCCTGAAGTTGTGCTTCGATAATCCGATCAATTAGTACTGGTCGTACATGGAAGCTGGCCAACAAAGCTCCATGTTCATCCGTACCCAAAATAACTC
The DNA here is from genome assembly GCA_032719365.1 of Prinsepia uniflora. Lineage (NCBI taxonomy): Eukaryota > Viridiplantae > Streptophyta > Magnoliopsida > Rosales > Rosaceae > Prinsepia > Prinsepia uniflora. The sequence continues at coordinate 55,954,626 of CM064863.1, read as the reverse complement.
CCGCCTTCCGGAGTTCCACCAGCAAAGGAAGATACACCATCCCTAGGTGTGCAACTGATCCCGCAGATTTTATGCTGAGTGCATCCGCCACCACATTGGCCTTACACGGATGGTACTCGATCGTACAGTCATAGTTCTTCAGCAGCTCCAACCATCTCCGTTGTCTCATGTTAAGCTCCTTCTGAGTGAATAAGTATTTAAGACTCTGGTGGTCGGTGTATATCCGACACGTTGCGCCGAAAAGATAATGTCTCCAGATTTTCAGGGCATGAACCACCGCTGCCAACTCCAAATCATGGGTAGGGTAGTTCAACTCGTGGGTCTTCAGCTGCCGGGATGCATAGGCGATAACCTTGCCAGTTTGCATCAACACGCAGCCCAGACCTTGCAGCGATGCATCACTGAAGACCACAAACTCTCCACTGTCATCCGGAAATGCAAGGACAGGTGCAGTGGTCAATCGATCTTTCAACTCTTGAAAACTCCGATCGCACTGCTCGTCCCAGATAAACTTTACTCCTTTCCGAGTCAAACGAGTCAATGGTGCAGCAATTTTGGAGAAACCCTCCACGAATCTCTGGTAGTAACCTGCTAATCCGACGAAACTCCGCACCTCGGTCACGGTTGTCGATTTAGCCCAGTTGGTCACCGCTTCTGTTTTCTGGGGATCCACGCAAATCCCATCCGTCGATATCACGTGTCCCAGAAAACCAATACTGTTCAGTCAAAATTGACACTTGCTCAGTTTGGCGTACAATTGTTCTTGTCTCAGCCTCTCCAAGACCAACCGTAATGTTCCTCATGTGCACGGGCACTCCTCGAGTACACCAAAATGTCATCGATGAACACAATCACGAACTTATCCAAGTAGGGTCGGAAGACCCGGTTCATTAGATCCATGAATGCTGCTGGAGCATTCGTCAAACCAAATGGCATAACAAGGAACTCGTAGTGTCCGTAACGGGTTCGAAAGGCAGTTTTCGGAATATCCTCCTCCGAAATCCTCAGTTGGTGATACCCAGACCGCAAATCAATTTTCGAGAAGCACTGAGCTCCCCGCAACTGGTCAAAAAGGTCATCGATCCTGGGTAGAGGATACTGGTTCCTCAGCGTCACCTTGTTGAGTTGTCGATAGTCAATACATAAACGGAGACTTCCCTCCTTCTTCTTTACGAACAACACCGGTGCTCCCCACGGTGAAGTACTCAGTCGGACATATCCCAAATCCACCAACTCCTGCAACTGAGTCTTGAGTTCTCGTAACTCGGCCGGCGCCATCCGGTATGGTGCCTGGGATATAGGTCGGGCACCCGGGAGTAGTTCAATAGTAAACTCAATCTCCCGCGATGGCGGTAATCCAGGTAAGTCTTCCGGGAACACATCCGGAAACTCACATACCACTGGTATCTCGTCGATACCCGGAGTATCAACCTGCTCCGACACGACATGCGCCAGATAACCCTGGCAGCCCTTCCGTAGAAGTTTGGTAGCATTAAGTGAAGAGATCACTTTAGGAGACGAACCATCACGTTCCCCCTGAAAGATAACTTCCGGTAACCCCGGGCTCCGCAGAATCACTTGCTTGCTACAGCAGTCGATGAGCGATCCGTGCTCCGACAGCCAATCCATTCCTAGGATTATATCGAAGTCGTGGATATCCAGAATAATTAAGTCTGCTGGTAAATCCACATCCTCAATTCTTACCGGGCACCTCCGAATCACCTGATTCACAAGGTACACGATGCCCATCGGGGTGCCAACACCCATTTCGCAATCTAAAGCTGATACCACACAATCAAGCATACCAGCACAACTTTTCGAAATAAAAGAATGTGTAGCCCCCGCATCCATCAATACACGTACAAGAAGGTTAAAGATATGTAGTGTACCTGTGACCACGCCTGGGGTAGTCCTCGCCTGTTGCTGGGTCATTGCAAACACTTGGGCCCTTGGCCCTCCATTCCGTCCGCGCCCGCGCGCGTCACGCCCAGCACCACGGTCACCTCCCTGACCGCGACCTCCATTAGTGTGGGAAGCCGTGCTCTGCACCACACTAGAGCCCCCAGCGTCGTTGTTCTTGGACAACTGCGGGCAATCACAGGCATAGTGGCCCTCCTCTCCGCAAGCAAAACAAGTTACTGGCCTTGGTCTGTCCGAATGCCCGCAAGAAGCACCGTTCCAAGATGAGCGTTGCCCAGAGTTGTATCCAGATCCTCTACCCTGAGAGCCTCCACGTCGACCTGACCAGCCACGACCTTTGAAAGATGAGGGTGCTCCCCTGTAGCCCCCTCCCTTGTTGTTCTTATGGCCCGATGGGCCACGATGTAGGCGATCCTGACGTCGCCCCTCGCCCGAAGGTTGTCGTGTCTGGTGTGCCGCCAGACTGGCCTCGACACGCACCGCAGCGTCGACCAAATCTCTCAGTGAAGCATGAGTAGCAGCAGTCACACTTGCCCGGATCTCCCCTCGGAGTCCAAGCTCAAACCTTTGGCATTTGTCCTCCTCCGTGCTCACGAATGATGCAGCGAACCGGGATAGTTTTCCGAAAGTTTGCTCGTAGTCTGCAACGGACATGTCACCCTGCTCCAGCCGCAGGAATTCAGCCTCCCGCGCCGCGCGAAAGGATCGCGGGTAGTACTGGTCCAGAAATCTGGAACGGAAAGCTTCCCAAGTAGTGGTATGGACAGACCACCCCGACATTTCGAGTCCGTGCCACCACTGGTAAGCTCCTCCTTCCAGCAAGAAGGCCGCCAGAGTTACCCGTTCGCCGGGAGGGGAGTGCATCACCGAGAAGATCCTCTCCCACTTGGTGATCCAATCATAAGCATCCTCGGGGTTTGATCCCCCGCAGAAAGGAGTGGCTCCCAACCGTTGAGCCCTTTCAATGCTCGCGCATTCCATCCCCCTTTCCAGATCCTCGTCAGTTCGTGTATGAGGAATTCTCCTAGGAGGCATAACCAACTGTCAAGAGGCATAGATCATATAACGATGTTCTTAAAAGTCGAAAAGTAACTAGTACTAATCGCTAGTCTAGCATGCTGACCATACCCTAGTACTGACCACAACCTAATGCTCTGATACCAAGCTGACAGGACCCGCCCCGATCCCACAAGGACCACAAGGGGACGTGCCCTGCTCCCGTCTGACACCCAATAATTCATACCAATTTTAACCTCAAAACATCAAATGCATAAATAACCAAATTAAAGTCATACATCAAATCCGAATTAAACGAATGTCAGACAAGGGATGAAATTCAAAATTACAAGTTGCGAGCACGACTCTAACATAAAACCTGCGGGCAAACCACCCAACAGGGGTTCAGGTACGCAGAAGTAGATCTATGCCTCAGCCTCAGGTTCCTCCTCTACCTCAGTATCATGACCTGGAGGGGTTACCAAAACATTAAGGGTGAGTGGACCGAACCCAAGTTTATAAAATCATTTGATAAGTAAAACATATAATTTACCCCTCCGTTTTCCAAACATGCATACAGCATCATTTAAAATCATAAATAATATAATATGAGACATAAGGCATGTAATAAAACCATAACCATAATTTTAGCTACTGCACTATACACTCCAATCCCGACATCCCAGATGTTTGACGTCCCTGACGTCCAATAAGGTCACAATCACAAGGCTACGCGTGCCACTCGGGTCTCAATTCCGAGTTCAATCCCCGAACCCTGTTCGGTTACAGCATCCCCGATGCTTAGCATCGTAGACGCTGGATGTTCTAGACGTCCGTGACCTCTCCGGGGTACCTCATCCGGAGGAGACAATATAATATGGAAGGATCTATACAGTGCAGTACCAAATACATTTTATTGATATCCACATGCAAGCATATATATACATAGATAGAATCCGAACCAATCATTAAGTTTCATCGGACGGGTCTCAAGCCCAAATACCGTGAAATGTGCCATAACCATATTTTCCATATTATCAAAACCATTATTGTTTTTAGCATGTGAATAAGTATAATAAACCAGAAAACATTTATGCACGCAAGGGTTTAAGAAAATGGCCCACTCACAGTACAATCCTGCTAGAAACCGAACGTATACCCTCGTCCTGGTACAAATGTACAATCCCTGTCAAGTCCAAAGTATTCGTAAGGGTCAATTTAAACCCCCAACATTCAACCATGAAAGCCTAGGCCGAAACCGGCCCGGGAAAGCCGCCCAAACGCGCTTCCCAATGCAATAAACCTTAATTTGACCAACTTAATGATCTCCGATCGACCCGAAACCACCGCCATTGGATCCGGATCGTCGAAACCTAAAGAATGGTGGTGGTCCCACCAAAAGTACTGTTCACACGCGCCCACACGCGCCAGTCAACGCGTCGATCAACGCAGGAACAGTCCCTGCTGACGTCACTGCTGACGTCAGCATGACGTCATGCTGACGTCATCTGACAGCTGTCAGGTCTGACATGTCAGACTCTGACAGGTGCCACGTGTCGACATCCGATTGGTCCACCTCACTGATCTGTCAGGCCACGTGTCAGATCTGACATGTGCCACGTGTCAGCACGGCACTGGTCCACGTCACTGACATGTCAGTGACACGTGGCAGTCCCTGATTGGGCCACGTCACTGACATGTCAGTGCTGACTGTGCACTGACATGTGACACGTGTCGGCTCACGGTTGGTCCACGTCACCTGACAGTCTGACAGGGTGCCACGTCATCACCTCTGTCCTCAGACGGGTTGACCCGTATCTCTGCAACTCGGGTCGATCAGACCCGCGATCAAGACCCGGTCACCATTTCACCATTTCTCAATCATTTTCGTTCAGGTTTGTTCCTAACTACTCGTCTTAATCCCAGAAACAGTTCTAGCTAATTAAAATCAATAAACAAGGGCTGAATCGAAGACTCACCTCGATGAACAGACCCGGGTTCCCGTCGCCGTTTGCACTCCGTTCAGGCTACCTCCGGTCACGCAATTGATCCCAAAAGGTTCCTAACAGTTCCTAGAGTTGATTAGGGTAAATAAAAACCAAAACCAAACGTTGGAATTCAAGTTACCAATTTCTGGGTTTTAAAACCGTTTCGGGTTTTCCCGGTTTCCCTACCTCGCCGCCGTCCTCCGCCGTGATCCCTACCGTCTGCCGCCTCACCCGTCCAGTCCAGCGTCACTCAGAGCAAGGGTCAGATGCAATGGTGTGATGGTTTGGAATGGGCAGTATGTGAGTGTGTCGGGTTAGGAAATATATAGAAATGGAGGGAAAGCTGCACAATGAAATGAAGGACCCAGATTAGATCTTGAAATGAGATCAAAGTCTGAGATTAGATCAGGGGTGTATCAGATCAAGGGCTGTGATTAAAAGTGGGTTTTAATGGTATTTAAACCCATAGTGGATCTGATCCAATCTAGCCAATGGGTGAGTGACACTTGTCACTCACCAGGTGTCCTCCAATCAGATTTCCAGAATAAAATATTTGGCACGAAAACCGAGACACGAACCTCCCGATTTCACGTTTCTGACCATAACTTCCTCGTACGAAGTCCGATTTCAGTGTGCCGCCTGTCTACGGACTCAGGACGTCGAGACCTACCTAATGGTCCTTGAGTCAACTGAAAATTAGTTGCCAATAGAAAAGTCAACATTTTCACCCCCAAAAGTCCAAATTACGGTAATACCCCTGAACTTCCGATAGTCATAACCTTTTCCCTGATCGTCCGAATTGGACGTGCCACCTGTCTATGAACTCGTGACGTCCCGAACTACGTCACGGTCATATGTCAAAGTCCGTTTAATTCATCAATCAAAAAGTCAACAATTGGCCATACCCATAACAAGGGTAAAAGCGTCAAATCACACATTAAAGTACAATATTGAAATCCTCGAATTTCCGGGGTGTTACAGTAAAGGCTACGAGATAGAAACCTTATGGAACTTTACAGTCGCTTCTAATTTCTGAGTGGGTGTGGGATCACTTGACGATGAATTTTGTGTTTAAACTTCCAAGGACTCGGAAAGGATATGATGGGGTTTGGGTGATCGTAGATAAACTTACCAAATCGGCATGTTTCTTGCCAGTAAGAGAAGATTTTTGCATGGAGCAGTATGCTAAATTGTTCATTGATGAGATTATTAGGCGACACCGGACCCCAAAGTTAATCTTGTATGGCTGAAATCCAAGATCTACATCGAGATTCTGGTAGAGTTTACAAAGATCTTTTGGAAAAAAAAAAAAGGTTTTTTTTTTCAGTATTGCTTTTAATCCTCAGATAGATGGTTAGTCAAAGAGGACTATTCAGATATTGGAAGATGTGATAATGGTATGTGTATTATAGTTTCATAGGAATTGAGATACCTACCTTACATTGATGGAGTTTGCTTATAATAACAGTTATCATTTTAGCATTGGAATGGCTCCGTATGAGGTAATGTATGGACAACAGTGTAGGACACCCCTCTATTGGACTAACGTAGGTGAAAAGAAACTATTAAAGCCTGATGTTGTATACATAACAGAAGAAAAGATCAGAATTATCAGAGAATGATTAAAAATATACTTAGGATTATCAGAAAATCTATGTTGATTGTCAAACCAGAGACCTTGAGTTTGAGGTAGTAGATCGGGTTTTGTTGACATTATCTCCTTGGAAGGGTATTGTACGGCTCAAAAAGCCCGAGAAGTTGAGTTCCCGCTATATTGGGCCATATGAGATTGTTGAGAGGATAGGCCTAATTGCTACTATATTGGCATTACTCCTAGAACTCGCTCGATTTAATGATGTGTTTCATGTCTCAATGCTCAGAAACTACATACATTATGAGTTACATGTGTTAGATCAACAATCTATTGAGCTTCGAGAGGATTTGAGTTTTGAGGAGCAACCTGTTCAAATTTTGGACTAGAAGGGCAAGGTACTGTGCCAGAAAACTATTCCCGTGGTGAAAATGTTGCGGAGGAATCATAACGTAGAAAAGGCCACGTTGGAGCCTGAGGCACTGATGTTGTCACAGTATGCACACTCGTTTGTCCAAATTTTGGGGACAAAACTTTAAAGGGGTAGGTTGTAACAGCCCGAAAAATCAGAAACTATAGTTTTGACAATTTTTATTGTAAATTTACTATTTTTCCCTTTAATATCAATGTTAAATTTTGACTCGAACTATTATTTGGATTTTTTGTGAGTATCATTGTGTAGGTCTTAGAGTCATCAGTCCGTAGACAGACGGTATGTCAAAATCGGAGATCCGATAAATGTGCTATGGGTATAGGCTTGTTAAGGGAATTTTGGTAATATGGACTGAAGGGGTATTTTGGTAATTTTGCACCCAAGATTTTTTGTGTGAGTTCGTAGGATTCTGACATGTGTCCTTTCCTTGGACATTGGATTCACCGACATAGGAAGAAAAGGATGAATATATATATATATATGGGTTTGTGTTGTTATAAGTGGTATTAAGCTATTTTTAAGTGTTTGTCAGAACCCCCATCACTCGAGCCACAACACAGAGCCAAGAGAGACCAGAAAAAAAAAAGAAAAAAAAAGAGAGAAGTGAGAGGGGGGACAGAGAAAACAGGAAAGAAGAAGAAGAAAACCCGAAAACACAAAAACTGAAATTCTACTTGTGAGCACCTGGACTGTTCGAGGGGTTCAAGCTTCAAATCAAAGATCCTAACAAGATCCTTAAGCTCCAAGGAACTCAAAACATAAAAAACTCACGAATCTTGGTGTACGATCTGTGTCTTGAGAAGAACGGTGGGCAATACCACATCGATTGAGGGGGGAAAGGTGAAGTGCCTTGTATGTGTGGGCACTTTTCTTCCTAACATGAGGCCTTTTGGGAGCTCATTGACTTTAGATTCCTTTGAAACTCCGAAGTTAAGCAAAATTAGGCTAGAGTAATCCGAGGATGGGTGACCCACTATGATGTTGCGTGTGAGTTACCATAAACAAAGTCATGAGGGCGTGGGCACAAAGCGGACAATATCGTATTAGGGGAGTCGGGCCATGAAAATTTGGTATTAGAGCTGGACCTCAATCAGAAGTGTGTCAGTGGGGACGCTGGGGCCCAAGGTGGGTGGATTGTAAGACCCGTGTCCTGGGAAGAATGGTAAGCAATCCGACATTGCTAAGGGAGGGCAATTTGAAGTGCCTTATATGTGAAGACACTTCTCTTCCTAAAACGAGGCCTTTTGGGAGCTCACTAACATTAGTTTTCTTTGGAACTCTGAAGTTAATCGAGGTTAGGATGGAGCAATCCCAAGATGGGTTACCCATTGAGAAGTTGTGTGTGAGTTCCCAGAAACAAAGTCGTGAGGGCATAGGTCCAAAGCAGACAATATCAAGCTAGGGGAGTCGGGTTGTGACACTTGGCTCGTGAGATGCCTTGGAAGCCATGAAGGAATTTTGGGTCGAAAGCTTAGATTTTAGGTTAAGGATTAAAGTATGTTTTTCTCAGTTTGAAGCCATAGACTTGATTCTAGGATCGATTAGAAGATGTTTTCTGGTTGAAACGAAGAAAATGGTTAAGAAAAACTAGTTTTTTAATGGAGTCAGGCCACTGGGTCATGCCCTGCATGCAGGCCCACGGGTCGACTTAGCTGAAGCTTGCTTGTGAGTGGCTGACGCATGAGGCCCACACACAGAAAGCCCTGGTGGCGTTCGAGGTCCTCTGATTCTTGGCCAACATGAAATTTTATGTTTTCGATATTACGAACCCATTGGCGCAAGTTCCGAGTCAATCAGACATCGCCTCAGAGTAGTTTTGGGTGTCCGAGGTGTATGCTTAAGTCTTAATTTTTATTTATTTAAATCTCGAGAATTAAGGATTATATTGGGAGGTTACGTAGGACTTTGGTGACTGGAGATTATGAATTTTTACAGGCAACACAGCCCCTAGAATTGACGAAGAACGCTCGAATCGAGATTAAACAAAGAAATAAAGATTGTGAGTGGACTTTTATTTTTCTAAAATAATGATTCAATTATAATTTTTGATTGATTATTTAATGATTTTTTGGGAATTATTTACTTATTTGAGTACATGTTTTATGATGTTTTGCGTAAATGGTGTTTGTACTTAGGCCCGAATTTTGAAATGTTGATTTAATTTGAAGGCATTGTTATATGTTAGATATATATATATATATATATATATATATCTTTTCTCGATAATTATGAAATGTCTGTCCACGAACAACCATCCTTGGATAGTTGGTTATTTCATTAGTCTTATACGTCCAGAGCATGTCTCTATTTTTCTGAGACTGGTGATTGGGTTATTGCTCATACGTTGAGAGCTTAGTTTCGTGAGTGGTTTGCCTACCGGTACTGCAGTTTGATTATGATTAGTGTTCGAGCATCATTGATGGGTTGGTTATGTGTGATTATTGATGTGGTATCTTGATATATTTTTGTATTGATTTAATTTATTGATACTGATTGATGACTAATACTTACTCATATTTTGAGATTCATGGTTTACCATTCATTTTTAATCGAGATTCGACGGTTTTATTTATGCATGCATAGTTTTTAGAAAATAGAGGGTACAATATTTCTTTAAACTATGTTTTTAAATGTTTATTTTCCCACTCATATTTTTCTTTAAACTATGAAGGAGATATAAAGGTTTGAAGTTTCAGGCTTCAATGGGATTTTTCGGTCGGCCAACGGCAGTGTCCACGACATTGGCCACGACGACATGACCATGTTCTCCAGCGAGTAGGTGACGTCAGCATGATGTCATGATGACGTCAACAAGTGACGTCATGAGATGTCAACAAGTGACGTCATGATGATGACACGTGGCAGGTGCCACATTGTGGGGACAGATGGTGCCACATAGGTTATTAGAATTTTAGGAGCCATGTGGTAGGTTGTAACAACCCGTCCCGAATTTCGGAATTAGATTAGTGACTAATGGAGGATTAGTGAGATTAATCGGTAATTAGTTGAGAGAAATCGTACGGGCGGTGTAAAATGACCGTTTTGCCTCTAGTCTTGGGCAAAGTGTTAACTTTTAACTCGGGAAGTCAAACGTACGAGGACCAATGGAGTCAAACGTACGAGGACCAATGACCGTGACGTAGATCGGGACGTCACGAGTCCGTAGACAAGCGGCACGTCAAAATCGGACATCGAACGGAGAAGTTATGGTCACAGGAAGTAAAATTGGACTATTCATGCATTTTGAGGCGTAAATTATATGGCTAAATCTGATTGGCTGATTTAATAATGTGGGACCCTTGGATGAGTGACAAGTGTCGCTCATCCAATTGGCCATCTCCCCAATTTGTGGATCTTAATCATGATTGGATGGTTTTTATGTTAAAATATTAATTATAATATATTTTATAATTTCTCATTCATTTCCAGCTGTCCATTTCCCTCAAATCTCTCATCCTCACCATTCATTCCTCTCATCTGATTCATCATCCTCACAATCAAACTTCAATCTTTCTTCTTCAAACCGTGCACCACCGTTCTTCCTAAACAAAAAAACCACCCTACTGCCCTAACATCCTCTATGAGCACTGAGAGACTGTGAGTGAGGACTGAGATGGTGAAAGAGTGACCAGAGGGACTGATGTATGACGGGGCACGACGGTCCTCAGCAGAGGTAAGTCAGAACCCGTAACCCGTGTTGACCCAAAATTTGGAAGCCTAGTTTTCTATGTTGTTTTAAGTTTCTATTGACCCTACCATGACCTAGGGATCAAGGAGACTCTGTGGGGATTGTTTTCGAAGGAAATGGGTGGTTGGAATGGCTGAGAGCTGAGCTCAAAGGTTGAGCTTGCTGTTCAATTATCAAAAGTGAGCTTTCAGTCTGTATTTCGTGTTTTAAAACCCATAGAACTCCTAGTTAGGACCATATGAAGGCATAGGAATGAAAGGAATTGAAAAACATGGAAAAAAATGAAGAAACCCAGGAACATCGGTTCGGGTTGGACCGGGTTGCAGAACCGGTATAAACCGGCCGATATGCTGGAGGTTAAAGATGAAGTGCCTAGGCGCATGGGTTTCACCTACAGTCACTTATAACGGCGAGTGGGGGCGCGTGGGGGATATTTTGGGAATGTGTTCAGCATGACTTTTAATCTATTCGATGTAACGAACATTTTGGGACTGGTTTCGTGTCGATCGGACATCGTTTCAATATAGTTCGGGATGTCCGAAGGTTTAGGATCGAGTTTAAAAATGTTGAAAAATTTGGCAAAATTATCGGGCTTCAATGACAGGTTAATAAGGTAGTTGGTAACCCTCTAGTATTATTTGGATAGGTTTGAGAGTCTCGGTGATGGTGATTAGCCCGGGGAGGCTTATGGTACTCATATCGAGACGGTAGTATATGACGATCTGTGAGTGGACCTTGATTTTTAAACTGTGATGCATGAGTAAATGTTTTATATGTTTTACATATGTGATTTCTATGATGATAATTAAGATATTGGTGATTTACATGATTACACGTATTTTGAGGCGATTTACGTATTCACACGTATATCGAGGTTTATGGTTTTGTACTGTGACACGACCTACCCCCAATCCCCCAGGATTAAGGGCTAAGCCATGCTCCCGTCTAACTTGAGTGTGACATGAAGGTTAAACCGATGGCCAGCCTCCACATAAAATGTAAGCCGGACATGGGATTCCCAAGCAAACCGTCCAAAAATTTGCGGAATTCCCGAGCGCAGAATCTACTATAGATCGCTTGTGTGATGTCTTCGTCTCTCTAACAACAGCCTGCAACGCATCAAACCTGGAGGGTATTGAAAACATAAAATACTGTGAGTGGAAAAAAATAAATAGTAAGTTCAGAAAACAGTTTATAAAAAAGTACATTTATACACTCCACGAAAAACCAATGCATATATATGAAAACCATTTCATATCCAAGATAAGAAAACCATCATTAAAAACCAGAATAATTTCCTTTTCTCAAATCCGTAATTCAAATCCAGGGCCTCAGCCCAAAATCATAAATCCTTTCAAATCCAGGGCCTCAGCCCAAAATCATAAATCTTCATCAAAGTACGGGAACTCAGTCCAAATCCAAAAAATCCAAATCATCCGGGCCATTGCCCAAAACATCTGAAAACCAGTGAAAAACGTCAATCAATAGAGTTGTTGGATCTCAAGAGCGCCCGAGTCTTTAAACTCAAAACATATGCGCAGAATTAGGCCTTCCTGGGATATCAACGAGTCTTTAAACTCAAAACAAAATCAACAGGCCTCGGGGGATATCACAATAACCGAGTTTTTAAAATCAAAACATATCAATCCAGGGCTTTCCCCTGTCAATCAACGAAGTCTTTAAACTCAAAACCAGATCCAGCCGTATCCGGGTCTTTAAACCCAAAACCAGTATTCAACGGGTCTTTAAACCCAAAACTAAGTGAAAATCATATAAATCCATATCCGAATTCGCAATAATGATTTCGTAAGCTAGCATCTGGAATCATCGTTCCAAACCAAAATCCAGAATTTCACTTTCAAGTTTCAAAACCAAATCAGGAATTATCTTTCCGAAATCCGATTCCAAAACCAAAATCACGTTTATCGAAACCACTTTTAGGAACAGGGCTTCAAGCCCGAAATCACTTTTTCCAAAATCCATTATAAATTATTGAAATCAAATCATATTTCAAATCCCAAAATAAAATCATCAAAACTATGGTCAAATCGCAACATAAATCGTAACCTCGTAAAATGTGCAAATACGTACTTATCTCGAAATACGTGCAAAACCGTTAATCATCAAGATCATATCATAACCATAGAAATCACATATAGAAAACATATAAAAACATTTATGCATGCATCATAAGTTAGAAAGCAAAGTCCACTCATAGACCATTCACATCGTTGCTTCATTAATCTTCTACTAAGTCCCCGTAATTTTTCCAAATTTTTAACTATTTTTAAACAAGCCCTAAAATCTTCAAACATCCCGAAACATAGTGAGACAATTTCGATCGACTCAAAACCAGTGTCAAAATGTTCGTTACATCGATTACAACATTTTACATGTTGAACACTTCCCTATCAGAGGTACCATGCGCCCTCACGCGCCTCCCAAAGGGGCTACACGTGGGCTTCCCGCACGGCACTATTCATCATCTCCTTCCTCTCGCCGACCCAGTTCAGACCAGTTCGAACCGGCACGGTTCGACCGAACCGGCGCAGACGGTTCACGGTTATTTTTCAACATTTTCTAATCCGTTTTTCGTCCTTTTGATTCCTATAGGTTCACCACTTCATTATCTAATGATCTATGGCCTCAAAATGGAGAGTTTAGGCTTAGAATATACCTTCCCACATTGAATGGTGAACCGGCCACGGTCCTCCTCTGGTTCTAGGCACCACGGGCCATCATTAGCCTCCCTTCAATTGTGATCGATTCCTGGTCACCTTCAGAGCCTCACCTAATGAACCAAGACGATCCACAACTAGTAAATCGAGCTTCACCATTTTTGATTGAAAAATCTAAGCTCACAGAAATACACCTTACCGTCCATCTTAAACTTCACCGTGGCCACCAATTGCTTCCTCTCGCCTCCTTTGTCAACTTTGATTCAGAAACCATCAACTGAGGATGGAGTTTGAAAGGTTTGGATGGGTGGGATTTCACGGGCATTCCTCCCCTGTCTCTGTTCTCCACGGTTCTGCTTCCATCGTCTGTGGCGTCCATCACGAGCACACCACCATCCTTTCACTGTTCACAGCCTCTCTTTATCTTAGTTACTCTTCACGGGTTGGGATTTGGATTTGAGGGAACTGGGTTCATAGGCGCACACACCACCAAGTCCTCGGTTTTTCTGTTTTTAGTCGTTTTAAAACCATTTTCACGATTAACCAATTTAAACAATTGTGAGGGCAGTGAAGGATGTTCTACAGCCATCTAGAGAGGGACACATGTCCAAAATCTGGTGGCTACAGTATCCAAAACAACTAAGTGTCCCAATTTTACTGGTCACAACCCCCAAGGCAGTAAAGTGACCAAATTGCCCCTACTTAACAATTTTCCATTTTGCCCTTAGTATTTTTAGACCAAAACCCGAACCAGTCGACGTCCGATAATAGCGTGTCGCCTGTCGTTGTACTCAGGGAATCAAGTTCTACCTAATGGTCCTCAAAATGTGTGACAATTCCATGGCGTATTAAAAGTAAACAATTTTCTCCATTTTTAACCAAATTACCAAAATACCCTCAAACTTCCGAACATCATAACTTTTTCCTCGCATGTCAGAATCGGACGTGCCACCTGTCTATGAATTTGTGACATCCCAAACTACGTCACAGTCATCAGTCAAAGTCCATTTGACCGCCCGAACCAAAATTAAACCTTTTTCCCATTCTAGTTGCAAAATCGTCATTTTACACTGTCCGTCCGAAATCCTCCAACTAATTACTGATTAACATCACTAATCCGTCATTAACCACTAATCTAATCCCAGTTTCCGGGACAGTTCATTATAATCACCCCCTTAAAGAATTCCGTCCCTGAAATTCTGAATCTCGTACATCCGTAACTTACTGGGGGAAATCCAACTGATCTCACACTTGCATCTCCTACCCGGTGTCCCTCACTTACCAATCCAACTTATCCTGACAGTTCCTAAACTGTCACCCCAACTTGGCCAAGCGAACCAACTCAACCGACTTTCGGTCCATCTGATGATCATCTCATTCTCACCGAGGTCAACACATTCCAACTCGTACCCGTGATACTTCTATCGTCGCATCAGCCGACACTCACGGCTCCATTAAGAGTAGGTACGCCACAACACCACTTCTACAAGTCTCATCATCCTTGATCCTTTTCCGATTTAAGCGTACCTCGTACCAACACTACAATGTGCGAGTTTGCCGTCAACATGCACAAATCTCAAGTATATTACTTAAAAAGACGACATCTATCGACTTTGGTACTCCCCTGCATCAATACATGTTCAACGATCCGTACTACGTCCGTCAGTGATTCACGACGACCTCACTGAAGTCATAACGTCTTCGTTCGCACCACTAACTCAACCAAGCATCTCATCGGTGGTTCCACTAACCACCAGCACAGTCAACCTGTGGGACCACCATCCACGTCCCACACTACCTGTCTGCACTGGACCCTATCACATACCTGTCAAACCGTGATCACACATCTCAGCGTCTGAGTCCTATCAGACACTCATGGCTCTGCGTATCCAGCTCACATCAACATTGAATCCTGCCATAACCAAACATAACACTCAGGATCACCCTGATCCAGTCCATATGCTCTATCAAAATCACTCATATCGGAACTACGCTGATCATCAATCCAACCACAACATACCTCGGCACTAAGACAATCACCAACTCCCCAACAGAACATCTCGATGCACGTCCAATTTCATCGGAACACATTTCAAGTACATGCGCTAAGCACAACCAACCAGAGTCACGGTGCATAACACCAAACACACGCAACAACAACCCTACGAATTTTGAATCAAACAGAGATATTTTAGAATACCTCGATCATAGTGATCGTAGAGTACTTCCAACGATGTCCTACGGTAAGTCCATTAATCAACCACATCGGCATCCGATGAGCTCTACTAGACCCAAAGTCCCTCCAACAACACCATAGTGTACCCGTCACCCTTACAGTGTATCTCCAGGGCACACAAACATCCTCGTAACCATACAGATTACCACCTGACTACAAACTAATCACGCTTCACTTTTAAGGTTCAACGATCCAACCAAGCCCACACGTCTTCTGGGGAATACCAACTTAAGTCCATTTCGAGTCTCCCGGTCTCCTGGCTAATATGAAATCCAATCACATCTCAACTACATTTATAAGGCAGATCCAATACCAGATCCAAGTCCAGTATCCATACTTATGCGAGACGGACCACACACGTCCTACACATCTCCAAGATGGTCAAGATGTCCAGCCACTTCACTCTTGCAAGACAGAGCAATCTTCTTAGCTGTCTGTCCAACATATCCAACCTCTATCTTGCCTACGATCATCCCGATCCAGAACAACTCAATCTTGAGCCAGAAGCAATCTAATCCTGATCCACACACTCCTAAGTGGATCCCACTTACTATGTTTCAGGCCACCGCATCGAATCCAACCGATTACGAATACCACACGTCTAGATTTTAGGTTCTCTTCAATAATCTCATATCGATCAGTTATAGTCACTCCTTCTCAACATTCGTCAACGGAACACACAATGGTCCTCAACCATGTCGTTGATAGGTCGTTATTTACGCATTATTTTATATTATTTTATACCCTTTATACTTGAATTTTAAATAATAAAATAATAAATAATTAGATAAAATAATATATTTTGTGATTTTTCTATTTAAATAAATAAAGCCTGTATTTTGGAGCGTTTTGGCAAAAAATCGTCTCGATCGGAATTATAACGAAAGAATTAAGGACGAAATTCGATTGAATTGAATTTATGAATTAATTTTATTATTGTAAGCCCAAGCTCACATTTAAGTTCTTTTCTGTGCAGCCCAGGAGAAAGGCCCAGCTTGTGAGCCTTTGTTCCACGTGCAGCCCAGACGCCAGGCCCGCTATCATTAGCCGAGCCCGCGCGCAACAGCACGATCCATTTCGGTCTGAAATTGGTTGCAGCTCAAATCCATTTTGCAATCCCAGCTCCAGAAACCCACGACCCGCGCTAATGAGAAGGCCCAGCCCGTGCGCTAGCCACCTACCCGCCCGGACCGCTGCACCAGCTTGCAGCCCACCTGCTCCACCTAACTGGTCCAGTCCATCATGCTAGAGCCTGCTAGCAGCCCACTTGCGTGCCTGGTCCAATCCAACCGTGCACCTGCTCCTTTCAGCACATCGCCTGCTACCAGCCCACTTGCGTGCCTGGTCCAATCCAACCGTACACCTGCTCCTTCAGCCCGCTGCAGCTTTCACCAACCTAGCCCAACCACTTCCTGCATAGCCACCTGTTCAGCTTGCACTAGTCATCCGAAAAACCATCTCTGTTCCAGCCCATTTGTTTTGCAAACGACCCCCTTTTTTCATCAGATTTTCAGCATAAAATACTCTAAACCATGCCTAATTTCATAATTAATCATCATTGTTCATCATTATTCATCATTTCATTTTTATTTATTTTTTTATTGTAATTTTTTATTTTTTAAAATTTTTTTAGAAACTTTTTACCCCTATAAATAGGAGTTCAATTCACTTGTTTAGGGACTTTGTTTTGGGAGAGAGCTCCAAAACACAAATTGTATCCTTCCTTTAGAAATATCAAGACTAGTATTTCCGTTGCAATTCTTGAGTTTAAGTTCGCATTCTCGTGTTTATTCCTCCATCTTCATGAGGTATCTTCTGCTGTCAGAAAATCTTATGAATAGCATTTCATTTTTTCCATCCATTTTCGGAATCATAAGCTTTCTTGGATTCCGAAAATGTAATTTGTTCTTTTCCTTGCTTAAACTCTCATTGTTGTTTCGGTTTTATTTTCTTTAATTCAATATTTTTGTGGGTATTTTCTTTCTAACTTTTGTAGACAAGGATACCATTATAATGTGTTCTACTTTTCGAACTTCATTTACTTCATACATTTGAGTGTTTAAGCTTCAATTTTATGCTAAGTGTTTATGATCGCTGTTCGGCGCACTTAATATAAAATTGAAGAGATTTAAATGTTTAATACACATTCAAATCATAAAGATTAGGTTAATCATTTTATAAGTATTTATGACCGCGGTTCGGTGCATTTATAATATTAAAAAAAATGTATGCATGAGTGAGATGGTGAAAGTAGAATTTTGTAATATGTTCAAATTTTACAAATGTTAGAGTGTTGGTAGAATTTGTGTTCAAAGAAAATCCACTTGTATATATGTTAAAAATAGGGCTAGAATTAGTTTATTTATGTTTTTACTTGTTTTGTATAATGACAATCCCTAATCAACCCCCCCCCCCCCCCCCCCCCCCCCCAAATCTTTATTCTTTTTTTTTATATTCCTTTATTCTTTATTTCATTAATTCATTGATTCTCTAATTCTCTAATTCTTTGTTATTTAATTATTTAATTCTTTGATTATTTAATTCTTTTAATTTTTCAATTCATTATTCTTTGATTATTCATTATTCTATTTAACTAACATATTATTAATATTCCTTAATTTCCCCGGTTAAGAACGATCCATATTTTCCAATACTATAATTACACAAAAAGGGTTTAAATTGCATAATACTCAAATTACGTGTTTAATTTAATGCGTAGTTTGGGCGTTATCAATTTTTGACGTCATTTCCGGGGAAATTAAAAATCAATCTTAATGTGTTAGTATGTATAAAATTGTTTATATTTGAAATGTTCATATTTGTGAATTAAGTATACATATTCTTACCCTTAAATTTTATTATAGTAGTAAATAAATAAAAGAAAGAAAAAAAAGAAAAAAAATTATGTATATATTTGTGTATTAGACTTGATTTAATTTGTTTATAATTTGCATACTTAATTTTATAATGTGTTTTAAATATTCATTTTTATTATGTTTATTAAATGTTCCTACTTGTTTATAATTACCTACAAATAAAAATGTTCATACCTTTTATTTTTGTGTTAGCATAAATAAGTTGTATATATGTTACTTGTTATTTGTCATACTTGTTCATAATTGTATACTTGTTCATATTTTTGTTTATACTTTTACACACTTGAGTTATTTTGTTCATACTTGTATATACATTTTTGTTCATAACTTTTATGTTTTATGCTTGCCATATTATATTAGTTCACAATGTTCATAATATACTTTTTCATAAATTGTATTTAATTCCTTTATTGTGTTATTTCATGAATTGTATATTAAACTTGTTCATTTTATTAATTTTTAGGAGCTATATATATATATATGTAACTTTCCTAAGTGTAAATATTTTTTCCTATTAAATGTTTTAGAGTTACATGAATCTCAAGACCCCTTTTTTCTTCAAAATTTTACTTTCGGGAACAGGTAGCACCCTGTTTATTTTCTCCTTAACCCTTCGTGATGCGTGGATTTCATCATCACACGCCATAGACTCGAATCTATGGGCATGAGGTTGGGGCGGAGTTTGTAAACACTCGGGTTTGGTAATTCACCAAATCTTCCATCGGTTGGTTATGGTGTCTAGAAGGGTTATGACTGGTGACAAGTTTTGGATTAAGAAAGAGAACACCAATGAAGTATATGCCAATGCTAGCCTCGGGGTGTTCTCGAAATTATCCTTGCTTCTCACGTTACATCTATCCCAACTGGCCATGATTAACGTTGAATGGTGGAAGGGTGGTAATCAGTACGAGCAGGCCGTACGCCCAGAAAAGTATTATGAGAAGCGGAAGAGGAAAGTTATTCATGACACTCTAAAGCTCTACTTATTGCATTAATAGTTGCATATCCTCCCTGAGATTTCATGATGCTCAGATTTCATCACCGGCCCCCCTAGACTAAGTGAATCTAGGAAAGTGAGATCGAAGGTGCAGACCATTCTTTCATGAATTTTCATGTAACTCTTATGTCTTGTGTAGGTTCTAATAATTTCTCTCTTATGCATTCACACCATGCTTCATGTAGATACTTTTGTGTTGCATTAGTTTAGATGCATTTGGAACTTGTGCATTTTCTTGCTATTACCGTGACTTTTTGTTAATTCTAGCTTATATTTATGTCACACTATATGCAATCTATACTCTCATAATCTTATTATCTCTTTTTGTGTACATATAAATTCCGGCTTAAATTTATACTTGTTTATACCTCATATTTTCTTGCTAATTGTGACTTTCTTAACTTATATTCCGAACACTAACCCCCTAACTCTTGTCGCAACTATTTTGTTTTAATAATCTTTCACTAGCTAAGTACTTGCGTATATTTACCTTCTAACTTAATGTTCACTTTTAATATAGTATGTACTTATGAATGCACGCTCATCAGTCTAAGGTTAATCGGTTGAGAAAGCAACTTGACATCTCACCAAGCAACGCAACATTCAGAGACGCACTTAAGAAAACCAGCTCATCGGACCACCATCCCCAATACTCGGTGAATCAATAAGTGAGAAGAGTAATTCAGACGAGGAACAGACTTTCGGAGCACCAATAATCATGGCCAGAAATCTGAGTAATCCGGGAGCAGACATGTGCGAACACAAGTGGCACTACAATTTCTGCATTCAATATCCCGAGCCTAGAACCAACAAGAAAAGATATTGAGCTTAAGAGTGGAGTCCTTCATCAGCTACCCAAGTTCCATGGAATCAAAAATGAAGATCCACACAAACACTTGACGGAGTTCCAATTCATTATCGGTAGCATGTGTCCCGATGATGCGGACTTGGAAATCATGAAGCTGAAAGCTTTCCCATTGTCCTTGGAGATAGAGCACGGGTGTGGCTTCTATATCTCCCACCCAATCATATTGACTCCTGGGAGAAGCTAGTTTAGGAATTTCTTACCAAGTACTTTCTTGCCTCACCAGATTACGGTGTTAAGAAAGAGATCACTGGCATCAAGCAAAAAGAGCATGATGAGAATTTCAGCTAGTACTATGTGAGGTTTAAGGAACTTTGTGCCTCAAACCCGACTCATGGAATCACTGAAGGCTATCTCTTAACCTACTTCTACGAAGGACTCAAAAGTTGGGATAGAGGGCTACTTGATGCTGCAGCTAACGGAAGTTTCTTAGCACGGAGTTTAGTAGAGGGTCGTGCACTACTTGAAAGCCGTGAACTCAATGATGCACAATACGAAGGTGCCGAGCCTATTCCAAGAAAGGTACATGAGGTGAGTTCCCATGTTATTATGATTCTAAGTTAGATAAAATCACCTTTATGCTTTCAAATGTGTTGGAACTAAAGAAGCAGATAGCCCCGATGTGTTCCATATGCTCCCAAGGCCATCTTGAGGACCAATGCCCCTACACTGCAAGGGAGGAAGACCCCGGGACTGAAATGGCGCATCCCATTGGTGGATTTCAAGGAGGGCCAAGGACCCAAGGTTATAGTTGGAGAGATCCGAACAATGTCCTAAACCCTCAACACATGTTGATAGGCCCAAACCCTGCCCCGAACCCTCAGCATTTCCAAAAGCCCACATGGCAACCAAGGCCCCCGGTTCCATTTTCTAACTTTTCTCATAATCATGCAAATAATCATATCTCTTCATCTTCTAATCCTGATTATGATAAAATGCTGGCTGCTCTTTCCCAAGGGCAGCAAACACTAAAGGCTTCGACTCAGGCTCTTGTCACAGATCAGCAACATCAGCAAAAAGACATCGCTGATCTCAAGGACCAAATGGGCAAGGTCGTGGACTTCATGGATAAAATCCAAGCTAGTGGGGTGCTTCCACCCCAACCTACACCCAACCCGAATGCAAGACCTGAAGCCAATACGATTATCACTTGAAGTGGTAAAGTGCTCGGTGAAATAGAGCCAGATCTAGCCGTTTCTGAGGCTGAAAAGCACAAGGTGGAAACTAAGACTACCACAGAACAACCACCAGTTCAACCTACCCACACACAAGGTAATAACCCAATCCCTTCAAGTTTGGTTGTTACTAATTCCCCGTTTGTGCATGCACCATTTACAAGTAGGCTTGCCAAATCTAAGAAGGATGAATTCGATGAGGAAATCTTGGAAATCTTCAAAGAGTGCAAATCAACATGCCCTTGATCGAGTGCATTAAACAAGTACCGAAATACGCAAAATTTCTGAAAGAGTTATGCACTCCAAGGAGCCAAACGAGGGAGAAGGAGATTGTGATGGTGAGTGAAACAGTTTCTGCTGTAATCCAACGTCGGCTACCCCCAAAGTTGAAGGATCCAGGGAGTTTTTCTGTTCCCTACGGGATTGGTAACAAGTCTTTTGATAAAGTCATGCTAGACTTAGGTGCATCTATTAATGTTATGCCATATTCGTTATATGTTACCCTAGGTTTAGGTAAACTACAGCATGATGATGTTATCATTCAATTAGCCGATCGTTCTAATGTGTATCCTAAGGGATACGTCGAAGATGTTCTTTTGCAGGTTAACCAGCTCATTTTCCCAGCGGATTTTTATGTCCTAGACATGGAGGATTCCCCTACGAATCAAGCTCCACTAATATTGTTGGGAAGACCATTCATGAGAACTGCCAAGACGAAGATTGATGAATTCAATGGTACATTAACTATGGAAGTCGATGGAGAGGAAATTGGCTTCAACAGTTTTGATGCCATGAGGTACCCTAGTTCCACAACTCAAACTACTTTTTCTGTTCACGTGTGCACTTCTTTCGCAGAGAAACATCTTGAGTCAATTCGAGAAGACACGCTCAATATGATAATCCAGGAAGGAGTTGGTCTAACTCAATCAGGGCACTCCCTGGTTGATGATACAGATTATGAACAAGAACCTCGAATTTGGGAAGAAGTCATGACCCTAAATGAGGCCCCCATAATGGTAAATCCTCAGGAACCCTTGTCACTTCCAGTTAGTAGTAATGCCACTCCTCCTTCAGTGGTGCAAGCCCCCGTTCTCGAGCTCAAGGTTTTGCCTGACCACCTGAAGTATGCATATCTTGGCTCGGAAAACACTCTGCCAGTCATACTTTCCTCTGCACTAACCGAATCACAGGAAGACAGATTGGTATGGGTCTTGACGAAGTACAAGACATCTATTGAATGGACTCTGTCAGACATCAAGGGAATCAGCCCTACAACCGGTGTGCATCGAATCTTGCTTGAAGATGATGCAAAACCCTCTCGTGAAGCTCAACATCGCCTACATCCTCTGATGATGGAGGTCGTGAAACAAGAGGTCATCAAACTCTTGGACTATGGTGCCATCTACCCAATTGCAGACAGCAAATGGGTCTCACCAGTCCAAGTAGTCCTAAAGAAAAGTGGAGTCACAGTTAGGGCGAACAGCGAAGGCGAGCTCGTGCCCCAACGAACAGTGACCGGATACAGAATCTGCATTGATTATCAATGCTTAAACAAAGCAACTAGGAAGGATCACTTCCCTTTGCCCTTCATTGATCAAATGCTTGAAAGGTTAGCAGGTCACTCCTATTACTATTTTCTTGATGGTTATTCTGGGTTCAATAAAATATGTATAGCTGAAAATGACCAAGACAAAACGACTTTCACTTGTCTTTTTGGTACTTTTGCCTACCGAAGAATGCCCTTCGGTTTATGTAACGCCCCAGGTACTTTCCAAAGATGCATGCTTTCTATTTTCTCTGAATATGTCGAAACAATAATTAAAGTATTTATGAACGATTTTAGTGTCTTTGGGGATAGTTTTGATGCATTCTTAGAACACTTAGAACTTATCTTACAAAGGTGTGTCAGAAATAATCTAGTACTTAACTGGGAAAAATGTCATTTCATTGTTAGACAAGGGATAGTCTTAGGCCATATTATCTCTGAAAGAGGAATTGAAGTTGATAAATCTAAACTTGATATTGTGCACCACTTACCCTCTCCCACTTTGGTGAGAGAGATCCGTTCATTTCTTGGTCACGCAGATTTCTACAGAAGATTTATCAAAGACTTCTCCCACATTGCAAGGCCCTTGTGCCGATTGCTTCAGAAGGAGACACCCTTCGTCTTTGATGCAAACTGTCAGGAAGCTTTTGAGAAGCTTAAAAATCTTCTAACCACTGCACCCATTCTTTGTGCCCAAGATTTGTCCTTACCCTTTGAACTAATGTGTGATGCCTCTGATTATGCAGCTGGTGATGTACTCGGACAAAGGCGGGACAAGAAGCCCTACGCCATCTACTACGCATCCAGAACTTTGAATGATACCCAAATGAACTACACCACTACCGAGAAGGAGTTGCTTGCTGTTTTTTTTGCTTTAGATAAATTTTGCTCTTATTTACTTCGAACTAAAGTCGTTATTTACACTGATCATGCAGCACTAAAGCATCTCTAGCCAAGAAGGAATCGAAACCAAGGCTAATCCGATGGATTCTTCTTCTTCAAGAGTTTGACATCGAGATTAAAGACAAGAAAGGTGTAGAAAACGTGGTGGCCGACCATTTGAGTCGCATAGCACATGAATGAGATCTCGTGGCAATTCAAGAGATGTTTCCGGATGAACAACTCTTCGGAATTCAGGTAAGCACTCCTTGGTATGCTGATATCGTAAAGTACTTAGTCACCAAACAGTTACCTTCCACTCTCAATCGTGCACAAAAAGATAAACTCAAGAAGCATGCTAGGTACTATGTTTGGGATGAAGCTTATTTATGGATACACTGTGCAAATTTATTGATTAGGAGATGTATCCCTGATATTGAACATAGGTCAATCCTAGAGTTCTGCCATAACCATGCTTATGGAGGCCACTTTGGATCTTGAAAAACTGCACTCAAAATTTTAGAATCTGGACTATATTGGCCCACACTTTTTAAAGATGCACATTCATTCTGTTTAGCCTGTGATAAATGTCAGAGATCATGAAACTTAGAATAAAGGGATGAAATTCCACAACATTATGTTTTAACTGTTGAAATATTTGATGTTTGGGGTATTGATTTTATGGGTCCATTTCCTCAATCTAATGGCTATCTCTATATCTTACTTGCTGTTGATTATGTTTCAAAATGGGTGGAAGCTAAGGCCACCAGGACTAATGACTCTAAAACTGTTGCAGATTTCCTCAGAACTAACATTCTTTCCAGGCTTGGGATCCCTCGGGACCTGATAAGCGATGGTGGAAGTCACTTTTGCAACAAGACCATTGAAGCCTTACTGAAACGATACAGTGTCACTCACAGAGTCTCTACACCTTATCATCCTCAAACGAGTGGAATGGCCGAAGTCACCAATAGGGAGATCAAGAAGGTTTTAGAGAGAACTGTGGGCCCTAGTTGTAAGGATTGGAGCCAGCGATTGGATGATGCACTTTGGGCCTACGTGACGGCCTACAAAACTCCTATAGGGATGTCACCCTATAGGTTGGTCTATGGAAAAGCATGCCACCTTCCGGTAGAACTGGAGCACAAAGCATGGTGGGCTGTCAAGACTTTCAACATCAAGCTAGATGACGCCGGGTTGCATCGAAAGCTCCAGTTGAGTGAGCTTGAGGAAATCAGAAATGATTCATTCGAAAACACTCTGATCTACAAGGAGAAGACTAAGGAATTTCATGACAAGCTGATCAAGAGTAAAACGTTTGTCATTGGACAGAAAGTTTTGCTATTCAATTCCCGGGTTAGACTCTTTCCTGGTAAGTTATGTTCTAGATGGGTAGGTCCTTTTGTTGTTACTAATATGTTTGCCCATGGAGCCATACAGACCAAAAGAATTGAAATTGGGAATGAGTTCAAAGTTAATGGCCACATATTAAAGTCGTACATCGAGGCATTTGGAGAGCACAATGTGGAAACAGCGAAGGTGCTACGACCCCGCGTCATATGAGTTGATTCAAGCACTTCGTCTAGGCTGACCAGACATTAAACTTCAAGCACTTGTTGGGAGGCAACCCAATGTATTCCCGAGTCGTGAAGGAGTCATCACCGCAGATTTGCTCTCTTTAATTCCTTCACTCTCTTTTATTTTTGTTTCTGTAGTGTTTTTCTTATTTTACTTTCGTAAATCCTCTTCCTTACTTAGAGTCTATGTTCATTTCACTTCTACTTTCTTACATTGAAGAAAATGTAGAATTTAAGTGTGGGGGAGTGGTTTACAATTTTAAGTGTGCAACAAAATTGTTTTTAATTAAAAGAAAATATTTCGGCTTTCTTGAGTCTTTTTGTTTTTTTTTTAGTCTTAAGTTGCCCCTTAACCTGTCAATGATAATAATGAAGGGAATAAGTTGTTATGGCTATAAAGATGATCACTATAACTTGAATTCAGTTGTTAATACTTTGTGATAAAATGTTATAACTTTTATGATAATGCATGTAAATTGGTACATAAACGAGCATGTTAAGATAAGTTTGAATCATTTAAACCTTATGTGAGCTTTAGAACTATATATACATCTTTGATGAGTGATTAATAAGTTCTTTGTTTAAAATTGATATACATATGCCTCATAATTGCTTGCAATAGATCTTAATGAACTCTAGAGTACTAGAACTTATTCTATTTGATTTTCAAAGCTTTTAAGTCATTAAACTCTCTGATTTTAGATATGATTAAGGCATTAGGGTTAACACCATAAATTCAAACATCCATGTCCTTATTTTGTGCGCACAAGTTACGACCCCCTTAGTTTTAACCCCTTTGAGCCCACATTAAACATTTCTTTCATCACCATGATTATCTAAACACTTGAGCTTAGTATAGACATCTTTCACCCTTGTTCCAAAGACTTGATTGAAGACATGAAATTGGTGTGAAGAAAAATTGATGATGTTTTGAAGACTTTTATGTGTATGGATTTACTTACTCAAACTTTGTATATTATGTTATTACCTTGATATTAGCAAAAAAAAAATGGTGAGTCTCTATCAAGGTAATAAGAATTGATTATAGTAAGTCCTTTACATTTGAATGATTGAACATGTTCGAAGGGATGAATTCATGATATCATTGCACTAAGGTTGAGAATTTATGTTATGTTTCGGGAATTGTTTGAGCCTTGGAACGAATTTGAACACCACTTGTCCTATATATTCCTTGCCTTTAAACTCAGCCCCATTACAACCTCATCAAGACCTTATGATCCTTAAGATGGTAAACTTTGATTAGTTGAGTCAATCACTTGAGTAAGCTTATGGTTTTGGTTCATTTGTGCAAGTATGTTTTTGTTTTTATCTTGAGGTGTTTGTTTGAGATTTTGCAAAAAAAATACTTCATTTCTATTATGTGAATATTTTCTCACATATTTTGAGTGCAAATACAAACCCTTACAAATTGAGTGAATTTATGAGTGCATATCCTTGTGAGTTGATTCATACTTGTTTTATTCATGATTGAGATCCATTTCACCATATTTACTCATTATCTTACTTGTTTAAACATTTTGTTACCATGTATTAACTCTTGAATTCTGTTTGCTTAAACGCTTTAAGTGAAAATCTTTTATGCCATAATATTAATGAAATTTTGAGACAAATGGTTAAGAGTTTACTTGTTTTGACTTCGTAGTTTAAATTCAGTATTTGCTAGGGACTAACAAAGTTTAAGTGTGATGGTATTTGATAGGTCGTTATTTAAGCATTATTTTATATTATTTTAAACCATTTATACTTGACTTCTAAATATTAAAATAATAAATAATTAGATAAAATAATATATTTTCTTATTTTTCTATTGAAATAAATAAAGCCTGTATTTTGGAGCGTTTTGGCGAAAGAATCGTCCCGATCGGAATTATAACGAAAGAATTAAGGACGAAATTCGATTGAACTGAATTTATGAATTAATTTTATTATTGTAAGCCCAAGCTCATATTTAATTTCTTTTGTGTGCAGCCCAGAAGAAAGGCCTAGCCCGTGAGCCTCTGTTCCACGTGCAGCCCAGACGCCAGGCCCGCTATCACTAGCCCATCCCGCGCGCAACAGCCTGATCCATTTCGGTCTGAAATTGGTTGTAGCCCAAATCCATTCTGCAATCCCAGCTCCAGCAGCCCACGACTCGCGCTAATGAGAGGGCCCAGCCTGTGCGCTAGCCATCTACCCACCTTCCCACCTGGCCCGCTGCACCAGCTTGCAGCCCACCTGCTCCACCTAACCAGTCCAGTCCATCACGCTAGAGCCTGCTAGCAGCCCACTTGCGTGCCTGGTCCAATCCAACCGTACATCTGCTCCTTTCAGCCCAGCGCCTGCTAGCAGCCCACTTGCGTGCCTGGTCCAATCCAACCGTACATCTGCTCCTTTCAGCCCAGCGCATGCTACCAGCCCACTTGCGTGCCTGGTCCAATCCAACCGTACACCTGCTCCTTCAGCCCGCTGCAACCTTCACCAACCCAGTCCAACCACTTCCTGCACAGCCACCTGATCAGCCTGCACTATTCATCCAAAAAACCATTTCTGCTCCAGCCCATTTGTTTTGCAAACAAACCACACCCCCCCCCCCTTCCCTTTTCATCAGATTTTCAGCATAAAATACTCTAAACCATGTCTAATTTCATAATTAATCATCATTGTTCATCATTATTCATCATTTCATTTTTATTTATTTTTTTATTGTAATTTTTATTTACTTTATTTTATTTTTTAGTAGCTTTTTCCCCCTATAAATAGGAGTTCAATTTACTTATTTAGGGACTTTGTTTTGGGAGAGAGCTCCAAAACACAAATTGTATCCTTCCTTTAGAAATATCAAGACTAGTATTTCCGTTCCAATTCTTGAGTTTAAGTTCACATTCTCGTGTTTATTCCTCAATCTTCATAAGGTTTTTTCTGCTGTCAGAAAATCTTATAAATAACATTTCATTTTTTCCATCCATTTTCGGAATCACAAGCTTTCTTGGATTCCGAAAATGTAACTTGTTCTTTTCCTTTCTTAAACTCTCATTGTTGTTTCGGTTTTATTTTCTTTAATTCAATATTTTTGTGGGTATTTTCTTTCTAACTTTTGTAGACAAGGATATCATTATAATGTGTTCTACATTTCGAACTTCATTTACTTCATATATGAGTGCTTAAGCTTCAATTTTATGCTAAGTGTTTATGACCGTTGTTCGGTGCACTTTGTAAAAAATTGAAGAGATTTAAATGTTTAATACACATTCAAATCATACACATTAGGTTAATCATTTTATAAGTGTTTATGACCGCGGTTCGGTGCATTTATAATATTAAAAAAATGTATGCATGAGTGAGATGGTGAAAGTAGAATTTTGTAATATGTTCAAATTTTGCAAAAGTTAGAGTGTTGGTAGAATTTGTGTTCAAAGAAAATCCACTTGTATATATGTTCAAAATAGGACTAGAATTAGTTTATTTATGATTTTACTTGTTTTGTATGAACACAATCCCTAAACACCCCCCCCCCCCCCCCTCTCCTCTTTAATTTTTTATTTTTTTATTCCTTTATTCTTTATTTAATTAATTCATTGATTTTATAATTCTTTAATTCTTTGTTATTTAATTATTTAATTATTTAATTATTTGATTATTTAGTTCTTTAATTTTTCAATTCATTATTGTTTGATTATTCATTATTCTATTTAACTAACATATTATTAATAATCCCTAATTTCTCTGGTTAAGAACGATCCCTATTTACCAATACTATAACTACACAAAAAGGGTTTAAATTGCATAATACTCAAATTACGTGTTTAATTTAATGCGTATTTTGGGCGTTATCAGTCGTCACAAGTCATTCTACCTTAATCCATCTTAACACCATCCCCTGACACTCGCCACACAGGCCACTCCCGGCGTCACCAATTACTCTTTCTACTCTTGAACACATCCACACGTGTTCATAATCAAGGGGGGTCACAATTCTTGAAGTGCCATCACTGTGTCACCCGGATCGACTCCCCGAATCGACTCTAGTGCATCCAACACTCAACATATAACACCAACTCGGAATCAACAATGGCCTCATCGTCGAAATCACAACATGTCCTGATTCTGGGATTCCAATTGTGTTGGAAGTATGTCCATCTTTTCCAACCATGGGACTTCATCCTTAAGTATACCACCTCTGGACTAACTGTCCAAACGTCACCTTCTCTACTACAGTTAAGAAATCCACAACTCATACGGATCACAACCATGTGTCCGTAGCTAAACCAACTCACCTGTCGATTATCCCCGTTTATGCAAATCCAAAACGATGTCAATCATCACTCCTTCTGATGATCACATCTCAACCTTCCCGAGATTCAACTCCGAGCATCACGAAGGTCGGAGTTACCAACTCTCGGAATCACAATCAACGATCACTCACCTCGGACTCCTGAGTCACTATCCTCGAAGTCGTCAACCACCAATCTCAGGGAATCACCAAGTACTGGCCTCGGCCTCACCCAAAGGCCAACCTCGGTATATGCCGACACAGTCCAACACACTCGACATCTCCAACACACCAGGATGAGTCCACGAAAACCAACCTCACGAACGGTCAAACCCGACCATACCAGCCTAGCCTTCTCCAAACCAAAGCCTAGGTCCACCACGCTTCTACTGCGCTACTCTAATCAAACTGACGGAATCCTAACCGTTCGTACCAAAACATGACCTCCCAATGGTCATCACATAGCCCAACTGTCAGGACCCACCCCGGTTTCACCCCGAAACCCGAGGTAAATCCCGCTCCCGTCTGACTCCCCGACACAACACCCAAGTAAAACTCACTCAACCCAGTCAGACGCAGGAGTAATTAAACAAAATATCCCAAAGTTATCGTTTACAGAGCATAGTACGAAAATACAAGGAAAATAAAAACCAAGAAAGTACAAGCACACGGAAGACTTTAAACTATTCCGGGATCCCTCACGTCTATGCCTCGGACTCTGCCTCGACGTCAAGACCCCGCACTCGCTCCACAACCTGGAGGGCAATTTAAAACAGAAGATGTGAGTGGATCATAATGAAAGAAATGTTCTAAAACCATTTATCAGAAAACCGACTTTAACCCTCCGTTTTGAAAACCACATGCATAACACAGTTATAACTCAATTCTCATAAAACATCATAAGAAACAGAAACACTATAAAACAGTTATGGAAATCATGGCATGAATATCAAAACCCGTATCATAAACCATAAAGCTCAAATCATCATTTCCCGATCAAACCTGCTGGACCTATCCGAGTCTTTAAACTCAATCCAGGCCTTAATCATATCTGAGTCTTTAAACTCCCGAGTCTTTAAACTCAAGGCCTACGGGGGAAATCAAATATATCCGAGTCTTTAAACTCCCGAGTCTTTAAACTCAATCCGGGTCTTTAAACCCAATTCGGCCGGTCCCCCTTCACATATATCCGGGTCTTTAAACCCAATATCCAGATCCAGCAAATCCAATCCCAAAATCATTTGAAAACCATTTACAAATCCACATCCAAACCCGAATCTGAAATCACTGGTTTGATACCCTTCCGGCATCCAGAACCGTCATTCCGAACCCAAATCCGGAATCCATTTTCCAACTTTAAATCCAAATTCCGCTTTCCGAAAATCATTTAATCACCAAATCATGTTTCAAAATCCCTTTGTAAACAATCAAACTAGTTATCCTTTAAAAATCCCAAAACCCTGGCATTTTACTCAGAAATCGACATTTCTCGTAAAACGTGCCAAATACCGTATTTCTCGAAAAACGTGCAATAATGTAAAACCAACCAAACATATTCAATAAACATAGAATCATAATCAAAAACATAAAACAATTATAGAAAACAGTTATGCATGCTCGAGTTTAAGGAAAAAGGTCCACTCACAGTACTGAGCCCTACTCGCGTCCTGAACGTCCTGTACGTTCCTCGGCTTCCTCGGGAAATCCCGATCCTGTCAACAATCACCAAATTACGTCACTAACACGTTCACGAAAGTTCACCTAAATTCCCTCAAAATTCCCCGAATCCTAAACGTAATAACCCAGGACCCTAAACCTTCACCCTCGCGGAACTAAACTCAAACGACGTCCGCACAACCCGAAACCACTTCCAATGAACTCATCATAACTCCTAGACCAAAAACCATGTTGACCGTTTTCCCCATCGCTGCCACACGCGCCCCCACGCGCCGCCCAAAGTGGCTGCGCGTGGCCCTCACGCGCTGCTACAGTGCATCGGCTACCTCGAGCCAACCCGGTTCGCCACAGTCGCCTGCAGCTCAGACCGGCGTCAGCGGTTCACCACCGTGCCTGCACTATTTCCTTCCCTTTCTTCACCATTCTCATCGTCCAGTCCTACCCTATTGATTCCCCAACTCCGTTCACTTCGACACTGTCCCTAGCCCGTCGACTGAAGCTCGAAACCAAACGGTCAACTCCCCCTGTTTCACGATCTAGCCACCCAGCTCACCTCCCTTCACGGTGGCTTCACCAAACTCTTCCCTGGACCTCACTGAACCTAAACCAACCATCCTAGACCTTCGACTCAGCCCCAAACTCGACGACTTTGGGTTCGAACATCACGGAAAAACAGAGCACCAGAGTGCCTGCCGTCGTCTGAGCTCCGCCGTGTACACCCCCGTCACGGCAACCATCCTAGTCGACGCCTAGGACCCTCCTGAACCTCACCCTGACCTCCATTCCTCTCGACTCTAAGCCCAACATCACGACTTTCACGTTGAACCTCAACGGGAAAACAGAGTACCGAAATGGGGACGAAGAAATTACCTGCCTCCTGTCGCCGCCGTGAGCTCAGCCGTGAGGTAGTAGCTCCTCCTGTCTTCCTCCGTCCTCTGAGCACTTCCCTTGACCTCGAGTGATCGATCACAGCTGCACCACCACCCAACTTCTCTGTTTTTCTCCCAGAGTTCCTCCCTGGTTCCCGTGACTCACACCTCACACACACACACACCCGCTGCACCTCTCAACCACCTTACCAGCTTCCCTTCGATCTCCCGTCCCTCACTCACTCACCAGAACTCAGCAACCACCACAATCAGCCTTCAATTTGCCCTCAAAATCTCCCTCTGTTTTCTGTTTCTCTCTGTGTACACACAAGACCACGGGCACGGCTGCACCCCAATTATTTGGGCCGTGTATACACAGGATTCCACCAAAATCCTCTACACACATGCCACCTGTCACAATCCACTCCACACACTCCCACATGGCCCAATCTCAGCCGTCCATTTCCTTTCTCTGTGCACAAATCCCAATGTGCAGAAAGACCAAATTACCCTTCTTTTTAACTAATTTTTACGGTTTTGCCACTAACTTCCTAGACCCATATCTCTCGCCTCGTAAGTCCGATGAATACGTGCCGCCTGTCATCGAACTCAGGACGACGAGATCTACCTAACCATCCTAGGTCAACGTACCAAAACCCGAGTCTACAAAAAGTCAACTATTCCCCCTAAGTTACCCAAATTACGGTTAAGCCCTCAACCTTCCGAACATCACAACGTCCTCCTCGGATGTCGGAATCGGACGTGCCACCTGCCTATGGATTCGTGACGTCCTAAACTACGTCCTGATCACTGGTCAAAATCCATCGGACCACCCGAACTAAAAGTCAACGTTTTACCCAAACTAGGGGCAAAATCGTCATTCTACACTTACGGACCTATCAGGACCACCTAACCGCCGATTAACCTCACTAATCACACCTCCCGGTTCTCGGGACGGGTTGTTACACCAACTCGGTTAGCGGTTCCTCTTACTAGACACCAGCACCCCACAACTGGCCACAACCTCAACTCACGAGGTACCCATCCTACCGTGCACAAACATCCCAGCTCGTGGTACATCAGTTCCAATCTAGGGATCACAACACACAAATCCCGAACCTCCGCTTGTACCGAGCCAAAACCATCAATCTACGCTCGAGTCGGGGGAACTAACATCCCTCGTAATCCACAACTCTGAGCTACTCAATGCTCAACTAAATGCCACAATCGCACTGGACTAGTCCAGAGTCATCCACCCAACCATCCGAACCTAGGCTGCGCCCAGCGGCACCGTCTCCAATCCAGCCGTAAGTCGGCCCAAGCCACAACAACTAGCTAACCACAACCCCAACTTGGGTTTCCCAGACTAAGCACTTACTCTGGGGTTTCTCACCAAGGTATTCACAGTGACAGCTAGCCCTCACAACAGGGTTCCTCAATCATCACTAGGGTCCTCAAAAGCCCACGACATCTACTAGCTCATAACACCCTCAACACTCGGGTCGTCACCTCCGACTACAAACATCCTTTATCATAAGGTCTACATAATCGTCAACCAATAACCAATGCTAGGGGGGAATTCATCAAATCCCAAAAGTAGGTTCCTTTGCCCCCACAACTCGAGGCCTCCGGCTACTTGTAGCCACACCAGTCCAATCTCTACCAACTGGACCAAAGGGCCACCTTCATCCATGCACCAATCCGGTCCAACAGGCCACCGTCAACCGGCCCTACAGGCCGACCAGTCAACCAGAAATCATATCTCACCATCCGGGTGAACCACCCTGGCGCACAGCCGTCTATTTATCTAGGCTACTCCATCTGACCCCAAGGGCCAACCCATGGTCGATTGAACCAAGCACCAAACATGTCAACCACTCCGGCCCTAAACCGGCACGTAGCTCACCACACACCGCGTATCAAGCGACCAGAACTCAACGCTCATACTCTCGCTACTAACTAAGCCACTAATTATCGTACTACCACTCGCTTTTGTTCACATGTCCAAGTTGATGACGGGCTGTTCGACATCGAGACATCACATCCATAGTAGTATCACAACGCCCAATTCAACGAACCAACTACTCTAGGAACTAGAACCTCGTGCAAAGTGCACAAAGCCTAGCTCTGTTACCAATTTGACACGACCTACCCCCAATCCCCCAAGATTAAGGGCTAAGCCATGCTCCCGTCTAACTTACGTGCGACATGAAGGCTAAACCGATGGTCAACCTCCACATAACACGTAAGCCGGACAAGGGATTCCCAAGCCAACCATCCAAAAATTTTTGGACTTCCCAGAGCGCGCAGAATATACTGTGGATCACGTGTGTGATGTCTCCGTCTCTCTAATAACAGCCCGCACCGCATCAAACTTGGAGGGTATCGAAAACATAAAAGACTGTGAGTGGACAAAAATAAATAGTAAGTTCAGAAAACAGTTTATAAGAAAGTACATTTATACCCTCCACGAAAAACCAATGCATGCATATGAAAACCATTCCATAAAACCATTTCATATCCAAGATAAGAAAACCATCATTGAAAACTAGAATAATTTCCTTTTCTCAAATCCGTAATTCAAATCCAGGGCCTCAACCCAAAATCATAAATCCTTTCAAATTGAGGGCCTCAGCCCAAAATCAAAAATCCTCATCAAAGTACGGGAACTCAGCCCAAAATCTACAAAATCCAAATCATCCGGGCCATTGCCCAAAACATGTGAAAACCAGTGAAAAACGTCAATCATTAGAGTTGCTGGATCTCAAGCGCGCCTGAGTCTTTAAACTCAAAACACATGCGTATAATCATGCCTTCCCGGGATATCAACGAGTCTTTAAACTCAGAACACAATCAACAGGCCTCGAGGCATATCACAATAACCAAGTCTTTAAAATCAAAACATATCAATCCAGGGCCCTCCCTCGTCAATCAACCGAGTCTTTAAACTCAAAACCAGATCCAGCCGTATCTGGGTCTTTAAACCCAAAACCAAGTGAAAACCATAGAAAATCCATATCCAAATTCGCAATAATGATTCCGTAAGCTAGCATCCAGAACCATCATCCCGAACCCAAATTCAGAATTTCACTTTCAAGTTCCAAAACCAAATAAGGAATTATCTTTCCGAAATCCGATTCCAAAACCGAAATCACGTTTATCGAAACCACTTTTAGGAACAGGGCTTCAAGCCCGAAATCACTTTTCCAAAATCTATTATAAATTATTGAAATCAAATAATATTTCAAATTCCAAAATCAAATCATCAAAACCATGGTCCAATCGCAACATAAATCGTAAGCTCTTAAAACGTGCAAATACATACTTATCTCGAAATACGTGCAAAATCGTAAATCATCAAGATCATATCATAACCATAGAAATCACATATAGAAAACATATAAAAACAATTATGCATGCATCATAAGTTAGAAAGCAAAGTCCACTCACAAACCATTCACATCGTCGCCTCGATACGCGTGCACTTACGCCGTTCTCGGCCAATCCACTATCACCAGCTTTCCCGAACCTGTCCAAATCTCATAATAAGGTTACTAACTACTTCATTAAGCTTCTACTAAGTCCCCGTAATTTTCCTGAATTTTTAACTATTTTTAAACAAGCCCTAAAACCTTCGGACATCCCGAAACATATCGAGACAATGTTCGATTGACTCAAAACCAGTGCGAAAATTACATTGATTACATCCTTTTACATGTTGAACACTTACCTATCAGAGGCACCATGCGCCCTCACCTGCCGCCCAAAGGGGCTGCGCGTGGGCCTCACGCGTGGCACTGTTCATCATCTCCTTCCTCTCGCCGACCCGGTTCAGACCGGTTCGAACCGGCCCAGATGGTTCACGGCCAATTTTTCAACATTATCCAATCCTTTTTTCATCCTTTTGATTCCTACAGGTTCACCACTTCATTATCTAATGATCTACGGCCTCAAAATGGAGACTTTAGGCTTAGAATTTACCTTCCCACATTGAATGGTGAACCGGCCTCGGTCATCCTCTGGTTCTGGGCACCACAGGCC
Source organism: Prinsepia uniflora (assembly GCA_032719365.1). Lineage (NCBI taxonomy): Eukaryota > Viridiplantae > Streptophyta > Magnoliopsida > Rosales > Rosaceae > Prinsepia > Prinsepia uniflora. The sequence goes on along the minus strand of CM064863.1, from coordinate 55,918,324 downwards.
ATCATTGGCCTTCCCTTCAATTGTGATCGATTCCTGGTCACCTTCAGAGCCTCACCTAATGAACCAAGACGATCCACAACCAATAAATCGAGCTTCACCATTTTTGATTGAAAAATCGAAGCTCACGGCAATACACCTTACCGTCCATCTTAAACTTCATTGTGGCCACCAATAGCTTCCTCTCGCCTCCTTTGTTAACTTTCATTCAGAAACCATCAACTGAGGATGAAGTTTGAGTGGTTTGGATGGGTGGGATTTCCCGGGCATTCCTCCCCTGTCTCTGTTCTCCACGGTTCTGGTTCGACCATCTGTGGCGGCCATCACGAGCACACCACCATCCTTTCACTGTCCTCAGCCTCTCTTTATCTTAGTTACTCTTCACGGGTTGGGGTTTGGATTTGAGGGAACTGGGTTCACAGGCACACACACCACCAAGTCCTCAGTTTTTCTGTTTTTAGCCGTTTTAAAACCATTTTCACAATTAACCAATTTAAACAATTGTGAGGGCAGTGAAGGATGTTCTACAACCATGTAGAGAGGGACACATGTCCAAAATATGGTGGCTACAGTATCCAAAACAACCAAGTGTCCCAATTTTACTGGGCATAAACCCCAAGGAAGTAAAATAACCAAACTGCCCCTACTTAACAATTTTCCATTTTGCCCTTAGCGTTTTTAGACCAAAACACGAACCAATCGACGTCCGATAATAGCGTGTCGTCTGTCGTTGTATTCAGGGAATCAAGTCCTCAAAATGTGTGACAATTCCATGGCGTATTAAAAATCAACAATTTGCCCCATTTTTAACCAAATTACCAAAATACCCTCAAACTTCTGAACATCATAACTTTTTCCTCGCATGTTAGAATCGGACGTGCCACCTGTCTATGAATTCGTGACGTCTCGAACTACATCACAGTCATCGGTCAAAGTCCATTTGACCACCGGAACCAAAAGTAAACCTTTTTGCCCATTCTAGGGGTAAAATCATCATTTTGCACCGTCTGTCCGAAATCGTCCAACTAATTACTGATTAACATCACTAATCCGTCATTAACCACTAATCTAATCCCAGTTTCAGGGACGGGTCGTTACACACTGATTATACGTGCTTATGGTTTCGATAATGGTTTAATGAAATGGTTTTGGATTTGAAAAGGTAAACTCAGGCATGAGACCCATTTGTTTAGGAAATCCTCGGACATGAAGTCCATTTGAGTTATATTATCGGGTCAGGGGCCCATTTGGTTTATAAAATCGGGCATGAGGCCCAAATGTGTTTTATGAATGTGATTTCAGGTCGGGGACCCGTAAATGGATTTGGATAAATGGATTTCGGATTTGGAAATATGGAATCGGGCTTGAGACCTATTTGATTTATGAACTATCGAACTTGGAGTCCATTTGATTTAATAAGGCATCAGGCCGAGGGCCCAATTGGTTTACATGATCGGGATTGAGGCCCAATTGGTTATGATATCAGGCATGAGTCCCCTTTATGGTTTATAAATGTGATTTCGGGTTTGGAGACCCTAAATGGATTTGGATTTGGAAACACGGATTTCTGGTTTCATGACGGTTTATAGGGACTGGGCATGGATCCTTTGAAAGGTTTGAAAGGTTTTGAGAATGATTACAAAATGGTTTTTCATATTCCATCCTTGTATTTATGGATTGTCTCCTCCGGGGAGGGTCGTTGACCTGGGTGGACCCCAGAGTAATCACGCAGCACTAACTGAGTGGAGTCGCCCTCGTGGGGTACCTTACTCTCAAGAAGACATTTATGGATTATAATCCCCAGGGATGGTCATTGATTTGTGGACATTGACCTAGGTGGACCCTAGGGAGACTTGGGATTTGAGACCCGGAGTAGAACGCGCGTAACTTTGGAAACCGTGACAGGATTAGTTATATGATAAATGGTAAACATGAATTATTGGATTTCAGAAATGGTATTTCTGTGTCTTATAGATTTGGGCAATGACCAATATACTAAGATTTACGGTTTTGGACTGAGTTCCCACATATGGTTGATATGTTATGGATTTGTGTAAATAGATTTGGGCAGGGTCCGTATGACTTGGATGTATAGAATTTGGGGCTGAGATCCTAATAATGGTTATTTGAGTAAATGGTTTTCGAATGCATGCATGCTTTTTAGTGAAGGGCATAAAGGTCTTTTATGAAATGTGTTTTATTAAACTATTTATTTTCGTCCACTCACAGTTTTTGTTGTTTTTAATGCCCTTTAGGCTGATCACTGATGCGGGCTGTAGTAGAGACCGAGACATCACACTCCTCCACCGGATCCTGGCGCACTCTTGAAGCCGCGTTCGAGCTGAGGTTTTGGTTTATCCCTTGTTTGACACTCCATGTCAGATGGAAGAATGGCACATCCCGGGTTAATCTCGGGGGGATTGGGATGGGTCGTGACACAGGTTGTCAGTGGTCCTCGTGGTAGGTGGCTAGTGGTGCCACTTGGTACATGTTAGGGGGTGTTATGTGGCAAGGTTGTTAGGAACACATGGCAAGCAATCTCAACTAGGGCTGACAACAACAGCTGATGTCATGCACGTAGGGAAGTGGGTGGGGTTACCTACCAGATATTGACTAGCGCATGGCGGCACATATGCGTCAGTGTCGAGGCCAGGTTGGTCTTGTTCGAAAAGTTTTGACATCTTGAATTCATTGGTGGTGGTTTCAAGCCGATCGGAGGTCGTTTGATGGTAGTTTTCATCATTTTTCTCCTCATGAAGCGTGTCAGAACATGTTTTCGATTCTGGGGCTTAGGAGGTGTTTACGTATGAACTTATATGAATTGTTGGTGACCATCGGGTTTGACTTTGACATGCCAGAACGCTCCGGAGACTTTGGATTAGCATATGGCTCATAATTTGGCGATCAGCGGTAGTGTGAGTGGACACTTTCATTCATAACTGTGTTGCATATTTATATGGTTTATAGCATGATTTGGATGGTTATAGTTTAACTATATGATTATAAATTTTTTTCTAGAATAATGGTTGGTTTTAGAATATATATATATATATGCTGTCGTGATTTTCTAGAAACATGTTTTATAAGGGGTTTTTGGAAACCGGATTTTGGGATGGTGCTCGGGTTTGAAAAGGTATTTTGGTAAATTTTTTCTAATATGGTCAACCTCACGCTATTGGATCGCTATTCCGGAGTTGGACTCCGATGATTCCCAAGGACAGACTCGGACGTGGTTTGAGTTGGACTCGACACGTGTTGACGAAGTTTGACTCTGCAGGATCCGTAGTTGTCTACTAATAGTACAGAGGGAATGCTAGTTGGACGAACATGCTGGTTGGACTAGCGGGATAAGGTTTAACTGGTATTGACTTGTGGTGTGTCTAGAGGTTTTCAAGGAAATGTGTGTCAGGGGCATTTATGTAATTTCATATGTTTATGCATGAACATTTTTATAAAAACATAAGGTTTAAAGAAAGGTTTCGGAAAATGATTTTCCATAGGGTTTAATTTTTTTCCACTCATGGTTTTAATGGTTTTGGTACCCATCAAGTTGATCTCGAGACGTGGGCTGTATTGAGGTTGAGATATTTTCGTGGGTCTACGCAATCTCGTTAACTAGAGTAGGTTCTGATAGTCTTTCATTTCGTGTCTAGTGCTTTGGGTTTGTATCATCTTATGGATTACATTTATGCGTGACATGGGGAATTTATCCTTTGTCTGATACTGTGGTTGTAATATAATCAGACTGAGGGTACTCTGGTAATTTTAGGCATTTGTGTCAGACAGAAGTAAGCCCTTTCACAAGAATCGAGGGCGATTTTGGGGAGGGTCCTGTTAGTGGTACTTTCATTTATAACCTAATTAGTTCAAGGGTAAAATAAATAAACATGTTGCAATCAATTCATCTGCCATGTCCGAGAGTGACAAATTTATGCATATTGAAAACAAAGCCAAAGACAACCAAACTAGCTAGATAAAGACAAATAGATGCATATAGTAAGTAATAAACTCAAAGAAATTTGGTAGTGGACATTGAAAAATTGAATAAAAACTCGTTGTACTCGTGTATGGAAAGGTATATGATAGATTTACGAATTAATAAAAACTAATAGATTTCTCAACGATCCGTTTGGATAATCAAACTGTTACTAATAGAGCGATTTGAATTTTAAAATCGTTTGACTTTTATTCAATCAAAACCAAATAGTTAAATATATAATAGTTTAGAGCAGTTGGATTAATAGTTTTAATATATTTATTCCAATTCCTATTTTTCCTTACCTTAAACTAACCCAATTTTCCCATAAATCCAACAAAAATTAGCTAATTTTATTTTCAAATTTTGAATTCCTACCTACTTACAGAAAAATTATTGAAATTTGAGTCGGTTTACCCACATATCCTCCAACAGTTAAGAGAGTTGTTGTAAGATCCCCCAATATCTCATATGTCTTATTCTCATGTGTTTGCCATAAAATACAAGTGGATTCCGAGTAAGACTAATTTGCTGGTGGATGAGGATGAACCTCACTTCATTTGTCTCTTGCTAATCATGCTTCTTGAATCCCAGATGGTTTGGTAGACTCCGTAAGCCTAGGATATCGAAGTAGCTACTCATTCATTTTATTGTGTCAATCAATATTTTCGCATATATTAAGTCATGCAGTTAGAAAAATAAGTTATACTTATATATGTAATATTCTCATATCGCACATTAGTGGCACCCTTCTCAAACAAACTTCCCTTTCAATTTATTTAATTAGCACTATACATGTATTATAATTGAAAATTGTTCAAATTCTAAATCTTCATTACAAGATATCATTAAATAAATAATATTGTATAGATTATTTAGTCATATATATATATATATCTATTAATTTGATGATCGGCTCTACATAAAGATCTTCATTATTATTAAAATTGTTAGTTTATTTAATACATATGAATGACAAAATAATTTTTAATTTTGTTAATTTTATTTAAAAATAAATTATTTTAATTATGATTTAATGTATAAAAATAATTCAATAAATCAAAAAATAGTAAAAAATATCACATAAATATTATCTTATATATATATAATAAATGCCACAATATTTTTAAAAAATGAGACCGTCAACATCACTATCTAAATCCTAAGCGTCATTATAACAAGAATAATTAAAAAAATTCCCCATGATTTGACGTGTTATGTATTATTTAGGCGTAGAAGGCCCTAGAGTCTAGACGAGGACTTTGAGAAACACTCCCCTTACCCAAAGGCTAAATGCCACATAGAAAATTGACAAAATGGTTTCTTCGATGGACGTCCTATTATTTACTTAATGCTGGAATCATCACAGTACATATTAAACTTTTACCGTGCCCTTTTGAAAGTAGTGGTGTCACCACTCACCACTCACCACTTCAATCTTTGTCATCTTCCATGTATCCCTATAAGATATATATGCTCCCTGCCCTTTACACCTTATCTGAAGGGCACGAGCAGGGCGATGCAGAGGTCCAATTACATGTCAAACTTTGGAGTTGGACACGAAATGTGTCGCGAGATGGTGATAAGAACAAATGTCGATGCCTTTGCCAAACTTTCTTTACTTTTTCTTGTTCTTTACTTTCTTGGTTGTCCTTTCCTTAAGCTCTACCCCTTATGCCTGAATTCAGGTAAATCTCGGTCGAATTTTCACTTTTTTTAGTAGTGAAAAGAAATATCTCGTACTTGTTATACCAATTATAATCTGTTGATATTGAAAATACAACTACAAATACTGTCATACAACTAAAATTTACAAATGTTTTTTTCTTAGAAGAGAATAACGTGAAAACAATATCAAAACAAAGACATAATTTTTTTGCGAACGCAATTCTTTAGTTGTGATATACATATCGTTCTCAAATTCTGAACCAAAACTCATTTTTTCGTGTTTGGGTTTTACTTTATTTTACATAACAATATATATATATATATATATATATGTAGATTCAAATTTAAGGCGAACAAGTTCTAAAATTTGAATCTCATATTTTAGAAGGGCCTCAAATTTTTATCTGTATATAAATTTATTTAAAATAATAATTAAATTTAAATATTTGAGACCACAAAATAGAATTTAAAAAAATATATATACATATTATGATCCAAATGCTAATAATTTTTTAAGGCCTAAAACTTAATAAAGTTACTTTTTTTACAAATAAAGTCCATATATATTATTTAGGCTTTTACAATTTTATGCAAAGCCATATTTTTTTTAATACATTAATAGTTTATTTCTTTTGTTCTCAAAAAAGAAATTAAATTGGATTAAAAGACACAAAATTAAATTTTCTCTCTTATTTTATGGAGTGAATTTCTTTTGAAATAAATATAATATAATGTTTGTTATTTGAATTTAATTATATTTCAAATATAAGATGAATTATTTATGATATTTTTTTACCTATGTAATAACATCCCCATTTATAATTAACTTTTTTTAGATGATGAAAATATGAAGTTTGGTCTTAATGCGAATGGCTAAGGCGCCAATAGAAAAGGTGTGGAATGCTTCATTTCCAATCTTGTCGTGGTACGGAATGCACGAACTCCGCGTCTCACGCTCCCTTTACTCTTTCGACTAGGTCATCATAAAAACAAGACTTTTAAAATTTTCGCATATATAGATATATAGATATATAGATATATATATATATATATAGATATATAGATATATATATATATATAGATATATAGATATATATATATATAGATATATATATATATATATATCATCTAATTAACGACATAACTTAACAAACCTACGACATTACTTCTCATTTAATATTTAGTATTTTATTTGTTTCTAAACTAAAGATGTACATGATCTTCTTTGCCATATTTATACGTTATACACCTATTTTTCCATTTTTATACGTTACACACATGTTTTCGTTCTTTGTCCCTTTGGAAAAATAAAAAATGAAAACTAATTCATATATAGTGTGATCATTTCTCTCATAATTATTGCACAAAATTATTTATTATTCGTGCAATAATTATATAGTGTGATCATTTCTCTCATTTCTCTCCCAATATATATAAAAACTAATCTATATATAGTGTGATCAGATGATTTAAGAGTTGAATGATTCTGATTATAATATATATATAAATTATTCAATAAATCTAAAGGGTGACAAAAGAAGGCAATACTACCAAAAGTAAGATGTAAGTATCATTCTTATAATATATATTTATATAATAATAATTGAATTCTACCATGATGTTACCTCCTCATACCACCATTTTGATTTACTAAATTGTATGCGTATATATATATATATATCATAATTTAAATCGTTCATTTTATAAATTATTTCAATATTATATTAGTAAAATATCAATAAGATTGAAGATCGTTTAATGATTCATATGAATCAAATTAATGAATCAAGGTTCACTATGAAGATCTTAATTAATAAAATTATTTGATTTATTTGATGTATGTAAATAAATGACCTCCAATTTGATTAATTTTTTTTTTATAAAGATGATCTTTTGATGATAATTTAAATAATGAATGATTCCAATTATAATAAATACACCCCCAAAAGTTAATAAATCGAAAAGATAGTGGGAAGATGTATCATGGAAGGAGGATACAAGTACTATCTAATATATATGGAAGGTCCAAAAAGTCAATTATTATGTGTATCTATATATATTACAATGAGCTCATAATTAATATTTTGGGATGAATTATTCTGAGCGTTACATTTAAAAAAAAAAAATACCATATCATATATCAGATCACATTTGATTTACGAAAACATTTGAAAAATATTATAGAAAGAAGGAAATTAAGAATGACATCATAAATGTTTTACGAAAGCAAGTGGGGTATATTAGTAAATTCACCTCATTGTCTCCCCCCTACAAATACAAAACACTTGAAGAAGGTGGCCACATCCATTAATTCCAACTGGCCGCAGCTTCACTTACAGAAACCAAGAGAAAAACACAGAAACCTTCTTGCAACTACTCTTCCCTTCTCTTCTCAGTTTTGAACCCCAAAACCATGGCTCTAGGAAGCCAGGAAACGTCGTCGTGTCTGTCCCATTTTCTCGAAAGTTGTGGCGGCTATGCTGTTCTTGATGGTGGGTTTGCCACCGAGCTTGAACGACATGGAGCTGACCTCAACGACCCTCTATGGAGCGCCAAATGCCTTATCAGCTCGCCTCACCTCGTCAGAAGGGTACTTCAGTTAATTCACTCTGCAATTAGTTATTATTATTATTACTATTATCAACTTTCCATTTCTTTTGGGACATTTTTTCGGGCATTTATAATTTTTTTCTTTGGCTATATCATTTGTTTGTTCTTCATGTCAAAGTAAATTTACAGCCATTGCTATCCATTGCCTTTTTTATCATAATTTTCTCCTCTTATCTTTTTATTTTATTTTTTTATGTCTTCCAATAATTTTGGATAAGTATAATTAATCTGTTGTTTTAAAATAATTAAATTAATTTGCTATCACCTAGCTAGTGGTGATTCCCTTTTTCTAATATTACTGTAAAAAAAATATTTTATGTAATAATTTATAAATATATATTATAATTAGAATCGTTTAATTCGTTTATTCTTAAATAGTTATTTCAAGATCATTAATATATAAAAAAATCAATCAAATTAAGGATTATTTAGTCATTAATTATATGTGATTAAATTAAATAGATGGTTCACTGTGAAATTTTCTTAGTTCGATAGCGTTGATTAATTTGTTTAATATATATGAATGATTAAAAAATCTTCAAATTTGTCGATATCTATATAGAATTGAAAGGATTATTCCATTATATATAAATTTTGATTATTATTTATATGCATATACCACGTGATTCAATATATTGAAATGAAATAGTATGGTAAGCACTATATATAAAAAATTGTTTTAATGAAAATATTTTCGGACAGGGCATTGCTATAATCAAAGTTTAATTGATTAAATTTTTTCTTCAATTTTTTTTAAACAGTGATCGAATAAAAAAAATCGCGACACAAAAAATCTTGTCAATCATATGTAGATATATCATGGTGGTGTAAAATGCGTCGTCCTCAAGTCCAAAATTTTGTTTCATATATATCGTTCTCAGAGAGTTTGTGTGCAACACGGACACGAAAATTGTGTTTCTGTAATTTCTAAATTTGTTTGAGGTTTTGATGGAGACACAGAATCTCACTGTATAAGTTAACTTTTTACTTTATATTACGTTTTTGTCGTCGTTGAAATTAAAATAGCTTTCTTAATACATCAAAGAACAAAAACGAAAAGCAAATAAGGTTTGAAGAAGTCTTGTTTTTGTTTATTAACTTGATTGGAAAAAAAGCAGGTACACTTGGACTACCTTGATGCTGGTGCAAACATCATAATAACCGCGTCTTATCAGGTAAATAATTTATTTATTTATCCCAGGTAAGAATGTGCGCACATAATTGTTTTTTTTGTTGTTAAAAATCCAGCCTTAATTAGAACTGGAACAGAACATCGCTATATGGAATGGAACGGAGTTATAATGTTGTTGTTTCTTTGTTACAGGCCACCATTCAGGGTTTTGAGGCCAAAGGTTTCTCCAGAGAAGAGGCCGAAGACTTGCTTAGGAAAAGTGTTGAAATTGCAATCCAGGCACGAGAGATTTATTACGGCAAGTTTGAATCAAGACATCCGGTTCTAGTTGCAGCATCTGTGGGCAGCTACGGGGCTTACTTGGCTGATGGTTCCGAGTATAGGTAAGTGATCCAGGATTGATGAACTTGATCAGTCATTCGTAAATTCTTTTGATGGGATATTTCTTCGTGTACATTGTTTGTATGAGCATTATTGATGTTGATTTCGGGTTCATTTAATTTCTTTTGGCCGGATATTCTCGTTATGCAGCGGAGACTATGGTGACGCGGTCACCATTGAAACATTGAAGGATTTCCACAGGGAAAGGGTGCAGATTCTGGCCAACTCCGGTGCTGATTTGATCGCATTTGAGACCACTCCAAATAAGATTGAAGCGAAGGTATTTTCCCTTAACTTGGAGATGGATGCATAGTTGATTCATTTACAAGTTGTTCTATGAGCTGGCCGGTGGAGTCTTCGTCACACATAGTTAAATCTTAAATGTGATGCATATTGCAGGCATATGCTGAGCTTCTTGAGGAACAAGGAACAGGCATTCCAGCCTGGTTTTCCTTCAACTCCAAGGACGGAATCAACGTTGTCAGCGGAGATTCCATCTCCGAATGTGCCTCCATTGCAGATTCATGTAAACAAGTTGTTGCTGTCGGAATCAACTGCACACCTCCAAGATTCATCCACGGCCTTGTCTCATCAATTACAAAGGTACAATCTTCAATCAATGAATCGTTTAATTGTATCTCTAAACACTTCATTAATTAGCATCCCCTTCTTAACCTCTTCACATCAGTTTCCACTGCCTATGTGGCTGTGTCTAATTGGCAGGTGACAAGCAAACCAATAGTGATCTATCCTAACAGTGGTGAGACTTATGATGGTCGCACCAAGCAGTGGGTGGTGAGTCGGCTTATGTTGTCAGGCTATGAATCAGTTGATCTTGAATTGTTCTGCGGACAATGTTCATTTTTATGTTTTGTAGTGTTGGCGAAATTAAAAAGTGTGAATTGATGTTTGGATTGCAGAAATCAACGGGTGTGGTTGATGAAGAGTTTGCAGAGGTAGGCATTGACAAGTGGCGCGAGGCCGGGGCCCGTATATTCGGAGGGTGCTGCAGGACTACTCCAAATACTATCAGAGCCATATCTAAGGCTCTCTCCTCCAATAAGTCTGCTATAATCAACAGGGACTGAGTTGACAGAGAGACCGAGATATGTAAATATTTCTAATATCCGCCATGAATAAAAGCTCTGTAATCTGCATCCTTTCTCTGTAATCTGCATCATTTATGGGGTAAAATTTACTGGCAATCTTTCAGGTTTGAGCTCATTCTGTTGCAATCTTACATTTCGCAAGATTATCTTCAAACCGGAACCGGTAGAGCTGAACCCGGCAAGTACAGTAACCAATCTGATCTAGCCTAAACGGCGAATTCCGTTAATCAATATGATCGATTTTGTAGGAAACCGGTTAGGTTTTGGTTTAGCAAATAAAAGATTACATGAAACAATTTCAATTTGAGCTAAATTCTGAATTCGAATTCAGGTGTATGATGCATATAAGCAATTAAAAGGGAGAGAAAAATCGAATTGGGGTGGCACGGATGTCACTAGTTGCTTTGTATTGGTGATAGAAAAAGAAAATTTATGTCTGCGCTCTGAGCCGTCAGCTGGACAAGTATATATTGTTTGAATTCGAAAAAGGAAGCAATTGAAGCATTTCAGTGAGTTAGTTGAGTTGACAGTTGGTGCAAACCCCAAACTGGGGAAAGAGTCACATACCAGATAATGGCTACAACGCTACAATTGTGTTCTCTGGTCTCAGCAACCCCAAGCTTCACAGCTCCCACTAACCAAAACGAGCCCAAAACCACGGCCAAGGGCGCTTCCCCAATTGAGTCACTCAAAATCTGTAAAACCATGAACGAAGTTAAGCAACTTCACTGTCAAATCACTAAGAAAGGCCTCAGTAGCCGATCCTCCACTGTTACCAAGCTAATTGCTTCATGTGGAGAAATGGGCACCTTTGAAAGTTTGGATTATTCCTGAAAATCCTTCACCTTGTTCCTTGAAGACGAAGATACAAAGGGTATTTTGGTCATGTTCAATTCTTTGATAAGGGGTTATGCTGCTGCTGGGCTTAGTGATGGGGCGATTTTTCTGTATATTCAAATGGTGGTGAACGGTATTCCACCTGATAAGTTCACATTTCCATTTGTGCTGAGCGCTTGCTCAAAGGCTGTGGCTTTCTGTGAAGGGGTTCAGCTCCATCGAGCGCTTGTTAAGATGGGTTTTGAGGGGGATGTGTTTATTGAGAATTCTTTGATCCATTTCTATTCGGAATGTGGGGAGTTAGATTTTAGCCGGAAGGTGTTTGATGAAATGTCTGAGAGAAACATCGTGTCTTGGACTAGTTTGATTTGCGGTTATGGTAGGAGGAACTTTCCAAATGAGGCTGTTTCTTTGTTTTTTGAGATGGTGGCGGCGGGTATTAAACCCAATTCGGTTATCATGGTGTGTGTCATTTCTGCTTGTGCAAAGTTGAATGATTATGAATTGAGTGAGAGAGTTTGTGCTTACATAGGTGAGTCAGGAGTGAAGGTTAATACGCTTATGGTGAACGCCCATGTGGATATGTACATGGAATGTGGAAATACTGATGCTGGAAAGCGGATTTTTGACGAATGTGTGGATAAGAATTTGGTTCTTTACAATACTGTGTTGTCGAATTATGCGCATCTGGGACTGGCTAGGGAGGCACTTTCTTTCTTGGAAGAAATGCTGCGACAGGGTCCAAGACCCGACAGGGTTCCGCTGTTGTCTGCTATATCAGCTTGTGGACAACTAGGCGATTCTTTGGCTGGGAGTTCTTGCCATGGTTATGTTCTAAGGAATGGACTTGAAGGTTGGGATGCTATTTGTAATGCCATGATTGACATGTACATGAAATGTGGAAAACTAGAGATGGGCTGCAGGGCTTTTGATAATATGTTGAATAAAACTGTAGTGTCGTGGAACTCTTTGATTGCTGGTTTAGTAAGAACTGGTGACGTAAAGTCAGCTTGGCAGATGTTCAATGAGATGCCGAAGTGTGATCTTGTTTCATGGAATACCATGTTCAATGCTTTGGTCCAAGAGAGCATGTTTGAGGAGGTAATTGACCTTTTTCGGGTTATGCAAGCTGAGGGAGTAAAAGGAGACGGGTGACCATGGTGGAAGTTGCATCTGCCTGCGGATATCTAGGAGCTCTTGATCTTGCAAAGTGGATCCATGCTTATATTGAAAAAACCAAAATTGATTGTGATATGCGGCTTGGCACAGCCTTAGTTGACATGTTTGCAAGATGTGGCGATCCTCAAAATGCAATGAAAGTGTTCAATAACATGAAGAGACGAGATGTTTCTGCTTGGACTGCAGCCATTGGAGCAATGGCCATGGAGGGAAATGGGGAACGGGCTCTAGAGCTTTTTGATGAGATGATTAGGCAACGTGTGAAACCAGGTGAAGTAATCTTTGTTGCACTTCTAACAGCATGCAGCCATGTTGGGTTTTTGGAGCAAGGATGGAACATTTTCAAGTCAATGAAGTCTGTCTATGGCATTTCCCCACATATGGTTCATTACGGTTGCATGGTTGATCTACTAGGCCGAGATGGGCTATTGGGAGAAGCTTTTGATCTGGTAAAGAGCATGCCAATGGAGCCAAATGATATCATTTGGGGAATTCTCTTAGCTGCATGTCGAACCCAAAAAAATGTCGAAATTGCATCATATGCAGCTGAACAGATATCCCAGTTGGCCATTCAGAGGGCTGGGATTGATGTGCTTTTATCAAACATATATGCGTCTGCTGGGAAATGGGATGATGTTGCGAAAGTAAGGCTACATTTGAAGGAGAGAGGGATACAAAAAGTGCCCGGATCAAGCGCCATCGAAATCAATAGAATGATCCACGAGTTTATTTCGGGTGGTGATACAAACATAGAGAAGAGCCAAATTGCATTGATGCTACAAGAAATATACTGCAGACTTAGAGAAGCTGGCCATGTTCCTGATTTGGCCAATGTTTTGCTTGATGTTGGTGAGAAGGAAAAAGAGTTATTGCTGAATCGACATAGTGAGAAACTTGCCATAGCTTTTGGGCTTATAGGTACAAGCCAAGGGGTGGCAATTCGTGTCGTTAAGAATCTCAGAATGTGCTCTGATTGTCACTCCTTTGCCAAGTTAGTGTCAAGAATATACAACCGGGAAATTATTGTTCGTGATAACAACAGGTTCCATTTTTTCAGTCAGGGGATTTGCTCTTGTTGTGATTACTGGTAATAGAATTATAATTCAAGGAAAAGGTTAGCTTTTTAATGATCTGATTTCCATTTTCATTTAAAGGTCTTGTAAATTACGAAAATTGAAACAAGATGACAAGATTGACTGAAACTTGTTCAGTTCTTACTTCAGATTCATTTGTGATATGTGCGGGCTGGAGGAAGCTTCTTAGGCCTAATATAACAAACTAAAGTCTCTGACCAACTCTCTGGCTGTTTAGCTTTTATGGCCAATCAAGCAGCTACTTCCTCAGCTTCTTTCGCAAATTCATACCCTTACGACGTGTTTCTGAGTTTCAGACGTGAGGTTTCGCGCCATAATTTTGCAGATCATTTGTACAACGCTTTGCTCAAGAAGGGCATCAATACCTTCATAAATGATGAGCTTAGTAGAGGAGAAGAAATTTCAGCATCCATTATAAAAGCAATTGAAGATTCGAGGATTTCTATTGTTGTATTCTCCAAAAACTATGCATCATCTAAGTGGTGCTGGATGAACTTGACAAGATTCTTGAGTGCGGAAAATGGAAACAGAAAATGGTTAGGCCAATCTTTTACAAGGTGGATCCCTCAGATGTACGAAGACGAAGAGGATCTTTTGGTGAGGGACTTACTAAACATGAATGCAATCTCAAGAACACTAATCAGAAGGTGCACAGATGGAGAAAAGCTCTTTCAGAAGCAGCAAATTTGTCTGGGTGGCATTTCTTGGACGGGTACGTACAATGCTAACCACTATACTGCTAATTACTAGTTTTTTTTTTAATAAATGTATTTCAGGACAATTTTCATTTCTAAGTTTCATTTTTTTTTTGGGTCTAATTGGCTTTGTTATTTTGATAAAAAAAACTAAAAACTTTGCTATGGGATTCAACACCCTTAAACCAATTACTTAAAGGTTATCATGCATAATTAAAAGGCTTATTACACTGTTTTCACTAGAAACACGCCACGAATTCTCAAAATGCATCAGGAACGGAAATTTTTCTCAGTGTGCTGCGAGAACGGTAGCACCGTCAATACCGTTGCACCGTCAATACCGTTGCACCATTTCATTGACGCCGTCCTTGACGATGTTTATGTTTGCAGACGTGGAGCACTGTTTGCTGAGTAGATGACTGTTTGCATAGGTGGAGTCGTCGTGGCTCAGTAGGACCCAATTTGATGACCACGTGTGTGGGAAAATTGAAATCGAAACATTGAGAATTTGAATTGGGGCTAAATTTTGTTCGCTAGGGTTTTAAGGACGGTGGGATTTGGGGCAGAATTTGGCTGTAGAATCACGGTGGATTGTAGGGGTTTCAATCGGAGGGAAAGGCGAGTTAAGAGGCATCAGAGTTGAAGGATGCCCATTCGTCGAGAACCTGGTGCAGAACAACCTGATTATGTTATGTATTGAAACGGTTTTCCTTTTTACTGAGTCTTGTCTGTAGTGTTTTCTTAGTTTCCTAGTGTCGTTAAGGTAGGGTGAAGTCGGTTTTCTTGCTTTAATCAAATTAAACTGTATGTTGATTCGAGACTTTGTTGTTCAATTAGTTTTGCTGTTTTCTAAGTTTTGCTGGTTGGAACTGTATGTTGTTCAATTAGTTTTGAATGAGGCCTTGTTATTCAATGAGTTTTGCTGTAGTGGATATATAAAGATGGTATTGGAGTCAGTTTAGCTAGTGTAACGACCTGTCCCGAATTAGCGGGATTAATTAAGGATTAATGATGGATTAGCGAGACTAACCGGGGATTAGACGAGGATTAGCGGACGTTCAGGGCGAAATGACGATCGGAAGTTCAAGGGCATTTTGGTAATTTGGTTGAATAGGGGCCAACAGTTGACTTTTAACCCGGGAGGTCAGATGGTCGATGGACAAGGACCATTACATAGATTAGGGCGATACGAATTCGTAGACAGGCGGCACGTCGAATTCGGACGTTCGACGAAGAAGTTACGGTTCACGAAAGTTCGAACGTACTATTACACGTTTTACGAGATGGAGACTATTTGGCAGCAAGTGGCGCCCATATATTATTGGACAGGCCTAATGGATGAGTGACAAGTATCACCCATCCATTGTCCATCCAAACCAACTCATGCATATCCCATTCCCCTTTCATCGATCATTTTCTTCATTACCAAACCCAAAACCCGATCAACCTTCACCCAAAATCCAAACCCTTCAACCCTAGGACCATGATTGAGAGGCCAGAGAGTGAACTAAGGACCAGATGGATGTGGTGGCCGGCCAAGGGAGCGCCGCTGTGGACGGCGGAGGAGGAACCCGTGCAAAGGTATCGGTTTAACCGATTTTCCCTATTTTCAGTTTTAATCATTATGGGCCTCTATGGGTTATTTTGTTGAGTTAAATGGGTTAGTAGGAGTGTGTTAAGATGATTTTGAGAAAGGTTGAAGGTTGAGGAACCCCTGGGATAGTTTTGAGAAATTTGAACCGTGGAAGAAAATTGGACCAGGTGGATTTTGAAGGTTTTAGGTGGTTTTAATCGTATAGTTAGGTTCCTGGGATTAAATTAGGAAGATTAGGATTGATGAGAAGAAAAACGGACGAAGATTGGACCGGGTATGAAGCTGGACCGGTCACACTGGTCCAAGTTGTAGGGAGAACCAAACCGGCCGGCCAGACCAGCCATCGAGAGGAAGAAGAAGAACTGTGCAGTGGCGGGTGAGACCCACGCGCAGTGCAATCCTTAAGCACGTGACGGCGCGTGGCAGGGAATATGGGGAAGGTTCCAACATCTCAAATCATTTATTCGATGTAACGAACATTTTGGGACTGGTTTCGAGTAGATCGGACATCGTTTCTATATAGTTCGGGCTGTCCGAAGGTTTCGGTGCTCGTTTAAAAATAGTTAAAAATCCCGAAAAATTAGGGGGCTTTAGTGAAGGGTTAATTAAGTAGTTAGTAACCCTCTAAAGGGATTTGGACAGGTTTGGAAGCCCCGGAGACGACGGTGGACCCTGGAAGGCGTACAGCGCGCGTATCGAGGCAGCAGCGCGGACGGTCTATGAGTGGACTTTATTTCTGAAATCGTTGCATGCATAAATGTTTTATATATGTTTTAATGTAAGTTTTGTGATGTCTTGAGTGCATTTTGGTGTGTGTTTACGTATGGGCACGTACTTCGATGTTTTCGGGTTTTATACGTGCTTATACGCGCTTACGCTTTCGGTTTTCATGAAATGGTTTTGAGAAGGTAAAACCGGGCATGAGACCCAATTGGATTTGGTTTTGACTCGGACATGAGACCCTATTGACGACCCGTAGGTCTGAGTCGTGGTCGCGACGAATGATGTGTTCACGGCGACGGACGACGTGACGCTCGCCTCCGGATTGGGATGCGTTCCTTCCGGAGAGGTCACGATGCACGTCCCGTTGTCGAGCAGCCAATGGAGGTTCGACTTCGGAGTGCTGACGGTTTAGAGGATCGATCGGCAACGTGTGCGCCATGGTCTCGAGATGGTTGTGGTAGTGATGTGTTCACGGCGACATACCAGGATTGAGAGCGGGCCTGGATTGATGGTTGCACGCATCGCTATGATCGGGATCGTGACTGACCCTGAGATATCGGGCTCGATGCCCAGTTGATTCGAGTTCGGACTCGATGCCCAGTTCAATGTGAAATCGGGCTAAAGGCCCTATTGAGTCTTATGTTCGGGCGGAAGGCCCAGTTGATTTGTATTATCGGGCGTGAGTCGTGCTTTATGATTTTCTTATACTAGTATGTATTACCCCCATTACGAGAGTATTGATTGGTCTCCTCCAGTCGTCGACCTGGAGAGTCACGATCCACAGACCAGAGTGGGCATCCCCATAGGGATCTCGTTCTAGGAGTGGGCGTTATGATGTGGTCCCGGACCAGATTACAGAGAGATGATCGGACTAGATCCGAAGGTGAGCCTCCTAGATGGAGAATTCCTGGGAGAAGACTCGGAGTGAGACCCCGAGGAGTATGCATACTTATATATATAGAGACATCGTGACTATATTGGGTATGTGTTCCCTAGGAGCTGTGTGCCCCGAGTTGGCATCTTCTCCGGAAGTGCCTAGGATGGGTTATATATGTATATATGTATATGTGTATGAGATTTCACTGAGATGGCGTTGGGCTGAGACCCACGCGTATTGGTTTTTGGCTGAGACCTTTATGAGATGGTTTTGGGACAAGTTCCCACGTGTTTTGGTTTGGTCGGAGGTCCCATGTATTGATTGACGGATTTCGGGCCAAGGCCCAAATGGTTTTATGGTTCATGACAGTTTATGGGGACCGGGCATGAACCCTATAAATGGTTTTCGAATGCATGCATATGTTTTTAATGAAGGGCATAAAGGTCTTTTATGTAAATATTTTTATAAAATATTTGTTTTGTCCACTCACAGCTTTTGTGTTTTGAATGTCTTTCAGGTTGATCGCGGATGCGGCTGTAGCAGAGACGAGACATTACATTCCTCCTCCGGATCCTTACGCGCTCTGATAGCCCCGGTTGGGCAAATGACAGAAATATCCCTAGTCTGACATTTCGTGTCAGACGGGAGCAGGCACGTCCCACGCTAATCCCGAGGGATTTGGGATGGGTCCAGTCAGCTAGTATATGGGCAATGTTGTGGAAATGCTTTGGTTGGTTGTGATTTTGAAATCTGTGATGTTTGTCGGGGCATTGGTGTGGTAGTGGTTTGAATAAGGTAGTGGGGTAGTGCTTCGCGTGGGTTTTGGAATTGTAAATGGGTAGTATAGAAGAATAAGACAGTGGGGTAGTGCTTTTCGTGAGTTTTTGAAAGGTAAATGGGTAGTATCAGGCAGTGGACAGTGAGGTTGTGGTTGGCGTGGGTTTTAGTTTAGTCAATGGGCTAGCGCTTGTGGTGATAGGCTTTAGTGTTGGCAGTGGGCAGGACCAGAGGTGTTTGCCTTGTTTAAAATGGTTAGATTGTGTTATTATGTCAAGTGTTTGTAATGGGGCCTTATAATGGTTTTACGTGGTGCTAGGTGAAGCGGATGATATAGTGTCCATCGGGTTACGTCATGGTGGAAGTATCTCAAAGACAGGAAGATTGTGGACATATGTTGGTGGGTCAATTGCCTGGTATGATTGGTGCTGTTGGGAATATTTGTCTGTGCTTGACTTAAATGGGTTGGTGCATCACCAATTATATGGTGGGGATAGGCTTAATCAAAAGGCAGAATTCTATTTCAACGAGCGAGGGAGGTTCTTTAAACTAGGTAATGACCGAACACTTTTATACTTGGTCAAAAAGTCAGCAAAGACGAAATCTAGGACCTTGAACATATACTGCATGCATGCTGTTGAGGATGTCAATATTAAACAGGTGCCTGCTACGATAGAGTTTCATGATGGGGGCCTTACTCAAGCACCGGTTCATGATGGTGAAGGTACTCAAGGTCTGGGATCTGATGATGGTGAGGGTATTCAAGGTCTGCGATATGGTGAAAGTATTTAGTTCTAACTTCCAAATGAAGTTCATCACATATTCCAAGTTCATAACATTTGCACTGTCCACACACATTCATCACATTCCCAAACCAAGATCACATAAACTCATCACAAACATTCATAACATTCACATTCATCACATAAGTTCATATCTTACAAAAGAAGTTCATATCTTACAAAAGAAGTTCTACCAATCTACCTTATACCAATCTACCAAAAGAAGTTCACATTTGCATTGTCCACTAGCTCTACCAATCTAGCTCATACATAACAATTCAGTCCAATCTGAAAGTCACCTTAAGGCAATCCTAAGCCTAAACATATATAAACCCTAGGATAAAGCCAATCAGTACAACCTAAGTCACCATAAGGGCAATTCTAAGCCTAAACACCTTCCTCTTCTCATTCAGAAATTTCTTTTCTCCAACGTCAAGCTTCCGAAGCAGCCCGGGAATTATTTTCGTCGACCTTTTGCACATTTTTTGGTCCAACCACTCCTAAAAGTCACACCCTTTTGCCACAAGATGTCTGCCACCGAACCTGTATTATCAAACCCATCAGTTACCTAAGTATCAAACGGCTACAAACTCAAAATTTATGAATTCATTCCAAAAATTCCAACAATTATCAATTAATTTGCAACAAGTATCAAACGGCTACAAACCAATCAATTATCAATTAATTCCAACATTTCCTAATCTCTAACCTAGAATTTATGAATTCATTCCAAAAATTCCAAAAATTATCAATTAATTTGCAACAAGTATCAAACGGTTACAAACCAATCAATTATCAATTAATTTCAACAATTCATAATCTCTAACCATCAGGAAAACCAGAAATTCAAACCATACACATTATCTGTAAACCCAGAAATTCAAACCCAGAAATTCAAATCTGGAAATTCAAACCCGGAAATTTAAACTCCGAAATTCAAACCCAACAATGCAAACCCAAAAATGGAAACCCAGAAATGCAAACCAAATTGAAAGGTATAGCCTTCTTACCCGAGTATCTGCACAAACGAGAAACCTCCTCCCTGGGTTATCATCTGTCCAAGAAGTCTTAATTGTGGCCACCTTCCCACAAAATCATCTTCGATAATCTTCCATTCGTCGACCCTCTTCCATACTATCACCTTCCCACGAAGTCTTCATTGCTGCCATCGGTCCCTATCGCTTCAATCCCCCTCTTTCAAGTCGCACTCCCAACCCAATCGCAAATCCCGCACTCCCAACACAACTTCCCACGAATTCGATGCTAGCAATTCCCCCAAAATTTTGAAACCCTAGCAGAGGAATTATCCCCAATTCGAATTCTCTCAATGTTTCGATGTCCCTGGTACACCTCATTTTACACGTCCTCATCTACTTAGCAAATAGTGCTCCACGTCTGCAAACATAAACGTCGCCAAGAACTGCGTCAATGAAATGGTGCAAGGTATTGACGGTGCTACTGTTCCCACAGCACATTGATGCAAATTTCCGTTCCTGGTGCATTTTAAGAATTCGTGGCATGTTCCTGGTGCAAATAGTGTAATAAGCGTAATTAAAACATATAATTAAACCAATTTCTTAAAGGTTATCATGCATAATCAAAACATATAATGGATATTGGTTGATCAAAAATCTTTGTGAACACAAACTTTTTGAAGGATGTATTTTGACAGCATTCAAATTAAAAGGCAGCAGCCATTATATAAATAAATAACAGAACAGTGAGGTAAAAAGTGTCAAAAACTAAGGTTGACGATGACTAAAACAATTAGAATGCAGTCAAGTAGTCGACTAAGTGCGTGAATTAATTCGTGCCTCTTTAATGTGTAGTGCCGAACTGATGATAAATGAAACATTTTGTATTATTCTAAATCAACAGGCATGGATCTCAATTTATCCATAAGATCGTCGAGGAATTCTAACGTAGGACAGATCTGAAACCTACAATTTAGTAAATTAGTGGAAGCAAACTTTAAGAAAACAAACATAAAACTTAAATGATAGGTCTGAAATCACTTCAAGGGCTTCACACTCAAAATTAACTTCACACCAAAACTTGGTTTCACATCAAAATAATTTGGAATCGATCTAGGGGCTTAGCACCCAAAATAATCTTTTTGCAGGAAAATATTCTCAAACTTTAATCATAAATTCATCTCTCTTCCATTGAATTACAATGGGGTATTTGTAGGGAATTAAACAAACTAGAAATCCTAATTAAACTCAAATTAGAAAGAACATCCTAATCGTAGTAGAACATGGGAACATGCCTACTCTTAATTAAAATAGAAAACAGAGATAAACTAATCCTAATAGAACATGAAAACATGTCTATTCCTTGTTAAAACATAAAATAGAAAAATACTAAAACCCTAAAAACTAAATTGTCCTTGACCATTCGGCATCAAAATCTCGGTTGAAGTGTTAAACTATACATATTTGGGTGTGGCTACAGATCTAGTTAGAATAGAATCTTGTGTGCGAGATGTGTATAGGCTTTTAGATGTTGAGGGAAACAGTGTGAGTATGATAGGGATATGGGGGACTAGTGGAATAAGTAAAACAAAAATTGCCAAAGCTGTTTATAACTTAGTTTCCCATAAGTTTGATGGTAATTGCCAAAGCTATTTATAACTTAGTTTCTCATGTGTAGGCAATCAAATCATCTGATCTTCCTTTCTTGTACATGATTCTGTAATAAAAAGTACCCTTCAAGTACCTTAATATCCTTTTGGCAGCTTGTAAATGAGTGATCGCATCGTAGAATTCTGCATGAATCATGTCTAGTATCTGAATTTCTCTCCAAGAACTCTTCATAGGTATAGGATCATGCTGATGCTTGCCAACAATGCAATCAGAGCACAAATCGTTTGGGGTAGTGAACTTGGGGAGCCCACGCACAATTTTCTTGCTCTGCAAGGTTCTCAAACCTTTGTAACTTAGGTGTCCATGTCTGCAATGCCAAAGCTGAGACAGATTCTGTGAGCTTGTGTGAAAGCACTCATCGTATTGTTTTTGAGAGCTCACGTGTGATTGGATAAACAAATAAACATCCTATTTTTGCTCATGTTGGTCTTAATGATCAAGCCCTTGTCGGGATGGAAGATCTTGCATATCCCTCCTTTAATCATAATTTCCAATCCTCTTTCTTGAAGCTTCCCTATGCTCAAAAGATTATTTTTAACTCTGGAACATCGAATACATCAGTGATAGTGTGATTAACACCATTTATCATAAGCTTCACATTACCTTTTCCTGTCACATGCATCCTAGAGTTGTTACCTAGCTTTGCTGAATGCTTGAGGTCCTTATCTAGTTCTGAGAACATGGCTTGATCTCCACACATGTGATTAGAGCACCTCAAGTCAAGAAACCAATCATCTTCTCTTCTGACCTCATGTAGCTCTACATATGACATCAACACTATTTCCAACTTTTCTTCAGGCTCATCATAGTTTGCTTATTTATTCCAACTCAAACATTCATATTGAAAGTGTCCGAGTTGATGGCATTTGTAACATTCCGTTGTGCCCTTTGTAAAAGCTTGTTGGCCTCGACCTCTTCTTCTGCCCTTATAGCTGCTTCTCCCTCGACCTTTGTCACTATTCCTTTCATCCACAGTGAACTTCAAGGCATGTACCTCTCTTTTATGCCTCTGAAACTTCTGCCCATGAACAATCAATGAACTTTGTAGATCATCAATGGAGAGTTTGTTTATGTCTTTGGACTCCTCAATCGAGCAAACAACGTAATTGAACTTCTCAAGCACTGATCTGAGTATTTTCTCTACCAATGTGACATCTTGCATCTGCTTCCATAAGTTCTCATCTAGTTGGCCACTGATAACACTCTTCCAATGTGTTGATGAAAAAATTGTACCAATGAGACTATAAAGACACGCATGCATGTCAAGACACAAGAAAGTACGTGGTTCACGCAAATCAGGCTACGTCCACGATGTTTCTCACTCTCATTAGTATAATAGTGCTTTGCTTACATAATACAATTAGCTTAGAGCCTTTAGAGAGAGAAAGTAGAGAGAAGGGAGAGCTTTTCTCATGGGAAGGTGGAGAGAGAGGTCCCCCAAAATGAGGGGGGGGGGTCCTTATTTATAGAAATTATATAGGGTTTAAGTTATGGTAATAGTGATGGGATTTGGTGTAACGACCCGTCCTGAATTATCAGGATTAATTAATAATTTATGATGGATTAGCAAGGCTAATCGGGGATTAGACGGGGATTAACGGACGTTCAGGGCGAAATGACGATTTTGCCCATAGAATGGGCGAAATGACGATTTTGCCCATAGAATGGGCGAAACGTTGACCTTTCGTTTAGACGATCAAATGGACTTTGGCCGATGACTGTGACGTAGTTCGGGACATCACGAGTTCATAAACAGGTAGCACGGTCGATTCCGACGTTCGAGGAAGAAGTTATGATTTTCGGAAGTTCGGGGGTACTTTGATAATTTGGTTGAAAAGGGGTAAAGAGTTGACTTTTGACCGGGGAGGTCTGATGACCAAGAGATAAGGACGGTTATGTAGATCAGGACGATATGAATCCATAGACAAGCGGCACGTCAAAATCGGATGTTCGACGAAAAAGTTACGGTTCACGGAAGTTCGAGAGAACTATTTACGATAACATATTTTTCGAGGCAAATGGGACTTTTGTCTTTAGTGTAGAGCCCAGATATTTTGGCAGGCCCAATGGATGAGTGACAAGTGTCACTCATCCGTTGCCCACCTTCCCACATACAAGCATCGACCATCTTCTTTGTTCTTCCAAACCAAACCCGAAACCGATTTTCCATTTTGTACAACCACCCTCACCACCCCCCTAAACCCAATCCAAAACTTGTGGAACATGAGGGAATCAAAGATAGGAGAATTAGACGATGAAGATGGTGGCAGGATCGTCCACCGCCGTGGACGGTGGCCGTAGGAAATAAAACGGTGAGTTTTAGCTTTGAAAATTCAACGTTTGGATTGGACAGTTTTTTTGACCATTTCTATGATTTGGGTGACGTTTCTGATGATCATAGGACTCACAGGGGACGTTTTGGATGGCGTTTGGTGGCCGAAGTCGACTGGGCAGAGAGGAGGAAACATGGTCGTGCTGTTTGATTCAACCAGGTGAGTTTTAGACGTAGTTTTTAGGTTTTTCAATCATGAATCGATGGGAATTGATGAGACAGAGATAATGGGATTAAAAGGGGAGAAAAAGAACGAAAAATAAGGGAGAAATGGCGCCGGACCGGTCACGCCGGTCCATCCAGACCGGGTTGCAGAGCCGAACCAGACCGGCTGGTTCGCCCAAGGTTAAGGAAAACTGTAGCGCGTGGCTGGTGAGCCACACGCGCAGCCCCTTTGGGCCGCACGTGCTAGGGATTTTGGGGAAGGTTCCAACATGTAATTTCATCTATTCGATGTAACGAACATTTTGGGACTGGTTTCGTGTCAATCAAACATTGCTTCGATATAGTTCGGGACGTCCGAAGGTTTAGGTTCTATTTAAAAATAGTTAAAAATTCCAGGGCTTTAGTGAGGGGTTATTTAAGTAGTTAGTAACCCTCTAAATTAATTTGGGCAGGTTCGGGAAACCCGGAGGCAACGATTGGCTCGGGAGAAGCTTATGACGCACGTATCAAGGCGCGTCTTCGGACGGTCTGTGAGTGGACCTTTCTTTCTAAACTGATTCATACTTAAATGTTTATAAATGTTTTTAATACATGTTTTGTGATGCCATGAGTGCATTTGTTTTTGGTAGCATAGGATTTACGTATTTGCACGTATTTCAAGATTTCTAGTTTTATACGGTGCTTATACGTGCTAGGTTTTCAATGAGGGTTTAATGAATTGGTTTTGGATTTGGAAACATGAATTTGGGCATGAGACCCATTTGATTGGAAAATCTCCGACTTGAAGTCCATTTGATTTGACGAGGAATCGGACCGAGGGTCCATTTGAGTTATATGATCGGGCTGGAAGCCTCGTTGGCTGTAGTATCGGGCTTGAGGCCCTATTGGTTGTGAAATCGGGCTTGAGGCCTCGTTGAGTTATGGTTTCGGGCTTAGGGCCCAGTTATTCGTGATATTGGGCTAGAGGTCCAACTGATTATGAAATTGGGCTTGAATCCCAATTCGGTTTATGAAATGAGAATTCGGGCATGAGACCCTGTTGAACTGTGGGTTTAGGCCGAGGCTTGTGAAATTGATTTGAATCGGATTCGAGGAATCCTATTGAGATGAATCGGGTATGAGACCAGTTGAAATGTGTTTTGAGAAAGAAAGTATTTGAAAATGAATAAACCCTCCATATTATTTGATTTGGTCTCCTCCAGATGTCAACCTGGAGAGTCACAATCCACAGACCAGAATGGGTATCCCCATAGGGATCCCGTTCCAAGAGTGGGAGTTATATGTTATAATGTGGTCTCGGACCAGATTCTGGAGAGATGTTCGGACTAGATCAGGAGATAGAGCTTGACTAGGTCCTGAGATAGAGCCTCCCAGATGGAGAATTCTTGGTGGAAGACTCGGAGTGAGACCCCGAGTAGTGTGCACACTAGTATAGAGATGAAATCATGACATATATCGGGGATGTGTTCCCTAGGGGCTGTGTTCCCCGAGTTGGCAACTTCTCGGAAGTGTCGCGGATAGGTTATACATATGTGTACGTATGAGATTTACGGAAAGTGATTTGGGGGCGGAGACCCTGTGTTCCATGTTTTAGAAAGTGATTTGGGGACGAGACCTCGTATTTGATATTTTGGAAATGGTTTGGGGCGGAGACCCCATATTTGATGTTTTAGTATTTCATTGAGAACTATTTTGGGTTAAGACCGACATTTACTAGATTTGGGCAGAGTCCCACTAGTGTTTGATTTGGGCTGAGTTCCCATGTATTGATTTACGGGTTTTTGTGATTTCGGGTCGGGGACCTATAAATGGATTTTATGGTTCATGATGGTTTATGGGGACCGGGCATGAACCCTTGACAAGTTTTGAGAATTTTTTCAAATGGTTTTATGAACGTCTTGATAAACGGTTTTTGAATGTATGCATATTCTTTTAGTGAAGGGCATAAATATCTTTAGATGGAAATGTTTTTATTTAACATATTATTTTGTCCACTCACAGTTTTCGTGGTTTTAATACCCTTAAGGTTGATCGCGGATGCGGGCTGTAGCAGAGATCGAGACATCACACTCTTCCCCCTACGATCCTGACGTACTCTGATAGCCCCAGTTGGGCAAAGGACAAAAATATCCTTGATCTGGCCCTTCGTGTTAGACGGGAGCAGGCACGTCCCACGTTAATCCTGAGGGATTTGGGACGGGTCCTCTCATTTGGGGCATGGGCCTTGTGTGATTTTTATGGTCTTCTGGTGGACTTATCCCGTAGCCCAGTCTAGTATTTTGGCAGGCATGTTGCTTGGTCAGATGTCATGTCAACAAGTCCCCATGTTCTTGACTGAGGTGGACTACCTCAGTTGAGGACTTTTAAGTAAAGTGCACTGACCGAGCAACTCCTTTATTGTTATTTTCCGCTTCACTCGGTGCACGATCATCAACCCCCCAAGTCCTCGGTTGAGGTAGGATGTTGAGAGGAAGACGTCTTTGTAGTTTGTTGGATGTCTGAGTGGATGGACGTTGTTGCGGTTGCGCGTTGCTAGTCCCCCGGTGAGTATGACTCCATGTATGAATCTGATTGCCTGTGAGGGATGCATGGCTGCATATGTGTGTTAGTCGATATGTGAGTTGAGTGTAGCATTGAAAGTGGGCTCGGTAGTTGAGCGACTCAGTACGCGTTAAGCTGATATCGGTGCTCGGTAGTGTGTCAAGCAGTTCGGTAATGTGTCGAGCCAATGTAGGTGCTCGATAATGTGTCAAGCAGCTCGGTAATGTGTCGAGCAGCTCGGTAATGTATCGAGCGTATGTGGGTGCTCGGTAATGTGTCGAGCAGCTCGATAATGTGTCGAGCAGCTCGATAATGTGTCGAGCGTATATATGAGTTCATGTATGTTTGACATGGATTTATGTATGTCAGCATGCACGAGGGCACGTATGTGTGACATGTATGAGTGAATGTATGTCTGAATGCACGAGGGCATGTATAAGTGGTATGTATGTTAGTAAGCACGAGGGCATGTATGTGTGACATGTATGAGTGAATGTATGTCTGAATGCACGAGGGCATGTATGAGTGGCATGTATGTTAGTATGCACGAGGGCATGTATGTGTGACATGTATGTCAGTATGCATGAGCGCATGTATGAGTAACATGTATGTTAGTATACAATTTCTGATTGGAAGTGTTACCTTGTTGTATTCAGATGTTATGAGGTTTTCCTTGGTACATGCTAAGTTGTTTACCTTGGGATTGTGATGACCGACTGAGTAGAGAGTCCGAGGGGATATCGGTGGGGATCGACAGAGCGGGAAGTCTGAGGGGACATCCGGAGACCGACCGAGCAGGGAGTCCGAGGGGGACATCGGGAGACCGACAAAGTAGGGGGTCCGAGGGGACATCAGGAGACCGACCGAGAAGGGAGTCTGATGGGACATCAGTGGGGACTAATGAAGAAGGGGTCCAAGGGGACATCAGGAGACCGACTGAGCAGTGATTCCGAGGGGACATCAGGAGATCAACCGAGTAGGGAGTCTGAGGGGACATTGATAGACCGACAAAGTAGGGAGTCTGAGGGACATCGGGAAACCGACCGAGGGGACATCGGGAGACCAACTGAGGGGACATCAGGAGACCGACCGAGCATGGATTCCGATAGGACATTGGGAGACTGACCGAGCATGGATTCCGATAAGACATCAGGAGACCGACCGAGCAGGGAGTCCAAGGGGACATCAGTGGGGACCGATGAAGAGGTCTAGGCTATTGTAATAAAGTGAGATAATATCTTGGTGGGGTCAAGTGGTAGGGGGCAGGTTACCAAGCATGATTATATATGTTTTTTTTTTGTGGTGAGCAGATGCCTACAAAAGGCTAAAAAGTAGCTGTTATTTGTTTGTGGTGGGCAGAGTTTGCAGAGGTAGGGTGAGTCTTTTATGCTGTCACAATAAAGAGATTGCACAAGAGACGTATGAAGGTTTTTGACCGACTGAGTAGGGGGATTTTCTGGGTTATTTTGGCAGAGAGCCAATCTAGATTTTCTTGGTGCTTGGGTGTCTATGGTGTTTCAGCATGTGAGAAAAATTGAAAAGAACCGATATAACCTTTTGTATCGATTCCCACAGACGGCGCCAAACTGTTGATGCAAAAATTGTACCAACGAGACTGTAAAGACATACATGCACACCAAGACACAAGAAAGTACGTTGTTCACTCAAATCGGGCTACGTTCACAGTGTTTCCTCACTCTCATTAGTATAATATTGCTTGGCTTACATAATACAATTAGCTTAAAGCCTTTAGAGAGAGAAAGTAGAGAGAAGAAGAGCTTTTCTCATGGGAAGGTGGAGATATAGGTCCCCCAAAATGAGGGAGGGGGCTTCCTATTTATAGAAATTGTCTAGGGTTTAGGTTAGGGTAAAAGTGATTGGCTGTGGGACATGGGTCTTGTGTGATTTTTGAGGTCTTCTAGTGGGCTTATTGACAGGACCCATCCCAAATCCCCTCGAGATTAACGTGAGACTCGCCTGCTCATGTCTGACACAAACTGTTAGACAAGGGATAATTCCAACCATAGCCCCACCGGGCCTTCCAGAGTGCGACAGGATCAGAGGAGGAATGTGATGTCTTAGTCTCTTCTACAGCCCGCATCCGCGATCAACCTGAAGGGCATTAAAACCACCAAAATCTGTGAGTGAACAAAACAATGGTTTATAAAATTCATTTTTACAAAAAGACGATTATGCCTTTCACTTAAAAGTATGCATGCATTCAAAAACAAGTTATCAAAATGAAACCATTAGGGCCTTGGCCAAAAATCATAAACCAAAGCACACATGGGAACTCAGCCCAAAACCAAATCACGTGGGGTCTCAGCCCAACACCAATCCTCGGCATCCCTGATGCTTGACATCCGAGATGTCACAATCAATCCTATCATGGTTCCAAGCTACGCGTGCTACACGAGGCCTCAAATCCTAAGTCTCCCTAAGGTCCACCTAGGTCAATGACCTGCGGATCAATGACCCTCCTTGGGGAGAAGTTTTAACCTCTGGCAATCCTGCTCTTGTATCACTATACGGACCGGTCGCTCTATACAATGAACCCTCGCAGGCAATGCCCCGTAACTACTCCAGGATACTACGAGACGTTTGGAGGAGACAACCCGTCATTCCAGGATACTACAGGACGTCTGGAGGGCAACCGTTTGTGAGGATGGTATATGAAAAACCATTTCACAAAATATCTCAAATCATTCAAAGCGCCACGCCCGGGTTTTCCATAAAACCATCACAAATCCAAAACCATTTGGGGTCCCCGACCCGAAATCATGTTTATAAACCATAACTGGGCCTGATGCCTGATGTCATAACCAACTGAACCTCGAGCCCGACTTCGTAAACCAAGGGGGCCCCTGGCCGATCATATAACTCAAATGGGCCTCTAGCCCGATTTCTCATTAGTTCAAATGGACTCCAAGTTCGATGTTTTCCAACCAAATGGGTCTCATGCGCGCTTTCATGTTTCTAAATCCAAAACCTTTCCGTCAAACCCTCATTGAAATACTAACACGTATAAGCACTGTATAAAATTGAAAACCTCGAAATACGTGCAGATACGGAAAACCAAATACCACAAACAAATGCACTCATGGAATCACAAAACATGTATTTAAACTCATATAAAATATTTATGCATGCATAAATTTAGAAAACAAGGTCCACTTAAAAACCGTCCCAGCTGCACCTCGATAAGCGCGCCATACGCCCTTCCCGAGCCAATCACCATCTTCGGGGTTCCCAAACCTGTCCAAATCATTTTAGAGGGTTACTAACTACCTCATTAACCTCTCATTGAAGCCCCGTAATTTTCCCGAATTTTTAACTAATTTTAAACTGGATCTTAAAACTTCGGACATCCCAAAATGTCGAAACGATGTTTGATAGACTCGAAACTAGTCCCAAAATGTTCGTTACATCGAATAGACGAAATTACATGTTGATCGTGACTGGAGACAAAGCCACGCGTGCCCTTACGCGCGGCCCAAAGGGGCTGCGCTTGGGCCTCACACGCCTGCACCAGTCACCTCTAACCTCGCGCAAACCGGCTGGTTCGGTCCAGTCTGTAAATCCGGTCCAAGCCCATTTCTCCCTTATTTTTCGTCCGATTTCATCCCTTCCAATGATTCCCTATCAATCTATGATCCTAGAACGAAGAAAAACGGGGCAAAACTCACCTTGGATCGATTGAACAATGATGGCCAAGTTTTCCTCCTCTGTCCAGGCGGTTCCACCGTCCTTCGCCCCTTTTCTTGATGCCTACGTACTTGTAGAATCCTCACAGACATCATCCAATCATCAAACACAGCCCCAGACGTCCCAAAACTCGAAATTGAAATTTGAATAACAAAGGGTTTTCTCGGGTTTACCTGTTTCTTGGGCCATCGCCGCCGTCCACGTTGTCGTCTCATCCTCCCACTCATCCTCAACCCCTTACTCGATCATCATAGGTTTAAGGAGGCTTAGGGTCTGGGTTTCCATGGGTTTCGATTTTGGTCTATCGAATGGAAGAAAGGGGAGGTATATGCATGCATCTGTGTCAGGTGGACAATGGATGAGTGACGCTTGTCACTCATCCATAGGGCCTATCCAAAATATCTGGGGCCCACTTGAGGACAAATGTCATCTATCTAGTGATTCGTGCAATTGTTCCTCGGAACTTTCGGGAAACATAAATTTTTCGTCGAACGTTCGATTTCGACGTGTCGCCTGTCTACGGACTCGTATCGACCCGATCTATGTAACGGTTCTCAGTCCTTGGGCATCGGACCTCCCGGGTCAAAAGTTAACTCTTTGCTCTCATTCAGGGGTAAAATCATAATTTCGCCCTGAATGTCCGTTAATCTTCGAATAATCCCCGATTAGCCTCTCTAATCCATAATTAGTCTTAATTAATCCATAAAATTAGGGATTGGTCGTTACAAACTTCCCTCCTTAAAGAATTTCGTCTTTGAAATTCCAACTGACCCCAAATCCATTACTAACCGTGGAAATCCAATCATGTCCTTAACTCGGGTACTCTCGTGTAAAAGGACACATTCGTCACAAACGCCGTACTCGTCGATACGCACTGTCACCGGAGCATCCAAAGCTCCAACCAAACTCTCACCAACCGAGTTCGATCGTTGACTCTCGAGCATCTCCGCATTGGCTCGTAAGTCTCACTCGAGACGTCGACACTCGTCGATCTCGCCTGTCACTCACTCCGACAGGTCACATATACTAGGTTGTCATCCAAACGATTTTTCAGCCTGATGGTTATTCTCAGTTGACAACCTAAGTTGACATCGTAGTTAATTTCTTATTCTACCACTCTGACACTTTCCAACTTCGAGTTGTCAAGTAGGCTTTTCATCCTGACAACCTTTCTCTTCCGATAACTGGAGTTGAAAACCTGCTCAGCATTAGATCCGAAAATCATCCTCTAGATCCTGCCATCATAATGGCACGAATCACATCTTGCAGGCCATACCTAAACCTATGCCGCATGTTTAATTGACCTCGATACTCACATCAACCAACTGCTTCGTTTCCCACATTCATGCTGACTCTCACCAGAGTCCCATCACTACACACTAATCTGAACGCATCGGATACTAACTAAATCCATCGTGGCCAGTCGGCAACTCCCGACTCCACTTCGCTCTCGTTGCACTACTCTGATCTTAACTCGCTCTCGAGTCCTCACACCGTCACATCACGAACTCTGCCGAAACAGATTCGACATCTCACCCATCCTAGGTGTATCTTGATCCCAATCGAATATTGTCTGAGCAGAGATAACACGTCTGAACTGTAAGGTTCCCTTAGTCATCCATGACTTGAGCCCCCACTCCTATCAATCACTGAAACCTACAAACTCCTTCCGCCTTCGTGCGCAATACTCAATGTCCAGTCCACCATAACTCCACTAGATTGGAAATTTTCCGATAACCTTCATTACCATCGCAACTACAACTGGTACATCCTATGCACCCACGTACCTAAACAGTCATAACAGGGTTGGGGCCTACCCTAAGCGATAACTCACTAACGTCAACCAATGCTTTTCTATTCGAACCACGTCCACCATGACGCACCATTCCGAATCTCGCTACCTCCTCTTCATGGCCAAGATAGATCAGTTACACTCTCAACATATCCAACCTCTGTCTTGTCATCTCACCAACTATGCTAAGGGATTCTTCAACAGTCTTACAATATGGTTATCCTCTGCTCCTAGCTTAGCATAATCAGCAAGAAAATTCACCCCATCTGGTGCCACCAAGCACCATCTGCTAACGAGCAGAAAATGAGAAATCCCCTTCATCGACTTTGGAATCACGAGTAGTTGTAACCATATTGGCACCAACTCGGATATGCTTCCAAGTCCTAAACTCACTTGGACATCATCCACGTGTCCGTAAACAATCCAACTCGCCTATTCGTTTACGACCGTTTATGTACATCCAAAAGGATGTCATTTCATCCTAACCTGATGTACCTCTCAACTGAAGAGTCACAACAGGCTCCTGTTGTGATCTGCAGTTAAATCTCTTCATATCACCATATCTAACCAACTAGTCACTAATCCCCATGACAATACTCATTTCATCAATTTCTGCCATTATGTCTCATCACCACTCCTGGGCACGCACTCGTGCTTCAAGTCTCATATCATCAGGGAACTAGTCACCAAACCAAGTACTCCCCGTGCCTCGCACTCAGACACTCGGGATCCTCTCTGTCCCGCTCCATGCCCACCGAACTCACGTGTTGCCATTCTGAGCACATCTACTATCCCTTCGGTATACTGGTTCGCATGTCCCAACTCTATGGGATCAACTCCAGCACTCCCACTCGTACGATCTGTCCAAGGACATCTAGGGCACCTATCGCTCATCTAGGTATATCCCACTCATCACAATCACCTCCACAGAGGTAGCGTGGCACACTCACCAACACTCAATGTCAATGTCTCATTCTGCGATCGAACTGAGTGGTAACCGAGTCGAATCTAGAATCTATGCTCGTACTGTGCGTTACTCACGTACCCTCGTATCCTCGTCACGACTGATGAATCTCCATCGTCTCAGTCGTCACGGAAACTTGAGTCTATCCACTTGATAAGACTCGACTACGTCCATCGATAGTAGTGTTTGCCACAACCGCGTGCAGACCAATCCTAGAAACACACTGCTATCGAGACTCCAAATATATGCGATCAACTAACCGCTGGTACCAACCACTCAACATGAAACATCCACCGATCATTCCACCTCAGGATTTGGTCGACAAGTACCACTCTCTTGGTAACTTGTCCAATCAATCACCAACTAGGGTTACCACAAACCCGGCTGCCCACTGCAGCACAACCATCTTGATCGATCCCTCGCTCTCAACTCCGAAGAATCGTCATACAACGATACTGGTATCCTACTGACAAGTAACCACAATCTGAGGACCTCGTCCTCTCGCAACTCCACGACCTCCAGCTACTGGGCCCATAAGAAACTGGCCCTCCTCGGTGTCTACCACTGCTCAACCACGACATGTCATACCAACTCATATGACAACTATGTGGTGGCATCCTCTACCAATCGACATCCCTCCAGGATTTGACACACTGAGACACGTCATCTCACGTCCAATAGGATCAAGCATTCCTATTCCAATCGGTCTCAACTAGGGTCATCCATGACCTCTACTAGTACCACCTTGCCCCAATCCATTTCTGACCTGACCTTACGGTTGATCTGTTATAATTCCGTAACATCATCATACTGGGACAACTAGCTCGATAAGTCCCATCCACTATTAACACTATGACTCTAAGCAGTTAGATTCTCATGCACATCGATCCTACTCGGGATCAAACCTCTCAAAAACACGGCATCCTGCGCCAATCGAACCCTAAACCATTGCACCTCGTGCCAAACATAATCTAACTAGGGATCGATTCCACTGAATCCTCAGACTCTTACCCTAACTATCAGGTTGATGACGAGTTGTTACCACTACAGAGACATCACATCCCCGACCTGCAAGTCAAATTGAGAGCAAAACATGCTCTGATACCACTTGGTATCAGAGTACCAGGGGCAAACCTTACTCAGACAACACAAACCTCGCTCGGATACCACTTTGACAAGACCCGAAGTGTCAGACAAGGGACAATTCCAACCTTAGCCCTACTGGGCCTTCTAGAGTGCGCCAGGATCAAATGAGGAATGTGATGTCTCGGTCTCTGCTACAAACTGCATCCGCGATCAACCAGAAGGGCATCAAAACCACAAAAAGCTGTGAATGGACGAAACAACGGTTTATAAAATTCATTTTTACAAAAAGACGATTATACCCTTCATTAAAAAGCACGCATGCATTCAAAAACTAGTTATCAAAATGAAACCATTAGGGCCTTGGCACAAAATCGTAAACCAAAGCACATGGGAACTCAGTCCAAAACCAAATAACATGAGGTCTTAGCCCAAAACAAATCCCCGGCATCCCTGATGCCTCACATCTGAGATATCACAATCAATCCTATCACGGTTCCAAGCTACGCGTGCTACCCGGGGTCTCAAATCCCAAGTCTCTCTAGGGTCCACCTAGTTCAATGACTCGCAAATCAATGACCCTCCCTGGGGGTATGTTTTAACCTCTGGCAATCCTGCTCCTGAGTCACTATACGGACCGGTCGCTCCGTACAATGACCCCTCACAGGCAATGCCCCGTGACTACTCCAGGATACTACGAGACGTCTGGAGGAGACAACCCGCGACTCTAGGATACTATGGGACGCCTGGAGGGCAACCGTTTGTGAGGATGTATATGGAAACATGTTTCACAAAATATCTCAAATCATTCAAAGGGCCACGCCCTAGTTTTCCATAAAACCATCACAAATCCAAAACCATTTGCGGTCCCCTACGCGAAATCATGTTTATAAACCATAACTAGGCCTGATGCCCGATATCATAACCAACTGGGCCTCAAGCCTGACTTCGTAAACCACCAAGGGGGCCCCTAGCCCAATCATATAACTCAAATGGGCGTCCAGCACGATTTCTCATTAGTTCAAATGGATTCCAAGTCCAATGGTTTCCAACCAAATGGGTCTCATGCCCGATTCCATGTTTCTAAATCCAAAACCTTTCCGTTAAACCCTCACTGAAATACTAACACGTATTAGCACCGTATAAAACCGAAACCTCGAAATACGTGTAGATACGGAAAACCAAATACCACAAACAAATGCACTCATGGAATCACAATACATGTATTTAAGCTCATATAAAACATTTATACATGCATAAATTTAGAAAACAAGGTCCAGTCACAGACCGTCCAAGCTGCGCTTTGATACGCGCACCATACGTCCTTCCCGGGCCAATCGCCATCTCCGGGGTTCCTAAACCTGTCCAAATTATTTTGGAGGGTTACTAACTACCTCATTAACCTCTCATTGAAGCCCCGTAATATTCCCAAATTTTTAACTATTTTTAAACTCAATCCTAAACCTTCGGACATGCCGAACTATATCAAAACGATGTCTGATTGACTCGAAATCAGTCCCAAAATGTTCGTTACAACAAATAGATGAAATTACATGTTGACCGTGACTGGAGAAAAAGCCCCACGCGCCCTCACGGGCCTCCCAAAGGGGCTATTCGCGGGCCTGCATTAGTCACCCCTAACTTCGCCCAAACCGGCTGGTTCGGTCCAGTCTGTAAATCTGGTTCGACTGGACCGTCGTGACCGGTCCAAGCCCATTTCTCCCTTATTTTTCGTCCAATTTCATCCCTTCCAAGTCCTATAGTTTCCTCTAATCATTCCCTATCGATCTATGATCCTAGAACGAAGAAAAATGGGGCAAAACTCACCTTGGATCGATTAAATAGTGATGGCCAAGTTTTCCTCCTCTGTCCAGGAGGTTCTACCATCCTCTGCCCTTGTTCTCGATGCCTCCGTACTAGTACAATCCTCACAGACATCATCCAATCATCGAACACAGCCTCAGACGTCCCAAAACTTGAAATCGAAATTTGAATAACAAAGGGGTTTCTCGGGTTTACCTGTTTCCTAGACCATCACCGTCGTCCACGGTGGTCCTGCCGCCATCCACGTCACCGTCTCATCCGACCACTCATCCTCTACCCCTCACTCGATCAGCATAAGTTTAGGGAGGCCTGGGGTCTGGGTTTCCATGGGTTTCGGTTTTGGTCGATCGAATGGAAGAAAGGGGAGGTATATGCATGCATTTTTGTTAGGTGGGCAATGGATGAGTGACACTTGTCACTCATCCATTGGGCCTGTCCAAAATATCTAGGGCCCACTTGAGGAAAATGTCATCCGTCTCGTGATTCGTGCAATAATTCCTTGAAACATTCGGGAATCATAACTTTCCCTTCGAACGTCCAATTTCGGTGTACCGCATGTGTACGGACTCGTATCGACCCGATCTACATAACGGTCCTCAGCCCTCTTGCATCGGATCTCCCGGATCAAAAGTCAACTTTTTGCCCTCGTTTAGGGGTAAAATCGTAATTTCGGCCTGAACGTCTGTTAATTAGTCTTAAATAATCCATAAAATCACGGACGAGTCTTTACACTTATCTCATAGCCCAGTCTAGTATTTTGGCAGGACCGTTGCTTGGTCAGATGTCACGTCAACACAATGTACTCAGAGACTACTTCTCCAATATTCATCCCTAGGGTTTCAAACTCTTGCGGGGAGTTTGAAGGTGTGACCGCTTGACCAGATCACCCTCTTCAAACATCTTCTTAATAGACTCCCAAATTTGTTTGCAAGTATTCTTCACAAGGATGGTCTCTAATATCGTCTGATCTATGGCTTGAAAGAGAAAAAATTTCACTTTCATATCTTTCAGCTTCAATTCTTGTTGGCTTTTCTGTTGTTCCTCTGTTGGCACCAAACCACTTGTTGGCTCTTCATAGCCAGTCTCCACTAGCCCCCATAATTCCTTAGATCGTAGAAAATTTTCCATCAACATGCCCCGATGGTCATAGTGACCATCAAAGCATGGAATGGATGGATGCACAAAACACCCTTTTCCAGTCATCTTTGCTTCAAATGCTGCTTCTTTGATTTTTTAGGCCCAATGGGGGCTCTGATACCAAAATGTTAAGAACCTTGACTGCTAAGAAATACTGAGAACAAAGCTTTGCAATATTCTGGATGAATGACTCACATTCTTATTGATTAAACTCAACTTTATAAAGCCTTGCAGTACTAACAGTCTAACTAAAAAAATCTCACGTCTAGCATTGTGCATGCTAACATGTTTAACGTAAATGGATCACTAACAATCCTAACTAATCCTAAAAACTAGGGTTTTATTCAAATAGAAATAAATACCGAGTAAGCATGACTCAGTAAAACCTTAAAAACTAGCAACAACCTTTCAGGGAACAAATACAAGGTGCCCAAACAATATGATCAGATATCCTTGAATGCTAAAATCTTCTCAAAACTGAAAAATCTTAAATTCTTCGTGAACTATAATGGACACTTTTCTTGAGATGCTGATTTTCTTTCCAATGAGTTGAGGTGCCTTGACTAGCCAGAATGCTCGTTACAATGTCTAGTTTTCATCCAAAGAAACTTGTTGTATTGAATATGCCTCAAAGCTACATCACCTGACTGTTGGAGGGACTCACTGTACTTTTTAAGTAGTCATCCATTTTATTCCACTCACGTTTATGCTGAAGTTTTTTTTTTTTTTTGAAACTTCATTTTATCATTTTTCTTTATTGTTGCATAGAATTATCCAAAGTTTACATATTTGAATTTTGAAGGCTATAAATTCTTAGAGAAAGTCCATGAATTCATTGGAATCCCAACTTGGGAAATTTGAACCCAAATTACTGTAACATTTTAGCTTAGGTTCATCCTTACATTGGATTCCTTGATAAACTTGTCACTTTGAGTCTTAGGGGATGCTCTAACCTTACAAAATTTCTAGGAAGAATCATCCTAAAAGCTCTAGATTCTTGTAAATAATATAACATGGGTGTCTATTTATGTAAAGGGGTATGAGGGGTAGATAAGCAATTTGTACATATATTAATCATTTTAATATATAAGGGGATATATAGTTTGATTTATATAATTCATCTAGTACGTATTATTCAATACAGAATACACAACACTATTCTCTTCCTCCCCCCCAAAACTACTCCTTCGCAATCTCTCTTTCTCTCAGTCTCTCACAACATGTTGTTAGTGTGGAACCCAAAATCATCCGAAAATTATGGAGCTTCCACGTGTCCCGTAATTCCCAAAAATGACCAAATTTCCCTTGGCAATAACGCTGACCATTTGAAAAACACCCGCACATTAAATAATCTATTTACCAGTTAAATACGTTATTTGATCGGGTTAAAATCTCCGTAATATTGATATTCTCCCCGAGAGTTAATTATCGTTATTCTTAATAATGCATAATTAATATTAATATTAAAATACAATAAATATCATTACTATCATGATGAGCCATCATTACAATTATTAAATAATATATTTAATAATAATATATTATTTACTAATTAAATATTCAACCGACCAATCAGAACGCTCCAAGGCTCCCAAGATTTTCCTATAAATAGGAAGGCACATTTCATTTCCAAGGTACGTTGATTCTTCATTTCGAAGTATATCCCTTTCCTCTCTCAAAGCTAACTTAAGCATCGGAGTGTTCTTGGTTAAACAACCCCCCGGGTAAATCGATTGAGGCAATGATAGCTAATTGTTTGCTGTTTGCAGGAATTGTGAGGGTTTTTCGCGACGAGTTCAATCTTTGATTCAACAATTGGTGCTTTCATTGAGAGCTATTGAGATATACTCAGAAGAAGCTCTCTCATTTGTTCATCGTTCATCTTTCTTCGTTTGTCGTTCATCGACATTGTTCGAAGATTTTGAACGTTGTTCATTACTCATCGAGAATTCGTTCATCGTTCATCTTTCTTCGTTCGTCGTTCATCGACATTGTTCGAAGATTTTGAACGTTTTTCATCACTCATCGAGAATTCGTTCATCGTTCATCTTTCTTCGTTCTTCGTTCATCGACATTGTTCGAAGATTTTGAACGTTGTTCATCACTCATTGAGAATTCGTTCATCGTTCATCTTTCTTCGTTCGTCGTTCATCGACATTGTTCGAAGATTTTGATCGATGTTCATCGTTCATCGTTCATCTCCCTTCGTTCGTCGTTCATCGACATTGTTCGAAGATTCTGAACGTTGTTCAAATTATCCATCAACAGCTTTCCAAATTCAAAATTCCTTGATTCGGCATGGCTAAGGTTCATCGATCCGTTCGATCAGCTGAAGAAGGAGTTTCTACCTCAACGGCTCAGACAAGGAATGAGGCTCGCATTGAAACTCCAGAGAAGCGGCCAACTCAACCCAGGCGTGTGTCCATAGAATCACCCATGGAGACACTTGAAGGGAGGCCAACCTTCAGTTTTGGAGCGTTCCCCTCTCTAGCCAACCAAGTACCCGCGCTAGGGGGAAGGAAATTCGGCTTTATAGCAAGAAAACGAGAGGTTGATAGGAAATGCATCACGACATGATCGACCCACAACAAACATGGTCCTAAGGGACTTTCTGGACTGGTGTCATGACATCTCAGGGAGAAGTCGTCACCAACCTCCCCAGGACA
Source organism: Prinsepia uniflora (assembly GCA_032719365.1). Taxonomy (NCBI): domain Eukaryota; kingdom Viridiplantae; phylum Streptophyta; class Magnoliopsida; order Rosales; family Rosaceae; genus Prinsepia; species Prinsepia uniflora. Next base: position 55,878,039 of record CM064863.1, on the reverse strand, counting down.
ACTTGGCGCAGCAAGTTGAAGGATTAAGCAAACAAGTTCAACTTCAGTCAGAGCTCTTGCGGCAACTCCTAGCTGAGAGACCAGTCCAAGAGCAGGACAGACATTCCACGTCATGTGGAAAACAGGAGCATGCTCAAAGGCGTCCTGGGAAAGAACCAGTCCACTGCCGAACAATGTCACGAGACACTTCGCCAAGCAATTCCAGTGAATAAAGGCATGCTCACCGAACAAAAAGCCCTCAAGGCCTAAAGCCATCAGTACGTGAACGACAAGGAAATAGGACTGGGGCAACTTCACGGGCAAGGCGCTCACAGCACTCACATGGGAGCAGGGGCAACTTCAAGCTCTATACAAAAACCCAAAACGATCTGCCCACGACAGTAAAGGGGAAGATGAAGCCTACTCCCCTGCACGATCCCAGAGATTAGGGGGAGAAGCTCAAAGAGGTTCTCGACGATTAGCAAAAAGGGACTCATCGCCTCAGCAAGGAACGTTGCGGGCTAATGATGTTCAAAAAATGCTGGACATGCACCTTCGAGCTCAATAAGGTGGCGATCTAGAGGACGATCTACGTCGCCAGATACGGCTATCTATGCCCTTAATAAGGGACATTGAGGAGGAGCCATTCCCCCAGAGGTTCGCAACGCCAAACTTCACTCCATTCAAAGGAACCTCCGACCCGGTAAAACACATAGATTATTACCGAGGAGTCATGATCCCCCACAGGTCTAATGATGCGCTCATGTGCAAAAATTTTCAAGCTTCCCTTCAAGGCCAAGCCATGATTTGGTTCAATCATCTCCCCCCCGAGGTCGATTAAGTCCTTCGAAGAGTTGGCCCTGGCATTTGTGAAGGAATACGCACAACTTCGGACAATCGAGGTGAAAGATGACCATCTTTTCTCTGTCCGAAAGAGAGCAAAAGACACTCTGCGACAATACATACGGAGATTTTCTGAGGAGAATTCTCGCATTATCGGCTGTAATGACCTTGTTGTGGCAATGGCATTCAAGCAAGGACTCCCTCGAGATAGCCAGCTTTACGGGGACATCGTCATGAGCAATGCACGAAGTCTTTCCAAAATACTTTCGCTGGCAGAGCGACATGCAAGTTGGGAGGACGAGAAGAGCGCCGCTCATACTCAGGACCATGCCGGGACTAGCGAAAAGGTTTCCAATGAGGATGAACCCCATGGAAAGTTTGCAACTAGAAAGCTCAACAAGCGCAAGGCGGGGAAACACTCCCAAACGCCAGTTATGGGGAAGCCTAACTTGCAGCTATCTTTACCAGTCCATCAGATCCACAATGAAATTAAGAACAAGCCATGGTTTAAGAAGCTGGAGCCAGTCAAAGGCAATCAAGAGAATGCTGATAAAACCAAATGGTGCGCCTATCATGAATGTTATGGGCACAATATAAGCTCATGTATATCTTTCGAAAGATATCTCTGAAATCTCCTGAAGGTGGGGCATTGTACAGACTAAATCAAGAAGAAGACTGTAAATCACATGGAGAATAAAGATCCAAACGAACCAGCGTCAAAGGTGATCCGCATCAACTAGACACAAGTCAACATTAGAGAGACATAAAATTATATGGAGCTTTTCAATTTTGCTTTTCAAGTTGTCTTCTAAATTCAAGTATCAATGAAATGAAATTGACAAATTGATTTGTTCACCATGTAGAATTTTCAAAGCTTATTCTCTCTAGTGTAAAAAGCCTTCGTCATCGAAGCATCCAAGCCTTCGCCATAGGAAGCACCTAAGCCTTCGTCATCGAAGCATCCATGCCTTCGCCATCGAAGCATTCAAGCCTTCGCCCTGCGAAGCATCTAAGCCTTCGCCATGCGAAGCACCTAAGCCTTCGCCATGGAAGCATCCAAGCCTTCGCCCTGCGAAGCATTCAAGCTTTCGTCATCGAAGCATCTAAGCCTTATGAGTCCTGCAAATTTCCGCGCAGCAAGGGGTGCTCATCTTGAGCGGTATCTCGCTCATTTTCTATCAGCATCCTCTCTGCACGGCTCATCTCCAACTCGCCCATTTTGGCTTCCGATGTGAAATTAGGACCTCAAGTTTTCTTAAGTTATCGTAATCTCACATCAACAACATAACTTTCCGTTTCTGCAGGCCCTTCGCGTCAAGATGGCACATTCGCGGGACCAGAGCAGATAGGTTAGGAAAGAAGTTGCTCGATATGCTTTTTGGTTAGGAAAGAAGTTGCTCGACATACTTTTTTCTCCCAAGAACCAATAGGTCCTTGTTTATTGTCCTTCTTCTGAACAACAGTCTCCTTCAAGAACAGTGGAGCGCTCAACCACTCCTTGATTAGGATGACTGAAGGCCTCCCACCATTCATATCCCTAAATGGAGAAAGTAGCCAGCTCATGTCTCGGGACTCTGGAGGAATTCTAAGGGCCATGTCAATCTTTTTGAGATCAGGCTGACCTCCAAACCCGTTGTACAGCTCATCAAACATGCGGAAGTGCGAGGCCATCCTTAAGTTTGGAGAGGCATGACTGTCGCCAGGCTCCACGAGAGCGTCGCTTGGAAAGGAAATTTGATTGTGAGCCTTCCACTCCATGAGGTCTTGAGGCTTCTCAAACTCCATATCTTTCTCTCGGAATGGACTTAGACCACGAGAACCGCTACGCTCCCACAAAAAAAGTTTGATGGGCCTCTCGGCACCTTGACACATAGAGAGCGTATTTGTGGTACTAACAAGAGTCACAGTGAATGTGATCCAGCCTACCAATGCTCACTAGTCACGTCCGTAAGTGCACTAAGTCACCGCCAAATCCCCGTCGACTGTTCAACTCCGTTCACCACGTAGCACTGGTTGTACACCCACTTCGACAAAGTTTCCAAACACCTTCGACGGACTCTCGACACGTAGCAAGCATATTTGTGGTACTAGCAAGGGTCACATTGAATGTGAGCCAGCCTACCAATGCGAGCACGCGCCGTCCAAACTGCTCGTTTTCCAAACTGCACCCGATTCTGTAATTTCTGACACTTTCCAGGAACCTCGAATCCTGCCCAAAAATATCATGAAAGGTCAATAATGACTCTATGAGTATCATATCAATTTTCCACAATTTTTCGGGCATTAAATATTAATTTAAAACATAACCTAAACCTTCGGTGAACAGTGTTTTGCTACAGTGCGCGGTGAACAGTATCGTCCCTGCAACCCATTTCTCTGTTAAACGGGTCCTATACCCGCGATCAGACCCGAAAAAATCTCCATCAATTTGACCTTGATTTCTTCCGTTCTTTACACTGATTTCTTCTAGACCATCTTAATTTAGGTTCTGTACATTTAATTACTTCAATTACAACCAAAATCAAACAAACCCACGATGAACTCCCAAACGGGTTTCATGATCGGGTTCACCTAATTCGACCCTGATTTTCAAATTAATTCATACGGTTAGTATCGTGAGAGTGTAAGGAACGTTTTTACAAGATCAATTTGATAATTCCTTACCTCCAGCTAGTAGAACTCAAGCTCGATTTTCAGCAGCCATGGAAGCTTCTGTTCTTCCCCAATTCGACACGATTCCTCTTCGTTTTGGTTGCAGGGAGTTTCGTTTTGATCACAGAAGCTTAATTCAATCCTCAATTTCTCTTCTCCTAGCTCACAAATTCGAATTCGAATTTCCCTTCATTTTCTGAATTTTCGAACTCTGAATACACCCAGTTCTCTCAGTCCCTTGAGTTCCTCTCTCTCAATTCAGTTCCTCAAGCTCTTAAATTGCACAATGACGATGAGACAATGGGACATCACGGATCAATTTGGACAAAATGATTACAATTATCCTTAATTAAGGGATAATTGTCAAAAGTGAGTGTCAAGTCCCCAAAACCAGATTCCATGTTATCTGGGGCAAGAAGAAGACAAAGGACAGGTGTCATTGTCTGATCAAGGTTAACGGACCATTTTGCCCCTGGTTCGAAAAATTACCATTTTGCCCCTAGCCTTCCGTGACCCGTAGCGTTCGCATCCGAACTCCGTTTTTGACGTGCCGCCTGTCGACGTACTCAGGGCATCGAGACCTACCTAACGGTCCTTGAATCGTGTGAAAATTAGTTGTCAAACAAAAATTCAACATTTTCCCCCTTTTCGTCCAAATTACGAAAATGCCCTCGAACTTCCGAACGTCATAACTTTTTCCCCAATCGTCGGAATTGGACGTGCCACCTGTCTATGAACTCGTGACGTCCCAAACTACGTCACGATCATCGGTCAACGTCCGTTTGATTCACCAATAAAAAAGTCAACAAATTGACCATATTATTCACAAGGGTAAAAACGTCATTTATTCAATATTTTACAAAATTGTATTTTCCAAATTTCCAGGGCGTTACACTTGGAGGCATAATCGTCAAATAAACGCTGATTCGTTTCTTGAACCCAACAGTAACCGGTAACCCGGTAATATATGATTCCAAACAATATACATCCTTCCGAATTCCCTGAATGCCGAATCGATGTGGGGGCATTTGTGGATCCCAAAATCACCCGAAAATTATAGAGCTGCCACGTGTCCCGTAATTCCCAAAAATGACCAAATTGCCCTTGGCAATAACGCTGATCATTTGAAAAACACCCGCACATTAAATAATCTATTTACCAGTTAAATACGTTATTTGATCGGGTTAAAATCTCCGTAATATTGATATTCTCCCCGAGAGTTAATTATCGTTATTCTTAATAATGGATAATTAATATTAATATTAAAATACAATAAATATCATTACTATCATGATGAGCCATCATTACAATTATTAAATAATATATTTAATAATAATATATTATTTACTAATTAAATATTCAACCGACCAATCAGAACGCTCCAAGGCTCCCAAGATTTTCCTATAAATAGCAAGGCACATTTCATTTCCAAGGTACGTTGATTCTTCGTTTCGAAGTATATCCCTTTGCTCTCTCAAAGCTAACTTAAGCATCGGAGTGTTCTTGGTCGAACAACCCCCCGGGTAAATCGATCGAGGCAACGATAGCTAATTGTTTGCTGTTTGCAGGAATTGTGAGGACTTTTCGTGACGAGTTCAATCTTTGATTCAACAGTTAGTAACTCTGAATTGGGGATTGCCCAAGTCAATGACCAATTCAATCAAGTAGGTTTTTCGTTTCTTCAAAATTCAATTTTTTTTAATTAAATCAAAACCCTAGAATTCATGTTTATAGGCTTTGATTGTAATCAATAATTATTAATTCTTTAATTACATGAATTATTGAAAATTGGTATGTTATGATGATTTTGAATTAATAATTGGCAATTGAAAAAAAATTCATAGTACGTTGATTTATGATGATGTTAAATTGAATTGTTTGGATTGTGTGTTGAATTGATCATGTCTATTTAGAGGCATGAATTAGTAAAACAACAAATGTTACTTTGTTTTTTTATCATATTTTCTAAATTTTTTTAATGTTGATTCTTGACGAATCCTAGAATTAATTGCCTTAATTTTTTAATTGTTGATAATTAATAATATATAATAGGACAAATTACATAAAAGTACCCAAACTATAGGGTCGATTTCAAAAAGTACATGAACTATAAAAAGTTTCAATTACGTACCCAACCTATACTGTTGTATTCAAATTAGTGCTTCCGTCATAAATTTCGTCCAAATACCAGTTAGGTCTATACGTGGAAAATAGTGATTTCCACTCAACATTTGAGCTGGTAAATATCAATGAGTATTTTGGGAATTGGAAAAATCTGCTGCCTGAGCTCCTCTTTATCAGTCAAAAATACCCAAATCGAACACAACCCTAATTTTTCAAATCTAGGAGCTCTAGTAGTGTCTTCTTCGAAAGGTGACAGGACAGCGAAGGTGAAGGCAAATCGTGACAAAGGCGAAGGAAGATCACGGCAAAGGCGAAGGTGAAGACGAATGTTGAAGCTTCGAACGACGAAAGCGAAGGAGAAGCTTGAAACTTCGAACGACGAAGGTAAAGGCAAGACAAAAGGCAGAAGCTACGAACGACAAAGGTAGAAAGCGGATGCATCCTCTTCATCAAATGTCGACTGCATCTTCTGCATCAGCATCTTTGTCTTCAAAAGGTGAAGGAAGAAGTGGCTACATCTTCTACAACTTCTTCTTCTCTGCAAAAATTTTCAATTTATGGAAAGAGGAAAAATGGATGTGCCCCCATTTTTCACTGTACGAAACAATCAAAGCTGATGACAAGTCTGACAGATGATAATCAAGGGAGAAGATTATAGGGTTGTGATGGATATGGGGTAAGTTTTTTTTTCAATCTTACATGGTAATTAGGTTTAAATCAGTAAAGAATTGTAATTTTGATATAATTTTGCAATGAAATTGGGCGTCAGAGGAATTGTAAAAGAGGAAGAGTTGGTGCCTGCAATATTTTTTTTTTAGTGGTGCGACCCAAAGTTAAATGAGAAGTCTCTTGGTCCAATTCTAGGTCTTTTGAAGAAGCTGAAGATGAAAGATGATGAAATCAACCTTTTGAAGAAGCAGATTAAAGCTGGTGTGAAGAGGCAGAGATGGTTGATGCTTGTAAATGCTTTTTCATGGATGCTAGTTTTATTGGTTCTGGGAATGGTAATTGGTGGTTTAGGGGGGAAATGATAGGACTTTGGGCAGTAAAAGTGTCAACTTAGCTCTTGTGTTTTAATTGTATTATGGAAGGGTATCATGAATGTAGAGATATGTAGATTTTCAAGTTGTAAGATGTATTATGCAAGTGTCTACATTATGAACAAGTGTGGTGCTGCTTTCTGAAACCAATGTACATATATTAGCTCTTTATTATGAACACCTTTCCTTGCTTTATGATATTGCATTCCAAAATACAAAACAGAAGTAATTTGTCACATCACCCATTTTATGAACTTGCATTCCAAAACATAAAACTAAAGACATATTTGTAATTAGGGATGGGCAATGTGCAGTTTGACGCGAATATTGACAATATCCAAATTCAAACTGTTAAAATCTTAATGGTTTGATATGATTTGGATTTTCTGAAATTAGAAATGAAACAATTTCGTTCCAAACTATTATTAATGGTTTGGTTTGGATTGATAACGGGTTGAAACCATTTAGGCATAAAAAAAGTAAAAAAAAAAAGAAAGGCAAGGATACCAAAGAAAGATTGTGTACTTTCCTAGCCTCCATTCTTACATGTGCTTTAGTAAAACCAGAGGGTCTCTGTTCATTATATTGGAAAACTTCAAACCTTTACCAATGTACCAATTACTAACAGAGAAGCAACAAAACTCTGATCATTGGCAAAGTAATGGAAAAATACTGGATTCATAGGTTATGACAAGTTAATTGCATTTATGGTCCTCAAACCATTGGAAAACAACAAGAAATGCAGCAACACAATCTTTAAGCTCCTCAAGCTCATCAAAATACAAGAAATGATAGATTTCAACGTAATAAAAATTAATATATTCCAATTCTTTTAATTTTATCAATTTTATTTTGTATTAATAATAGAATTAAAATTAATAAAAATTAATATAATCCTTAACGGTTCGTTTGGATTTAATAGATTTTCAAAATGAAAATCCAAATCCAAATCCAAATCGTTACTAACGGAGCGGTTTGGGTTCTTAAACCGTTTGATTTTTATCCGGTCAAATCTAAACCGTTGAATAAATAACGGTTTGAAGTGGATCAACTAGTGATTTTAATGGATTCGTGCATTCATATAAATGGAAAACTTGTAAAAAAATTGTCACATCACTTGTTTTATGAACTTACATTCCAAAACATAAAACAGAAGACATATTTGTAACAGCACCTATTTTATGAACTTGAATTCCAAAACATAAAACAGAAAGTTTCATTTTCACAACACCTGGTACATAAAACAAAAGACAAAAGATATATTTCCAAAACATAAAGTAGAAGACATAAGACATATTTCCAAAACATAAAACAGCTGACATATCAACTTGCATTTCAAGCTTGCATTCCAAAGCATAACAACATTCACATAAATGACAACCATTCAAACAAATTGTCACAGTATTCACACAGTTTCAAACCTGCCTAATAACCTAGCTAAATTACCACACAAAACTAAGGTCCAAGAATTCAACCATTCAACCAGTATGATCTCATACATGGGAACCACAAAAAATTACAGACCTCCATTATTCTTTACTCCCTATATATTTCACCATAGTCAGCCACTTCAACCAGAACTTGTTGAGCCCAATCTTTGATCCTATGTGAGGACCCATACCTTGGAGGCATGGTTAACAATGCCACATCGTCCGGGGGGATCTAGGGGATGCGTCTTATATGCGTGGACACGCCTTTATCCAACAAGAGACCTTTTGAGAGGTCACTTGCTTTGGAGTCCTTGGGAACTCCAAAATTAAGTGAGGAAGGTGCTAGAGAAATCTCAAGATTGGTGACCCACTACGAAGTTTCTTATGAGTTCCTACAAAGAAACCCCTAGAGATGGAGTTGGTTGGACTAGCGAGTCCAGAGGGGACAATATCCTATTAGAGGAGGGTCGGGTCATGAAAATATGGTATTAGAGCCCAACCCCAGTTGGAATGAAGTGTGCGAGTGAGGATGCTGGGTCCCAAGGGGGGTGGATTATAAGGACCCGTGCTTTGGAGGCATGGTTAGCAATCCCACATTGCTCGGGGGGATCTGTGTGGTCGTACCTTTATCCAACATGAGACCTTTTGGGAGCTCACTTGCTTTGGAGTCCTTGGGAACTCCAAGGTTAAGCGAGGAAGGCACTAGAGCAATCCTAGGATGGGTGACCCACAAGAAAGTTACATGTGAATTCCCAGAAACAAAAGCATGCAGACAGAGCTGGTTGGACCAGCGAGTCCTGAGGGGACAATATCCTATTGGAGGAGGCTCGAGTCGTGACATCCTACATAAGGAGAAAACATAAATCGAACACCGTTGCAACCAGCATTACAACCAGTAGAGGAGTCAGTATATAAAGTTGATTTGATGGAGCTTTGTTAGGATGATTCTTTTTATTTGATGTCTTTTAAGTTGATGTTGTTGATCTTTGAGTCTTAATTGAAAGAAAAGTAATTAGATATAAAACTAAATGTGACATTACATAAATAAGTGCAAAAATGACTTACATTTGGAGCAGTAGTATCTGCATCAATCTTGGTTCTATCTCGTGGTCTTGGTGGTAGTTTCTGCCTTGGAGGCAAGTGTTGGTGGTAGGCCCTTGCATTATGAGTTTGTGATGAACAAACACTGCAGTGCATAGTAATTCCTTGCTTACCCAATTTCTTCTTTCCACTTCGATCTATAGTTTCTTTTGGATCCTTTACTTGAGGTTTCCTAGGCTGTACCGGTTGCTTCTTTTTTCTAATTGGTAGAAATTATTCCCTAACTGCTTGCTTGAATACCACACAATACTAAACAACATACCCATATCCAAGCTTGGCCGAACTCCATCACTGTGTGGCTTGTACTCTATAAAACTTTTGCTAGTTTTCCCTTTCACAAAAGCTTCCTCTTCATCCACAACTGGATGTAAGGTTTCTTGAACTGTCTTATCCCCTTCTTCAAGCTACGTATCCTCTATTTGTTCCACCAACACATCTGGACCAGCTAAAAGTGTAGCACGAGGAAGAGGTATAGCTGTTGTAGATCCAGGTTTTGGTGGTGCTGCTAATGTACATCCAGGTTTTGGTGTTGCAACTGTTGTCGATACAAGTTCTGGTCAGGTGGTGCAGTTGATGTAGATCCAAGTTCTAATGTTGCAGCTGCACATACGTTCTGGTGGTGCAGCTGCACACACGTTCTGGTGGTGCAGCTGCTGAAGTTGTATCATGATCGGGTTGTGCAGCTGATGAAGTGTTTCCAGCTTTTGCAGCTGTTGTAGATCCAGCTAATGTTAAGGTTTTCAGGTTCTGGTGCTATTGAGTTCCAGGTTCTGCTGCTAATGACTCAGAGGCTTCAGGTGCATCCTTCCCAATATCAATGAAAAAATTATCCTAGTGTGATGCCTCTTACACTCAAGCTTCTAGCAGCTCCCAATCTAACCTCTTTTTCTTTGCAGGAATGGCTTCATCCCTACTGTTAGTAAAACCAGAACCGATGTTTTGGAGTCCTCCAACTCGACCCCTATCCCATCGTCAATCTCAGCTTCTTCATTAGGTAGTTTCCCCTTCCTTCTTTCTGTTTTTTGCACAGGTTCTCACCTTTTTTAACAGTACCCATTTCTCACCTCTGAGTTGGTTCCCCACCTGCAACCACTAAAGCCTTACCCTAATCTAGTCGTATGGGAACTTATTTTTTTGCCTTCCTGGTCCCCACCACTTCAGTCTCATCCTCTAACTCATCAATGACAATACATGATTTCTTGCTCCCTTCATCTTCTTCACTAGTGGCCTTCAGCACTAATTTTAAAAACTTTTTTGGGTCATCCACATTGATATGCGTAAAAAAATATTTCAATCTTTTCCAGAATAGGAACCACCTCACACATTTTCAACACATTAGAGTCATTCAACAATTTACCACCTATCCCTTCTTCAATCTCATATTGGTATAGGATAATACCATCTAGGTAACTTTCAAACATACACATCATATCCTTCTACAATAATCAATGTAGTATACTTGGCCATCTACATATCTATCAGTAGCCCACTTCCCACCATGGAATATTTTTAAGGTGAAGTAACCTGATTTACCTACAATTTCACAATAATCTAAATTCACCACCAACCCTAGGCTTTAGTTTACTTTCATATGTACCACATCACCCCTAATTTTCGTTAACAGAGCAATATACAACTACAAAGCACATAAAACCATAAAACACATGTATCCACCATCCACAATTAGATTCCAGCAAAAAAACAAAACTAATAATAGCAACCATTCTATATTCCAGCAACAAAGCACAATCAATCACCCTTATGATTTTTGTTCCCCACTAGCTGGGCATCAAGCAATAAAAAAACCAAAATATTCCTAAAAACCATCAAAGCATCCATCGTTCTATATTAAACTACAACCTATCAAACACACCTTTGAAATTCTAATATAGAGAGAACCACTAATCATATCACGGATGTCTTCTTCCTCGCGACCTCACACGCCACTCCTTCATTTCATGTTCTCTAGGTTTTGCGACCTTAGTCCTTAGCAATAACCGTATCATAAGCATTTTTCCTCAGCCATTGCGACGACCCGTCCCAAATTATCAGGATTGATTAAGACTAATGATGGATTAGCGAGGCTAATCAGGGATTAGCTGAGGATTATCAAACGTTCAGGGTGAAATTACGCTTTCGCCCCTGAACGAGGATGAAAAGTTGACTTTTAACCCGGGAGTTTCGACACACGTGGGCCAACGATTGTTACGTAGATCGGGTCGATACGAGCGCGTAGACAGGTAGCACGTCGAAATCAAACACTCGACGGAAAAGTTATGGTCCACGGAAATTGCGAGGTATTATTTACGGCTACACGTTTTACGAGGCAAAAGTGGACTTTTGTCCTGAGTGGGGCCCATATCTTTTGAAAAGGACCAATGGATGAGTGACAAGTGTCACTTATCCATTGCTCATTCCTTTACATTCATGCACCACCCATCCTCATCTGTTCCATTCATCCAAACCAACCCGAAACCCATAAATCGTGCAACCCACCCTCACAAACATCCCTAAACCTCACCTGATGAGCATGAACCTTGAAGGAAAAAAGGAGAGGAGACCGAGATGTGCTGGACGATGGTAGGATCGGGGGCCTCCGTGCACGGTGGCCGTGAAACCTCGAAGGTAAGCTTTTTACGTTCAAAATTTCAATTTCGGGTTTTGGACGTTAAGGATGGTTTCTGGTGATTGGGGGAGGTTCGTTGGGTTAGTAGGAATGTTTAGAGGTGGTTTTGGATGGAGGAGAGGGGCTGAACATCCCATGGTTTAAATGGGAAAAATGGAACCGTGAAGGGTGATTTGAACGGGTAGGCGTTAGATGGTTTTTCATGGTTTTGAATCGATGGAATGATAGGAAATGAAGAAACATAGAGAATAGAATTTAAAGGGAAGGAAATGGACCGAAAGTGAGGGAGGAATGGGATTAGACCAATTCCTCCGGTCCGGTCGGACCGAAAACCAGCTGACCGATTCAGACGCTGTTTGCTAAAGGAAGAAGATGAACAGTGCGCAAGCACGTGAGGGCGCATGGCGAAAAATATGGGGACCTGTCCAACATATAATTTCATCTATTTGATGCAATGAACATTTTGGGACTGGTTTCGAGTCGATCAGACGTCGTTTCGATATAGTTCGGGATGTCTGATGGTTTAGGATCGAGTTTAAAAATAGTTAAAAATTTGGAAAAATTACGGGACTTCAATGAGAGGTTAATGAGGTAGATAGTAACCCTCTAAAATGATTTGGATAGGTTCATGAGTCCCGAAGATGGTGATTGGCTCGTGAAGGGCTTATGACACGCATATCGAGGCAACAGCTTGGAAGGTCTGTGAGTGGACCTTGTTTTCTAAGTTGATGCATGCATAAATATTTTATACGAGTTTAAACACATGCTTTGAGATTCCTTAAGTTCATTTGATTTTGGTAGTTAGTATTTACGTATTTGCACGCATTTTGAGGTTTTCAGCTTTATGTCGTGCCTATACGTACCGTATTTTCAATGATCATTTGATGAACTGGTTTTGGATTTAGAAATATGGAATCGGGCATGAGACCCATTTTATTGGACACCATCGGACTTAGAGTCCATTTGATTTGATGAGAATCAGGCTGGACGCCCATTTGAGTCATACGATCGGGCCGGGGACCCCGTTAGTTTATGAATTCGGACTTAAGGCCCAATTGAGTTAGGATATTGGGCTTGAGTCCAGTTGATTTAGTATCGGGCTTAAGGCCCAATTGAGTTGTGATATCAGGTTTAAGGCCCAGTTGATTGTGAAATCGGGCTTGAGGCCTCATTGAATCGTGACATCGGGCTTAAGTCCCAGTTGTGGTGTATGAAATGAGTATTCGGGTTTAAGACCCCATTGCAATCAGAATTTGGGCTTGAGTCCCGGTTAGATATGGATTTCAATCGGATTCAAGGAATCCTGTTGAGATGTTCGGGTATGAGATCCAGTTGAACCATAATTAGAAAGAAAATATGTTATTATGTATATCCCCTCCTATATGAGTTGATTGGTCTCCTCTAGATGTCAACCTAGAGAGTCACGATCCATTACTCGGAATGAGTACTCCCTAGAGGGAACACATTCCAGGAGTGGGAGATATGATATAGTCTTTGACTGGGTCCAAAGACAGTCATCTAGATATCGTGGATTCTGGATGTTGGACAGAGCCTCCCAGACGTCGTAGATCCTAGGGGTAGACTCGGAGTGAGACCCCGAGTAGTATGCATACTTATATATATAAATTGTGACAGATATCGAGGATTAGTTCCCTAGGGACTGTGTGCCCCGAGTTGGCATCTGAGATGCCGAGGATGGGTTATATATATGTATATGTATATGTATATGTATATGAGATTTCATGGAAAGTGGTTTGGGGCGGAAACCCCGTGTTCTATGTTTTGGATATGGATTTGGGCTGAGATGCTACCGAGGTATAGCTTCGTATGAGAAGGGGTTTGCAAATGTGTTTTGAAATGTAAAAGAAAAGTGTTTGATAACTGGTTTTACGAGGTTTATGGAGAACGATTTTGGGCCAAGGCCCTAATGGTTGAATGATTTGAGAAATTGTTTTTGAATGCATACATGCTTTTTAGTGAATGGCATAAATTTCTTTTTGAAATTGTTTTATAAATTTCATGTTTTTTCCACTCACACCTTTCATGGTTTTAAATGCCCTTCAGGTTCATCGCGGATGCGAGTTGTAGCAAAGACCGAGTCATCACACTCCTCCTTCGAATCCTAGCGCACTCTGAAGCCCCGAGTGGGCTAAAGTCAGAATTCTCCCTAGTCTGACACTTCGTGTCAAATGGGAGCAGGCACGTCCCATGTTAATCCCAGAGGATTTTGGACGGGTCCTGACAAGTGGTATCAGAGCCAGGTTTTGCACTCAGAGTGACGCGCAGGTCGAGGATGTGATGTCTCTGCAGTAGTAACAGTCCGTCATCAACCTGGTAGTAAGGGTAAGAGTATGAGGATTTGTTTGAATCGAATCCTAGTTAGAATACGTTTAGCAAGAGGTGGGACGATTTAGGGTTTGTTTGGCATAGGATGCCGCGTGTTTCGATAAAGTAGATCCCGAATAGAAGCGATATTCGTGCGAAATGAATGGCTTAGAGCCGCAGTGCTACTGGAGATAGGATCTAGTGGCCTGGTAGATACCGTATGACGACCTGAGAGTTGGGACCGTCGACTAGTCCTAACGGACATGGGTTGGGCCAAAGGGGAATCAATGGATGTCGAATATTAGGGCCGTCCACGAAAAAAGTGCAAGGATCGGAGATTGTACTGCTAGGAGCAGTCAGGTGCGCGATGACCCTAGTTGAGGGTAGTTGGAATAGGAACGTTGATCCTATTTGGTATGAGATGCCATGTTTCGGTGTATCAAATCCTGAAGGGATGTCGACTGGCAGGGGATACCTCGGAGTAGTTTTTGTGTGGCATGGTAAGATGCGTTTGCGACAGGTAGCGGTTGCGAAGAGTTACGAGAGGACGAGATCCTCAGATTGTGGTTACTGGTTGATTGGACACCAGTAACGGGGTATGACGACTTAGCCATAACGGTTAGGATGGACGTGCTGCAGTAAGCAGCCGGGTTTGTGATAAACTTTGTTGATGGTTGATCGGACGAGTGACCAGGAGAATGGTACTTGTCGACCGGATCCTGAGGTGGACCGATCGGTGGATGTTACGTATTGAGCGGTTGGTACCGGCGGTGAGTTGACCACATCGGTTTGAAGTCTCGGTGGTGATGTATATGGGTTGTGTCTGTATAAGCTCGTGGTAGGCACCACCATCGAGGCTGGATCTGTTGATGGTTGTTGAGAATCGGGGGACGTTCGGGGAACGTTCATTTTCTCGTTTGGATTGTCGGAATGGTCATACCTAGAGTCGTAGGGTACAAGTGAGGCAGAGACCTTCCGACACGAGCAGAGATAAGAGGCGACTGCTCGGTATGAGCAGGGTTTTAGGATTGGTTTGATTCGCACTCCACGTGGCTGTGATGCGATGAAGATAACGAAGAGAGATGACGAGCCACGAGCTAGGGGTATCTCAGTCGTGATGTTCTCATGGTTGGTTTCTACAACCACTACACGATGAGGAGGATTCGTCGACTAGTGTAAATTCTTAGGAATTGCGTCGAAATGACAGATATGATGGATATGAACTGGGTGGAACCCAGCAGTGGTTGAACTGGGCGGGGACTCTGTCCCAATAGTGGTTGATATGACTAAGAATGGATGATGAGAGTACTATCATGTGGATTAGTGACCGGTTGGTAAGATATGGTGATATGCAGAGATTTAACTGCAGATCACAGTAGGAGCCTGTGGTGACTCTTCGGTCGAGCGGTACATCGGATTAGGATGAATTGACATCCTTGTAGATGTACATAAACGGTCGTAAATGGATAGGCGAGTTGGATTGTTTACGGACACGTGGATGATGTCCAAGTGAGTTGAGGGCTTTGTTTGTGATCGAGTGGGTAGATTTACCCTAGAGTAGCAAACATGTGAGTTTGGTGCCCACTGAGTGGGACAGAGAGGGTCCCGAGTGGCTCAGTACGAGGTACGGGGTATACTTGGTTTGGTGACCAGTTTCCCTAGCAATGCTAGACGTGAGACACAAGGGTGTGCTCAGGGGTATAACCATAATGGTGGAAACGTGAAAATCAGGTAGAGAAAGATGTCATACATCCCACATCCTTTTGGATGGGCATAAACGGTATTCACGGACGTGTGGATGGTGTCCGGATGAGCCGGGGACTTGAGAGTCCATTATGGATTGGTTTGGTGGACTGCGGTTGACCATACCTCGTGAGTTGAGGACTTGACACTCGTTTGCCTATAGGACGTGAATGCTCGTGTAGAGAGTAAGCGCAGTAATCGGAAAAGGAGCATGTTTCCAACGTGATGGGAACTTCAGAATCAAGAGAGGTTGTGATTGAGACAAAGAGAAGGATGCTTGATTCCGAAGTTAGTTGGAGATGGGTATTACCAAGTCGATGAAAGAGACTTCTCATTTTTTGCTCTTTAGCAGATAGTACTTGGTGCCGTGGGATGACATAGGATGAATTTTGATGTCATCACCTTGGACTCTCCTTGATTCTTCCCTAAGTGGGATGACGAGGAGTGATATGACAGTTAAAGGGTTCAAGAGGGTGTAAGAACCAAACAACTAGACTGTGAGTCAAATTTGAATGACTTGAAAAGCAGAAGGGATTTAGTGTCACTGGATGTGACAAGTGAGTGTCCGAGGTAGTGGACCCACTGTGGACCGAGGTGAGACAGATTGAACAGTGTGGTGACGATCAAGTTGATCGAGATGATAGAGGTGATTGTGGCGACCGTGAGGTGAGTAGACCGAGGTCTGGTCTTTAGAGTGAATTGCCTTCCTGATTATGCTAAGCTAAGAGCAGAGGAGAATCGTATTGTGAGACTGTTGGAGGATCCCTTAGCATAGTTGGTGAGATGACAAGACAGAGATTGGATCTGGGAATAAATATGAGACGAGGACGATACATGGATATCGATTAGGAAGAGATGAATAACCGATGCCTCGAGTTAGACTTGAGGATAGAGATTTTGATGGATTGAGGCTTGATGGATTGAGGCTGGCTCGTGACGAACGATTGAGTATCGAACCATAGTTAGAGTGAGGAATAAGTTGGTTAGTTTCTAGAGTCCTAGTTGGACATGCGATAGTGATCGGAATAGTGACAAATCGATGAGTACTATGATCGGATGTGTTCTGACATATTGGTCTGATGACTGGACGTCGAATGTTGTGTACTCAAGTAGAGTTGATGGAGAGGATTCAGAGATTAGGTGAGCCAAGTGCTCAGGGCCGGGTGGGCAGAGGAACCCTAGTGACTGTGTGCGCAATGTTTCTTGCTGAGGCAAGTATTTGATTGGGACCTAGGTACACCCAGGATGGGTGATATGTTGAATGTGTTTCGACGGAGTACGTGATACGAAAGTTTGGACACGCGTTGAGTCAAGATCTCAACATAGGTCACGAAGTGACACGAGATACAATATAGGGACTCGAGAACGAGTCGAGATCAGAGTGGCGCAGCGAAAGTGAAGTGGAGTTGAGCGTTACCGGCTAGTTAGGATCGTGGTCGTGGACTTAGAGAATAGTAAAGGAGAATGGTGTTCCTCAGAATAGTGAATTACGATTGCGAACCGTTTAATGACAGGGGAGGAGATATCACTCAATGGGAGAAATGAGGATGATTGTCGGATCAGATGCTGATTAGGATATCAGCTTCGGTTATCGGATGAGAAAGGTCGTTAGGCTGAAAAGCCGACTTGATGTTCGCTTGGTATTGCTGACCTGTCAAGAGTGCGTGACAGGCGAGATCGACGAGTGTCGACGACTCGAGTGAGACTTATGCGCTGACAAGTGACTTCTCGAGAGTCTAGTTGGAGCTTTGGAAGCTCCGGTGACAGTGCGAACCAACGAGTACGGCATTTTTGATGAACATGTACTTTTACACGAGAGTGCCCGTGTGGAGGCATATGATTGGATTTCCACAGTTTGGTTGTGGAACTGGGTCAATTTGAATTTTGAGGACGAAATTTCATAAGGGGGGAAGATTGTGATGATCCATCCCAAATTATTGGTATTAATTAAAACTAATGATGGATTAGCGAGGCAAAATCGAGGATTAGCAAAGGATTATCGAACGTTCAGGGTGAAATTACAATTTTCCTTTTGAACGAGGGAGAAAAGTTGACTTTTAACCCGGGAGGTCCGACGCATGTGGGCCGAAGACTAATTCGTAGATCGGGTCGATACGAGGCAGTAGACAAGTGGCATGTCGAAATCGAACAATCGACGGGAATTTTATGGTACACGGAAGTTCCGAGGTACTATTTACAGTAGCACATTTTATGAGGTAAAAGTGGACTTTTTTCCTGAGTGGCGTCCAGATCTTTTGAACAGGCCCAATGGATGAGTGATAAGTTGCCCATTCCCTTACATTCATGCACCACCTATCCTCATATGTTCCATTCATCCAAACCAACCCGAAACCCATAAACCATGCAACCCACCCCTCACAAACACCCCTCAACCTCACCTGATGAGCATGAACCATAAAGGAAAAAGGGAGAGGAGATCGAGACGTGCTGGATGGTGGCAGGATCGGGGGTCGCCGTGTACGGTGGCCGTGAAACCGCGAAGGTAAGCTTTTTACATTCAAAATTTCAATTTTGGGTTTTGGACGTTGGGGATGGTTTCTGGTGATTGGGGGAGGTTCGTTGGGTTAGTAGGAATGTTTAGAGGTGGTTTTGGACTGCGAAGAGGGGCTGAACAACCCAAGGTTTAAACGCGAAAAATGGAACCGTGTAGGGTGATTTGAACGAGCAGGTTTAAGATGGTTTTTCATGGTTTTGAATCGATGGAATGATAGGAAATGAAGAAACGTAGAGAATGGAATTTAAAGGGAAGGAAACGGACCGAAAATGAGGGACGAAAGGGACTGGACCGGTTTCGCCGGTCCGGTTGGACCAAAAACCAGCATACTGGTTTGGACTTGGTCTACCGAAAGAAGTAGATGAACAGTGTGCAGGCGTGTGAGGCCCACGCGCAGCCCCTTTGGGCGACGCGCAAGGGTGCGTGTTGCACAATCTGGGGAAGTGTCTAACATGTAATTTCATCTATTTGATGCAATGAATATTTTGGGACTGGTTTCGAGTCGATCGAATGTCGTTTCGATATAGTTCGGAATATCCGAAGGTTTAGGATCGAGTTTAAAAATAGATAAAAATTTGAGAAAATTAACGGGACTTCAATGAGAGGTTAATGAGGTAATTAGTAACCCTCTAAAATGATTTGGACGGGAGTCCCTGAGACGGTGATTGGCCCGTGAAGGGCTTATCGCACTCAAATAGAGGAGGCAGCTCGGACGGTCTGTGAGTGGACCTTGTTTTCTAAATTGATGCATGCATAAATATTTTATAAGAGTTTAAACACATGATTTGAGATGCCTTGAGTGCATTTGGTTGTGGTAGTTAGTATTTACGTGTTTGCACGCATTTCGAGGTTTTTAGGTTTATGTCGTGCCTATATGTACTGTGTTTTCAATGATGATTTGATGAACTGGTTTTGGATTTAGAAATATGGAATCGGGCATGAGACCCATTTGATTGGAAACCATCGGACTTAGAGTCCATTTAATTTGATGAGAAATCAGGCTGAAGGCCCATTTGAGTCATACGATCGGGCTGGGGGCCCTGTTGGTTTACGAGTTCGGGCTTTAGGCCCAATTGAGTTAGGATATCGGGTTTAAGTCCCAGTTGACTTAGTATCGGGCTTAAGGCCCAATTGAGTTGTGATATCAAGCTTGAGGCCTAGTTGATTGTGAAATCGGGCTTGAGGCTTCGTTAAATCGAGAAATCGGGCTTAAGTCCCAGTTGTGGTGTACGAAATTAGAATTCGGGTTTAAGACCCCATTGAAATGAGAATTTGGGCTTGAGTCCCGGTGAGATTTGGATTTGAATCGGATTCGAGGAATCTTATTGAGATGTTCAGGTATGAGACCCAGTTGAACCATGATTTGAAAGAAAATATTTTATTATGTATATACCCTCATATATGAGTTGATTGGTCTCCTCCAGACGTCAACTTGGAGAGTCAAGATCCATTACCAGGAATGAGTGCTCCCTAGAGGGAGCACATTCCAGGAGTGGGAGATATTATATAGTCTCGGACTGAGTCCAGAGAGAATCATCCACACGTCGTAGATCTTGGATGTTGGATAGAGCCTCCCAGACGTCATAGATCGTAGGGGTAGACTCGGAGTGAGACCCCGAGTAGTATGCACACTTATATATATAAATCGTGAAAGATATTGGTGATTTGTTCCCTAGGGTTTGTGTGCCTCGAGTTGGCATCTAAGATGCCGAGGATGGGTTATATATATGTATACGTATATGTATATGAGATTTCAGGGAAAGTAGTTTGGGGTGAAAACCCCGTGTTCTATGTTTTAGATATGGATTTGGACTGAGACCCTACTGAGGTATAGCTTTGTATGAGAAACAGTTTGTAAATGTGTTTTGAAGTGTAAAAGTAAAGTGTTTGATAACTGGTTTTACGAGGTTTACGGAGAATGGTTTTGGGCCAAGGCCCTAATGGTTTAATGATTTGAGAAATGGTTTTTGAATGCATGCATGCTTTTTAGTGAAGGGCATAAATGTCTTTTTGAAATTGTTATATAAATTTCTTGTTTTGTCCACTTACAGCTTTTGTGGTTTTAAATGCCCTTCAGGTTGATCGCGGATGCAGGCTGTAGCAGAGACCGAGACATCACACTCCTCCTTCGGATCCTGGCGCACTCTGAAGCCCCAAGTGGGCTCAAGTTGGAATTCTCCCTGGTCTGACACTTCGTATCAGACGGGAGCAGGCATGTCCCACGTTAATCCCGGGGAATTTGGGATGGGTCCTGACAGCCGCGACCTTAAAACTTCTTCTTCCTCTGGGTTTCGCCGCTTTCGTCCTCAGTCGCGACCTCAAAATATCAATGGCGCCCAATTCGGGATTTCTAGGTAGGTCTATCAAATTGGAATTTCGAATTTCGGATTTAGGGCTCTAGGGGAGGAGCGCATGTAGCAAAATTTTCTAATCCCCAAAATTCCAATTGATATTTTTCCACATCAGATGTTGAGTGACAATCACTATTTTTCAAGTATAGACTTAACTGACATTTTGGACGGAATTTGTGACGGAAGCACTATTTTGAATACGACATTATAGGTTGGGTATGTAATTGAAACTTTTTATAGTTCAGATACTTTTTGAAATCAACCTTATAATTCGGGTACTTTTATGTAGTTTTTCCTATATAATATATATGTTTCGGTATTGTTAAGTTGGCGATGATGAAGTTTTTCTTCATATACATGATGTTTTCATCATGTTTGATAATTCATATACAAAACTGACAAAAAGGCCAAGATAATTCATGTTTTTATTTGTTTGTGGTTATCAAAATTGGCAAACAACAACAAGAAAACTGCACTACAGTTCTGAAAATAAAAAAACAAAACAAAAATGGATGTGCAACAGTTCTTGGGAGAAGGCCCAACATGACAAACAAACAAACAAATAAATAAAAGGTATAAGAAAAAAACAAACAGGGCAGAAGGCCTAATAAATAAAAATCCAGAAAAGCGAGAGCCCAGAAAGCCCAACAAATAGATAAAACGGGCCCAGTAGACTCAACTTGGGTAGACACAGAAGCCCACCCCATATTTTTTGCTTGGCCTAGCAGACCAGCGCAGAACCCACCAGCCCCTGCAGTGGGCGACTCAGCTTAGGGGCCCAGACTTGGCTCGGCTTGAACAACACGGCTTATTGGCCAAGGCTAGGTTCTAGCAGCGGCTTGGCTCTGACCAAAAAATTAATATTAAAACCGAAGTTTCCTTTAAACTCTTCGGGCCTTAAAATGTAAACGTATATGTCTGAAGCATTACAATATACCTAAATTAAATGCTAGTAGCATTTAAATATTTTTTAGGAAATGTGATTAATTGCAAACAAAAGTAACCTAAAGGTTTCCTTCATAGATTCACCATTACATACTTATTCTGAATTAATCATATCATGTTGTAGAACCTGAAGTTCTCATTGGTTTCTTATGGATGTGTTTTCCAAAAGCACTAAGATTTTTATTTACTCCTTGTAGAGAATGGCACATCTAAATAAGCTCGATTTTGATGCCTTAGAAGTTTCTAGCACAAACTACTACCGGTGGACTAAAGATGTAAAGCTTCATCTCACTATAAAAAGAATCCGCTCCATAATCCAAGAAGACAACATGACTTATAAGCATCAAAAGATGGATACTACGATCCACATCCGGGGGCATATGGATCACTCAGTGCAGCGTGAATACCTCGGTTAAGAAGACCCGAGAGTATTATGGGTTTTACTGGCAGATTGTTTCGATCACCAGAAGGACATATTCTTGCCTGAAACAAGACATGACTGGCATAACCTTCGTTTTCAAGATTTCAAATCAGTAAAAGAATATAGTTTTGAGGTATGTTGTATCCGGTCTCTTCTCAAATATTGTGAAGATGGACTCACTGATACTGACCTCTTTGGGAAGACATTCTCCTTATTTCCAGCTTCATGTACTATCATGCAACAACAATACAGAGAGAGGAAATTCACCAAGTTCGCGGAGTTGATCAATAACTTATTGCTCGCTGAAAAGAACAACATTATATTGATGAAAAATGATCAATCTCGACCTGTTGGTATTAGTGCAACACCTTTTCTTGGAGCAAACGTTGTTGCACATCGTGATTGAAATCGCGAGTGGAGAAACTAGGGTCATGTTAGAGGCGCAAGACGTAACCATCCCATACGTAGTGGATACCCTTATGATTGAGATCAAGGTTATCATGGCCCACGTGGTCGAGGTAATCATGGCCGAGGTCCACATGGTGGGAACTGCGTTCATTCAGCCTCAAGAGCTCGATATGATAGGAACCCTGGTTTGGTTCATCGCCACCAGAATCAGAACCAGTAGAACCTATGTTATAAATGTGGAGGACATGATCGCTGGTCCCACACTTGTCGTGCATCAGCCCAAGTTATTGCTGAGTACCACGCTGGGCATGGTACTCGAGAGACCAACTTTGCTAAGAGACCAGTTCCCGCTTATACCACTTTTACCATTGCTGACTTTCAAGCTGTTGCTAAACATAATGCGGATTGAGATATTTTGAAAACATGGATATGATCGGCGCTTATGCCTTTTTTTTTAGGATATATTTTTTTTTTATTATTCTGGATAATGGTTGGTGATTTCTGTTTACTTTGAACTTATTTTTGTTTTCTACTCGAATATTGTTTATTTCCATCCAATTATTAATTTTCATAAATGTGATCCTTGATTCTTGTAGTTACATATATGGTTAGGCAAGTTAAGTGGTGAAGTTTTTTATCTAGCCGATAATGCTACCACGCACACTATCCTCTAAGAGAGGATATTTTTTACAAACTTAACACCTAACCACACCCTTGTGACAACTATATCTTGACAATCAAATTTGATTGAAGGCTCCGGTAGAGCCGACTTTCTGTTGTCCAATGGTACTGTTTTTACCATTGATAAAGGTTTATACTCTCCACGTTCTAGAAGAATGTTATTGAGTTTTAAGAATATTCGAACTAATGGCTATCACGTCAAAACCACAAAAGAAAATAATGTGGAATATCTTTGCATAACCTCTAATTTGTATGGCCAGAAGCGTACATTGGAGAAACCAAGAAATTTAACTGCCTTAGGAATGGCCTCTACACGACCACTATTAGAACTATTGAGGCAAATCACATGGATGCTACCTAACTCAAGAAACTACTTATTATGGCGTGAACGATTGGGACAGCTAGGTCAAGGTATGATGTGTCATATCCTCAATACATCACACGGGCATCCCCTTACAAATAAGGACCTTGTGTTTAGTGAAACACTATGCCAAGATTGTTCAATGGGAAAATTGAAAACTAGACCTTCATGTGCAAAGATAGGTAAAGAATCTGTCCCTTTCTTGCACAGTATACAAGGGAATATTTGTGAACCCATCCAACCACCATGTAGACAATTTAAAAATTTCATGATTTTGGTTGATGCATCGACAAGGTGATCACATGTGACACTATTGTTCACATGCAATACTATGTTTTCTAAACTCCTTGCCCAAATCATTAAATTGAGGGCTCACCATCCAGATTATCATATACAGTCTTTAAGACTTGATAATTTCAATGAGTTTACATCTAAATCTTTCGATAATTATTGCATGTCCGTTGGGATTGATGTTGAACATCTAATTGCACATGTTCACACATAGAATGGTCTCACAGAATTATTCATTAAACGATTACAAATATTTGCACGGACCTTGGTTATGTGCACCAAGCTTCCAATTTATGTGTGGGGCTATGCAATTTTGCATACAGCTATATTAGTTTGCTTGAGGCCCACTACCACCCAATCGTATTCCACATTATAGTTGGTATTTGGGTACAAACCAGATGTTTCGCAATTACACATTTTTGGGTGTGCAATTTATTTTCCAATTGCTCTGCTACAACGTAAAAAAATGGAACCTCAACGCCGGAAGGGCATATATGTCAGCTATGAATTCCCCTTCATTATATGCTATTTAGAGCTCTGGACAGGCGATTACTTTACCGCTATATTTAAGGATAATCACTTCGATGAGACAATCTTCCAGCCATTAGGGGGAGATAAGAACGTCAACGTTCCTGAAAAACGGCGTGAATTGACATGGAATGTCTCCACTATGTCTCATCTTGATCACTGAACCGCACAAAGTGAGAATGAAGTGCGAAGAATTGTAGATCTATAGAGTGTAGCTAATAATATGTCAGATGCTTTCTCTTATCTAATCAAAGTGACGAGATTGCATATACCTGCTGCAAACATGCCTGCAAGAATAGACGTTCCTGTAGGACGCACCGTATTTGATGGACAGGTCGTCCTAGATAGACGAAGTACGACCATAGAGTCTAACTAGTTATATGTCCCCACCTAGAAGCAAGGTAGACCAATATGTTCAAAGGATTCTCATCCTCGGAAGAGGACAGATTTGGAACAATCAAATCCCTTAGATATCACAATATCAATGGATCCATCTCATGAGATAATTCTGGATTATGAGGCTTTCTTAGAAGAGACGACGTTGGGGGACACTCCAACGACTAAATCCACTCTCAGGAATAGAGAGAACTTAGTAAATTATACATGCTTAAATGAGATATGGAATCAGAATGATATTATCATCGATGATATATTTGTATTCGCGGTAGCTACCAAAATAATAGTTAGCGATGATAGTGAACCTCGCTATGTTAACGAATGCCAATGTAGAGAAGTATGGCCAAAATGGAAAGAAGCAATTTAGGTCAAAATTGATTCCTTGACAAAAAGAAAGGTGTTTGAACATGTAGTTCCCACACCTCCCCATGTTAAACCGATTGGATTTAAATGGGCATTTGTAAAGAAGCTTAATGAGAAAAACTAGATTGGGAGATACAAAACTCATCTAGTGGCGCAAGATTTTTCTCAACGCCCTAAGATTGATTATGAGGAGACTTATTCTCCTGTAATAGACATCATAACATTCTATTACCTTATCAGTTTGATAGTTTCCGAGAAACTGAGTATATATGCAATTTTTTGATGTGGTCACTACATATCTCAATGGGGATCTGGATATATATATATATATATATATATATATGAAAGTTGCTGAAGGACTTAAGATACCTAATGGAAATAGTTCCATACCACAAAATATGCTCTCCATTCCTTTGAAGTGTTCACTTTATGAATTGAAACAATCCAAATAGATGTGGTATAACCGTCTAAGTAAATATTTGATCAGAGTGAGATATTTGAATAATGAATTATGTCTGTCAGGACCTGTCCCAATCCCCCAGGATTATCGTGGGACGTTCCTACTCCCGTCTGACATCGCGTGTCAGACCAGGGATAAACTTGACCTCCGCTCGGGGTTAACCAGAGTACGCCAAGATCGGTGGTGGCATGTGATGTCTCGATCTCTTCTACAGTGCGCATCCGCAATCAATCTGAAGGGTATTAAAACCATAAAAGCGGTGAGTGGATAAAATAACAGTTTGTAAAACACATTTATATCAAAATACATTTATACCTTTCACGTAAAAGTATGTATGCATCATAAAACCACTTTATTTCAAATCCTTTCTCGGAAGCAAGACGTATTGCTTCCCGAATCAAAACACAATGAAAACTGTTTCTCAAATTGAAGCCATCATCTCAGTAGGGTCTCAGCGCAAAAACTCATTCATAGAAAACCAATACGGGTCTCAGCCCAAATCATAAAACCTGTGGGATCTCTGCCCAAAACATAAAATACGTGGGAACACATCTCATGCTCATTTCAAGGTCGTCGTGAACACATCATTCGTCGCGGGCATCTCTAGATCGTCGGGAACACATCACCGATCGATCTCATCGCCGCGCACATAGCACTCGTAGCGACCATCTCTAGATCATCGGGAACACATCACCGATCGATCTCATCGCCGCGCACATAGCACTCGTCGCGACCATCTCTAGATCATCAGGAACACATCACCGATCGATCTCGTCACCGAGCACATAGCACTCGTCGCGACCACGACTCTAACCCGAAAATCATCAATAGGCCCATATGCCCGAAATACCACCAAATGGGTCATAACCCGAAAACCAGTGTCCAAAAACACTTCATATTCTAGGATTCCTCAAATCCTATCAAATCCACAACTGGGTCTCATGCCCGAAATACCTTTCGTAAAGCTCATAATTGGGTCTCTGCCCGATTTATCTCGCGTTTGACTATACTCTAAGTCATACCTTAAATTAACTAGGCCATATGCCCGAAAGATATTTCCAAAGATGAAAACCAGTTCTCATTTCCAAAACACTTTCAAATAATAGTTGAACTAGGACTCATGCCCGAATCTCAATTTCACGCATCTCCGTGAAATCCTCCAAAATCGTAAATTAGTTACTCGGTTTCACATTTCTCCATGAAACCTTTGGAATCATATATAACTCATGCACGTAGTATACTTGGCCGAAGCCCAAACAACAGATAAAACAGAAATCTCAAACTACGTGCACTAACGCATTTTCCTCCGAAAATGCCCAACAAATCATATTTAAATCATACGCACTCATGGCATCTCAAAAAATGTTTGTAATTACATATAAAACATTTATGCATGCATCAAATTCATAAAACAAAGTCCACTCACAGACCGTCCAACCTGCGCTTCGATACGTGCGCCATAAGCCTCTCCAAGCTAATCACCATCTCCGGGGTTCCCAAACATGTCCAAATCATACTAGAGGGTTACTAACTACTTTAATAACCTCTCATAAAATCCCCCTAATTTTTGAGGATTTTTAAAATATTTTAAACTCGATCCTAAACTTTCGAACATCCCGAACTATATCAAAACGATGTCTGATTGACTCGAAACCAGTTCCAAAATGTTCGTTATATTGAAAGGATGATTTCACATGTTTACAACATCCTCATATTCTACCCCACGAACCTGGTAACAGTCATCTTCAACCTCTGTCGAACCAGCCTGAACCCAGTTCACTGGTTAGCCGGTCCAACCGAACCGGCGTGACCGATTCACCTCCATATCTTCCTCATTCTTCATCCTTTTTCAACCATTCAAATTCCTATAGCTTCCCTTCATCATTTGTTACCTATCTATTCGATTAGAACCATGAAAAACCACCTAGAACCTACCCGTTGAAATTTTCCCCTCACGGTCCAAACTTCCAGCCGTTCCCCTAGGTTGTTCGACCACTATCCACCATCCAAACCATTCCCTAAACGTTCATACTAACCCCTTAAACACAACCTAATCAACAGATAATATCCCAAACGTCCAAATCCAAAAATTCAAAATTTGAATATAAACGGGGTTTCGGGTTACCTTTACCGTGAACTCCACCGCAGCCTACGGCGGTCCTGCAGCCTACCATCGTCTCTCTTAGTCCATCACTCACCCTCAACTCCTCTCTTGGCCTCACACAGATTCAAGTGGGAGGAGGAGTTTGGTTTTGGGGTTCATTGGGCTAGGATGATCGAATGGGAAGAAGGGAAAACATATGCATGTATCTGATTAAGGGAAAACAGATGCATGTATCTGTTTCAAAATATCTGGGCCCACTGAATGACAAAAGTCATCCCCATCTCATAATTTGTGCAATAGTGTCTCAGACCTTCCGTGACCCGTAACTCTCCAGTTGAGCCTCCGATTTCGACGTGCCACCTGTCTACACACTCGCATCGAACCGATCTACATAATGGTCCTTGGCCCTCGTACCTCAGACCTTCCAGGTCAAAAGTCAACTTTTTGTCCTCGTTCAGGGACAATCGTAATTTCACCCTGAACGTCCGATTATCTTAAATTAATCCTTGATTGGCCTTACTAATCCGTAATTAACTCTTAATTAATCCTTAAAATTAGGGACGAGTCATTACAATGTCCATGTGTTTATTACGAAAATAATTTTTGGGTTTGCTATAATGGAAGTTTATGTCAATGACATGAATCTGATTTGTACTCCTGAAAAGATCAAAGAAATCGCTAAGTATCTGAAGTTATAATTTGAAATGAAGGATCTTGGGAGAACACACTTTTGTCTCGGCCTGGAGCTCAAGCACCATGCAGATGGGATTTCGGTCCATCAATCAAATTACATCCAAAAGTTGTTGAGACGCTTTAATGAGGATAAAGTGAACCTTCAAGCATGCCAATCATCGTCCGTAGTCTAAATCCTAAGAAGGACCCTTTTCATCTCTTGCAGATGATAATGAAGAGCTACTGACGCCAGAAGTGCCATATCTAAGTGCAATAGTTGCATGATTGTACTTCGCTCAACGCACTAGACTAGACATTTCATTTGTTGTGAACTTGCTATCTAGATTTAGCTCTGCGCCAACACGCCGCCACTGGAATGGCATAAAAGACATTTTCTGATACCTTAGAGGTACAACAAATATGGGTTTATCCTATCCCTATACATTGAGGAATGAATCAAAATCGTTTGGTCCTCGGAATAATGCTTGCCTTATTCGGTATACTGACACAGATTACCTATCAGACCCACACAAGGCAGGTTCCCAATCCGGTTATGTCTTTACCACTAGAAACAAATCAATATCTTGGAGGTCTACGAAATAGACCCTTGTTGCTACATCTTCGAATCCTACAGAGATTCTAGCTCTCCATGAAGTGGTTCGTGAATGCATATAGCTGAGAGCTATTAGGAGGCATATTCAAAGTACTTGTGGACTGCATTCCACCCATAATGAACCGACGATTATCTATGAAGATAATGCTTCCTACATCGAGCAGATGAAGACCGGTTTCATTAAAGGATATAACACCAAGCATATTGAGCCAAAGTTCTTCTTCAACCAACAACAACAAGAATATCAGAAGATTGAGATCAAGTCAATTCGGTCTCAAGATTACCATGCAGACCTATTCACCAAGTCATTACCAAAGGTACATTCCAGCGGCATGTGTGAGGTATTAGTTTAGGTAGACTAATTGATCTACCTAATATGTAGTTTACAGGGGGAGTCAAGATCAGGGGGAGTATCCTGAAAGTATAAAGTATCCGTGAATATACTGAGTATCCCGAAGTATACTCAAATTATCATTATGTACTTTTTTGTCCTACGACTAAGGTTATTTTGTCTCATTGGATTTTGCTACTTAGCTAGGTTTTAATGAGGCACATTTTTTTTAGTATGACCACCTCATTGACAATGCATCCTGAAGATGCCATGATTCGATTCATATGAATTTGCTCATCTTGTTCCTTCGACCATGAGTTTTTCCCACTGGGTTTATCGGACAAGATTTTGGTGTAGCAACACTAATGCATTCTATCTCAAATGCGCACTATCTACCTATATTCTAGAATATGAGACTTCAACTAACTCAGGAGATTTCAATGTGATTACTATTCACGCACGTTGTATTCATTTTCCTTAGATTAAGATTATTTTTGTCTCACATGATTTTTGGTACCTGATAAGGTTTTAACGAGGCAACACATAAACATATAGTCAAACTGCACCATTACATGTAATATCCAATAAGAAGTGTTGTAAATAATATAAAATATGTGTCTATTTATGTAAAGAGATATGCGGGATAGATATATAATGTATAGATATATTAATCCCTTTTATTATATAAGGGGATATGCAGTTTGATTTATATAATTCATTCCGTACTTATTATTCAATACCGAATACAAAATGCTCTTCTCTGCCTCCCTCTCCAAAACTACTCTCTGCAATCCCTCCTCTCAATCTCTCACAACATATATGTTATTGAGCTTGGTGACTGCTTTATGCTTGAGAGTTTTCCAGTAATTGAAGAAAGGATGGAAGTTGAGATATATAAATCTACAAGCCACTTCCATAAAAGAGTTGCATTCATCAACGGATATCTCCTTGGGCTTGAAGAGTCGTATTTATCAAACTGTGAAGATCTTACAACTTTGTCGGGCAGCATTTATGAGCTGCAAAATCTAATGGTTCTGGACTTTAATTGTTGCAAGAGGCTTCCAGAAATTCGAGAGCTTCCACCAAGGATACACTGGCTAGTAGCAAGTGATTCCAACTCATTGGAAAGATTTTCAAAATTGTCGAAAATACTTGAATACAAAGAAGAATCACCAGGGAATTGGGTGAACTTGATGAATTGTTATTGATTGTGTTCCAATCTGGGCTTTGGCGTGGCAAACATGGAAAATCTTCTAAGCAACCAGGTATCTCTTTTTTCACAAAAATGCACGGTTGTGCGCAAACATACACACATAAAGACATATAGTTAATGTTCTTATAATTACTGTTTTACAGGCATCTTATGATCATGACTTTGCATTTGATGTTACGCTTCCTGGAAATGAGGTTCCAAAGTGGTTCACCTGTGGTCAATGTGAACTTTTATCGAAACCCCTCTTCATGAGCGCGAACTATGTTAATTTTATTTTGGAATTCCCGCAACTGTCCAAGTAGAGTGGATAGGATTGGCTATTTGTGCTGTTTTTACAGTCGCACAAGATAATTGTTCTGGCTGGTCTTTTGGAGCTACAATTTCCATCACTGGGGTTAAGCAACCCATGTTGGAAACACAAACTCGAATTTTCCCTCGTAGGGTTTATGTTAAATTTTACCTTGGGAGTGGCTTTCAACCATTGTTCTTGAAAAGTTGTGGTTTTCACCTACTCCTAGTATGTGGTGAGCAGCAAGAGTTGCTTGCAGAGTCCCTAAAACTGCAACAGAAGGCCTCAGTTCTCGTGATAATCGACTTATTATCGACGACGACCATCATCAAGAGCGATCAATTACCCGATCTTCCAACCGTTGGAATCCTAAAAAAAGGAAGCACATTGAGGAAACATTTAGTCGATGAAGAAACAGGCTGATTGAGGATAAAACAATTTGGGAACAATTTTGTGTTCAGGATCTGATGAGCCATAGTAAAATTCGGTGTGTTGAATCACTGATCATTATTTGTTATTTTTTGGGTGATTTTTCAACTATTTTACGCAAAGAGTAAACAACCGCAGCCATTAAGGCAGGAAAGAGAAGGGTGAAAAACAAACTAAGGCTTAATTTCACCAGAAATTACGTTAATAAAACAGGAAAAAAAGTTACGAATTTGGCAAACATTCTACATGACAAAAGTCTAAAACTAACAAGCAATGTCAGGATCTAACAGTCAGGAAATCCTAATTCCTTTCGTGACTTGCTTCTTATCTGCGGAAAAATGGAATCAACGAAGGCATGGTACTTCGGATCTGATAGCCAAAGATTGGCTATATGAAGATGAGATGAGGTATGCCGGTGTACTTCTTCAACAAGCCATATGGTGGCTTCAGCTTTGCACGGATGAATAATGGTATCCAAGGGCCTGTATTCCTCCTCACCACCGATCCTCAACTGGTCCCATTGTTTTAGGAGAATATTAGTGAGGTAATGCAACGGTTGTCCATACAACTGCTTTATAGATTGGCCTAAACCCATCCATGAGGTAAATGGAATAATCGAGCCACGATGTGTTGGGATTGGGATCTGCTTCATGTACTCTTGATACATCTCTGCCATTCGCGTCAACGCACCTGCAATTTAATGCAAGTTCAGAGGACTTGATGAGTCCAACAACGATACAAACCTATCTATGCAATATAAATGGTTAATCAAAAGGAATATGACAAAGTCCCAAAATGGTAGAAAGAGTAATTTTTAGCCAGTTAATTTTCTTCAAGAAAAAAATTGAAATGACAACATGTAGCGAACAAAAGCTCCAAACTGCAATAATGAAACCCCACTAAATGCATAAATGCAAAATGTGGACTATAACTTAGTGGCAGATTAATCTTAGCGACTATACACTTTAGCTAATAAAATGCTAATCCAACTACTGAAACAAACAGCATCGCGCAGCTTGGATTTAACAGATCTAGAGTTTCTTTTACCATAATTAAGATAATCTAAACACGTATAGGACCATGAAGTTCACGTTCTCAGTCTACAAGGTGGCAACTAGTATTTACCAATATAAGTTTTTGGGAACTTGGAACTTAAGGCATTTATATAGTATGTTAAAATGAAAAGCAATTTCAACTGGATTATGTATTTCTTGATTGTTTATAACGAAATATTAAAAATGATTGTTGCTCTGCAACATTATAAGTAGATCTTAAATGATATTCGTTCACCCAGTGTCAGTAAAACAAGGCTCCAAAATCATGATTAAACAAATACCTTCCGGTGAACTTTCATTGGCAGGTTGATCAAATGTTATGTTGTAGCTTAACTGCTTGCTATTAGACTCATTTGTCACCATCTCCGTGTCTGAAGAAGAAGAGTCCTCCGATCTAATATCAACATGCTCATCCCATGGAGCTACCCTCTCCATGATAAATGGACTGTAAACCTGCATAAAATAACACTTATTTAGAATTCACATTAAGTACAAAAACATGACAGCCAAAACAAAATTCACAAAAAAGCTAAAGCTCCCAAAGAAACATAAGTTTCTCATTTTCTGCAGCATACACACCACCCATCATAATGCTACAAATTAGAGAGAATTATACTTCTTTGACATTCGAAACACCCCATCATCACTGTTTTTTTTCACTAATACATAAATACGAATCAGATAACATTTGGATGAGACTAGATATACGATAATGCCTGCTGCCCACTACAAAATTAGGGCCTGAGATGTTTCCTCAGGGGAGCAAACCCATACGCTTCAATCAAATTCTACACAGTTTTCCTGTCATTTATCCATGTATGTTTCCATGGGCAAGAACCAAGACCAAACAGATAAATCTAGCCAGTCATATGAAAATGAAAAATCTAAGCACTTAAGTTGCATACAAAACACGAACTGTCAATTTGTTATCTTTTTGTATTTTGACATAGAACCCATTTCCTGTATGAAAGATCTTCAAATTTATCAGCATTTTTCCCCTTTCGCTCATTTCTATCACTTCAGTTAATTTTGCAGAGCATGATTTCAATTTTTTCAATCACCCATCAGCCTAACTAGTTTGCATGATATTCCAAGCAATTAACAAACACAAAACAAGCACCTTTCAGTTTCCTACTACACAAAAATTCTTGATCCTTCATGCTATTTCAAAAATGGCAGA
Organism: Prinsepia uniflora; assembly: GCA_032719365.1. NCBI lineage: Eukaryota > Viridiplantae > Streptophyta > Magnoliopsida > Rosales > Rosaceae > Prinsepia > Prinsepia uniflora. The sequence goes on along the minus strand of CM064863.1, from coordinate 55,844,570 downwards.
ACAGAAAACCCAGTTTTTTAATTGAAAAGAAAAGATGACAGTCTCTTGGGAACAATAAATCGTAGAAATGAGAACTGAAGTTTGCTAGAGAAGGAAGGCAACTGACCTTTATAGAACAAAGAGAAAGCGATTACTATAAGGAGATGTGCTTTAGCTGCGTGAAAGTTTCTTCAGAATTTTCCAGTTCGGTCTAAATTTGTATGAGACAAACTGCGCAGAGAAATTGACCGGAAATTCTACCCGTGATCCGTCCACGTTCGTTTTCCAATTCAGAATTTTCATTATATTAAAATGCCTTTAGTTCCTCAATTTTTTTTGGCGTGCACTAGTAATACACCACGAAATCTCAAAATACATCAAGGACAGAAATTTGCCTCAGTTTCACCACGAACGGAACAGAGGCATAGCTCTATTGTCTTCGGCTGCAACTTCAATTTCCTTCAACACCGGAGGTCAAAGGCTGTTGCAATTTCCCACCCTATATGAAACTGAAGCTCCCAAACGACCCAGAAGGCCTCCCTTTAGAGCTGGATTTATTTACAAAGGCATTCAATTGCTGTTCAGAAACCAATCCCAATTTAGATCTGGCTTTTCTCTACCATTTGAGTTTTGAAAAAACCCAATCGAACACCAACACAATCATCCATCATCGCTTTCGCTTTCTCTCTCTCACTCTCACTTTCCCCTGCTCTCGCTTTCTCGCCCTCGTTTTCACTCTTTCTCTCTCGCTCTCTCCCGCTCTTGCCCTCCCTCGTCCTAGCTCTCGCTCTCCCTTGGTTTCGGTTCGCTTGGTTTCGCTTTCTCTTGCACTCGCTTCCACTTTTCACTAGCGTTCGCTTTCAGTATGGCGAGTGATTCTTGGAAAGAAGCCATGAAAAGAAAAGCCGAAAAGGAGGAATTTGATGATCTGCGACAGGGAGAGAAAATCACAAGACAAAAGCTTGAATTTGAGGGAGGAGAGAAAGGGCAGAAGATGTGGTGGAGCCACCATGGAATGTACTGGTTGAGAGGGGAGCTGATTGGGAAAGGAAGCTTCGGCTCTGTTTTTCTGGCGACTCCGAGGAACCTGAGGGGTGTGATTTCTATGTATCAAGTAAGATTGCCTCCGGTGATGGCCGTTAAATCAGTAGAGTACCCTAATTCTGAATCTATTTGGCGTGAGTCGCATATTCTGATTGAGATAAAGGAAATTGAAGTTGCAGCCAAAGACAATAGAGCTCTGCCTCTGTTTAGTGGTGGAGAGACTGGAAGAGAGAGATGAAAGAAAATATAATCAAATGAACACATGTCTAAATTATCCTTATTAATTTTGTAATATTATTGTCACGTCATCAAAATTAACCGCGTTAATAACTTTGACTAACGGATGGTACAACGGTATTGATGGTGTAACCGTTCCTAGTGAAACTAAGGCAAATTTCTGTTCCTGATGCATTTTGAGATTTCGTGGCGTGTTCCTAGTGCACTTAGGGTAAGCCTTTTTTTTTTGGGTTAGTAGAGATGTTTTATTGAAAACAATATAAAAATAATACAACTGATATCCACTTAATCTATCAAGGACTCGATGATAAACATTAGGAACACGAGAAATTTTTTAAAAAGATTTGTGGCTTGAATAGGTTCACATGGTCAATATAAATACAAAAAAAATCCTACTACTAATTAAATGTTGTTCTAGCAAGTAAAGATATCCTCATTGAAGAGTGAAAGATAAAACTAGAGCTAACTCGTTAAAAAACCTTGCTAGTAAAAGCCCTTTGGGATAAAAATCTAGTCGAAAAAAAAAGAATGCAACATAAAACAAAGATGAGCAAAGAGGTAGTTGATTCGACCGTCGAGTGCTAGCTGCAAATGTTGAGAACTATGAACCATATATATGTGGAACTTGACTTTGCCGCAGAAAAGTAATCAAAGAGAAGTCTTGATTTGTAACGACCCGTCCCGAGAGCCGGGATTAGCAGAGTGTTTAAGGAGGGATTAGTGAGCCTAATCGGTGTTTAGTTGGGCCGTTAGCGTAGAATGACGATTTTGCCCCTAGTTTGGGCAAAATGTTGACTTTGAGTTCGGACGGTCAATTGGGCATTGACCGATGACTGTGACGTAGTTTGGGACGTCACAAGTCCGTAGACAGGTGGCACGCCCGATTCCGACATCCGAGGAGGAAGTTATGATGTTCGGAAGGTTGAAGGCATTATCGTAATTTGGTTAAAATAGGGAAAAATTTTGATTTTTCGTACGATCGGGTTTTGACACGTTGACTGAGGACCGTTGGGTAGATCTTGTCGTCCTGAATTCAACGACAGGCTGCACGTGTTCATTGGACATAGGACGGGCAAGTTACGGGTCTAGAATGGCAGTGGCATAATCGTAATAATTTAACTCACAAGTAGGGGCATTTTGGTCTTTTGGTGCATTGAGAATTGGGCCAATCTGATAAGGCCAAGTGTACATGAGAGATGGGATATTTTTGTGAGAGGGCTGAGGGGATGGTGACACGTGGTGTGTGTGTAGTGGGTTTTAGGGAGTGCACGGTGTGTGCGTTTTAAATTTGTGCAGTGTGTGTTCGTGTTTGTTCGAACAAGAGAGAAACAGAGGGTGAGCTTGAGAGAAAATTAAGTGTTGGCCGTGTGTGTTGGTGTGGCTTGGTGTTTGAGTGAGTGAGTAGAGATCGAGAGGGAGGTAGTGAGTGAGTTGTGAGGGCAGCTCGAGTGAGTCTGAGGGTGTGAGGAGTGTTTAAGTTCACGGGAAAACCAGGAGACATAGAGGGTGGTTGGTGGTGTTGTTGTGTAAATCGATCAATTGAGGCTAGTGGTGGTGTCCAGAGGACGGAGGAGGCTTAGAGGGGTCGCATAGCCACGGTGGAGCTCACGGCAGCGACCTGAGCACAGGTAATTTCTTTCCCCCGTATACTTGCTCTGTTTTGCCGTGGAAGTTCAAATCGATAGTTGTGACAGTAGGGGCTGAGTCGAGGTGTTTGGTGAGGTATGGTGAGTTCATTAGGGTCCTAGGTAGCTACTGGTTGTGCAGCAGTGACGGGGGATTGCACGGCGGAGGCCAGAACGTTGGTGAGTTACAGTGTTCCCTGTTTTTCAGTTTGGGTTCAAACTTAAAGTCGTGGTTTTTGAGTACGATTCGAGGGGTCTGGTAGGTGCTAATTGATTCCTTAGGTCCTTAGGAACCTTTTGGTGTCGAAGCTGTGAAGGGGAAGTGTGCAGGTGGTCGGATTGAAAAACAGGGGATTGAACGGGTTTTGTTTCGAGCTAGGGACGACGGGTTAGAGATTGTGTTGAAGTATTTGGAGTAGGGGAATCGATTACTGGGAAGAGGACGAAGAGTTTGGTAAAAAGAGGAGCAGAAATGGTGGACGGACGGCAAAGAACCGCTCTCGCCGGTTCAGACCGGTCGAGTAGCTGAGGAAGACGATGAACAGCAGTCTGTGTGCAGGCGCGTGAGGCCCACGTGCAGCCACTTTGGGCGGCGCGTGGGGACGCGTGGGGTGTTTTCTGGGGAAAGTTCCAACTTGGTTTTTGGTCTAGAAGTTGTAACGGATCTTTTGGGACAGGTTTCATGTTAATCGGACGTCGATTCGAGTTAGTTCCGCGAGGTTGAAGGTTTAGGGTCTCGGTTCGTTACGTTTAGAACCCGGGGGTTTTGTGGGAAGTTAGGAGGACCTTCGTTAACGTGTTAGTAACGTACGTTGGTGACTTGTGATAGGATCGAGAATTCCCGAGGAGGTCGAGGAACGTGCAGAACGTTCGGGACGCGAGTGACGTACCCAGTAACTGTGAGTGGACCCCTTCCTTATACTTAAGCATGCATAACTGCTTTTCTATAATTGTTTTATGGTTTTACATGTGATTTTATGATTATTGACTCTGCTATGTTGGTTTTACGTATTTACACGTTTTTCGAGGAAGATCGATTTTTAGCACGTTTTACGAGAAAGGTTTGAATTCTGATGTCGATGCTATGATTTGGGATTTCAAACGATAAAGGGTTTTCAATGATTATAAAGGGGTTTTGGAACATGATTTCGATGATCAAGGTTTTCGGTTTTAGAATCGGATTTCGGAAAGCGGAATTTGGTTTTAAAATTGAAAAGTGGATTTCCGAATTTGGGTTCGGAATGACGGTTCTGGATGCTAGAAGAGCTTCAGACCAGTGATTTCGGATTCGAGTTTGGATATGGATTTAGAAATGTTTTGCAAATGGTTTTGATTGGATTTGCTGGATCTGGTTATTGGGTTTAAAGACCCGGATATTGTGATTGACGGGGGACGGGCCCGGATTGGGTTTAAAGACCCAGATTGAGTTTAAAGACTCGGATATATTGCTATTTCCCCCGTAGGCCTATTGAGTTTAAAGACTCGGGAGTTTAAAAACTCGGATAGGTCCAGCAGGTTTGATCGGATAATGATTGCTTGGTATTTATGTTTTATGTAACTGTTTTTATGCTGATTCTGCAACTGGTTTTATAACGATCCTTATGTGATTTATAACGGTTTTCAGCTAATGGGTTATGCATGTATGTTTTCAAAACGGAGGGCTAAAACCCTGATTTGCTTATGAAATGGTTTTTGAAACTTTTATTCTTTTTGGTCCACTCACACCTTCTGTTTTTAATTGTCCTCCAGGTCGTGGAGCTAGCGCGGGGGTTGACGTTGAGGCAGCGTCGGAGACATAGAGTACTCGAGACTTTCCCGGAGTGTTTCCGATTTTCCGTTATGCGTGTACTTTTTTTATCTGTTTTTGATTTTCTTAGTTTGGTACTATGCTCTGTATAATGTTGACTCTGGGATTGTTTTAAATTCTCCTGCGTCTGACAGTGTAATTTGTGGTTTTTCGTGTGAGTGTTTCGGTTTTCGTTCGGGGTTGTCAGACGGGAGCAAGGTTTAGTCCCTAATCCTGGGGGATTAGGGGTGGTCCCTGACATGATTGGTACATACAAAATAAAATAAAAGCCAACCAAAGAAAAAGAGGCAAAAAGGATAGCAAGATATCAAATAAGGAATTTAAAAGCATCACCCCACTTTCTTGTTAAACAGAACACAACAAATGACTCAAAACCCTCCTAATTGCCACTACTTCAATCGTCAACAATAGCCTATGACCGTCAAAAATCATCAAGATTAACCATTAACCTCTTTCAATAGTCTGCAACTGTGACAGGACGCATCTCAGAAAAATACCTCAAAATTTGTGCTCAGTCCTGCTCCCGTCTGATACCCTAAGCAAAGTTCCAAAAGTAACCTAAAACTTAGCTTCGAGCCCAAAATCTGTTAGCAAGAAATAAACCAATAACAGTCGTTCTCTAAGAGTCACAACCCATGCCAACCCATGACCCTAGAGGCAAGGTATACCCAGTTGGACAACCCCATCCCAACCGTCGATAACCCCCTCGATCTGCCCACAGTGACTAGCTGGTAAGCCATCGGCTCCACTGCCTCTGTCCTAGTCCCCTAATGAAATCTTGACTCACACTAGAGTCCCCTTTTGGTACCTTGACTTGCCTGAACACCCAATCTGTAATTCTGTCTCATCTAGAGTCCTACTCCAATATCCCCACTCATCTAGAGTACATCTCAAAAAATACTGTGCAAGGTTTGAACCTGTGGTTGTTTATATTCATTCCAAGGTATCATTAGTCAAAATGCACCAACTAGTGTTCAGACGCCCTAACCAAAGAACCACTAAATTCACATAACCCTAGAAATGCACTGTTACTTAGACACCCCACCCCTCGACCAAAAGCCCATCTCGAACAAGATAATCAAATTAGAAATTGCCTCAAAATAGCTCCAAATAGCCCTGAAATGTCCCGAAACCATCAAAAATGGATCTAGAAGGTCGAAAAGGGGTATGAGTTGTCGTGGGTCGTGGAACAGCCCTACGTGCCACCACGAAGCTGTGGAAGTCTAGAGGACTTCCCACGCACCCTCACACACCTGCTACAGTGTCTACGCGTGCTAACTCAATGTTGACGTGGCGTTGACACACTGACTAGCCCTGCGACTTGGCGTTGACGTGGCACCATGTGCCACTGACACCTTGCCACGTGGCATTGATGTGGCACTTGACACCCTGCCATGTATCCTAGCACCCTAAGGGTGGAAATTTTTGACATAACTCGATACACAACTTGAAACCTGCACGAGATTTATTCGGGTCAACCTGCACGATTAAAATTTTGGGTCATTTTTAGGTCAACCTGTTATAACACTTTTAATAAACGGGTGGATTTCGGGTCAACTTGTTAACCCATATAATGACCTGTTAACCCGTTTAATAAATGAGTAGATTTCATGTTAACATGTTAACCTGTATATTGACTTATATATTGACCCATTTAATAAACGTGTCATTTTTAATTCATTTATCTACCCATTTACTTACCAAAATACTTATTAAATCTTATAATTTAAATAGGTTAAACATGTTAAATATGTTAAACGGGTCAAACGGGTCATAGGTTAATTGAGTTTTGAACACGAACTGTTTATTAAATGGGTTACACGGGTTACGCGGGTCATTAACAAGTCGGATTCGGGTTGGATATCCTTGACACGATTATTAAACTGGGCGAGATCTGGTTAAGCATATATTGATAAAACAGAGTTCATGACACGATACGAACTCGACACGACACGACTCATTGCTAGCCCTATCATACACTACCACATGGAACTGGCATCATTGTGTTGATGATATCATGACGTCATTTGGTGATGTCATCATGACATCATGCTGATTTTACCGCCTCGCTAGAGAAGATAATCGGCGCTACCGTATAGTTTGGCCGAAAAATGCCATTTTCGACCTACCTATAATTGCTTTTCTAATTTTCTCATTTCTCCGCCAAATCAAATGTTCCATACATAGAAATTCATCTACGGACTCCCATGAACTCGAATCTAGGGTCAAAATTACAAAAAAAAAAACTAGTTTAGCCATATTTCGACCGTGAAGATTTCAATCATCATCTTCATTGAGCCACCACCTTCGGCCATGGTTGCCCTCGATCTGAGCATCAAACCGACTCATAGTCATGCAAGGAACTCGTTCCTGGCCTTATAATCCATCCTCTCAGGCTCTAAATCCGTAGATAAAGATCATGGTGGGAGGGCATTTCGCCACATGTAGGAGAAGAGAAAGAACTGAGAGAAACTACCCAAACGTGTGAGGAGAGAGAGTATGCCCTCCCTAAATACCCTGGACTTCCACAAATTTACTATTATGCCCTTAAGTTTCATACTAGTAACATCTTTTTACGAACTCCAATTTTTCTGCGCGCCGCCTGTCTACGAATTCGTGAACTTGAAACCTACGCAACAATCAAAGAAAGTCCAAAAGTGTTTCCGAGAAAAAGTTTACCAACGGACCCCTCCAAAGCTAAGAGATTTTTTTTATTTTCCTCGTAAAATTCCCAAAAATGACCCTAATTTTCGAGCTAGGTTGTTACAATCTACCCCTTTAAAGAAATTTTGTCCCTGAAATTAACATATGTAGGTCAAAAGTCAACTGCCTACAATCCCTTAAGTAGCCATGTGTCACTACCGACACGATTCCATGTTACATACAGCCTTGAACGATGTTAGGGTACAGTGTGAGTGGACAAAACCAGTTATAAAACCATTTTGAAAACCACTGGACATAATAACCAACATAGTCAAACCTCCAATCCTGATGGTCTAACCAGTTATACCACGTGTAGATATTCACGAATCATACGGAGTCCAATCCCATTGGCCCGTGTGGAGTCTAACTCCGAAAGCATCTGAGTCTATCCCTGGGAGTCCAACCCCATCAATACATGTGGAGTTAAATTCCATCTACATCCGAGTTCCATATCCCTTATTACGCGTAAACACCACAGATTCTGCACAGTCCAACTTCATCAGAAAGTGTGGAGGCCAACTCCGACAATGTCCGAGCACATATCCGGGATCCCTGAGAGTCTAACTCCGGAATAGCGATCTAATCATATGAGAATGACTATACTGAGAAAAATAGTTCTTGAAACCAAGATAGCGATCTAATCATATGAGAGTCCAACAGAAACTGCGCAGTCCAGCTTCATAAATCATTGATTTAAAACCAAGATAAAACATTTAATCCCAGGCCCGAGCACGAACACTTTTTTTTTCCAAAATCTGTAAAAACCTGTGTCTAGAAAACTGTTCTCCTAAAAAGTTATTCCAAATCCCGATAATTATCGCATAAAAATAATCATCCCGAATTAATTTTTCAAAAATCCAAGAATTTCACAAATAGAGATAGAGTGAAAAAATTATTTTTAGGCAAAAAATTTGTAATAAACATAGTCCATTCACCGTACATCCAACAATCACACTCGAGCAGTACCACCTAATGGAATTCCCAATCCAACGTCACCTAGTTCACTTTGATACCAAAATGACAGGACCCACCTCAGAAAAATACCTCGAAATCTATGTCTAATCCTGCTCTGGCTGACACACTAAGCAAAGCTCTAAAAGTACCCTAGAACTTAGCTCCGAACCCAAAATCTATTAGATATGGGATAAACCAACAATAGTCGCTCTCTAGGATTCATTACCACACCAACCCACTAACCCTAGAGGCGCGGTATACGTAGTTTGACAACCTCGTCCCAGCCTTCGATAGCTCCCTCAATTTACGTGTCGTGACTACCAGTAACCCATCGACTTCACTGCCTCTACTTGAGTCCCCTACCAAAATCCCAACTCACACTAGAGTCCCTTTTTGATACCTAGATTCGCCTGGAGACCCAATCTGTAATCGCATCCCATTTAGAGTCCTACTCCGATATCCCCACTTGTCTAAAGTGCACCTCAAAAAATACCCCATAAAGTTCGGCCATGTGGTAGTTTATACTCATTTTGGAGTATCGGTAGTCAAAATACACCAACTAGTATCTAGATGATAGAAGATTTATCAACCAAGAAATTATGAATGATAACTCCTAATGTAATACTTTGCAAGTGCACAAAATCGTATGACGAGTATAGTAGGTTTGCAAAGGTCGATCCCTCGAGGACTTGTTCAACGTAAATCCACTTAGTTTGGAATGAAACAACTTGAGAAAAAGTACAAAAACGTTGGGGGGTTTTGAGTGATGATTAGAACGAATTTGAATGATGAAAGAAGTGCAAAAAAATGAAAAACTTGATTTGAAAGTTGATTGGATGATTAGGACGAATTAGGACATGTTATCCACCTTTACCAATTAAAGTTCTCCTTAGATTTCGTTCATTAGATTAATTATGCATGTATCTGAATTAAGTTCCCATACAAGGGTCCGGCTAAGGCTCACCCCACACATTTATCTTCTCTGAGATTGCATGTTTAAGTGTGATGTACCCGCCCTTAAACAACTATTACCGATGGTGCGTGATAATGCATGAAACATAAAGAAGATTTAATGACACTACACTATCCCTAGTAAAGTGATGTGCAATCCTAAGAAGTCATGAGTTTAGATTACGAATAAGATTCCCCCTCTTAAACGTGATGATACAAATTGCGGGGTGAACACAAACATCAAGGTGATCCGTCAAGCAATTACATCGACAATTATACGCAAATAAGGTGATCAAACTTACAAGTACAAATTGAGTTCATGAAGCATAGTAATCCAACAAATCCAAGCATACATAACAACCATAATCAACATCCATAAATCTAATTATAAACTAACATGGCTAGGGCTTCAAACAGCCCTAATCCTAAAGGAAACTACTCACACATAACTAAGTTAACAAACATCATAATTGAATGCATATAAACTTAAAGAGATTAGGGATTAAGAAACATATATACTAAGATGAATGATGCGTGAGAGAAGTGGCACAAACACTTCTTCTTCTCCCAAGCTTCACGTCACAAAGAAGATGCAAGACTTGAATCCAAAAGCATGAACAAAAGGGTAAATTGCGGCTATTTTGTGTATAAACTTTGAGCAGAAACTTTTGCAGAGTTTTGGGACCTTAGGAGGTAAATTGGACATCCAAAAACAATGAGAAAATATCTATTTATAACCCCTAACACCTGCCCTAACATCTCCCTAAAAGAAAGGAAAAACATCCCCCAAACACAAGGAGGAAACTCCTTAGCCGTGAAAACCCAATGTTGCCGCATTTTTGTGTCCTTCTTGTACAAGGAGTCCCTTTCCTTCCTTCTTTCCACTTCTTGACTTTTTCTTTGAATAGGAATTCATTTAATGCTATCCTAAATCAGATCACAAGAGTCCTTATAGAATAAGAAAGAGAGAATGCGGCTAGGGAAAGTTCATTAACCCTAGCCATGATTTATGATTGTTTCTTGATTTCCAAGAAACTTCCTTTTCCTTATTTTTTGCAATCTTTAACTTCAGATCTGATTAGGAATATAAGTAAGTCTTATTATCCAAGTCAATTCATGCCATTCCTCATTGAGAAATGTGGGAAAATTCGTCCAAAGGACAACTGCCCCAAATCCCTAAAAAGTAGGAACTTGATAAGGTAAGAAATCCTAGTTTCTTGGGTTCCAAAGAACATATAAGAACCCTTCTTTTAATGGATCTTTTGGCCAACTTTCCTAGCTGGATTCCAGGGCATAATCTCTGAAATAGCCCACTTAATCTAGGTGTGCAAGGCTGGCAAGGCTGATCCACAAAGTCACACACACTCCTTGTAGGATTAGGAGTGCCTCTCGACCAAGAAAGGCAATAACCCATTTTCTTGTTCAATCTTGATTGTCTTGACATGTGGTATCACATCATTGGAACCCCTGGAGATTATATGAGCTGCTAATCACATCCAATACATTGAAAAATGCCAATTCAAAGACAAAACCCGAGAGGCCCTCAACTGGGATTTCAGCTAGGGACCTTAACTTCATTTTAGTGCTATTCCTTCATTTTGGCTCAGATTTCCTCCATTCTTTTTGCATTCTCTTCAGAATTGACTTAACTTTCATAATCTACATATGTCTCACAAAATGGATCATTTTCTCCTATTGTTTGTACAATTATAATCAAAAGACAAGTAAAAGGGATAAGAAATATCATTGAAATCATGCCCAATTCGTGACTTATCACTAGACGCCCTAACCAAGGAACCACTAAGTTCACAGAACCCTAGAAATACACCGTTACTTAGACACCCCCGACCCCTGGTCTAGAGCCCACCCCAAACAAGGTAATCAAATTGGAAATTTCCCCAAAAGGGCTCCTAACAGCCCCAAAAGGCCCAAAAACTACCAAAAATGGATCTAAAAGGCCAAAAAGCTAGAGGTACGCATGACCATGGGCGTGGAACAGCCCCACACGCTGGCAGAAGTCCACCGACCTTTCTACGCGCCCCTACGCACTAGGTACAGTACCCCCACGTGCCAGTTACAGTACCCCACGTGCCCACGCACCTGCTACAGTGCCCTTACGCACTTACTCACGGCTAACGTGGCGCTGGTACATGGATTCTCCTTGCACGTGCCACTGACATCCTGCCATGTGGCATTAATGTGGCACTTGACACCCTACCACATGTCCTAACACACTACCATGTGGAACCCTACCATGTGGCTCTGACGTCATCACACTAACATCATCATGACATCACATGATGTCATGATGTCGTTACCACCTCGCTGAAGAAGATAATTGGCGTCGCCGTCTGATTCGGCCGAAAAATTCCATTTTTGGTTGACTTTCAAGCTTATTCTAGTTTTCTCATTTCCCCACCAAATCAAATGTTCCGTACATGGAAATTCATCTATTGACTCCCAAGCACTCGAATCTAGGGCCAAAATCATGAAAACATACATAGTTTAGCCGTATTTAGGCCATGAATATTTCGGCCACCCCCTTCATTAATTGTTCTCTAGACATAATCCGTTTCAATCTGGGTATCAAACTGACTCATGGTCATGCAAGGAACCTTTTCCTAGCCTCAAAATCCATCATCTTGGTCTCCAAATTTGTAGACAAAGATCATGGTGGGAGGGTATTTCACACAAGTAAGAAGAGAGAGAATTTCCTAATCGCATGAGGAGGGAAAGAATGTGCCCTCCTTAAATACCCTAGTCTTCCCTAAATTTACCATTATTCCCCTAACGTTTCAGACTCGTAACTTCCGTTTCAGACTCGTAACTTCCGTTTATGAACTCCGATTTTCGTGTGCATGTATATGAACTCGTGAACTCGGGACCTACGCAACGGTTAAAGTAAAACATCCAAAAGTGTTCCGAGATAAAGTTGACCAACAAACCCCTCCAAAGACAATGGTAAAATTTTTATTTTTCTTGTAAAATTCCTGAAAATGACCCCAATTTATAGTCCCGGTCGTTACAAATTGCGTCGAACCTCCGTCAATCATCAACTATCTCAACTCACCCTCAACTAACTTCCACGAGCCACCACACTACCACATCAAGCTTTCTAATTTTATACTTCAATTAGTGTGGATAGTCATTTCTTATGTTTGCATAATGTAAGATCCGTGTCTTGAGAAAAACGGTGAACAATCCCACATCGCTCGGGGAGGGAACGGTGAAGTGCCTTATATGTGTGGGCACGTATCTATCCAACAGGAGGCCTTTTGAGAGCTCACTGGCTTTGGATACCTTGGGGACTCCAAATTTAAGCGAGTTTGGACTGGTGCAATCCCAAGATGGGTGACCCACTGGGAAGTTGCATGTGAGTTCCTGAGAACAAAACCATGAGGGCTAAGCCCAAAGCGGACAATATCTTGTTGGAAAAGGTTGGTTCGTGACAATTTGGTATCAGAGCTAGACCCCAATCAGAAGTGTGCTAGCGAGGACACTAGGCCCCAAGAGGGGTGGATTGTAAGATTCATGTCTTGGGAAGAACGGTGAACGATCCTACATCCCTTGGGGAGGGAAAGGTGAAGTGCTTTATATGTGTGGGCACACATCTATCAAACAGGAGACCTTTTGGGAGCTCATTGGCTTTGGATTCCTTGGGAACTCCAAATTTAAGCGAGTTTGGACCGGTACAATCCCATGATGGGTGACCCACTGAGAAGTTGTACATGCGCTCCCAAGAACAAAACCGTGAGGGCTGGACCCAAAGCGAACAATATCCTGTTGGACAAGGTCAGATCGTGACAATTAATTATGACGCCCCGGAAATTCGAAAAAGAGAATTTTGGGAATTGTTGAAGGAAAATGATGTTTTTACCCCTATGAATGTAGTGGTTAAAGTTGAATTTTCGATCGGGATGCTATTTGGACTTCCGTGAAAATTGTTGTGTAGGTTTCGAAATGATGAGTCTGTAGACAAGTGACACGTCAAAATTGGAGATCGGATGAGGAAGTTACGGGTCTAGAAAAAGCAGGAGTATTTTGGTAATTTATGCCATGAAGAGCAAAATGGTTTTTTTGCTAATTTTGGGTGAGTCAACGTGTATTGTAGAATTGTGACATCTGTCACCTTAATGGTTGGGTTGCTGGCACCACGTGGCTGTTGCGGGTGCTGTGTAATGGCTTCATTGTTTGAATTCTGGGGAAATAGAGAACAATGAACGAAAACCAAATAACAATGGTTTGATCTTCCACAAAAACCCTTGAGAGAAAACAACAGAGAACAGAGAATTTGAGAACAATTAAGAGAGAAAAATGTGAAATAAAAAGGAAGGAAAAAGAGAGGCAAAGATACCAGAAACCAAAAAAACCCAGAAAATTTGGAAAATAAGCTTGGATTTGAATGTCACGTTTTGGAGTTGGATTATCGAAACTGAGGTTAGGATTAGTTTTCTGGGATCCAAACGAATAAAACTAGCATAAAAACGAAAGGAATCGATGAGGTTTTAGCCCAAAACAGAGATGGAGACTTCTTTGAATTTCAAATTCTAATTCGAGTAATTAAAGGTGAGAAAGCGTGAAATTGACTTTGAATTCATGTTTAGAAGGATCTTAATATGGTTTCTGGTTGATTATAATGAAGAAAACAATCGAAATTTAATGAATTGAGTGATGAACAGTACCTGCGACGCCTTCGAATTCTCGAGCTCGTGTTGGACCATTTAGAGCTAAGGGCTTGTGAAATTAAGGTCATGTATCTTAAATTAGGATTGATTAGATGCTAATGGACATTTGAAACGATGAAATTGATGCAGAATTGATTGAAATCCAACCGAGTCGAACACGCGGGTCAAATGACCCGTTTTACAGAGAAACGGGTTGTAGGGCATGCGCGTGGGCTTCATGCACAGCCGCTTACGGTGGCGCGTGAGGACGCGTGGGCATGTTTGCCGATGTAAAATCAACATAACTTTTAATGATTTCGATGTAACGAACATTTGGCCCAAGTTTTGAATCGATTGGACACCATTTCGATATAGTTTTGTGTATCCAAAGTGTATATGTACATTTTTAATGTGTATTTAAATCCCAGAAAATTAGGGATTTTAATGTGAGATTATTTGGGATGTTAGTGACCCTCGATAATGATTGTTGACAGGATTGGTGATTTCTGAAAATTACGGAAAAACAAATAGCTCGAAATTGAGCAGCTTGGATGGTGAGTGAGTGGACTTTTGTTTTATAAACTGATATGCATGTATAGTTAAATGTTTTACATGATTGATTGTATGATTTGAGTTGCAATGAATTTCATAATGATTCGATGTGATTATGTGTTGATTTTATGGATTATTTAATCATTTTTGGACACGATTTACGATAAATGGTAAAAATGATGTTTTGGGCTAGGCTTGAGTTTAAAAATGTTACTTTGACTTGGATTATGAGTCAATATTGATTATATGGATTTACTTAGGACCCGTGCTTTGGATGCATGGTTAGCAATCTCACATCGCCTGGGGGGATCTAGGAGATACGTCTTATATGTGTGGGCGCGCATCTATCCAACATGAGGCATTTTGGGAGCCCACTAACTTTGAGTTTGGTTGGAACTCCAAAGTTAAGTGAGTACGAGCTAGTGCAATCCCAAGATTGGTGACCCACTGGGAAGTTGCATGTGAGTTCCCCGAAACAAAACCGTGAGGGCTGGGCCCAAAGCGGAAAATATCCTATTGGAAAAGGTCAGGTCGTGACACATAAGGCCAAATTAAATGATAATAGAGGTCCACTACAAAAAAACCAGTACAAAGGGAATGTTCGATACAACTAACAAAACTCAACACAAACAATTAGTGTAAATAATGAAAGGTTTGCTGCAACTAGAGGCTTCTCCCGGTCCGTTAATCATAGATTCAGAACTAAAGCTAATTAACTTTTCAATACAAAGGTCTTTTAGTATAGACAATGAAGAAAAGAACATAAATAAGACTAAAGGCAAGAAACACCGGCAATAAAAAATGAAGAGTAAACAGCTTAAACTAATTGTGTGGCATGGACTAACAGCCAAAATATAAAACCTTTTGATACATGTAAACAAACTAAAAACCAAGGATAAGGAAATCCAGAATTCAAGAGTAAAAACAAATGAACAAGAACATCCCGTAAAGGTTAAAATGACCATCAAACTAAGCGAATGGTGTGTAGTAAATAGTAATTTTCACAAAGTAACAGTGAATAGTAAATCTTAATTACATTTTTCAGGAAATGTGCCTCCTTTTGTATTGGTATTTTGGGGAAGACTTGATCAATAGTTTTGATATATGATAAGTGCATTTTTATTGAAGAGCTTACATGTGGCATCTAGATGGATAATACAGATGTATCCACTTGTCAGTGAGTGGTAAGCCCTTGTTGTGTGGGCATGGCCACATGTGTTGTTTTGAGCTTGTATACAAACTCTGGGCTTGTTTTTTGGGTTTGGACTTGAGATATTTCGCTCATAGAGTCTGGTCCAATATGGTGTCAACAAAAATCCCTTAAATTATTGATCGAGGTGGAATTTCTTGATTGGGGACTTATTTGATTTCTCAGACTTAATGAGGAGATATAACTCTAGTCCCCCAAACCCCCAAGCGAGGGAGAGCACCAAGTGGTAAGTCGATGTGTCCTGTGCGAACCACTTTGAGAGACTGGTGTTCGGACAATGGGGCTGGTAAAAATGAGCTTAGGTTAGATCGATCCAAAATAGGATTTGGCCAATGTGTTTAGCTCGGTAATACAACCGATGATGAGCATTATGGAAGCATAAGTGTTTAGACTTACGTAGCTCAAATGGATTGGGATTTTGTTGGGTGAGTCCAGGATTTTTTGCCATACCAGTCTGTTGATTCCCTGAGCTAGATTTCATAGTTGAGTAGGTGTTTGGATGATGAACAATTCATTAACCCATTGTTGTTAGAGGATAGGTCAACCTGGGGTTGACCGATCGAATAGATGTTGTCCGCTTGGTCAGATAATATGAAAGGATGCCATTGATGAAGGCATATGGGCACACGTATGGCCACTACATGTTGGACATGTGTTTCCCTATGGTGTTTTTACTAAGGTGACATTTCGCTTTTCAACTGGACCTCCATAAATAGTGGAGGTTTTTACCTTCAAATTCACTTTTCATCTTTTTCACTTTCATTGTTTTGTAGATTTGCTGTTAAAGTAAGAAAGTGATTTTCAATAAGCTCATTGCAACAATCGATGTTGTGCTCCATCGAGCCAACTCCTCCATTAAAAGACACGGTATTTTGATTTGTCCTTTTGTTTTTTGAATTATAATTGTTTTTTTTTTTTGAACTCGTAAAGAACTCGTGTTTGAATAATGGTTAGATCCGTGTAGGCTTAGTGCTCGGTCAGCCATAGAACCTTTTTTTTCCTTTCCTAGATTGCCATCATGTCAAACTGGGATAGCCATTCAAACTAAGTGCATGATTACAATGAGGATGCCGAGTCAGAGGTTAGGTCAGCTCAATCGAGTGGCTTCACGGAGTTTGAAGAGGAGGAGGGGCTGCGTCAGATAAGGTATTCTGACAATGGTAAAATGTTGAAAAATATGGGCAATTAGCTAGAAGTTGGGACTAGTTGTCAGGACTTTGAAAAAACGAATGACTAGTCAAAGGAGGATGTGCTCTTGAAGGCATGGGCTCTGAAGTTGACGTTGTTACGAAGCTGAGTGGGAAGGTTTTTCTTGACATATTATGACTACTATGTTGTTAATGGAGGACGAGTTCATAGTGGATGAGCTAATCAGCAAAGAGACATGGTCTAAACAAGTGCATGTTGGCAAGGGGAGTTCTGCAGAATCTGGAGTTCAATGTGGTGAAAGCTGGTGAGGTGTCGAGTGATCCTCCACCGCGCTATGCATTCTTCTACCCAAAGTTGTATGTGCAAAGTGTGAGGTTCCCTATGCACCCATGACTACGGAAGATTGGGAGGAAGATAGAAGTGACTATTTATCAGCTCAATCAGAATGTGTGGATTATGCTAATTAGTCTGTGTGCTGCATTCAAGAGAGTGAGGAAGCCTGAGCCGACCTATGGACATGTGATGCACCTATATGAGTTTGGCTGCACTAGTAGCGTAGAGGTTGGGGGTATACTCAATGTTGGGAGAAGAACATCTTAAAGGAATTTATTCATAGTTTGACTTCTTCACAGAAGTCGTATAAGAATAAGTTCACCTTTATCGGTGAGAGTGAAGTCAAGAGGGTATTTCCAAAAAATTTCAAAAGTTGGATAACCTTGTTTAGTTTTAGTTTCTTGTAGTTTCTTGTTGTTTTTGTTTTTTTGCATTGATGTTTGACCAGTAGTCGGTCTTCTAGGTGTTCGTCATGTGGTGGAGTGTTCCAAGGAGTGTCAGTAGGTCTATCGGGAGGTGAGGAGGAAGCTGAATGCGATCCACTACCTGGCATCCTCCATAAGGTCATCCTGATTTCTTTAATAGGTATATGTTCATATGCTTAGATTTCTTAAGAATGTAGATCGTTATCTAATGCCTTTCTATTTTTTGTTTGTAGCAATGCCGAAGGATGTAGAGAAGTGTATTCAGAAGAGTTCCAACAAGGTTTTGAAGGCCAATAAATAGTGGACCCACATCCCAATCGGGAGTGATTTGGTGCCAAATCTTAACGGGATAACTCCTTAACCAAAGGGGTCGTTATCCAACTCAAACGGGAAAGAGGCACCAAAAACAGGTGGGTCATCATCTAGGTCAAAAAGAGAGATAGATGGTCTTGATCGAAGGGATCCGCAAAGGATAACCTTTTTGACTGAGAAGAAGAAAAAGGCCAAGAAGGCTTTGGTTGGTGCAACGACTGTCCAGGTCATCATTCTGGATCAGAAGGAGGAGGAAGAGGTTGTCAGCCCATCAAGAAGAGTATGGTTCACCCTAAAAAGACCTATGAGCTAATTAACTCAAACAAGCGGATCATTAGCTCATATGAGATTTAGGTTGTCATTGGGTCATTGGGGGAGGATGCCTGGATTTTTTCTGAGGCCAACTTGTGGATCGAGCTGAGGCATGAAGTTGACTTATAATTGAAGGATCTTGAGGTAGTGATGAGGAATGTGCAGCAGGCATAAGCTTTGCTAAGTGAGAGGTCTGTCTCTCTATTACCCCAGCCGGAATTTAGTATCCCTTTGTCTTTTTTTTTGTACATCCTTTACCTCTGTTCTCTTCATCTCACTATACTAGTCAGCTCAGGGAGGATATGGCTGACCATATTGGTAGCGAGTACACTAAGAGCGGGTTGGCTTAGACAGACGTGTTCCTCAGTTTCAAGGAGAGGATACTACTGGTCATAAATGGTGTTGTCATTAGGTCGCCCATGGAGCTTTCGGAGCTAGATGTATTTCATGAGTCCTTGATATTTGTTCAAACGGAGAAAGATCTCCTAATTGCGTCCCATGTAAGTATCGTTGGTCTGCTTTATACTTGTATTCTTTTTTAATTTAGTTTACATGTTAACATGTTTTCCTTGGTGTATGTATTCCCTTGGTGAGATGTTCATCAATTATAGTCATGCTCTGAGGTGTGTGGAAACTACTGATGAGGACAAGGCTAAACTCATGAAGCACCAGGCACACTTATGCCCTATGTCTAAGGAAGTCGAGCTGGCCTTGAAGGCCAATGTTGATATGGAGAGGAAGCTACAAGCTGAGTAGAGAAGAGTGGAAGACTAGACTACTCGGTTGAATTATTTTACCATATGTGACGACCTGAAAATTAGGAAAAAGTAATTCCGAAAATTTGAAAAGGAAATGACGTTTTTACCCTTGGTTTAAGTGGTCAAAAGTTGAATTTTTGCTCGTGATACTTTTTTGACATTTCGTAAGGACCTTTGTGTAGGTCTTAGAGTCATATGTCCATAGATAGGCGCTACGTCTAAATCAGAGTTCAGACGAGTTCGTTATGGGTCTAGGAAGGCGAGGGGCATTTTCATAATTTGTATCTTAAGGGGCAATTTGGTCTGTATAATTGGTTTTGATGAGTCAATATGTTTTACAGATTGGTGACATCTGTCACTATAGGAATGGGATTGCTGGCGCCACGTGGTCAGTGTACATGTGTGCTGGATTGTGTGCTTTCTTTGAATTAAAACTGTATGTGTTACGTTTGTTCAATTAACCAAAACTGAAAACACACACAAGCTTGATCACACCAGCCACTGGAGAAAGCCCAGAGAAACAAAGAGAGAAATAAGAAAGTAAAAGAAGGGAAGAACTGGAACCCCAGACCTAAATTTCCAAGAAACCTGAAAACCAGAATTTGGGAATTTGAGAATTCGAAATCCAGTTTGGGCTTTGATTGTTAAAACTAAGTCTGGATTGAGCTTCTTGAGGAACAAACGAATCGAGCCATTCAAGAATTGAAGGGAATTGATGAGGTTTGTGCCCCGAACAGAGGCTGCGACTCCTTCGAAATATCGAATTGAAATTAGACTAGTTTGAGGTAAGAATTCATGGAATTGAGATCATGGATCCTTAATTGGGGTTATTCTATGCAATTAGATGACTAAAATCTAGGAGTGGGTGTAGAATTGAGCAAAACTGAATCGGTTCGTGGAACCGGGTTGAATAACCCGTTTGCAGGAAAACGAGTGAGGAAGTCAAAAAGGGTTGTACTGTAGTAGATGTGTGGGCTTCACGCACAGTCGCTTGCGGCGGCATGTGTGGGCACGTGGATGAAAATTTCGAGGTATGGTCAACATGACTTTTCATATAATCAATGTAACGAACATTTTGGCGCAGGTTTCGTGTCGATCGAACACCGTTTCAATATAGTTTGGATGGTTCAAATTGTTACGTTACGTTTTAAATACGTATTTGAATCTCGGAAAATCAATGGATTTTAATGTGAGGTTACTTAGGATGTTAGTGACCCTTAGTGATAGTTTTTGACAGGGTTGGTGATTCCTGCATTTACGATGTGAGTGGGCCTTTTTTTTATAAACTATTATGCATGCACGGTAAATGTTTTCCACGATTTTTTGCATAATTTATGTTGCAATGATTTGAATGGTGATTTGATATAATTTCCTGACGATTTTTGGGCTTGAGACCCTGTTGGAAATGGTTTTTGACTTGTGTTTGGATTCAAATGTGAATATATAATTGAATTGATGATTTCTAGATTTATGAAATGTGACAGGACCCATCCCAAGAGAACTTCCATAATCGTTCCTAGTCCTGCTCCCGTCTGACAAGTCAACTGATGTTCCAAAAATACCATCAGCACTTGTTAGATAAGGGATAACTGTACTGACTTCCATAATCAGCCCTGATCTGCATGCCACAACCTGGAGGATCATCGAAACATTAAAAGTGTGAGTGGAGAAAAATAATGTCATTTGATAATACATTTCAAAACATCACTCTTTACCCTCCAACTTAAAATATGTATGCATAGAGTAAATCATGAACAACAGGATTTCCAATTATATCGCATAGAAAATCGTGGGATCCACTGTGAGGACCCGTCCCAAATCCCCCGGGATTAACGTGGGACGCGCCTGATCCAGTCTAACACAAGGTGCCAGACCAGGGATAATTCCATCTCTAGCCCTCACCGGGGCTTCCAGAGTACGCCAGGATGGTAGGAAGAGGAGTGTGATGTCTCATCTTTGCTACAGCCCGCCTCCGCGATCAACCTGAAGGGCATTAAAACCACGAAAACTATGAGCGGACAAAAAAATAATAAGTTCATAAAAATACATTTCATAAAAGACCTTTATGCCCTTCACTAAAAGCATATGCATGCATTCAAAAATCATTTACCAAAACGTTCATAAACCATTTGAAAACATTCTCAAAACCTTTCTAGGGTTCACGCCCGGTCCCCATAAACGTCATGAACCATAAAAACCTTTCAAGGGTTCATGCTGGTCCACATAAACCGTCAGGGAACCATAAATCCATTTGGGCCTTGTCCCAAAATCCGTAAAGAAAGTACATGGGAACTCAGCCCAAAACCAGTTTCCATAGTGACTCTGCCCAAAACCATTCTCAGTGGAATACCAAAACATAGAATACGGGGTCTCCGCCCCAAACCATTTCCAAAACATCGAATACGGGGTCTCCACCCCAAATCACTTTCCGTAAAACATGGAACACGGGGTCTCTGCCCCCAATTACTTTCATAAAACCTCATACGTATAAACATAGGTATAAACCATCTGCGACCCTTCCGAGAAGATGCCAACTCGGGGCACACATCCCCTAGGGAACACATCCCTGATATATGACACGATTCATCATATCTATACTAGTGTGCACACTACTCGGGGTCTCACTCCGAGTCTACCCCCAGGAATTCTCCATATGGGAGGCTCTATCTTCAGACCTAGTCCGATCATCTCTTCGGAATCTGGTCCGGGACCACATCATAACTCTCACTCTTGGAACGGGATCCCTATAGGGATACCCATTCTGGTCTGTGGATCGTAACTCTCTAGGTCGACGGCTGGAGGAGACCAAATAAATCATATGGAGGGTATCATACATTTTCAAACACTTTCTTTCTTTCTCAAAACATATTTCAACTCGGCCTAAATCCACAGGTCAACAGGGTCTGATGCCTGGATTCTCATTTCATAAACCGAATTGGGACTCAAGCCCGATGTTACAATCAACTGAGCCTCTAGCCCGATATCATGACTACTTGGGCCCTACGCCCGAAACCATAAATCAACGGGACCTCAAGCCCGATTTCACAACCAACGGGGCCTTAAGTCCGATACCACAGTCAAAGGGGCCTTAAGCCTGAGATTACAACCAAATAGGCCACAAACCCGAATTCGTAAACCAACGGGGCCCTAGGTCTGATTCCTAGTCAAATCAAATGGACTTCAAGTCCGAGAGTTTGTAAATCAAATGGGACTCATGCCCGATTTCATATTTCCAAACCCAAAACCAATCCATTAAACCCTCATTGAAAACCTAGCACGTATAAGCATCGTATAAAATTGGAAATCTTGAAATACGTGCAAATACGTAAATATTAGGCTACCACAAACAAATGCACTCATGGCATCACAAAACATGTATTAAAACAATTATTAAACATTTATGCATGCATCAAGTTCGAAAGAAAGGTCCACTCATAGACCGTCTGAAGCAGCGCCTCGATACGCGAGCCATAAGCTTCTCCCGGGCCAATCGTCCCCTTCGGGGTTCCTAAACCTGTCTAAATCGTAATAGAAGGTTACTAACTACTTCAATAACCCCTCACTAAAGCCCCGTAATTTTTTGGAATTTTTAACTATTTTTAAAGTCGATCCGAAACCTTCAGACGTCCCGAACTATATAGAAACGATGTCCTATTGACACGAAACCACCCAAAATATTCGTTACATCGAATAGATGAAATCACATGTTGGAACTTTCCCCAAAGGAGGGCTCACGTGCCCACACGCGCCGTCCAAAGGGGCAGCGCGTGGGAGCCATGCGCCCTGCACTGTGGATCTTCCCTGAGCTTCAGCAGCCATCCGGTCTAGTTCGGTTGGGCCAGCCGGTCCAACTAGACCGGCGTGACCGATCTGGCCCTCTAATTCCTCCATTTTTCGTCCAATCTCTTCCTTTTCAATCCTAAACTTCCCATTTCATCATTCCCTATCTATTCCAATTATCAAATCTAAGGAAAACCATGTAAAACCCGACTAACCAAAACTCTTCCTCACAGTTCAAACTCCCCGACCACCCCCTGGGCTTCCTCAACCATGAACCACCATCAAAACTATCCTATTATCTTCCTAACAACCCAATAATCATCTCCTAATCATCCAAAACAATCCATAACGTCAAAATCGAAATAAATGGGAATTTGGGTCTAACCGGGTCATCTGGTTGTTTCCTCTGCACAGGGCTCTCCGCCGTCCACGGAGGCATTGCCCGCCCATCCAGCACATCCTCTGGTCCTCACTTCATCCTCTTGGGTCTCCCAAATAATCATAGTGGTTAAGGGTTTGGATAGGGGTGGATATTTGATCGGGTTTGTGGGAAGATCAAATGATGGAAGGGAATGGGAAGCAGATGCATGTATGTGATCATCCATTGGGCTTGAGAAAATATCTGGGGCCCACTTAAGTCCAAAAGTCTCCAGTCTCGTAAAACGCGCAATAGTTCCCTCGAACTTCAGTGAACCGTAACTTTTTGGTCGAACGTTCGAATTCAACGTGCCGCTTGTCTACGGATTCGTATCGCCCCGTTCTATGTAAACGTTCTCGACCCTCGGCCATCGGACATCCCGGGTCAAAAGTAAACTATTTGCCCCCTTTCAACCAAATTACCAAAGTACCCCCAAACTTCCAAAAATCATAACTTCTTCCTCGAACGTCGGAATCGAACGTACCACTTGTCTATGAACCCGTGACGTCCCAAACTACGTCACAGTCATCGGCCAAAGTCCATTTGACCGTCTGAACGAAAAGTCAACATTTCACTCATTCTATGGGCCAAATCGTCATTTCGCCTTGAATTTCCGTTAATCCTCGTCTAATCCCCGATTAGCCTTTCTAATTCATCATTAATTCTTAATTAATCTCAATAATTAGGGACGGGTCGTTACATCCACAATTCATCAAAATCCTGTGGCCCACATTTCCCGAAATCCATTTCATCAAATCATGTAGAACATGTCCGAAATTACACATCTCGACATGTAGACATAGTAAAACAGCACTACTCACAAGTGCATAGACCACAATGCATGCATAGTAAAACATCTAGAAATAACCATCAATAACATTACTAATCCTCAGTACTCAAATATTAATCACACCAATCAAACAGTACTACTCACAAGTGCATAGACGTCAATCACAATATCACAACATCACATCAGCACTACTCATAAATACATAGATATTAGTCACAACATCAGCACAACTCACAAGTGCATAGTCAATCACATAATCACATCGGCACTACTCAACAACAATCAATACTCAAATCTCAAGAATTACACATTTGAGGGCAAGACGGAAATTACACATCCGAGGTCTTTCCGGGAATCACACATTCAAACTTTCTGGTAATTATACATCTGGGGTGTTTTAGGAATTACGCATTCCAGTTCTCTCAGGAATTACACATCCGAGTTTTCCCATGAATTACACTTCCGGGTTTTCCAGGAATTACACATCCGGGCCACTGAACATAAACTCAGAACATTAGTTTCAAAACCATCCTTGACTTAAAACCAGGTCAAAACCATTTCTAGCAGGGTCTCAAGCCCAAAATACCTGTAAGACTTGTGTCCTGGAGGGAACAGTGAACAATCCCACATTCCTGCGAGGGGAATGATGGTGTACCTTAAAGGTGTAGGCACACACCTATCTCGCACGAGGCTTTTTGGGAGCTCAGTGTCTTTGGGTTAGGTTGGAACTCCAAAGTTAAGCGAGTTGAGGCTGGTGCAATTCCATGATGGGTGAGCCCCTGGGAAGTTGCACCGTGAGCTCCCGAAAACAAAACGGTGAAGGCAAGGAGGCTCAAAGCGAACAATATCATGCTAGATGAGTCGGGTCCTGACCGAGGAGGGTTGGATCCTGACATCACATCTAAAAATCATTAAGTAATCCATTAAATAATTCTTGACACACATTCCAAGTCAAAATACAATTTTCAAACTAGGGCCTAGCCCAAAACATCATTTTCACCATTCACCGTAAATCGTGTCCACAAAACGATTATTCAATCCACAAAATCATCAAATAATGATATCAAATCAACATTCAAATCATGCAATAAATCATGGAAAACATTTAGTATGCATGCATAACAGTTTATAAAACAAACGTCCACTTACACACTATCCACGTGGTTCGATTCTAAGTTGTATGCTCCTCCGTAGTTCTAGGAATCACCAATCTTGTCAAAAACCATTATCAAGGGTCACTAAAATTCCAAGTAACCTCATATTAAAATCCCCGATTTTACGGGGTTTAGTTATGTCTTGAAAACGTAACATAACACTTTGGACCCTCGAAACTATATTGAGGCGATGTCTGATTGACTCGAAACTTACGCCAAAATGTTCGTTACATCGATTACATTAAAAGTCATGTTGACCATGCCTCGAGGATCGTGTCCACGTGCCTCCACGAGCCGCCGCAAGCGGCTGCGCGTGAAGCCCACGCGCTTGCATTATTCATCATCTTTTCGACCCGTTTCCTCTGCACTATTCAACCAATTTCTTGTTTCCAATCAATCAAATACCATATTAGGACTCTTATAAACACATTTCCAATTTAAATTCAACGATTAATTACCTTCAAATAGGTGAACCCAATTCGAAAATCCGATAGGGTCGCGGGTTTGTTCTAAGTTCAATTCTGGCTAATTTTCTTCAAATTTTGGATGGTTTTGCTCATACGAAACTAAGGAAGCTTAAACCAAGCTCAATTCCAACCATCTATTTCTGGAAATTTGAATTCGAAATTCTCAAATTTTCGAATTTCAAAGTTTAGGTTTCAGGTCTCTTTATTCTCTTTTCCCTTTTTTTTCTCTCGTTTTCTTTCCTCTCCTTTCTTTATTTCTCTGTTTTTGTCTCACGAATGGCGGGTATGGAGATCCATTTGAACCAAGTTGACTTTTGTTTTTGTTTTTGTTTGAACGATTATAAGACACACACAACACCAGCTGCCACCAATCCACATTCCATGGTGATAGGTGTCACAATTCTATAAGAGATAAGTTGACTCACCAAAATCAGCAAAAAGACCAAATTGCCCCTTAAGGTACAAAATTACCAAAATTCCCTTGGCCTTTCTAGACTTGTAACTAATTCATCCGAACTTCGATTTTGGCGTGCCGCTTCGAACCGCTTGTTTATAGACTTAGTGCTTTGAGACCTACACAAAAGTCCTCAAAAATGTGCAAAAAGCCTTCCAAACATAAAGTCAACTTTAGACCACTCAAACAAAGGGTAAAAACGTCATTTCCTTTTCAAACTTTCCGAATTTCCAGGTCGTCACAAAATGAGTTCTAGACACTGTTTTACAATGGTTTTGTAGAAACTGCTTTGTGAAAGCTATGTTTCAGGCATAGGCCCTGTTAAAATGTTTGACTCGATTTGAGGCATGAATATTTATGAAAACGAGTTTAAAGACTCGTAGCCGAGGAGGCTTGATATGATATTTAGTTTAAAGACTCGTTGACCCGGGAGGCCTGATATGATATTGAGTTTAAAGACTCATTGCCTGATATATATATATATATATATATGGACATTATTGAGTTTAAAGACTCGAAGTTTAAACACTCGTGCTTATGGTGATATTTACTCTGAAATCCAGTGTTTTTTATTATCGATATTTATGTCTGGATGGTTTTGATGTTATTTGGCTCGAAAACCCGTTGTTCATATGTTTTACCCTATGAATGCATGATTATAACTGGAGGGTAAAATGATTCATTTTTTAAATGTATTTTGAAATGATGTTATTTTTGTCCACTCACATTTTTGTTGTTTTGATAATCCTCCAAGTCGTGGCACGCAGATCAGAGCTAATCGAGAGGCGGAGGTATAAGTGAAAATCAGTACAGCTATCCCTTATCTAACAAGTGTTGTGGGTGTTTTTGGAATTTTAGCCAACTTTTCAGACGGGAGTTGGACTAGGAACGGTTATCAAAGTACTGTTGAGACGGGTCCTGTCACCATGAGGTTGAGGTAGCCAATAATTAAGGCGGAGGGAGACCAACTTAAGGTGGAGCTTTCCAAGGTAGAGGCCTAGTGGGACGAGCTAGAGGTTGAGCTTGAGCGGTTGAAAACTAAGAGGTTGGCAGGTTAGGTGAAGATGGAAGGGTTGAGGGCAAAGTTTGCATCTACCAAGTCGACCGATGTAGCTACGTTTATAAAGTCTACTGAGTATCGAAAACAGTTGGATGATTTTGCCTCTATCTTTGAATGGACCATTATAGGAAAGTATGACGAAGGCATTTCCTTTGACACTACTCCCTAGTTCAGTCTTCAAGTGATTGTTTCAATGGTCGAGAAGGAAGAGGTGGAGTAGGACGAAGGTGCTGAATATGAAGGTGAATTGGTTGCACCTGGTGACGAAGGAGGAACTGAGAAAACTTACCATCTTCCAGTCATTGAAGAGCAGACCCATGAAACTAATATGTCTCTTGATGTCGAAGAAGAAAGCCAAGCTGATCCCTAAAAATGTTGGTCATGCTAATCCCTTAACTGCCTAAGTTGTAGGATTTGTTTATGGTCGGCCTAAGTGTCAGCTTGTAATGTTTATTTTTTGTTTTTCTTTTGAAGAAGTAAGTTTGTTAGACTGAGGGGTCTTTTATTTTTTTTTATATGATAAATTTAGTTCTATCACATATTTTCCAGGTGTTAATTTCATTGAGATTAGTAAAAATATGCTCGATGTGTTTTGAGTTAAACCTTAGAAATTGTTTGAAGTGTTGTAGGTACTAACCAAGTTATTGGCTAAGGCATCTTGCCTCAGTTGAGGACTTTTAGTGTTACAGACCGACCAAGCTATTTGACTCAGTGTATTGCCCTTAGTCCTCCAAGTACTCTATCAAGGTAGAATGACAAGGATGAATTGAGGTGGAAATTGTAAGTATTAACTTATAAACTTGCTCGATATGCTCAATTTCATGGCTAGGCTTAGTTTGAGCTAATGTGTGCTTAGTGTGCCTTGAACCATTTTCTTGTAGGTCGAAGAGTGTTAAGACATGTTTGTCTTTTTTCAAGAACATTGTATGTACTTGGGATTAGGTAGTGAAAAGTGGTCAGTCTGAGTGGATGTTACAGATCGACAAAGTTGAAGTCGATTCTTGTGGAAGAACATTTGTCATTTAAGCACCTTAACTTGTATTTTGGTTTGTATTGTAGTCGGTGTCAGAGATATGTACCATAATATGTGTTGGTACATAGAGTATTTTGACGAAGTATTGGACCTAGATGTTTGGTCTATCATAGTTTGATACGTCAGTTGATGTATGTTAGCCGTGTAATACGGTTGGCCTAGTTTAGCTCGGTTAGTGTTGAGCATGTTTAAACTCTGTATCATCTAAGTAAATAATATAAGTTTAGGATTACATGAATATTGAGTAAATGTTTATGTGTAATGAAATTGTAGAATTTTGTAAGAAGAAAGGCATCTTACCATTGATAAGTGTGAGGCCGAGTAAGACCTACTACAATTGGAGCTCAAGTTTGGCATTACAAAATATGTGTAGGTGTGTGATGTATAGGGAGGAATTGGTGGGAAAAGGCCGAAAAGGAAAAGAGAGGAAAATCGTGATGCAAAAGAAAGGAAATAAAGAACATAGAAGGAAAGTAAAGGGGATAAATGGGAAGGAAAGAGAGAAGAGGTAGGACTTGATGAGGAAAAGAAAGAGATGACTAGATTGGAGATCTAGGTGATCCCAGAACTTAACCCGTGAGGGACAACGATGGTCGTGACTCACCAAGTGCATCTGGGACATGTTCGTGTTGATCTAAGGACCTTAGACGAATGGTGAAGCCTTAGGGTAGCCTTGGGACTGAAAAACGATGTCATGAGGCCTGGGAAATCCGCAGTGACAGTAAGAAATAGTTGGACGCCATAAACTTGGAGAGCGTGATTGGGGTAAGTTTTCTAACTTTTGATCCCAGAGATCCATTCCTTTGGTTCCCCATATGAGGTTAGACACCTAAAGCACGAAAAACGGACGTGGAAAACTGGTTTTAGAGCTGGGTCGAGTTGCCAGGTTGGGCGACCCGAGTTACAGACCCATATCAAGGTAGACAAAAAGTATGCTCGCTACTGCGCCTATCACGTGCATGAGGCCCATGCACACAGAGCCTCAGCGGCGCGTTACGGTGCGTGGGACATTTGTTCACCGTCCACCCAATATGAAAGTTCTTAGTTTTGGTATTCTGAGTTTAATGGTGTGGTTGTTGAGTAAATTGAGTTTCGTTTCGATAAGTTTCTGAGGAAATGAAATATTGTGGTTAATTGTAGGCTTATGGCTAAATTTTCAGGTTAGTTGGGAAATTTAAGGATTTTCTAAAATTGATATTTAAACTAAATGGTATCAATGACTAAGAGGAACTTGTTTAACTAAAGGATTGATTTTTGAATTAAAGGTACAATATGCATGATTATTATTATGCACATGTGTGAATATGGCTACGGTATGATTATTGAAGTTACAAGTATATAATCATGGTGTAAATATTACAATTTATAGAATTTAATCTGACATGACCCGACCCCAGAAACACGTCATAACCTATATTCGGGCTCTGTTCTCGTCTGACAGGTGACCTTCTGTCCCTTTTATCTTCCTTTTCTTTTCTTCTTCCTTTTTTTTTTTTCTGGTTCTCTCTTCCTCTCCTCTTTTCTCTTTGTTTTTTTTTTCATTTCAACCGATCCTTTGAAACAAACACAAATATACACATCCCAAACCAAACGGTGCACACACCACAATTAGATAAGAACAGGTGTCAAACCTCAAGCAATCCACAAAAAATATCGCACATAAAAGACTAAAATACCCTTGGGTGCAAAATGACCAAAATTCCCTTAGAAGGTCTAAGGCCGTAACTCAATCAACCAACCTCTGATTTTGTTAAAATACTTGTCCATAGACTTAAAATTCTAAGATCTTCACAATGGTCTTCTCGAAATATCCAGAAAAGATTCTCATCAAAAAGTTATTTGTTTGACTTATAAGGGCATAATTGTCTTTTCCAATTAATTTTCCAAATTTTATTTCCCTCGAATTCCGGGTCAATACAAAAATTTCCACTTGGATTTATGGTATATGATATATAGAAAGGAATAATGGAAGTGTTATTTGAGTGTTGAATCATATATGTTCTTGTAAGGTTTTTTTTTTGGTAGTTAAGGCAAACTATGGTAAAAAGGGTATTATTACAATGTTATATCTAGTTATATCATTGAACCTGTTATTTAAGGATTCATTGATTTAATTGAACTAACGATAATATATGTTGAATTGATGGCGTTTAATTAACTGGCTTAAATTATCAATTGTTATTGATATAACCAACAAAGAGATAAGTCCAACTAGGACAAATTATGTAATTTCCGCCACTTTTCGGGAAGTGGGTTGGATGTGAGTGGCAACCCCACAAGGGTGGATTTATTTTGGTCTAATTACTAAATTTTAAATATGGTTGAAATTGGTAAAATCCCTTGTCTTATAGGAGTCGTTAGATGGGATCAGGATCTGTCTGGTTTTTCTTGTAAATTGGAGCGGGTCCTGCCATTCGGTCCTGAGAGTAGTGGTTCTGTTCTCATGTACTCATTTATCTTGGTGAATGTGTTTGTAAACTCTCCCATTTAGGTATTTTGTTTGGACTTGCCTTTGAAGATTTGAATACTGGGGCACACTTGTTCGCGGCCATAAAGATGGAATGGATCATTGCTGCCCTCAGCTAGTAAGACTTTGAATGTCCTTTTGAGTCCACCAAAGGGGAAAGGGGGGGGGGGGGGGGGAGAGGACCTCGAATATATATGTGAGGTTTATGATGTTCTAATCGGCTTTCTTTCTCTTGACAAACATGTCATCCATGTACACATCCATGGTTTTTCTTATGTGGTCAGCGAACGTGAAGTTCGCTAGGTGTTGGTATGTGGTGCCTACATTTTTTAGGCTGAAAGGCATTATAGTAGTATAGGCATTGGTTGAACCTGAAAGTGGTGTGAATCTGGTCTGTTGGATGCATACAAATTGTATTATACCAGAGTAGGCATCCAAGAAACTTAAGAGTTCGTGACCAGATGTTGCGTCAACTATTTAGTCAATCTTTGGCAAAGGGAAACTATTTTTGGAGCATGTATTATTCATGTCAGTAAAGTCAATACACTTTGCCAAGTTCCAGATGGGTTCTTAACTAGCACTATTTTGGCTACCTGGATTGCATAGACCGTCTTCCTTATGAAGTGTATAGTACTTAACGATTTTTCCTTCATGGCCTTGGTCCTCTCAGCATTATGTATGCATCATTTATGTTCAATAGTTTGAAAGCTAAGCTGATAATAGGGTAATGACAGATGACGTCGGACGATATGCCAAACATGTCGGTGTATGACAAAACCTCAGAGTTATCTCGAAGGAATTTTAGGTCTAGCGCAAAATAGGGTTGAGATTAGTTTTGATCTTGATTTTACGGTCTTCATAGTCGTGGGAAATGATGATCTCTTCGATTTCCCCAATGGGTTGAGGGTGAGGGGTGGCCAAGTGGTCCTTAGGATCCTCAATCGATCCATCTTTGATGTGTTGAGTAGTTTGATAATGGATAGGGTCGGCCTCAAATGCGGACACGGTGACTACCATTGTTTCCTTGGTCCGTGATGGCCTTCCTAGCAAGGATTGTGGAATTGAAGGCTCTTGCACCCATTTTATTTGTGCAGATCTACCCCATACCCAGAAGGTTTGGGAAACTGATTAGGAGTAGGTGATAGGACACCACTGCCATGAGCTGATTGATGTGTCCTCTGCCCAAGATGACATGCAGCCTGTAGGAAAATCACTACCAAGAAGGGGGTGAGGACGGTTGATCATTTGGACATGGCCCCATTTGTGAGGGGGAGAGTGATTGTACCAATCAGTACAATGGAGTCCCCATTAAAGTAAAATAATGGTATGAGATATCAATCTAGGTCAGAGTCTAGGATGCCTGGCTATCTATATGCCTCAATTAATATTATATTTACAGAGCTACTAGTGTCTACCATGATCCGACCAATATCAAAATTTGAAATTTGGGCTCTACTAATGATCAAATCGTCATGTGGATAAACTACTCCCTATTCTTATTCTTCTGAGAAGGTGATGGGTTCCAGCCGACCTTGCTCGCCTTCTTTGCTCTTTCTTCTTCAATGTTAAACATCTGATGGTTGCTCTGTGATGCATGAAAGAAGTTTTTCCTTGCCTAGTTAAAGGCCAGAAGCGAAAAGATAGACAAAACTCCACTAGTTATGTTGATCTGTGGTTGGTGAGGCGGAGAGGTGCATGTTTTAGAAATTGGTTTATTTTACCATCTTGAGTTAGGGCTTCCACTAAATCCCTGAAGGCCACACATTGGTTGATGTTATGACCATTGTATTCGTGGTACTAATAATAGGTGTCATTTTTCTTAACAAGTCTTCCTGTTACCGGTGCCCAGTTCAGCTTGGGATCATGTTCTCCACATTTACGTTCTCGTAGGAATTGTTGAGGATAGTATATGTCTCATGCTTCGAGCGAGGATGATCGGTCAGCATCATCATGATTGGGTATGTAATCTTGAAGGTTCTAACCCTAGTTGGAATTATTGGTGTAAGTACGGCCCTTGCCCTTCTTGCTTTGGCAGTAAGAGTTGTGGGAGTATTCTTCCCTCTTCTCTCTGTGGAACTGTTGGCCTTGATTCTTGTTGGAGTGTTACTGTTGAGCTGAGTGCTAAGAGTTGGAGTTTCTTAGTCTATATGTGTTGACTGATTAGGTTGTGCTAGGCTCGTAGGTGTTAACCTATGTAGCATTTCCCTTGTGATTCAGAAACTTTTCCTTGTCATATATGGTAGGTTATTTCATAATTTTATTATAGGTGGACTATCCATGCGTGTGCATCATATCTGAAGTGGGATTCACTGAGGCCACCCTTGAAGGATATGAAAACTAACTTGTCGTCTATCTCAGTGGACCGAGGGTATTCATGGCTGAATCAAGATGCATACTTCTGCAGGGGTTCATTCTCTCTTGAGTCAAGAGAAAAGATATTCTTCTGAAGAACAACAATTGATCTCTATCATGAATTAGTTGAGGAAAACTGTTTAGAGCCGCCCAAAATAGTCATTAGTCCCATAATCCAATTGATAGAAACAATCGATATCTGCTTCTGTCATAGTGTACATGAATAAGAGACAACGTGTTTCATCGGAGAGATTCTTGAAGGCCATGCCAGACTGGTAATTGTCAAGTGAGTGATGGGGACTCACTGGCCTGTTTAGAGTGAGATCTTAGGAGGTTTAATCTCATGGCTATGTTTGAATTGGTTAATCCTCTTTGTGAATGGTCTATAGCTTGTCTTGCCCCACATCTGTGTTTAGGGCTATCCCTTTGTGGCTTTGAAGATTTTAACTCGATCAAGGAGTTTCTGAATAAGTGGGTCAGCATAAGGTTTTTTTTTTTGTCTTGATGACTGTGGTTGGTGCTGCATCTGGCTAATCTACCTCACGGCGAATAAGAGATCATTTATCTCCTTCTAAATGGTTATTATGGGGAGGTGAATTAGACCGTCATGCGCTTGGGACTTCTTGTGATGAATTACTACCCTCGGAGACTATTATTGGGACACGTGGTTTGGTGTTCCAAGACCCTTCTAAAAAACGATTTGATATTCGTGTTAGGTCCTGCTCATGTCTGACAAATAAATCGTAGTTCCAAAAATATCCTTTAGAACATGTCAATCAAGGGATAACAATAACGATATCCCATTTATGCCCTCATCTCAATATTAGCCCCGACCTCTATGCAATGGCCTAGAGGGAAAATAAAATCAGTGAAAGGGTGAGTGGACAAAAACAATCAATTGTAAGTACATTTCTGAGGAAATAAAAATGTAAGTACATTTCCAAGGAAATAAACTTTTATCCATCATTTATAAAATATGCATGTATATAGTCAAATAGAAACAACTGGATTTCAGATAAAATCAATCATAAACAGTGGACCCACAAAATCATAAAATGCATATAAAATCCCGTGGCCCATAATTCCTTGAAATCCTTGTTTCTAAAATCACTGGTAAATCTAGACACAAACATTCATAACCAAATAGAACCAATCGTCAACTCTGGCGAGCATCAGCCATCTGGGAAAAACCTTAAGCTTCAGTTGCTTTGGAGCAACCCCAAGTTTCGGTTGTCGGGGAAAAACCTTGATCTTCAGCCATCTGGTAAACTACCTTGAGCTTTGGTTGCCTGGGAAACAATAGCCCTGAGTTTCAGTAGTCTGGGAAACACCCCAAGCTTCGACCATTTATGAACTCATCACAAAATCAGGTGGAAAACAATCCATGGATAAAATCCAAAACTTTTGCTTTAAAATAAATCCTAGACTCAATATTCAATTCAAAATGTTTCCAAACTAGGCATAAGCCCAAAGCCCTTATTTTGAAAGTTTTGTAAAATTCGTGTCTGGAAACTAGTCAAATCCTGAATAAAAATTCTAAATCCAGAAAATCATCAAAAAATATTTAGAATCATTTATTTAGACCATTGAAATTTAAACTCATGCAATAAAACAATTCAAACATTTAATTATACATGCATCATCGTTTATAAAACAAATATCCACTCACAATCTATCCAAACAGCTCAATTTCGAGTTGTCTGCTCCTCTGCAATCCTTAGAGTGGTCTAGCCAATCAAAAGTAACAATTGAGCGTACCTCGAGACAATAAAAGCGTCCTAAACATAAAGATTATCACTTCAGGTGCTCAAAATTACCCCAAGATGATCACCTTAAAACCCATACCAACGGATATAGAATATCAAAAACATGGAAACATGTGTCGTTGTGGGCCGTCTAATATCCCCACGTGCCTCCACGCAATAGCAGAAGGTTGAGGATCTTCCCATTTGTTGCCACATGCCCATACATGCTCCTATGTGCGTGTGTGCATACGCTTGATGATAGCTGATAGGTTGTTGACGCGACTTGCCATGTGGCATGACACATGGCTCTATATGACAACATGTGGCACCACGTCAACATGCCATGTTAGCATTGCCTTCAACCTCTCCTTGGGTTAAACATCAAATTTTAGCCTAGGTTTCCACCCAGTTTTGTGACCTAATTCTAGTTCTACCATTTTTGCACCATTTTTCAATTCCTAAACATCCAATCCATTCCTAATCTACCTAGAAACAAGTATCAAATCCTAACACTTTAAGAACTCACCATGAATTCAAGATCACGAGCTTCAAATTTTCTTTGAATTTCAATCTCGATTTGGGGCTCTTTTCACAACTAAAACCTTAGAATTTGGGTTGGTTCTATTGGCACGGGTTCAAGGAGTCCATGAATGTCCTTGATTTCGATCTTTAACATCCAAAAATGAAGATCTGATTTCAAAGGTAGCACAGGTTCAACCAGGTTCCAAGTGTAGGGGTTTGTACCACTTCACGGTTCTTGGTTGTGCACAAGTTCTCCCTTTCTCTTTCTTTATTTTTTCTTCCTTTCTTTCTTTTTCTCTTTCCTTCTTGCTCTATATTCCTTCTCAATTTTTCCTTTCCAACAAGTTCAACCAATTTAAGTTGCAAGTTAGGCAGTGGATGATGATGAAATGCTAAGATGATGACACATGTCACCATTTCACAACCGAAGCGATGAATCATCACTTAACCAAAAAAACCAAAATGCCTTTGCCCTTAAAATTACCAAAATACCCTTAGGTAGTTTAAACTCATATTAATCCCTTCCAAACTCCAATTTCAACTAAGCCTTGTCTACAGACTCAGAATTCCTAGACCTACATAACGGTCCTCAAAGAATATGCAAAAAGTACTCCAATTAAGAAGTCAACTTTAACCTTACGTACATACATGGAAAATACGTCATTTTACAGTCAAAATTTTTGGAATTAGAGTTCTCAAATCTCCGCGTTGTTATAATATATCCCTCTCAAAAAATTTCATCCCCAAAATTCATACCTATCCCTCGAACAGTTGTGGATACTGGGCCGTATTAGTTCCTCGTGGTCGTACGAGACATCTTCCACATTGTAATTCCACCACAAAATCATTAACAGGAGAATAGCTTTCAGACGTAGCCTGTATCGTTCCAATCTAGAATATGTGTTGGTTGTTTTTCAAGGCTAAAATCCTCCTTGAGTTTGATATGCTGCTCCTCTAGCACAAGAGACCCATCATATGGATACTTCTAAAGCATCGACACATGAAACATATCATGAACTCTAGAGAGATCTAGGAGCAACATAATCAACCCGAACCACCCTCTGGTACCATTTGTGTCCCTTGCTCTGTAATATCAAACACCCGGTTGGGCCTGTGGACTCAAAGATTGACCACGTCCTCCCTACCTAAATCTAGCCCTACTGGCCTCACTAGTAGAAGTTTGACTCCCTCATGTCGTATCAGAAATTGAGGCAATCCACTGACCCTGATTTGTTGCATCATGGTCTACCGTCCTATTTCCTGGTCGGTACGAGCAATCCCTTTTTAAGGACCTGGGTCCCCACAAAGTAAAAATCGGCCATGCTTAATCATGCAAGTCTACCAATCTACTTACCAGTTTACTGAATGAAGCCCCACAAGTCTGAGCGGATGATTCGGGCCCTGTTACGAAACCTCGAGTACCTTCTTTTCCCATTCCAACATTGCTCGAATCTGATCGAGGACCACCAAAATATCTAGAGCTAAAACTGACCCTCTTTGGGGTTCCCTAACTTGTAGAATCAAATCATGACGCTTTCGATGTTGTCTAGAGCTCATAAACTGCTCCCGCATAGGCAAACTCGCCTCTACTTTGATAGTAGCATCTAAAAAATCCCTGATAGTAGTGTAAGATTGTAACGCCCCGGACGTTCTGAAAATGTAATATCGTAAAATATTGAATAAAATGACGTTTTTACCCCTGTGATTTGTGTGGTCAATTTGTTGACTTTTTGATTGGGGGGTCGAACGGACGTTGAGCGATGACCGTGACGTAGTTCGGGACGTCACGAGTTCATAGACAGGTGGCACGTTCGATTCGGACGAACAGGGTGGAAGTTATGATGTTCGGAAGTTCAGGGGCATTACCGTAATTGGGCGTTATTAAGGGGAAAAGTTAACTTTTTGTTTGACAATTGATATGCATTTGACTCAAAGACCGTTATGTTCGTCTCGACGCCCCGAGTACAACGACAGGCGGCACGCTTGAAACGGACGTCGGATGACCGAGTTACAGGTCACGGAAGTTGGAGGGCATTTTGGTAATTTTCGCACGGGGTACTGTTCACCACCGTGGAAAACAGAGCAGCGGCCGTGGGTCTTGTGCGTTCAATTGTTTAAGGTTTAGTGGAAGGCTCAGGGCTTTGTTTATGTCGTTTGAGGTAGTGGTGCTGGACTGAGTGGCTTTGGTGCACGATTTGGGCAGTGCTCAGTGCACGGGGGTGATTGAATTGGCCATGGTTTCTGCGTGCGTGGGAAACATTTTCAGAAAAATCTCAGACGGTTTCCCACGGGTTGCTGGCCGCTTTGATCGATTACCTAGTCGCCTTTGAGTCTGGGAACTCATTTGGGATCTTGCTGCTGAGGAGTGACTGAGAGAGTTTGAGAGAAACAGTGAGAAATCAGTTTCGGGTTTTTGGGGGGAAATCTCAGAATTCAGTTTCTACTGGCTTAGGGATCACACTAGACACACTGAGAGTTTTCTGGGAGGAGCAGCAGCATAACCGTGCACGAAATCAAGCAAATTGAGCAAGGATTGCTCAGGAACTCAGGTACCTGTTTAGAGATGAACCTGTTGGAGGGAAAAATTTGAATTCGATTTCTGAGGCTTGTTGATCGAAACCAAGGGCCATTCTAGTCTTCTGGGAGCAAGAGGGAACCAACCACGTCGAATTCGAAGGACGACACTCACGAATTGGCCAAGAACGGAGCTCCCTGGTTCTGAGAATTTTCGAGCTTGAGGACGACGACTTCCAGGTAACGACGAGTTCAATTGTTTGTGCTATTGTGTTCGTATAGGTCCCTTTATGCTTCTGGTGGAATTAATTTGGAAATGGAACCGTGTAGGGTGAGTTCCAGAAGTCGACTTGTTCGACTGTTCAAGCTTGAGTTGGGTCGATTTGGTGTCAGTCGAGGCTAATCATTAACACAGACCTGAAATTAATGAGTTAGAGAAGATAATAGGATCAAAAACGAGAGGAATTGATTGAGAATTGAGCTTGAACTGGTCGGGTTGAGTCGCGGGTAACAGACCCGTTTATCAGTCTATCCGGGTAAGAACGATGACACTGTAGCTTGGCGCGTGGCCTTCACGCGCAGCCACTTTGGGCGGCGCGTGACGGCGCGTGCGATGTCATCTCCGATCACGGTCAACATGGGAATTGTTCCTTTCAGTCTAATTAACATTTTCCCTTTAGGATTCGAGTTGTTCGGGAGTCGTTCGGGATAATCTCGGGAGCCCGGAAGTTTAGGTCCTTAAGGTTTATTTTGCCGAAAAATCCGGGAAATTAGGGAAAAATCATACGAGCTATTTGAGGATGTTTGTAACCCTTCTTGTACATTTTTACAGGCCCGGACACTTCCGAAGCTACGGAGGAGCACGTGGGACGCGATTGACGCGTCCTAAAACCGTGAGTGGACCTTTTGATTTCTAAATTGGGCATGCATGACTATTTTGTTTATTTATCTCATGGTTTTACCTATGATTTTATGATGGTGATATGATATATCGGTTTTACATGTTTCCACGTTTTCGAGATATTTATCGTATTTCACGCATTTCGAGATTTCGGTTTTTTCTATTGCATGCGTGATGATTTTGATGAAGTACCTGGATATGAATATGCATGTTTCGGATTTATGATGTTTGATCACATTGTGACGTAATTGTTGGAAATTGCATGTGAATTCGGACATAAGTCCTGTTATGATGAAAAATGTTTTCGGAATAATGTTGGAAAACGGTTTGTGATGAATCCTGGTTTATTGTGTTTCAAAAAAAGATTTTGGGTTTAAAGACTCGATTAATGGTTGGATCTGGTTTTGGGTTTAAAGACCCGGTATGTTGATGACGGGGGCGGGCCCGAAAATTGGGTTTAAAGACCTGAATTGAGTTTAAAGACTCGTGAGTTTAAAGACTCGATTATTATGATACCCCCGAGGCCTATTAATCATGTTTTGAGTTTAAAGACTCGTTGATATCCCGGGAAGGCCTAAAATTAAGTTTAAAGACTCAGATGGATCCAACGGCATAATTGTGGTTATTGATTCACGTTTTACTTGATTTGTGCAATTAATGTTTCAAAATGACGATTTCTGAAACCTGGCATTATTAAATGGTTTTTACATGAATTATGGCGATCCTTTGTAACGTTTTTCATGTGTTTCGGAAAAAGAGTTTTCAAAAGTTAATATGCAAATTTTGAATATTTGGTTATGCATGCGTGTTACAAAACTGGAGGGCGAACCCGATTTCGGAAAAACCGTTTTTCCCTTAAAACTTATGTTTCGGTCCACTCACACTGTGTTGTTTTAAATTCCCTCCAGGTCGTGGTACAAGTGCGGGGGCAAGCGCCGAGGCAGAGGCGGAGGCATAAAGTTTTCCGTTGCGGAGTAGTTAGTTCACAGAGTAGGACTTGTTTCTTTAACTTGTTTTGTAATATTGCTCTGTGAAACTGTGGACTTGACGTCCAGTCGGATGTATTTTGTTTAATCTCCCTG
Organism: Prinsepia uniflora; assembly: GCA_032719365.1. Classification (NCBI taxonomy): domain Eukaryota; kingdom Viridiplantae; phylum Streptophyta; class Magnoliopsida; order Rosales; family Rosaceae; genus Prinsepia; species Prinsepia uniflora. The sequence goes on along the minus strand of CM064863.1, from coordinate 55,804,816 downwards.
GTCTGAGAATGGGCGTGTTGTAATATTTATTAGTTTTCCGGTCTTTTGGGATTTCGATTGTCAGACGGGAGCAGGATGCTTCTCGGTTATCGAGGCGATAATCGGGGTGGGTCCTGTCAAAGATCCACTGTCATAGTGGCCCTAATCTCATATTGTAGGCTAAGTTCAAAATGTTGACACTTTATCTACCTCAGTTGCCACGAACGACGGGCCGAAATAGGACAAGTTCAGAAATCTCACCTCATACAGAGCCATGGTCATATCTTTCTGTTGTAGTGCTAAAGCCCAAACTACGCATTAAATTAAACATGTAATTTGAGTATTATGCAAATTTAAACCCTTTTGTGTAGTTATAGCATTGGTAAGTACGGATCGTTCTTAACCGGGGAAATTAGGGAATATTAATAATATGTTAGTTAAAAAGAATAATGAATAATTAATGAATTGAAGAATTAAAGAATTAAAGAATTAAAAAATTAAATAATCACATAATCAATTAATTGAATAATCAAGTAATAAAGAATTAAAGAATTAACGAATAAAGGAATAAACGAATTAATAAATAAGAGAATCAATAAATTAATGAAATAACGAATAAATGAATTAAATGAATAAAAGAATAAAGATGGGGGTTTTAGGGATTTTGATCATGCAAGATAAGTAAAGACATAAATGAACTAATTCTATTCCTATTTTAACATATATACAAGTGGACTTTCTTTAAACACAAAATCTACCAACACTCTAACTTTTGCAAAGTTTGAATACATCACAAAATTCTACTTTCACCATCTCACTCATGCATACATTTTATAAACATTATAAATGCACCGAAACGCGGTCATAAACACTTATAAATTGATTAACCCAATGTTTATGATTTGAATGTGTATTAAACATTTAAATCTCTTCAATTTTATACTAAGTGCACCGAAACGCGGTCATAAACACTTAGTAATAATTGAAGCTTAAGCACTCAAATGTATGAAGTAAATGAAGTTTGAAAAGTAGAACACATTATAATAATATCCTTATCTACAAAAGTTAGAAAGAAAATACCCACAAAAATATTGAACTAAAGAAAATAAAACCGAAACAACAATGAGAGTTTAAGCAAAGGAAAGAACAAGTTACACCTTCGGAATCCAAGAAAGCTTGTGATTCCGAAAATGGATGGAATAAAAATGACATGTTATTCATAAGATTTTCTGACAGCAGAAGAAACCTTATGAAGATGGATGAATAAACACGAGAATGCGAACTTAAACTCAAGAATTGCAACGGAAATACTAGGCTTGATATTTCTAAAGGAAGGATACAATTTTGTGTTTTGGAGTTCTTTCTCAAAACCAAGTCCTCCTTTCAAGTGAAAATGAACTCCTATTTATAGGAGGAAAAAGCTACTAAAAACAAATAAAATAAAGTAATTAAAAATTACAATAAAATAAAAGAAAATGAAATGATGACTAATTATGAACAATGATGTTTATTGATGAAATTAGGTAAGGTTTGGAATTAATTTGTGGCTGAAAAATATGGGAAATAAGAGAAAATTGGAGCAGTTGTACTGCTGGGCCACTGTGGCTGATCTTCAGGATTTGGCGTGATGGGCTGGGTTAGGTTGCAGCAGGAAAATAAGAGCAGTTGGGCTGCTCGGGTGGTTTGGTGGCCTGATGTACAGGGGCACACGTGATGGGTTGAATGCAGTGGGAAGGTTTGTACGGGCTGCATGACTGGACTGGAGCAGGTGGGCTGCACAACTGGGTGACTGGCGTACGGGCTGCAGCTGGGCTCAGAGCACGCGTGGGCTGCAGCGCGGGTTGGTTATTTGGCGCGGGCTAGACTGGTGCAGCGGGCTGGACGTGTGAAAGAGTTTTGGGCTGCAACTAATCTCAGACCGAAACGGACTGTTGCTGGAAGATGGGCTCACGTGAAGGCTGCTGGGCTGCGAGCGGAATGGGCTAGAGGCACGCGGCTGCTGGAGCTGGTCCGGACTGCAGCTTTGATCTGGACTGGATCCGTTTGGCAATGGAGATGGCTGCTGGAGCAATTGTGGATTTGGGCTGGGCGACTGGGCCGGTATTTAATTTGGATCAATTAACTTGGGCTGCACAAAAGAAAAGAAAATGGGCTGAGTTAATTTGGGCTTTTCAAAAATCAAAATTAATTAAAAATATAATTCAATCGAATTTCGTCCATAATTTCTTCGTTAAAATTCCAATCGGGACGATTTTTTCGCCAAAACGCTCCAAATTACAAACTTTATTTATTTAAATAGAAAAATCACAAAATAAATTAATTTATCTAATTACTTATTATTTAAATAATAAAAGTCAAGTATAAGGGTATAAAATAATATAAAATAATGTTGACTTAACGACCTATCAAATACCCCCACACTTAAACTTTGCTAGTCCCTAGCAAATACTGAATTTAAACTACGAAGTCAAAACAAGTAAACCCTTAACCATTCGTCTCAAAATTTTATAAATATTATGGCATAAAAGATTTTCACTTAAGGCGTTTAAGCATACAGAATTCAAGAATTAATACATGGTAACAAAATGCTTAAACAAGTAAGATAATGAGTAAATATGGTGAAATGGATATCAACATGAATAAAACAAGTATGAATCAACTCACAAGGATATGCACTCATAAATTCACTCAATTTTGTAAGGGTTTGTGTTTGCACTCAAAATATGTGAGAAAAATGCACACATAATAGAAATGAAGTACTTTTGCAAAATTTCAAACAAACACCTCAATATAAAAACAAAACATACTTGCACAAATGAACCAAAACCATAAGCTTACTCAAGTGATTGACTCAACTAATCAAAGTTTACCATCTTAAGGATCATAAGGTCTTTACGAAGGTTGTAATGGGGCTAAGTTTAGAGGCAAGGAATATATAGGACAAGTGGTGCTCAAATTCGTTCCAAGACTTAAACGATTCCCAGACCATAACTTCCCAATCTTAGTATGAATTCATTCCTTCGAACATGTTCAATTATTCAAATGTAAAGGACTTAACTCAAATATAATCAATCTTTATTACCTTGATAGAGACTCAACTTCTTCTTCTTCTTTTTTTTTTTTTTGTGCAAATATCAAGGTAATAACATAATATACAAAGTTTGGGTAAGTAAATCCATACACACAAAAGTCTTCCAAACATCATCAATTTTTCTTCACACCAATTTCATGTCTTCAATTAAGTCTTTGGAACAAAGGTGAAAGATGTCTATACTAAGCTCAAGTGTTTAGATAATCATGGTGATGAAAGAAAGGCTTAATGTAGGCTCAAAGTGGTTAAAACTAAGGGGGTCGCAACTTGTGCGCACAAAATAGGGAACATGGATGTTTGAATTTGTGGTGTTAACCCTAATGCCTTAATCATATCCAAAATCAGAGAGTTTAATGACTTAAAAGCTTTGAAAATCAAATCGAATAAGTTCTAGTACTCTAGAGTTCATTAAGATCTATTGCAAGTAGTTATGAGGCATATGTTTATCAATTTAAACAAAGAACTCATGAATCACTCATCAAAGATGTATATATAGTTCTAAAGCTCACATAAGGTTTAAATGATTCATACTTGTTTTAGCATGCTCGTTTATGTACCAATTTACATGCACTATCTTAAAAGTTATAACATTTAATCACAAAATATTAACAACCGAATTTAAGTTATAGTGATCATCTTTATAGCCATAATATACTTATTCCCTTCATTATTATCATTGACAGGTTAAAGGGCAACTAAAGACTCGATAAAAACAAAAAGACTCAAGAAAACCAAAATAACTCTTTTTTTTTTTTTTTTTTTATTATTACTTTTTTAAAAAAAATTGTAAACCACTCCCCCACACTTAGATTCTACATTGTCCTCAATGTGAGAAAATAGACATGAAATGAACATAGACTCTAAGTAAGGAAGAGGATTTTACGAAAATAAACTAAGAAAAACACTAAAGACATAAACATAAAAAAGAGTGAAGGGATGAAAGAGAGCAAATCTGCGGTGATGGCTCATTCACGACTCGGGAATACGTTGGGTTGCCTCCCAACAAGTTCTTTGACGGAGTGCTGAAGTCAACTCATGTGATGCGAGGCCGTAGCACCTTCGTTGTTTCCACATCGTGTTCTCCAAATGCCTCAATGTACGGCTTTAATCTGTGGCCATTGACTTTGAACTCCTTTCCAGTTTCGATGCTTTTGATCTGTATGGCTCCATGGGCAAACATATTAGTAACAACAAAAGGACCTACCCATCTAGAACATAACTTACCGGGAAAGAGTCTGAGTCGGGAATTGAATAGCAAAACTTTCTGTCCGATGTCAAACGTTTTACTCTTGATCTGCTTGTCATGAAATGCCTTAGTCTTCTCCTTGTAGATCAGAGTGTTTTCGAAGGCATCATTTCTGATTTCCTCAAGCTCGCTCAGCTGGAGCTTTCGATGCAAACCGGCGTCATCTAGCTTGATGTTGAAAGTCTTGACAGCCCACCATGCTTTGTGCTCCAGTTCCACCGGAAGGTGGCATGCTTTTCCATAGACCAACCTATAGGGTGACATCCCTATAGGAGTTTTGTAGGCCGTCCTGTAGGCCCAAAGTGCATCATCCAATCGCTGGCTCCAATCCTTGCGACTAGGGCCCACGGTTCTCTCTAAGATCTTCTTGATTTCTCTATTGCTGACTTCGGCCATTCCACTCGTTTGAGGATGATACGGTGTAGAGACTCTGTGAGTGACACCGTATCGTTTCAGTAAGGATTCAATGGTCTTGTTGCAGAAGTGACTTCCACCATCACTGATCAGGACCCGAGGGATCCCAAACCTGGAAAGAATGTTAGTTCTGAGGAAATCTGCAACAGTTTTAGAGTCATTAGTCCTGGTGGCTTTAGCTTCCACCCATTTCGAGACATAATCAACAGCAAGTAAGATATAGAGATAACCATTAGATCGAGGAAATGGACCCATAAAATCAATACCCCAAACATCAAATATTTCAACAGTTAAAACATAATGTTGTGGCATTTCATCCCTTTGTCCTAAGTTTCCTGATCTCTGACATTTATCACATGCTAAACAGAATGAATGTGCATCTTTAAAAAGTGTGGGCCAATATAATCCAGATTCTAAAATTTTGAGTGCAGTTTTTCTAGATCCAAAATGGCCCCCACAAGCATGGTTATGGCAAAACTCTAGGACTGACCTATGTTCAAAATCAGGGACACATCTCCTAATCAATAAATCTGCATAGTGTTTCCATAAATAAGGTTCATCCCAAACATAGTACTTAGCATGCTTCTTAAGTTTATCTTTTTGTGCACGAGTGAGAGTGGAAGGTAACTGCTTGGTGACTAAGTAATTTACGATATCAGCATACCAAGGAGTACTTACCTGAATTCCGAAGAGTTGTTCATCCGGAAACATCTCTTGAATCTCCACGGGATCTCGTTCATTTGCTATGCGACTCAAATGATCTGCCACCACATTTTCTACACCTTTCTTGTCTTTAATCTCGATGTCAAACTCTTGGAGAAGAAGAATCCATCGGATGAGCCTTGGTTTCGCCTCCTTCTTGGCGAGGAGATACTTCAGTACTGCATGATCAGTGTAAATAATGACTTTAGTTCGAAGTAAATAAGAGCGAAATTTATCTAAAGCAAACACTACAGCAAGCAACTCCTTCTCGGTAGTGGTGTAGTTCATTTGAGCATCATTCAGAGTTCTAGATGCATAATAAACGACGTAGGGCTTCTTGTCCCGTCTTTGTCCTAGTACAACACCAACTGCATAGTCAGAGGCATCACCCATTAGTTCAAAGGATAAGGACCAATCCGGGGCACAAAGAATGGGTGCAGTGGTTAGAAGAGTTTTAAGCTTCTCAAAAGCTTCCTGACAGTCAACATCGAAGACGAAGGGTGTCTCCTTCTGAAGCAATCGGCACAAGGGCCTTGCAATGTGGGAAAAGTCCTTGATAAATCTTCTGTAGAAACCTGCGTGACCAAGAAATGAACGAATCTCTCTCACCGAAGTGGGAGAGGGTAAGTGTCGCACAATATCAACTTTAGATTTATCAACTTCAATTCCTCTTTCAGAGACAATATGGCCTAAGACTATCCCTTGTCTAACCATGAAATGACATTTTTCCCAGTTAAGTACTAGATTAGTTCTGACACACCTTTGTAAGATAAGTTCTAAGTGTTCTAAGCATGCATCAAAACTATCCCCAAAGACACTGAAATCGTCCATAAATACTTCAATTATTCTTTCGACATATTCAGAGAAAATAGAAAGCATGCATCTTTGGAAAGTACCTGGGGCATTACATAAACCGAAAGGCATTCTTCGGTAGGCAAAAGTTCCAAAAGGACAAGTGAAAGTCGTTTTGTCTTGGTCATTTTGCGCGATACAGATTTGATTATATCCAGAATAACCATCAAGAAAACAGTAATAGGAGTGACCTGCTAACCTTTCAAGCATTTGATCAATGAAGGGCAAAGGAAAGTGATCCTTCCTAGTTGCTTTGTTGAGGCGCCGATAATCGATACAAACTCTGTATCCGGTCACGGTTCTCTGGGGCACCAGCTCGCCTTTGTTGTTCGCCACAACTGTGACTCCACTTTTCTTTGGGACTACTTGGACTGGTGAGACCCATTTGCTGTCTGAAATTGGGTAGATGACACCACAGTCCAAGAGTTTGATGACCTCTTGTTTCACGACCTCCATCATCGGGGGATGAAGGCGACGTTGAGCTTCACGAGAGGGTTTTGCATCATCTTCAAGCAAGATTCGATGTACACAGGTTGTAGGGCTGATTCCCTTGATGTTGGACAGAGTCCATCCAATGGCTGTCTTGTACTCTGTCAAGACCCGTACCAATCTGTCTTCCTGTGATTCGGTTAGTGCAGAGGACACTATGACAGGCAGTGTCTCGTCCGGGCCGAGATAGGCATACTTCAGGTGGTTCGGCAGAACCTTGAGCTCGAGAACGGGGGCCTGCACTACTGAAGGAGGAGTGGCATTAGTACTAACTGGAAGGGACAAGGGTACCTGAAGATTTATCATTCTGGGGGCCTCATTTAGGGTCATGACTTCATCCAAAATTCGAGGCCCTAGTTCATAATCCGCATCTTCAACCAAGGCGTCCCCTGATTGAGTGAGGCCAACTCCTTCCTAGATTATCATATTGAGCGTGTCTTCTCGAATTGATTCAAGATGTTTTTCTGCAAAAGAAGTGCACACATCAATAGAAAACGTAGTTTGAGTTGTGGAACTAGGGTACCTCATGGCATCGAAAATGTTGAAGCCAATTTCCTCTCCATCAACTTCCATTGTTAATGTACCATTGAATACATCAATCTTCGTCTTAGCAGTTCTCATGAATGGTCTTCCCAACAACATTAGTGGAGCTTGATTTGTAGGGGAATCCTCCATGTCTAGGACATAAAAATCCGCGGGGAAAATGAGCTGGTTAACCTGCACAAGAACATCTTCGACGTATCCCTTGGGATACACATTAGAACGATCGGCTAATTGAATGATAACATCATCATGTTGTAATTTTCCTAAACCTAGGGCAACATATAACGAATATGGCATAACATTAATGGATGCACCTAAGTATAGCATGACTTTATCAAAAGACTTGTTACCAATCACGCAGGGAACAGAAAAACTCCCTGGATCCTTCAACTTTGGGGGTAGCCGACGTTGGATTACAGCAGAAACTGTTTCACTCACCATCACAACCTCCTTCTCCCTCGTTTGGCGCCTTGGAGTGCATAACTCTTTCAGAAATTTTGCATATTTCGGCACTTGTTTGGTGCACTCGATTAAGGGCATGTTGATTTGCACCTTTTTGAAGATTTCCAAGATCTCCTCATCGGATTCATCCTTCTTAGATTTGGCAAGCCTACTTGGAAATGGTGCACGCACAGACGGGGAATTAGTAACAACAGAACTTGAAGGGATTGGGTTGTTACCTTGTGTGTGGGTAGGTTGAACTGGTGGTTGTGCCGTGGTGGTCTTAGTTGCCACCTTGTGCTTTTCAGCCTCAGAAACGGCTGGATCTGGCTCTATTTCACCGAGCACTTTACCACTTCGAGTGATAATCGCATTGGCTTCAGGTCTTGCATTCGGGTTGGGTGTAGGTTGAGGTGGAAGAACCCCACTAGCTTGGATTTTACCCATGAAGTCCACGACCTTGCCCATTTGGTCCTTGAGATCAGCGATGTCTTTTTGCTGATTTTGCTGACCTGTGACAAGAGCTTGAGTCGAAGCCATTAGTGTTTGCTGCCCTTGTGAAAGAGCAGCCAGCATTTTATCATAATCAGGATTAGAAGATGAAGAGTTATGATTATTTGCATGATTATGAGAAGAGTTAGAAAATGGAACCGGGGGCCTTGGTTGCCATGTGGGCTTTTGGAAATGTTGAGGATTCGGGACACGGGTTGGGCCTGTCATCATGTGTTGAGGGTTTAGGACATTGTTCGGATCTCTCCAACTATAGCCTTGGGTCCTTGGTCCTCCTTGAAATCCACCAATGGCATGTGCCATTTCAGTCCCGGGGTCTTCCTCCCTTGCAGTGTAGGGGCATTGGTCCTCAAGATGGCCTTGGGAGCATATGGAACATACCGGGGCTATCTGCTTCTTTAGTTCCAACACATTCGAAAGCATAGAGGTAATTTTATCTAATTTAGAATCATTAATAACTTGGGAACTTACCTCATGTACCTTTCTTGGAATAGGCTCGGCACCTTCATATTGTGCATCATTGAGTGCACGGCTTTCAAGTAATGCACGACCGTCTACTAAACTCCGAGCTAAGAAACTTCCGTTAGCTGCAGCATCAAGTAGTCCTCTATCCCAACCTTTGAGTCCTTCGTAGAAGTAGGTTAAGAGATATCCTTCAGTGATTCCGTGAGTCGGGCATGAAGCACAGAGTTCCTTAAACCTTTCATAATACTGGCTGAAATTCTCATCATGCTCTTTTTGCTTGATTCCAGTGATCTCCTTTCTTAACACCGTAATCTTTGAGGCAGGAAAGTATTTGGTAAGAAATTCCTGAACCAGCTTCTCCCAAGAGTCAATATGATTGGGTGGGAGACTCAAAAGCCACACCCGTGCTCTATCTTCCAAGGACAATGGGAAAGCCTTCAGCTTCATGATTTCCAAATCCGCATCATCGGGACACATGCTACTGATAATGAATTGGAACTCCGTCAAGTGTTTGTGTGGATCTTCATTTCTGATTCCATGGAACTTGGGTAACTGATGAAGGACTCCACTCTTGAGCTCAATATCTTTCTTGTTGGTTCTAGGCTCGGGATACTGGATGCAGAAATTCGCAGTGCCACTTGTGTTAGCACATGTCTGCTCTCGGATACTCAGATTTCTTGCCATGACTACTGGTGTTCCAAAAGTCCGTTCCTCGTCTGAATTACTCTTCTCACTTATTGATTCACCGAGTATTGGGGATGGTGGTCCGGATGAGCTGGTTTTCTTAAGTGCGTCTCTGAATGTTGCGTTGCTTGGTGAGATGTCAAGTTGCTTTCTCAACCGATCAAGCTTAGACTGATGAGCGTGCATTCATAAGTACGTACCTAAATTAAAAGTGAACACTAAGTTAGAAGGTAAATATACACAAGTACTTAGCTAGTGAAAGTTAATTTAAACAGAATAATTGCGACAAGAATTAGGGTTAATGTTCGGAATATACGTTAAGAAAGTCACAATTAGCAAGAAAATGTGAGTTTTGAACAAGTATTAACTTAAGCTGGAATTAACATATACACAAAAAGAGATAGTAAGGGTATGAGAGTATAGATTTCATACAGTGTGACATAAATAGAGGCTATAATTAACAAAAAGTCACAGTAATAGCAAGAAAATGCACAAGTTCCAAATGCATCTAAACTAATGCAACACAAAAGTATCTACATGAAGCATGGTGTGAATGCATTTATTAGAACCTGCACAAGACATAAGAGTTACGTGACAGTTCATGAAAGAATGGCCTACACCTTCGATCTCACTTCCCTAGATTCACTTAGTCTAGGGGCCCGGTGATGAATTCCGAGCATCATGAAATCTCAGGGAGGGTATGCAACTATTTATGCAATAAGTAGAGCCTTAGAGTGTCATGAATAACTTTCCCCTTTCGCTTCTCATAATACTTTCCTGGGCGTACGGCCTGCGCGTACTGATAACCACCCGTCCACCATTCAACGTTAATCATGGCCAGTTGAGATAGATGTAACGCGAGAAGCAAGGATAATTTCGAGAACACCCCGAGGCTTGCATTGGCATATACTCCATTGGTGTTCTCTTTCTTAATCCAAAACTTGTCACCAGTCATAACCCTTCTAGACACCATAACCAACCGATGGAAGATTTGGTGAATTACCAAACCCGAGTGTTTACAAACTCCGCCCCAACCTCATGCCCATAGATTCGAGTCTATGGTGTGTGGTGATGAAATCCACACATCACGAAGGGTTAAGGAGAAAATAAACACAAGGGGCGCTACCTGTTCCCGAAAGTAGAATTTTGAAGAAAAAGGGGCCCTGAGATTCATGCAACTCTAAAACATTTAATAGGAAACAATATTTACATGTAGGAAAGTCACATATATAAATATATATATAGCTCTAAAAATTGATAAAATAAACAAGTATAACATACAATTAATGAAATAAAACAATAAAGGCATTAAATACAATTTATGAACAAGCATATTATGAACATTGTTAATTAATATAATAAGGCAAACATAAGACATGAAAGTTGTGAACAAAAATGGATACTCAAATATGAATAAAATAACTTAAGTGTGTAAAAGTATAACCAAATTATGAACAAGTATGACAAATAACAAGTAACATAATTACAACTTATTTATGCTAACACAAAAATAAAAGGTATGAAAATTTGGTAAAGGTAAATAATAAACAAGTGGGAACATTTAATAAACATAATAAAAGTAAAATGAATAGTTAAAACACAATCTAAAATTAAGTATGCACAAATTAAATTGTTTATTTATTTACTACTATTGATTTATACTTATCTGAATTTTTCTTATTTTTTTTTTAATTTTTTTTTTGTTTAATAGAAATATTAAATAAACGAATAAGTAATCATAAAATAAAGTAATTGTAAACAAGTAATATACATGTAATACTATGAAAGTAAACGAATAAAATATGAACAAGTACTATGGCAACATAATTAAATAAATAAATAAAACTTAAGAATATGTATACTTAATTCACAAATATGAACATTTCAAATATAAACAATTTTATACATACTAACACATTAAGAATGATTTTTAATTTCCCCAGCAACGGCGCCAAAAATTGATAAAGCCCAAACTACGCATTAAATTAAACATGTAATTTGAGTATTATGCAAATTTAAACCCTTTTGTGTAGTTATAGCATTGGTAAGTAGGGATTGTTCTTAACCGGGGAAATTAGGAAATATTAATAATATGTTAGTTAAAAAGAATAATGAATAATTAATGAATTGAAGAATTAAAGAATTAAAGAATTAAAGAATTAAATAATCACATAATCAATTAATTGAATAATCAAGTAATAAAGAATTAAAGAATTAACGAATAAAGGAATAAACGAATTAATAAATAAGAGAATCAATAAATTAATGAAATAACGAATAAATGAATTAAATGAATAAAAGAATAAAGATGGGGGTTTTAGGGATTTTGATCATGCAAGATAAGTAAAGACATAAATGAACTAATTTTATTCCTATTTTAACATATATACAAGTGGACTTTCTTTAAACACAAAATCTACCAACACTCTAACTTTTGCAAAGTTTGAATACATCACAAAATTCTACTTTCACCATCTCACTCATGCATACATTTTATAAACATTATAAATGCACCGAAACGCGGTCATAAACACTTATAAATTGATTAACCCAATGTTTATGATTTGAATGTGTATTAAACATTTAAATCTCTTCAATTTTATACTAAGTGCACCGAAACGCGGTCATAAATACTTAGTATAAATTGAAGCTTAAGCACTCAAATGTATGAAGTAAATGAAGTTTGAAAAGTAGAACACATTATAATAATATCCTTATCTACAAAAGTTAGAAAGAAAATACCCACAAAAATATTGAACTAAAGAAAATAAAACCGAAACAACAATGAGAGTTTAAGCAAAGGAAAGAACAAGTTACACCTTCGGAATTCAAGAAAGCTTGTGATTCCGAAAATGGATGGAATAAAAATGACATGTTATTCATAAGATTTTCTGACAGCAGAAGAAACCTTATGAAGATGGATGAATAAACACGAGAATGCGAACTTAAACTCAAGAATTGCAACGGAAATACTAGGCTTGATATTTCTAAAGGAAGGATACAATTTTGTGTTTTGGAGTTCTTTCTCAAAACCAAGTCCTCCTTTCAAGTGAAAATGAACTCCTATTTATAGGAGGAAAAAGCTACTAAAAACAAATAAAATAAAGTAATTAAAAATTACAATAAAATAAAAGAAAATGAAATGATGACTAATTATGAACAATGATGTTTATTGATGAAATTAGGTAAGGTTTGGAATTAATTTGTGGCTGAAAAATATGGGAAATAAGAGAAAATTGGAGCAGTTGTACTGCTGGGCCACTGTGGCTGATCTTCAGGATTTGGCGTGATGGGCTGGGTTAGGTTGCAGCAGGAAAATAAGAGCAGTTGGGCTGCTCGGGTGGTTTGGTGGCCTGATGTACAGGGGCACACGTGATGGGTTGAATGCAGTGGGAAGGTTTGTACGGGCTGCATGACTGGACTGGAGCAGGTGGGCTGCACAACTGGGTGACTGGCGTACGGGCTGCAGCTGGGCTCAGAGCACGCGTGGGCTGCAGCGCGGGTTGGTTATTTGGCGCGGGCTAGACTGGTGCAGCGGGCTGGACGTGTGAAAGAGTTTTGGGCTGCAACTAATCTCAGACCGAAACGGACTGTTGCTGGAAGATGGGCTCACGTGAAGGCTGCTGGGCTGCGAGCGGAATGGGCTAGAGGCACGCGGCTGCTGGAGCTGGTCCGGACTGCAGCTTTGATCTGGACTGGATCCGTTTGGCAATGGAGATGGCTGCTGGAGCAATTGTGGATTTGGGCTGGGCGACTGGGCCGGTATTTAATTTGGATCAATTAACTTGGGTTGCACAAAAGAAAAGAAAATGGGCTGAGTTAATTTGGGCTTTGCAAAAATCAAAATTAATTAAAAATATAATTCAATCGAATTTCGTCCATAATTTCTTCGTTAAAATTCCAATCGGGACGATTTTTTCGCCAAAACGCTCCAAATTACAAACTTTATTTATTTAAATAGAAAAATCACAAAATAAATTAATTTATCTAATTACTTATTATTTAAATAATAAAAGTCAAGTATAAGGGTATAAAATAATATAAAATAATGTTGACTTAACGACCTATCATGTAGCTAGAAGAATTCAATCTCCCTGACATCACGATAGAAACAAGGATAGAACTGATCTAAAAATTGCTCCTGAAAATCCTCCCAAGTCACGGTGCAGATGTCCTAACCCGTCATCCGCAATCTATACCATAATCTTTATACATAACCACCCAAAAGAAAAGTGGCTAGTATGATAATATCCTCTAAGGGGGACATCGTATCATGACAGGACCCACCCCGATCCCACAGGGACCACAAGGGGACGTGCCCTGCTCCCGTCTGACACCCAATAATTCATACCAATTTTAACCTCAAAACATCAAATGCATAAATAACCAAATTAAAGTCATACATCAAATCCGAATTAAACGAATGTCAGACAAGGGATGAAATTCAAAATTACAAGTTGCGAGCACGACTCTATAGTAAACCTGCGGGTATGCCACCCAACAGGGGTTCAGGTACGCAGAAGTAGATCTATGCCTCAGCCTCAGGTTCCTCCTCTACCTCAGTATCACGACCTGGAGGGGTTGCCAAAAACATTAAGGGTGAGTGGACCGAACTCAAGTTTATAAAATCATTTGATAAGTAAAACATATAATTTACCCCTCCGTTTTCCAAACATGCATGCAGCATCCTTTAAAATCATAAATAATATAATATGAATCATAAGGCATGTAATAAAACCATAATCATAATTTTAGCTACTGCACTATACACTCCAACCCCGACATCCCCGATGTCTGACGTCCCTGACGTCCAACAAGGTCACAATCACAAGGCTACGCGTGCCACTCGGGTCTCAATTCCGAGTTCAATCCCCGAACCCTGTTCGGTTACAGCATCCCCGATGCTTAGCGTCGTAGACGCTGGACGTTCTAGACGTCCGTGACCTCTCCGGGGTACCTCATCCGGAGGAGACAATATAATATGGAAGGATCTATACAGTGCAGTACCAAATACATTTTATTGATATCCACATGCAAACATATATGTATACATAGGTAAAATCTGAACTGATCGTTACGTTTCATCAAACGGGTCTCATGCCCAAATACCGTGAAACGTGCCATAACCGAAATCTCAATATCATCAAAGCCATTTATAGATTCCAGCATGTGAACATATAAGTAAATCGAAAAACATTTAAGCATGCAAGAGTTTAATGAAAACGGGCCCACTCACAGTACAATCCTGCTAGAAACCGAACGTATACCCTCGTCCTGGTACAAATGTACAATCCCTGTCAAGTCCAAAGTATTCGTAAAGGTCAATTTAAACCCCCAACATTCAACCATGAAAGCCTAGGCCGAAACCGGCCCGGGAAAGCCGCCCGAACGCGCTTCCCAATGCAATAAACCTTAATTTGACCAACTTAATGATCTCCGATCGACCCGAAACCACCGCCATTGGATCCGGATCGTCAAAACCTAAAGAACGCTGGCGGTCCCACCAAAAGTACTGTTCACACGCGCCCACACGCGCCAGTCAACGCGTCGGTCAACGCAGGAACAGTCCATGCTGACGTCATCGCTGACGTCACTGCTGACGTCAGCATGACGTCATGCTGACGTCATCTGACAGCTGTCAGGTCTAACATGTCAGACTCTGACAGGTGCCACGTGTCAACAACCGATTGGTCCACCTCACTTATCTGTCAGGCCACGTGTCAGATCTGACATGTGCCACGTGTCAGCACGGCACTGGTCCACGTCGCTGACATGTCAGCGACACGTGGCAGTCCCTGATTGGGCCACGTCACTGACATGTCAGTGCTGACTGTGCACTGACATGTGACACGTGTCGGCTCACGGTTGGTCCACGTCACCTGACAGTCTGACAGGGTGCCACGTCATCACCTCTGTCCTCAGACGGTTTGACCCGTATCTCTGCAACTCGGGTCGTTCAGACCCGCGATCATGACCCGGTCACCATTTCACCATTTCTCAATCATTTTCGTTCAGGTTTGTTCCTAACTACTCGTCTTAATCCCAGGAAGGGTTCTATGGAATCAAAATCGATAAACACAGATAGGATCGAAGGCTTACCTCGATGAACAGACCCGGTTCCCGTCGCCGTTTGCACTCCGTTCAGGCTACCTCCGGTCACGCAATTGATCCCAATAGGTTCCTAACAGTTCCTAGAGTTGATTAGGGTAAATAAAAACCAAAACTAAATGTTGGAAATCAAGTTACCAAATCCTGGGTTTTTGAAACCGTTTCGGGTTTTGGAGCCGGCTCACCTCGCCGCCGTCTGCCGCCGTCCGCCGCCGTGCCTCAGTCCCTCCCCATGAGTCCAGTAATACACAGACACAAAAACCAGGTGCAATGCATCAGTGTTGGATCGATGGATAGTGAGTGAGGGTGTCGGGTGAGGATTATATAGAAAATGGAGGGAAATGGATGGACGGCCCAGATTGAATCTCAGGAATGAGATCAAGGGCTGAGATCAGATCTGGAGGTTTCAGATCAATGGCTGGAATTAAAAGTTGGTTTTAATGGTATTTAAACCCATAGTGGATCTGATCCAATCTAGCCAATGGGTGAGTGACACTTGTCACTCACCAGGTGTCCTCCAATCAGATTTCCAGAATAAAATATTTGGCACGAAAACCGAGACACGAACCTCCCGATTCAACGTTTCTGACCATAACTTCCTCGTACAAAGTCCGATTTCGGCGTGCCGCCTGTCTACGGACTCAGGACGTCGAGACCTACCTAATGGTCCTTGAGTCAACTGAAAATTAGTTGCCAAAAGAAAAGTCAACATTTTCCCCTCCTGGAAGTCCAAATTACGATAATGCCCCTGAACTTCCGATAACCATAACTTTTTCCCTGATCGTCCGAATTGGACGTGCCACCTGTCTATGAACTCGTGACGTCCCGAACTACGTCACGGTCATATGTCAAAGTCCATTTAATTCATCAATCAAAAAGTCAACAATTGACCATACCCATAACAAGGGTAAAAGCGTCAAATCACACAATAAATTACAATATTGAAATCCTCGAATTCCCGGGGTCTTACAACCTTCCCCCCTTAAGAAATTTCATCCCGAAATTTCAAAGAAACAAATGAGGAAATTGTTCTCGCATTTGAGCCTCAGGCTCCCATGTGGCTTCTTCCACATTCTGGTTTCTCCAGAGAATCTTCACGAGAGGGATCGTCTTCCGACGTAGTACCTTGTCCTTCCGATCCAAGATCTGTACTGGTTGTTCATCAAAGCTCAAATCCTCCCGTAGTTCGACAGGTTGTTCCCCAAGTACATGAGAAGCATCACGTACGTACTTCCGCAGCATCAATATGTGGAAAACATCGTGAACTCTAGATAGTTCTGGAGGTAGTGCCAATCTGTAAGCAACTCTGCCGATTCTCTCCACGATCTCATATGGTCCGATAAAACGCGGACTCAGTTTCCCTCGTCGACCGAATCGGATAATCCCCTTCCACGGTGATAACTTCAGGAAGACGAAATCTCCCACTTCAAATTCCAAGTCTCGAATCCGTCGATCGGCATAACTCTTCTGGCGATCATGTGCCGCCTTCAATCTCTCCTTGATAACACGAACAGTTTCCATGGTTAAGTCCATCAATTTCGGCCCTACCGCCGCTCGCTCTCCTATCTCCGTCCAGCAGATAGGTGTCCTGCACTGTCGTCCATACAGTGCCTCATAGGGTGCCATCCCGATGCTTGTCTGATAGCTGTTGTTGTAGGCGAATTCCATCAATGGCAAATGAATATCCCAAGAGTCCTGAAACTGTAGTACACATGACCTCATCATGTCCTCCAGGGTCTGAATGGTTCTTTCAGACTGTCCATCGGTCTGAGGATGGAAAGCAGTACTGAAACGTAGGGTTGTTCCCAGAGTAGCTTACAAACTCCGCCAGAACCTGGAAGTGAAACGCGGATCACGATCGGACACGATCGATTCCGGCGTACCATGCAATCGTATGATTTCCTTCACAAACAATTGAGCCAGTCGATTAGGTTTATAGGTCTCCTGAACAGGCAGAAAATGGGCTGATTTGGTTAACCGATCCACGATCACCCATACTCCGTCAACCCCACTCTGAGTCCTCGGTAACTTAAAGACGAAGTCCATGGCGATGTGATCCCACTTCCACTCGGGAATCGGAAGTGGCTGCATAGCCCCATAAGGTCTATGCCGTTCCGCCTTAACCTGCTGACAGGTTAAGTATTTGCTCACGAATTCAGCAATATCCTTCTTCATTCCTGGCCACCAATAATGGTTCCGGAGGGTACGGTACATCTTTGTACCTCCCGGATGCATAGCATAGGCCGAACTATGGGCCTCCTCAAGAATCTCGGCCCGTAACTCTGCCACTGCAGGTACACACAAACGGCCCAACTTCACAAGTGCTCCATCGTCCCGGATGGTAAAATCCTGTCTCTCATCCGCATCGACCTCAATTCTGTAAATACAGAGTATCGGATCCTGAAGTTGAGCCTCGATGATCCGATCAATCAGTACTGGTCGTACATGGAAGCTGGCCAACAAAGCTCCATGCGCATCCGTACTCAAAATAACTCCCGCCTTCCGGAGTTCCACTAGCAAAGGAAGATACACCATCCCTAGGTGTGCAACGGATCCTGCTGACTTCCTGCTGAGTGCATCAGCCACCACATTGGCCTTACCCGGATGGTACTCGATCGTACAGTCATAGTTCTTCAGCAGCTCCAACCATCTCCGTTGTCTCATGTTAAGCTCCTTCTGAGTGAATAAGTATTTAAGACTCTGGTGGTCGGTGTATATCCGACACGTTGCGCCGAATAGATAATGTCTCCAGATTTTCAGGGCATGAACCACCGCTGCCAACTCCAAATCATGGGTAGGGTAGTTCAACTCGTGGGTCTTGAGCTGCCGGGATGCATAGGCGATAACCTTGCCAGTTTGCATCAACACGCAGCCCAGACCTTGCAGCGATGCATCACTGAAAACCACAAACTCTCCACTGTCATCCGGCAATGCAAGGACAGGCGCAGTGGTCAATCGATCTTTCAACTCTTGAAAGCTCCGATCGCACTGCTCGTCCCAGATAAACTTTACTCCCTTCCGAGTCAAACGAGTCAATGGTGCAGCAATTTTGGAGAAACCCTCCATGAATCTCCGGCAGTAACCTGCTAATCCGACGAAACTCCGCACCTCGGTCACTGTTGTCGGTTTAGCCCAGTTGGTCACCGCTTCTGTTTTCTGGGGATCCACGCAAATCCCATCCGTCGATATCACGTGTCCCAGAAAACCAATACTGTTTAGCCAAAACTGACACTTGCTCAGCTTGGCTTACAATTGTTCTTGTCTCAGCCTCTCTAAGACCAACCGTAGATGTTCCTCATGTGCACGGGCACTCCTCGAGTACACCAAAATATCATCGATGAACACAATCACGAACTTATCCAGGTAGGGTCGGAAAACCCGGTTCATCAGATCCATGAATGCTGCTGGAGCATTCGTCAATCCAAATGGCATAACAAGGAACTCGTAGTGTCCGTAACGGGTTCGAAAAGCAGTTTTCGGAATATCCTCCTCCGAAATCCTCAGTTGGTGATACCCAGACCGCAAATCAATTTTCGAGAAGCACTGAGCTCCCCGCAACTGGTCAAAAAGGTCATCGATCCTAGGTAGAGGATACTGGTTCCTCAGCGTCACCTTGTTGAGTGACTACGCCCAAACTACACATTAAATTAAACACATAATTCGAGTGTTATGCAATTTAAACCCTTTTTGTGTAGATGTAGTATTGGTAAATAGGGATCGTTCTTAACCGGGGAAATTAGGGAACATTAATAATATGTTAGTGGATTATGAATAAAAGAATAATGAATTAGAGAATTAAATAATAAAAGAATTAAACAATCAAAGAATTAATAAATTAAAGAATAGATGAACAAGATAATAATAAATTAATGAATTACAAAGAATTAATAAATTAACGAATTAAAGAATGAAATAATAGAAGAATAAAGGACTTAGTTAATCAAAGAATAAAGGAATCAATTAATCAAAGAATCAATAAATTAAATAATAAAGGAATGAAAGAATAAAAGCATCAAAGAATAAAAGAATAAAGAATAAAAGAATAAAGAATAAACAAGGGGGGTTTTGAAGAGGTTTGTAATTATGTAAATAAGTAAAAGCATAGATAAACTCATTCTATTTCTATTCTATCTTATGCACAAAGTAAACTTCCCGTAAACACAAACTTCAACAACATACTACAATTGCAAATATTTGAATTAATCACGAAATTATACCTTCACAAACTCATATTTCTTCATACATTATTCATATTATAAATGCACCGAACAGCGGATTTTTACTTATAATATAATTACCTTAAGTTTGTGATTTAATGCGCCGAACAGCGGTCATACATTAAATCTCTCCAAATCTACTCTAAATGCCCCGAACAGCGGATCAACATTTAGTTTCGAAATGAAGTTTAAGCTCTAAAATGTAAGAAGTAAATGATTTTTAGAAAGTAAAACACATGGAGATTATACTCAATTTTCACAAAAGATAGGAAGGAGAAACCAATACATATATTGCATTATAATTAGAACCAATAACAAATAAGAGAGTTCAAGAGAATGGAGAGCAAATGTTACACTTTTCAGATTGGATGAGAACAATGGATTGTTTTTCACAAGGAACACCGAACAGCGGCTGGAACCTTATGAAGATGGAAGAAGATTAAACAAGGAAATTCGGACTTGAACTCTCAAAATTGTATTGGAACTATTTTGCCAAGATTTCTCCTAAAAGAAGCTCAATTTTGTGCTACTTGGAAGTGATTTCAACAAGTGAAATCAACTCCTATTTATAGGTGGAGAAAGCTACCAAAAATAATATAAAAATACAATAAAAAAAAATGGAATAATGGAATGATGAGTAATAAAGATTTGTGATGATGTTTAGAGGTGGTTTGAGTTGTAAAGTTGTAAAATTGGGTTGGAAGGTTGTTGGAAATGGCTGGAAATTAAGTGGGAGTCTGCTGGAAAATAGGGAAGAAAATTCGGCTGGGCGGTGCTGAAGAGGAGGGCAGCAGCTCGGCAGGCGCGCGCCGAAGAGAGGAGAAGCGGATCGGGACGCGCGCGCCGAATGGTGGAAGAGCAGATCGGCTGGCGCCTGTCGACGGGTCCTCTGGGCTGCAGGGAGAGCGCTGACGCGGGCCTGCGGACTGGGCTGCTAACCTGGGCCTGGGCCGTGTGGAGGCGGGCTTCACGGCGACGGGCTGCTGGTCTTTGGGCCGGACAATTGGGTTTTCAGAAATGGGCTGGGCTGCACAGATTTAATTAATTAATTAACTAAATTAATTAATCCACCGAATTTCGTCCATATTTTATTTGTTATAGTTCCGATCGAGACGATTCTTTCGCCAAAATACTCCAAATTACAAACTTTATTTATCTAAACTTAAAAATCACAAAATAATTTATTTTATCAATTTATTTAATATTTTAATACTAAAAGTCAAGTATAAAGGGTATAAAATAATATAAAATAATGCTTATTTAACGTCCTATCAAATACCCCCACACTTAAACTTTGCTAGTCCCTAGCAAATACTAAAATCAAACTACGAATTCAAAACAAGTAGACCCTTAACCATTTGTCTCAAATTTCATTGTTATAATCATGACATAAAAGATTTTCACTTAAGGCGTTTAAGCATACAGAATTCAAGAATTAATACATGGTAACAAAATTCTTAAACAAGTAAGATAATGAGTAAATATGGTGAAATGGATATCAACATGAATAAAACAAGTATGAATCAACTCACAAGGATATGCACTCATAAATTCACTCAATTTTGTAAGGGTTTGTGTTTGCACTCAAAATATGTGAGAAAAATGCACACATAATAGAAATGAAGTACTTTTGCAAAATTTCAAACAAACACCTCAATATAAAAACAAAACATACTTGCACAAATGAACCAAAACCATAAGCTTACTCAAGTGATTGACTCAACTAATCAAAGTTTACCATCTTAAGGATCATAAGGTCTTTACGAAGGTTGTAATGGGGCTAAGTTTAGAGGCAAGGAATATATAGGACAAGTGGTGCTCAAATTCGTTCCAAGACTCAATAGACTCCCAAAACGTATCATAACTTCCCAACCTTAGTGCAATGATGTCAGTAATCCATCCCTTCGAACATAGGCCTAATTTCATCTTGTTGGGCCTCGAATTCATTCTTTGTGCCGGATTTACAAATGTAAAGGACTCAACTCAAACATTCATAATCAAACCTTATTACCTTGATAAAAACTTCAATATATCTTTCTTTCTTTTTTTTTTCAATTTTTTTTTTTTTTTCATATATCAAGGTAATAACATGTGTCAAAAATACAACAATGTTTGAGTAAGTAAATCCACAAAATACACATAAAAGTCTTTCAATATCATCATTTTCTCTTTACATAATCATTATGTCTTCAACCGAGTCCTTGGAACAAAGGTAAAAGATGTCTATACTAAGCTCAAGTGTTTAGATAATCATGGTGAGGAAAGAAAGGCTTAATGTGGGCTCAAAAGGGGTAAAACTAAGGGGGTCGCAACTTGTGCGCACAAAATAGGGAACATGGATGTTTGAAGTTGTGGTGTTAACCCTAATGCCTTAATCATTTCCAAAATCAGAGAATTTATTGACTTAAAAGCTTTGAAAATCACATAGAATAAGTTCTAGTGCTCTAGAGTTCATTAAAAGCTATGGCAAGCAGTTATGAGGCATATGTATATCAATTTAAACAAAGAACTTATGAATCACTCATCAAAGATGTATATAAGTTCTAAAGCTCACATAAGGTTCAAATGATTCATACTTATCATATCATGCTTATTTATGTACCAATTTACATGCATTATCTTCAAGTAGTAACACTTAATCACAAAATATTAACAAACAAATTCAAGTTGTAGTGATTATCTTTATGGCCATAACATATTCGTTTTCGTTCATTTATATCATTGACAAGTTAAAGGGCAACTTGATGATTCGTAAAAACACTACGTTAAAACAAAAAGACTCAAGAAAGCAATAATAATTTTTTTATTATTTTTTTTTTATATTTTTTTTTTTGAGAAAGAAATAAAACAATTGCAAATGGAAATAAAACAATTGCAAATTAAGAAATACTTAATAAATCAATTTCAAATGCACAAATAAATTTGTAAACCATTCCCCCATACTTAAATTCTACATTGTCCTCAATGTAGGAAAGTACGAAGTAATTTAAACATAGAATCAAAGTAAGGAAGATGATTTAAGAAAATGAAATAAGAAAGAAAAACATAAAAGAGAGTGAAGGGTTGAAAGAAAGCAAATCTGTGTTGATGACTCCTTCACACTCGCGAACACATTGGGTTGCCTCCCAACAAGCGCTTGAAGTTTAACGTCCATCCAGCCTAGACCAAATTTAGTTCATCTGATGGGACGTCGTAGCACTCTTTCTGACTCCACATCGTGTTCGCCAATTGCCTCGAAATAAGGCTTCAATCTATGGCCATTGACCTTGAACTCTTTTCCAGTTCCAACGTGTTTTATCTGTATGGCTCCATGGGCAAAAATATTAGTGATAACAAAAGGTCCTACCCATCTAGAACATAACTTACCAGGAAAGAGTCTAAGCCGAGAGTTGAAAAGCAAAACTTTCTGGCCAAAGTCAAATGCTTTACTCCTGATCTGTTTGTCATGAAATGCCTTTGCCTTTTCCTTGTAGATCAGAGTGCTTTCAAATGCATCATTTCTGATTTCCTCAAGCTCACTCAGCTGGAGCTTCCGATGCAGACCGGCGTCATCTAGCTTGATGTTGAACGTTTTGACGGCCCACCATGCTTTATGCTCTAGTTCCACCGGAAGGTGACATGCTTTTCCGTACACCAACCTATAGGGAGACATTCCTATAGGTGTTTTGTAGGCCGTCCTGTATGCCCAAAGTGCATCATCCAACCGTTGGCTCCAATCCTTTCGATTAGGACCCACAGTTCGCTCTAGTATCTTCTTGATCTCTCTATTACTGACTTCCGCCATTCCACTCGTTTGAGGATGGTAAGGTGTAGATACTCGATGAGTGACACCATACCGTTTCAGTAAAGCTTCAATGGTCTTGTTGCAGAAATGACTTCCTCCATCACTTATTAGGACCCGCGGGATCCCAAACCTGGAAAGAATGTTAGTTCTGAGGAAATCTGCAACAGTTTTAGAGTCATTAGTCCTGGTGGCCTTAGCTTCCACCCATTTTGATACATAATCAACGGCAAGTAAGATATAGAGATAGCCATTAGATTGAGGAAACGGACCCATAAAATCGATACCCCAAACATCAAATATTTCAACAGTAAGAACATAATGTTGTGGCATTTCATCCCTGCGTCCTAAGTTTCCTGATCTCTGACATTTATCACAGGCTAAGCAAAATGAATGTGCATCTTTAAAAAGTGTGGGCCAATATAGTCCAGATTCTAAGATTTTGAGTGCAGTTTTTCTAGATCCAAAGTGGCCTCCACAAGCATGGCTATGGCAGAACTCTAGGACTGACCTATGTTCAATATCAGGGACACATCTCCTAATCAATAAATCTGCACAGTGTTTCCACAAATAAGGTTCATCCCAAATATAGTGCCTAGCATGCTTCTTAAGTTTATCTTTTTGTGCACGGGAGAGGGTGGTGGGCAACTGCTTGGTGACTAAATAATTGACAATATCAGCATACCAAGGAGTACCTCCCTTGATTCTGAAGAGTTGTTCGTCTGGAAACATCTCTTGAATCGCCACAGGATCTCGCTCATGTGCAATGCGACTCAAATGATCCGCCACCACGTTCTCTACGCCTTTCTTATCTTTAATCTCGATGTCAAACTCTTGAAGAAGAAGAATCCATCGGATCAGTCTTGGTTTCGCTTCCTTCTTGGCTAGGAGATACTTCAGTGCTGCATGATCAGTGTAAATAATGACTTTAGTTCGAAGTAGATAAGAACGAAATTTATCTAAAGCAAATACAACAGCAAGCAACTCCTTTTCTGTAGTGGTGTAGTTCATCTGGGCATCATTTAAGGTTCTGGATGCATAGTAGATGGCATAGGGCTTCTTATCCCGCCTTTGTCCGAGTACGGCTCCAACTGCATAATCAGAAGCATCGCACATTAGTTCAAAGGGTAAGGACCAATCAGGGGCACAAAGAATGGGGGCAGTGGTTAAGAGATTTTTAAGCTTCTCAAAAGCTTCCTGACAGTCTGCATCAAAGACGAAGGGTGTCTCTTTCTGAAGCAGTCGGCACAAGGGCCTTGCAATGTGGGAGAAGTCTTGGATAAATCTTCTGTAAAATCCTGCGTGACCAAGAAATGAACGGATTCCTCTCACCGAAGTGGGAGAGGGTAAGTGGCGCACAGTATCAACTTTAGATTTATCGACTTCAATTCCTCTTTCAGAGACAATATGGCCCAAGACTATCCCTTGTCTAACCATGAAATGGCATTTTTCCCAGTTAAGTACCAGATTAGTTTCGACACACCTTTGTAAGATAAGTGCTAAGTGTTCTAAGCATGCATCAAAACTATCCCCAAAGACACTAAAATCGTCCATAAATACTTCAATTATTTTTTCGACGTATTCAGAGAAAATAGAAAGCATGCATCTTTGCAAAAGTACCTGGGGCGTTACATAAACCGAAAGGCATTCTTCGGTAGGCAAAAGTGCCAAAAGGACAAGTGAAAGTCGTTTTATCTTGGTCATTTTGAGCGATACAGATTTGATTGTACCCGGAATAACCATCAAGAAAGCAATAATAGGAGTGACCTGCTAACCTTTCAAGCATTTGATCAATGAAGGGCAAAGGAAAGTGATCCTTCCTAGTTGCTTTGTTCAGGCGTCGATAGTCGATGCAGACTCTGTATCCGGTCACTGTTCGCTGGGGCACTAGCTCGCCTTCACTGTTCGCAACAACTGTGACTCCACTTTTCTTTGGGACTACTTGGACTGGTGAGACCCATTTACTGTCTGAAATTGGGTAGATGACACCACAGTCCAAGAGTTTGATGACCTCTTGTTTCACAACTTCCATCATCGGAGGATGGAGGCGACGTTGGGCTTCGCGAGAGGGTTTTGCATCATCTTCTAGTAAGATTCGATGCACACAGGTTGTAGGGCTGATTCCCTTGATATCTGACAGAGTCCATCCAATGGCTGTCTTGTACTTTGTCAAGACCTGTACCAGTCTATCTTCCTGTGACTCGGTTAGTGCAGAAGACACTATGACGGGCAGAGTGTCGTCCGAGCCAAGATAGGCATACTTCAGGTGGTCAGGCAAAACTTTGAGCTCAAGAACTGGGGCCTGAATCACTGAAGGAGGAGTGGCATTAGTACTGATTGGAAATGACGAGGGTACCTGATGATTCATCATTCTGGGGGTCTCATTTAGGGTCATGACTTCATCCCAAATTCGAGGTTCTAGTTCGTAATCCGTATCCTCAACCAAGGCGTCCCCTGATTGCGTTAGGCCAACTCCTTTCTGGATTATCATGTTGAGTGTGTCTTCTCGAATTGAATCAAAATGTTTCTCTGCGAGAGAAGTGCACACGTCAACAGAAAAAGTAGTATGAGTTGCGGAACTAGGGTACCTCATGGCATCAAAAATGTTGAAGCCAATCTCCTCTCCGTCTACTTCCATAGTTAATGTTCCATTGAACACATCAATCTTTGTCTTGGCAGTTCTCATGAATGGTCTTCCCAACAGCATTAGTGGAGCTTGATTCGTAGGGGAATCCTCCATGTCTAGGACATAAAAGTCAGCTGGGAAGATGAGTTGGTTAACCTGCACAAGAACATCTTCGACGTATCCCTTAGGATACACATTAGAGCGATCGGCTAACTGAATGATAATATCGTCATGCTGTAATTTACCTAGACCTAGGGCAACATATAGTGAATATGGCATAACATTAATGGATGCTCCTAAGTCTAGCATGACTTTATCAAATGACTTGTTACCAATCACGCAGGGAACAGAAAAACTCCCTGGATCCTTCAACTTTGGGGGTAGCCGACGCTGGATTACAGCAGAAACTGTTTCACTCACCATCACAACCTCCTTCTCCCTCGTCTGGCGCCTTGGAGTGCATAACTCTTTCAGAAATTTTGCGTATTTCGGCACCTGTTTGATGCACTCGATCAAGGGCATGTTGATTTGCACCCTTTTGAAGATCTCCAAGATTTCCTCATCGGATTCATTCTTCTTAGATTTGGCAAGCCTACTTGGAAATGGTGCATGCACAAACGGGGAATTAGTAACAACCGAACTTGAAGGGATTGGGTTATTACCTTGTGTGTGGGTAGGTTGAACTGGCGGTTGTGTCGTGGTGGTCTTAGTTGCCACCTTGTGCTTTTCAGCCTCAGAAACGGCTGGATCTGGTTCTATTTCTCCGAGCACTTTACCACTTCGAGTGGTGATTGCATTGGCTTCAGGTCTTACATTTGGGTTGGGCGTA
Source organism: Prinsepia uniflora (assembly GCA_032719365.1). Taxonomy (NCBI): domain Eukaryota; kingdom Viridiplantae; phylum Streptophyta; class Magnoliopsida; order Rosales; family Rosaceae; genus Prinsepia; species Prinsepia uniflora. The sequence goes on along the minus strand of CM064863.1, from coordinate 55,777,839 downwards.
GGTTGAGGTGGAAGCACCCCGCTAGCTTGGATCTTACCCATGAAGTCCACGACCTTACCCATTTGGTCCTTGAGATCAGCGATGTCTTTTTGTTGATTTTTCTGACCTGTGACAAGAGCCTGAGTTGACGCCATTAGTGTTTGCTGCCCTTGGGAAAGAGCAGCCAGCATTTTATCATAATCAGGATTAGAAGATGAAGAAGTGTGATTATTTGCATGATTATGAGAAAAGTTAGAAAATGGGACCGGAGGCCTTGGTTGCCATGTGGGCCTTGGTTGCCATGTGGGCCTTGGGAACTGGTCTGGGACACGGTTTGGCCCAGCCGACATGTGCTGAGGGTTTAGGACATTGTTCGGATCTCTCCAACTGTAACCTTGGGTCCTTGGCCCTCCTTGATAGCCTCCAATGGCGTGTGCCATTTCAGTTCCGGAGTCTTCTTCCCTTGCAGTGTAGGGACATTGTTCCTCAAGATGGCCTTGAGAGCATATGGAACAAACTGGAGCTACCTGTTTCTTTAGCTCAAGCATATTCGAAAGCATAGAGGTGATTTTATCTAACTTTGAATCATTTATAGCATGGGAACTTACCTCATGTACCTTTCTAGAAATGGGATCGGCACCTTCGTATTGTGCATCATTGAGTGCACAGCTTTCAAGTAGTGCACGACCATCTACTAGGCTCCGAGCTAAGAAACTTCCATTAGCTGCAGCATCGAGCAGTCCTCTATCCCAACCTTTGAGTCCTTCATAAAAGTAGGTTAAAAGATAGCCTTCTGTGATCCCGTGAGTAGGGCATGAAGCACAAAGTTCCTTAAACCTCTCATAGTACTGGCTGAAATTCTCATCATGTTCTTTCTGCTTGATTCCAGTGATCTCTTTTCTTAAGACCGTAATCTTTGAGGCAGGGAAGTACTTGGTAAGAAACTCCTGAACCAACTTCTCCCAAGAGTCAATATGATTGGGTGGGAGACTTAAAAGCCATACCCGTGCTCTTTCTTCCAAGGACAATGGAAAAGCTTTCAGCTTCATGATTTCCAAGTCCGCATCATCCGGACACATACTACTAATGATGAATTGGAACTCCGTTAAGTGTTTGTGTGGATCTTCATTTCTGATTCCACGGAACTTGGGTAGTTGATGAAGAACTCCACTCTTAAGCTCAATATCTTTCTTGTTGGTTCGAGGCTCGGGATACTGGATGCAGAAGTCTGTAGTGCCATTTGTGTTTGCACATGTCTGCTCCCGGATACTCAGGTTTCGTGCCATGGTTATCGGTGTTCCGAAAATCTGTTCTTCTTCTGAATTACTCTTCTCGCTTTTGGACTCACCGAATATTGGGGATGGAGGTTCGAACGAACTGGTTTGCTTAAGTGCGTCTCTGAATGTGGCGTTGCTTGGTGAGATGTCAAGTTGTCTTCTCAGCCGATCAAGCTTAGATTGATGAGCACGCATTCATAAGTTCGTACCTCTATGAAAACAAAACTCTAAGTTAGAAGGCAAGTATACACAAGAAGAGATAATAAGAGTAAGATAGTAGAGATTTCATAAAGTATCACATAAATGGAAACCAGGATTAACAAAAAGTTACGTTAATGGAAAGAAAATGCACAAGTTCCAAATGCAAACTTAATAATGCAATAAGTAGAGTTTTAGAGTGTCATGAATAACTTTCCCCTTCCGCTTCTCATAGTACTTTCCCGGGCGTACGGCCTGCGCGTACTGATAACCACCATTCCACCATTCAACATTAATCATGGCCAGTTGAGATAGATGTAACGCGAGAAGCAAGGATAATTTTAAGAGCACCCCGAGGCTAGCTTGGCATATACTCCATTGGTGTTCCCTTTCTTAATCCAAAACTTGTCACCAGTCATAACTCTCCTAGACACCATAATTAATCCAAATGATGACGTAGAGAATTACCAAACCCTAGTGTTTACAAACTCCGCCCCAACCTCATGTCCATAGATTCGAGTCTATGGTATGTGGTGATGAAATCCACACATCATGAAGGGTTAAGGAGAAAGTAAATAAGAGGGGCACTACCTGTTCCCGAAAGTAAGATTTTGAAGAAAAAGGGACTAAGAGATTCATGCAACTCTAAAACAATTAATAGGAAACAATACTTACACTTTAGGAAATTCAAAGATGAATAAAGTTTCATAAAAAAAAAAATTTAAATTTTTTTTTTAATTTTTTTTTTAATTTTTTTTAATTTTTTTTTTTAATTTTTTTTTTATTTATTCCGAATTTTCTTTTTTTTCATTTAAAATTTAAAGTTTTAACAAGACATAAACAAATAATTGATTACATAAAAATAAAATAAGTGTAAACATAAAGTTAGTGGAACATAAAGGTTATGTAATAAAATTAAAAGAAAGTTAATGGAATAAAGTTAATGTAATATAATTAAAGTTAAGGGAATAAAGAAAAAGTGTGAATATTAAGTTAAGGGAATAAAGAAAAAGTGTGAATATTAAGTTAATGGAATAAAGTATAATGGAATAAATAAAAGTAAAAGTAAAGAAAAGTGAACATATAAAATATGCATTTATGAACAAGTATCAAATTTATTATGAACAAATATATATATAAAAAAAAAATTATGAACATTTATGAACAAGTATAAATTAGAAATTAAGAAAAAGTAAAGTATGAGCATTATAAACAAACATAATAAGAACAATAATAAGATGGATAAATAAAATATAAACAAGTAAGTAAATGTTATAAACAAATATAATATTAACAAAAATAAAATTTATAAACAAGTATAATATGCACAATTTATATACATACACTAACAAATTAAAATGATTTTCAATTTCCCCGGCAACGGCGCCAAAAATTGACTACGCTCAAACTACGCATTAAATTAAACACATAATTCGAGTGTTATGCAATTTAAACCCTTTTTGTGTAGATGTAGTATTGGTAAATAGGGATCGTTCTTAACCGGGGAAATTAGGGAACATTAATAATATGTTAGTGGATTATGAATAAAAGAATAATGAATTAGAGAATTAAATAATAAAAGAATTAAACAATCAAAGAATTAATAAATTAAAGAATAGATGAACAAGATAATAATAAATTAATGAATTACAAAGAATTAATAAATTAACGAATTAAAGAATGAAATAATAGAAGAATAAAGGACTTAGTTAATCAAAGAATAAAGGAATCAATTAATCAAAGAATCAATAAATTAAATAATAAAGGAATGAAAGAATAAAAGCATCAAAGAATAAAAGAATAAAGAATAAAAGAATAAAGAATAAACAAGGGGGGTTTTGAAGAGGTTTGTAATTATGTAAATAAGTAAAAGTATAGATAAACTCATTCTATTTCTATTCTAACTTATGCACAAAGTAGACTTCCCGTAAACACAAACTTCAACAACATACTACAATTGCAAATATTTGAATTAATCACGAAATTATACCTTCACAAACTCATATTTCTTCATACATTATTCATATTATAAATGCACCGAACAGCGGATTTTTACTTATAATATAATTACCTTAAGTTTGTGATTTAATGCGCCGAACAGCGGTCATACATTAAATCTCTCCAAATCTACTCTAAATGCCCCGAACAGCGGATCAACATTTAGTTTCGAAATGAAGTTTAAGCTCTAAAATGTAAGAAGTAAATGATTTTTAGAAAGTAAAACACATGGAGATTATACTCAATTTTCACAAAAGATAGGAAGGAGAAACCAATACATATATTGCATTATAATTAGAACCAATAACAAATAAGAGAGTTTAAGAGAATGGAGAGCAAATGTTACACTTTTCAGATTGGATGAGAACAATGGATTGTTTTTCACAAGGAACACCGAACAGCGGCTGGAACCTTATGAAGATGGAAGAAGATTAAACAAGGAAATTCGGACTTGAACTCTCAAAATTGTATTGGAACTATTTTGCCAAGATTTCTCCTAAAAGAAGCTCAATTTTGTGCTACTTGGAAGTGATTTCAACAAGTGAAATCAACTCCTATTTATAGGTGGAGAAAGCTACCAAAAATAATATAAAAATACAATAAAAAAAAATGGAATAATGGAATGATGAGTAATAAAGATTTGTGATGATGTTTAGAGGTGGTTTGAGTTGTAAAGTTGTAAAATTGGATTGGAAGGTTGTTGGAAATGGCTGGAAATTAAGTGGGAGTCTGCTGGAAAATAGGGAAGAAAATTCGGCTGGGCGGTGCTGAAGAGGAGGGCAGCAGCTCGGCAGGCGCGCGCCGAAGAGAGGAGAAGCGGATCGGGACGCGCGCGCCGAATGGTGGAAGAGCAGATCGGCTGGCGCCTGTCGACGGGTCCTCTGGGCTGCAGGGAGAGCGCTGACGCGGGCCTGCGGACTGGGCTGCTAACCTGGGCCTGGGCCGTGTGGAAGCGGGCTTCACGGCGACGGGCTGCTGGTCTTTGGGCCGGACAATTGGGTTTTCAGAAATGGGCTGGGCTGCACAGATTTAATTAATTAATTAACTAAATTAATTAATCCACCGAATTTCGTCCATATTTTATTTGTTATAGTTCCGATCGAGACGATTCTTTCGCCAAAATACTCCAAATTACAAACTTTATTTATCTAAACTTAAAAATCACAAAATAATTTATTTTATCAATTTATTTAATATTTTAATACTAAAAGTCAAGTATAAAGGGTATAAAATAATATAAAATAATGCTTATTTAACGTCCTATCATTGAGTTGTCGATAGTCAATACATAAACGGAGACTTCCCTCCTTCTTCTTTACGAACAACACCGGTGCTCCCCACGGTGAAGTACTCGGTTGGACATATCCCAAATCCACCAACTCCTGCAATTGAGTCTTGAGTTCTCGTAACTCGGCCGGTGCCATCCGGTATGGTGCCTGGGATATAGGTCGGGTACCCGGGAGTAGTTCAATAGTAAACTCAATCTCCTGCGATGGCGGTAATCCAGGTAAGTCTTCCGGGAACACATCCGGAAACTCACATACCACCGGTATCTCGTCGATACCCGGAGTATCAACCTGCTCCGACACGACATGCGCCAGATAACCCTAGCATCCCTTCCGTAGAAGTTTGGTAGCAGTAAGTGAAGAGATCACTTCAGGAGGCGAACCGTCAAGTTCCCCCTGAAAGATAACTTCCGGCAAACCCGGGCTCCGCAGAATCACTTGCTTGTTACAGCAGTCGATGAGCGATCCGTGCTCCGACAGCCAATCCATCCCTAGGATTATATCGAAGTCGTGGATATCCAGAATAATTAAGTCTGCTGGTAAATCCACATCCTCAATTCTTACCGGGCACCTCCAAATCACCTGATTCACAAGGTACACGATGCCCATCGGGGTGCCAACACCCATTTCGCAATCTAAAGCTGATACCACACAATCAAGCATACCAGCACAACTTTTCGAAATAAAAGAATGTGTAGCCCCCGCATCCATCAAAACACGTACAAGAAGGTTAAAGATATGTAGTGTACCTGTGACCACGCCTGGGGCAGTCCTCGCCTGTTGCTGGGTCATTGAAAACACATGGGCCCTCGGCCCTCTGTTCCGTCCGCGCCCACGCGCGCCACGTCTAGCACCACGGTCACCTCCCTGACCGCGACCTCCATTAGTGTGGGAAGCCGTGCTCTGCACCACACTAGAGCCCCTAGCGTCGTTGTTCTTGGACAACTGCGGGCAATCACAGGCATAGTGGCCCTCCTCTCCGCAAGCAAAACAAGTTACTGGCCTTGGCCTGTCCGAATGCCCACCAGAAGCACCGCTCCAAGATGAGCGCTGCCCAGAGTTGTATCCAGATCCTTTGCCCTGAGAGCCTCCGCGTCGACCTGACCAGCCACGACCCTTGAAAGATGAGGGTGCTCCCCTGTAGCCCCCTCCCTTGTTGTTCTTATGGCACGATGGCCCACGATGTGGGCGATCCTGACGTCGCCCCTCGCCCGAAGGTTGTCGTGTCTGGTGTGCCGCCAGACTGGCCTCGACACGCACCGCAGCGTCGACCAAATCTCTCAGTGAAGCATGAGTAGCAGCAGTCACACTTGCCCGGATCTCCCCTCGGAGTCCAAGCTCAAACCTATGGCATTTGTCCTCCTCCGTGCTCACGAATGATGCAGCGAACTGGGATAGTTTTCCGAAAGTTTGCTCGTAGTCTGCAACGAACATGTCACCCTGCTCCAGCCGCAGGAATTCCGCCTCCCGCGCCTCGCGAAAGGATCGCGGGTAGTACTGGTCTAGAAATCGGGAACGGAAAGCTTCCCAAGTAGTGGTATGGACTGACCACCCAGACATTTCGAGTCCGTGCCACCACTGGTAGGCTCCTCCTTCCAGCAAGAAGGCCGCCAGAGTTACCCGTTCGCCCGGAGGGCAGTGCATCACCGAGAAGATCCTCTCCCACTTGGTGATCCAATCATGAGCATCCTCGGGGTTTGATCCCCCGCAGAAAGGAGTGGCTCCCAAACGTTGAGCCCTTTCAATGCTCGCGCATTCCATCTCCCTTTCCAGATCCTCGTCAGTTCGTGTATGAGGAATTCTCCTAGGAGGCATAACCAACTGTCAAGAGGCATAGATCAGATAACGATATTCTTAAAAGTCGAAAAGTAACTAGTACTAATCGCTAGTCTAGCATGCTGACCATACCCTAGTACTGACCACAACCTAGTGCTCTGATACCAAGCTGACAGGACCCGCCCCGATCCCACAGGGACCACAAGGGGACGTGCCCTGCTCCCGTCTGACACCCAATAATTCATACCAATTTTAACCTCAAAACATCAAATGCATAAATAACCAAATTAAAGTCATACATCAAATCCGAATTAAACGAATGTCAGACAAGGGATGAAATTCAAAATTACAAGTTGCGAGCACGACTCTATAGTAAACCTGCGGGTACGCCACCCAACAGGGGTTCAGGTACGCAGAAGTAGATCTATGCCTCAGCCTCAGGTTCCTCCTCTACCTCAGTATCACGACCTGGAGGGGTTGCCAAAAACATTAAGGGTGAGTGGACCGAACTCAAGTTTATAAAATCATTTGATAAGTAAAACATATAATTTACCCCTCCGTTTTCCAAACATGCATGCAGCATCCTTTAAAATCATAAATAATATAATATGAATCATAAGGCATGTAATAAAACCATAATCATAATTTTAGCTACTGCACTATACACTCCAACCCCGACATCCCCGATGTCTGACGTCCCTGACGTCCAACAAGGTCACAATCACAAGGCTACGCGTGCCACTCGGGTCTCAATTCCGAGTTCAATCTCCGAACCCTATTCGGTTACAGCATCCCCAATGCTTAGCGTCGTAGACGCTGGATGTTCTAGACGTCCGTGACCTCTCCGGGGTACCTCATCCGGAGGAGACAATATAATATGGAAGGATCTATACAGTGCAGTACCAAATACATTTTATTGATATCCACATGCAAACATATATGTATACATAGGTAAAATCTGAACCGATCGTTACGTTTCATCAAACGGGTCTCATGCCCAAATACCGTGAAACGTGCCATAACCGAAATCTCAATATCATCAAAGCCATTTATAGATTCCAGCATGTGAACATATAAGTAAATCGGAAAACATTTAAGCATTCAAGAGTTTAATGAAAACGGGCCCACTCACAGTACAATCCTGCTAGAAACCGAACGTATACCCTCGTCCTGGTACAAATGTACAATCCCTGTCAAGTCCAAAGTATTCGTAAAGGTTAATTTAAACCCCCAACATTCAACCATGAAAGCCTAGGCCGAAACCGGCCCGGGAAAGCCGCCGGAACGCGCTTCCCAATGCAATAAACCTTAATTTGACCAACTTAATGATCTCCGATCGACCTGAAACCACCGCCATTGGATCCGGATCGTCGAAACCTAAAGAACGGTGGTGGTCCCACCAAAAGTACTGTTCACATGCGCCCACACGCGCCAGTCAACGCGTCGGTCAACGCAGGAACAGTCCCTGCTGACGTCATCGCTGACGTCACTGCTGACGTCAGCATGATGTCATGCTGACGTCATCTGACAGCTGTCAGGTCTAACATGTCAGACTCTGACAGGTGCCACGTGTCAACAACCAATTGGTCCACCTCACTTATCTGTCAGGCCACGTGTCAGATCTGACATGTGCCACGTGTCAGCACGGCACTGGTCCACGTCACTGACATGTCAGCGACACGTGGTAGTCCCGGATTGCGCCACGTCACTGACATGTCAGTGCTGACTGTGCACTGACATGTGACACGTGTCGGCTCACGGTTGGTCCACGTCACCTGACAGTCTGACAGGGTGCCACGTCATCACCTCTGTCCTCAGACGGGTTGACCCGTATCTCTGCAACTCGGGTCGATTAGACCCGCGATCATGACCCGGTCACCATTTCACCATTTCTCAATCATTTTCGTTCAGGTTTGTTCCTAAGTACTCGTCTTAATCCCAGGAAGGGTTCTATGGAATCAAAATCAATAAACACAGATAGGATCGAAGGCTTACCTCGATGAATAGACCCGGTTCCCGTCGCCGTTTGCACTCCGTTCAGGCTACCTCCGGTCACGCAATTGATCCCAATAGGTTCCTAACAGTTCCTAGAGTTGATTAGGGTAAATAAAAACCAAAACTAAACGTTGGAAATCAAGTTACCAAATCTTGGGTTTTTTAAACCGTTTCGGGTTTTGGAGCCGGCTCACCTCGCCGCCGTCTGCCGCCGTCCGCCGCCGTGCCTCAGTCCCTCCCCGTGAGTCCAGTAATACACAGACACAAAAACCAGGTGCAATGCATCAGTGCTGGATCGATGGACAGTGAGTGAGGGTGTCGGGTGAGGATTATATAGAAAATGGAGGGAAATGGATGGACGGCCCAGATTGAATCTCAGGAATGAGATCAAGGGCTGAGATCAGATCTGGAGGTTTCAGATCAATGGCTGGAATTAAAAGTTGGTTTTAATGGTATTTAAACCCATAGTGGATCTGATCCAATCTAGCCAATGGGTGAGTGACACTTGTCACTCACCAGGTGTCCTCCAATCAGATTTCCAGAATAAAATATTTGGCACGAAAACCGAGACACGAACCTCCCGATTCCACGTTTCTGACCATAACTTCCTCGTACGAAGTCCGATTTCGGCGTGTCGCCTGTCTACGGACTCAGGACGTCGAGACCTACCTAATGGTCCTTGAGTCAACTGAAAATTAGTTGCCAAAAGAAAAGTCAACATTTTCCCGTCCCGGAAGCCCAAATTACGATAATGCCCCTGAACTTCCGATAACCATAACTTTTTCCCTGATCGTCCGAATTGGACGTGCCACCTGTCTATGAACTCGTGACGTCCCGAACTACGTCACGGTCATATGTCAAAGTCCGTTTAATTCATCAATCAAAAAGTCAACAATTGGCCATACCCATAACAAGGGTAAAAACGTCAAATCACACAATAAATTACAATATTGAAATCCTCGAATTTCCGGGGTGTTACATATCACCTCAAATATTTTCTCTTAGTGATCCACTCATCAGCTTCGTTTGGGCCCATCTCACATGTAGATACAGTGGCTCCTAACCTCTGGACTCTCTCAATATCCAACCCCTCTATATCCCTCATAGTATTCGTCTCGTCACTAGGCCGTGCATGGGGCTCACATCTTGGAAGGATTTCGTTATCAAAGAAACACAAACTAGTACCACAATGCTCTAATACCAAATTGATAGGACCCTTCTCGAAATAACTTTGATAAACATGTCAGATCCTACTCCCGTATGAAAAATAAATTGATGTTTCAAAAAAAACCTTTTAACACATATCAGATAACAATATTGATGTCCTACTTTTACCTTCATCTCAATATCAACCCCAGTCTCCATGAAACAATATGGAGGTAAAAACAAAACTAGTAAAAGTGTAAGTAGACAAAAAACAACCATTTGTAAATACATTTATGAGGAAATAAACCTTTTACCCTCTAGTTATAAAATATGGACGCACATAGTAAAATAGAAATAACTAGATTTCAAATAAAATTAAATCACAAATCGTGGATCCATAAAATCATAAAATGCATATAAAAGCCCATGGCTCACATTTCCCTGAAAAACTTGGACACAAACATCCATAACCAAATAGAACCAATCCTCAACTCCCCTGGCAACAAGCATCTGGAAAAAAAATCCTAAGCTTCGGGTACTTGGGAACAACCCTGAGTTTTAGCTGTCTGGGAAAAACCTCAAGCTTCAATCATCTGGGAAACTACTATGGACATCAGCCATGTGAGAAAACCCTTTAACTTCGGCTACTTGGGAAATAATAACCCCAATCTTTGGTCATATAGGAGACACCCAGGTTTTGGTTGTTTGGGAACTCATCACAAAAACATTAGAAAACAATCTATGGATTAAATTCAGCTCTTTTAAAAAAAAATCATTAACTCATGATCCAAGTCAAATCGTGAATAAATATTCAAAATTAGGTGAATCGTTAAAACACAATTAGAATTGTGTATTTAGACCATTGAAATTTAAACTCATTCTAACACTTAATTATGCATGCATCACATCTTATAAAATAAATGTCCACTCATAATCTATCCAAGCAGTTCAATTCTTAGTTGTGGACTCCTCCATAGTCCTTGGAGTGGTTTAGCCTATCAAAAGTAACAACTGAGGGTCGCTAATATTGTACAATACCTTGTACCCACATCCCCTAAACCCTGGGATAACATACGCATCCTAAACATAAATATTGTCACTTCAGACACTCAAAACTAACTTGAGACGATGTTTGATCGTCTCAAAACCTACACCAAAGAATTTAGAACATAAAAAAAATGGGAACACATGCCGTCGTGGGTCATGAAATAACCCCACACACATCTAGGCGATAGCGGAGGACCGGTGACCTTCCCATTCACTGCCACGCGCTTAAAAGCACTGCCACGCGCTTAAAAGCACTGCCACGCACGCGTGTACACACACCTGCTGACAGTTTACAGGTTGCTGACGTAACCTACCCGTGGAATGACATGTGGCTCCACTTGGCACTATGTCAGCATATATGTTAGCATCCTCATTAGCAAGCCACGCCAGCATCATCTTCGTTTTCTCGTCCAGTCAACCTGTGGGTCTGTAACCAAGTTTCGACCTAGATTTGTGACCTGGTTCCAGTTCTACCATTTTTGGCACCATTTTTCAATTCCTAAACATCAACTCCATTCCTCATCTACCCTGAAACAAGTATCAAATTCTAAACTTGAAGAACTCGACGTGAATTCAAGGTCACGAGTTTCAAATTTTTGTTTGAATTTTAAGCTCGATTCGAGGCCTTTTCAACAGCTGAAACCTTCAAATTTGGGCTGGGCCTGCTCATACAAGTTCAACGAGTCCACGAATGTTTTTAATTTCAAGCTTTAGCATGCAAAAATGAAGGTCTAATTTCGAAGGTACATGGGTTCGATCGGGTTCCAAGTGCAAGAGTTTGTTCCACTTCACAATTATGGATTATGCACAAGTTCTCCCTCTCTGTTTCCCTCTTTTTTATTTCTTTCTTTCTTGTTCTCATTCCCTCTTGCTCTCTTTTCCTTCATGGGTTTTCCTTTTTAGCAAGTTCAATCAATTCAAGTTGCAAGTTAGGCAATGGATGATGATGAAATGATAAGATGATGACATGTGTCACTGTAAGACCCGTATTCTAGAGGGAACAGTGAACAATCCCACATTCCTGCAAGGGGTGAATGGTCTGGGAGAGGAATGGTGGTGTGCCTTAAAGGTGTAGGCACACACCTATCTAGCATGAGGCCTTTTGGGAGCTCAAGTGGCTTGGGGGGGGGGGGGGGGGGGGGGATTGGAGCCCCAAAGTTAAGTGAGTTGAGGCTGGTGCAATTCCACGATGGATGACCCCCTGGGAAGTTGCACCTTGAGCTCCCGAAAACAAAACAGCGAGGGCAAGGGTAAGGAGGCCCAAAGCGGACAATATCGTGCTAGATGAGTCGGGACCTAACAGAGGAGGGTAAGGTCCTGACAGAATGGTATCAGAGCCAAACCCTGACTAGGAAGTGTACCAGCGAGGACGCTGGGCCCTAAGGGGGTGGATTGTAAGACCCGTATCCTGGAGGGAACAGTGAACAATCCCACATTCCTGCAAGGGGGGGAATGGTCTAGGAGGGGAATGGTGGTGTGCCTTAAAGGTGTAGGCACACACCTATCTAGCACGATGCCTTTTGGAAACTCAAGTGGCTTTGGGGGGGATTGGAACCCCAAAGTTAAGCGAGTTGAGGCTGGTGAAATTCCATGATGGGTGACCCCTAGTAAGTTGCACCTTGAGCTCCCGAAAACAAAACAGTGAGGGCAAGGGAAAAGAGACCCAAAGCGGACAATATCGTGCTAGATGAGTCGGGACCTAACAGAGGAGGGTCGGGTCTTGACAGTCACCATCTCACACACCTAAGTGAAGACTCATCACTTAATCAAAAAGACCAAAATACCTATGCCCTTCAAATTACCAATATACCCTTGGTTATTCTAGACTCGTGTTGATCTCGTCCAAACTCCTATTTCGACTATCGCCTATTTATGAACTTAGAATTCGAAAACGTACATAACAGTCCTAAAAAACTGTGCAAACGTACTCCATTTAAAAAGTCAACTTTAACCTTATGTACATACAAGGGTAAAATCATCACTTTATAATCAATATTTCTGGAATTATAGTTCTTGAATTTTCGGGTAGTTACATGGTGGGTAAGATATGTTGCGGCTCAGTTTCGAAAGTGCTCCATATGTCTGTCCTTTCAGTGGTCGAGATGCTTGGCCATCTTGGGGGAAAGTGAGCTTGATAAGATCGAGTGGTGATCAGTTCCTCTGAGATCCCGCGCTCAGGCTTCGCGAGCATCTCGATAAACCCTAAGTCTCTCCTTGTCCCTTGCTGGGTATTATAAAAAGTCAGGGAGACTTGTCAGTCAGTTCCACTGGCGCATTGGTTTTATCTTTCTTAGTGGTTTTGTAAATATGGTTGGTGAGTTCATCGCATTTGGCAACCACTTTCTTAGTTTCGCGGGTCTCCTCTCTAGCTCAATGAGTGGCTAGTTCTGTCTGGGTTGTTTTTAGTTGAGCTACCACTTCGTTGTATTGGTCGTTTGACATTTGATATCTGACCTCGGCCTGGGTCCTATTAGTTTTGACCCCAGCAGGTCTTATTGAAGCTTTTCTAGTACTTGCATTACGCTAGGAGATTTGTCCATCTGTGCTCTAGACTCCAAGTGTTACTTTGTTGTGCCCATGATCACCATGTATGTTTAATGTGTCGAGGTCAGGGGTCTGTGCTCGACTCGATAGAGTAGTTGGCAGATTTAGTCAGAATTCTCATCAACATCGCCAAATTGTTAATGTACAAAATGTATCAATTTCGATGTGATACTTTGTTCATTCTGCTTGTGCCACATGCTCCTCGTATGACTTGTAAAAGATTATTGGTCGTTGGTCAAGGATAAGCACATGAGTGGTGCCAGCTTAAAGGCTCGGCAACGCCCAAGTTAGTATGTGGGTCTGTGTATATAAAAGATATGTGGTAAATAATAGTTTTCACAAAATAACAGTAAATAGTGAATCGTGGTTAACTTTTTTTTCGAAATGTGACTCCCTTTGTATTGGTGTTGGAGAGGCTTGATAAATAGTTTCTATGTGAGATTAATGCATTTTTATTGCAGAGCTGACACATGGCATCTGGATGGATGGTGAAGATGTATCTATGTGGCAATGAGTGGTTGGTCCTTGCTAAGGATGTGGGATTGGGCCTATTTGTTGTTTAGAGTTTGTAGATAGACTTTGAATTTATTTGTTGAATTTGAACTTGATATATTTGGTTCATAGAGTATTGATCCAATATGATATCAATAATCATATTAAAGAATCGTACCATTCTTGAAATAATGTGTAACGTTCAAACGATGATGTACAACGTATCCATCGAAAAAAAAATTAAAAAGTAACGTATGCTTAGCATGTAAACTACATATCCTTCGAACAACAAGAGGTCATACGAGGATTGAAGGCGGGTCCCTCTGCACCCCTTTATGTTCAAATGACCCACCTACCTATTCATGCATTGTAAATTTGCATGCTTTATTTAGTTTCTTCCATACTTATACACCATTATTTTGTATTTTCATTGTATTAAGGAGAATTGTAGAAATTTGATATCCACATCCCTCATTATAAAAGTAGAGCCTAAATTATTTCACTTACAATTTAGTAAATTGTATCGAACAATTTGAAAGGTATAGATGATTTAGACATTAACCAAGCATAAAAAAAATATAAAAGTTTTAATTGGACAAATATAACCTAAAAAATCTCAGAATGATCATTCTCAAGTGCGGCTTCAAGAAACATTTTCAAGAAGTAACAATATTCTCTATAAAGAAGTAACAATATTCTCTATAAACTATCACAAGAAACGAGTTCAGTGAAAGTTGGGACAAAAATATTTAGCTTTTCTTCTTCTTTTGGTGCAGGATAGGAAACATTACTAAATCATAATAGTGGCGACTTGTGCTGTAGATTTTACCAAATTTGATAAAAAAAAAATATTAATAAGACCATTATTTTTTTCAGCAAAAGGAGAAAAGCACCGGATCCGGGTCAAATCGATTAAACCAAACCGAATCGAACAAAACCATATAATGGATTCGGGTGAAGTTTTTAACTTTAGTCACCCTTGCATCGTATTCGAATGTCCAACTGATCAGAAGGCTCTGCCTTTTCTTGTTGCTTACAGTCTCTCCCTGCGCCTCAACCCAACCCACAATGCTTTCAAGCATACAAACCCCGAAGCTCCGTTCCATTTCCAAAACCAACATCAGCCTCTTGCTTTGCAATCGTTTTTGCACCGAAACAGACCCAACCTAAGGCACTGAATCTCCAGCGCTTCCAAGCTGGGTCAATTTCTTCGACACTAAACCCCCAGAAAATGCAGACGCAGATGAAGATGATGACTTTGTTATCCCTTCTCTTGCCATCTGGGTTGAAACCTTGAAGCTCAATGATCCCAGAGATGTCGTCAAGCGCTCGACTCGCGTGACTGTTGATACCGACATCGATAAGATCAGTAGAATCTTGAAAAGCCCGTACCAGTCACCGGAATATGCAGCTCAAGCTTTCGATGGTTGTGCTGTGGGTTTATCAGAGAGTTTGGTAGGACGGGTTTTGAGGAGGTTTAGCAATGAATGGGTTCCCTCTTTGGGATTGTTCGTTTGGGCAAAAGAACAAACAGGTTATAGGCATCCCCCAGAGGCCTATAATTCTATGGTTGACATATTAGCGAAATCCCAGAATTTTGAGACTATGTGGGAGTTGGTTGAAGCGATGCACCAAATTGGAGAAGGGTATGTTACTTTGGACACAATGATCCCCCAGAGGCCTATAATTCTATGGTTGACATATTAGGGAAATCCCAGAAGTTTGAGACTATGTGGGAGTTGGTTGAAGCGATGCACCAAATTGCAGAAGGGTATGTTACTTTGGAAACAATGAGTAAAATGATGAGGAGGCTTGCAAGAGCTGGTAGATACAATGAGGCAATGGATGCATTTCGAGGAATCGAGCGATTTGGCTTCAGCATGGATGTGCTGTCCTTGAACACTCTGATGGGCGCATTGGTGAAGGAGAGAAGTGTTGAGCATGCCCATGAAGCTTTCTTGGAGTTTAAGGATTGTATACCCATTAATTCTCAAACTTTCAATGTATTGATACATAGGTGGTGTATAATCAGGAAGTTAGACATTGCTAGGAAGACAATGGAGGAGATGGAGAAGCGCGGATTTCACCGGGATGTTTTCTCTTACACCTGTTTGATGGAAGCCTATTGTCATGACAAGGATTTTCGCAAAGTCGATGAAGTTCTTGATGAAATGAAGGAGAATGGTTGTGAGCCAAATGCCGTGACTTATACGATCATAATGCATGCTTTAGGGAAGGCTAAGGAGATAACTAAAGCTTTGGAGGTTTATGAGAAGATGAGAAGGAGCAATTGTTTTCCTGATACTTCATTTGATAGCTGTCTGATTTACCTTCTTACTAAAGCCGGTAGGCTTAAGGATGCTGAGGAAGTCGTTGAGGACATGAAAAGGGAGGGTTTAAATCCGGATGCTTTGGCATACAATACAATGATTTCTCGCGCTTGTGCGCATGCGCAGGAGGAGGCTGCTCTCAAATTGCTGAAGAAGATGGAGAAGGAATCGTGCAAGCCAGATCTTAAGACGTATGCCCCATTGCTCAAATTGTTCTGCAGAAAGAAGAGGATGAAGATTCTGATCTTTTTGTTAGACCGCATGTCAAAAAATGACATTAGCATTGAAGGTGGAACTTATGCGCTGTTGATACGCGGCCTTGCTGGGAACGGTAAGCTTAGGCACGCTTGCTTCTTCTTTGAGGAAATGGTGGTGAAGGGATTCGTGCCTAAGGACAGCGTATACAACATGCTGGTAAAAGAACTGGAGGGGAAGGGCATGGAGAAAGAGGAGACATATTGAGAAGATGATGTTACTGGCAAGGGAGCAACAGACATTAGGCAACAGTTCTTGAATGTCTGTTGTGTGTATCAGTTGTGCCTCTTGAATGAAGCACTGTTTTTTTATTCTTTTCATTCAATTAGAAGCTACAGGGTCTTGTTTTGATGATTATCAAATTATGTCAACAGACAATTTGTAAACTTGATCGTTCCTCAAGAATACCAATGAGTCAATGACACTGCTGTTGACAGAGATGTTTGCATTTGATCTAAGCAGGCTTTATTGTGAAATTTGGAGCAGTTTGTTTTGAAAAGTTGGCATTCTTGTTTTTCACTCGGTTGATCTAAAAATGTACTTGGTGAAAATCCTGAAAATGGGGAAGAAGGAAACTCTTCCGTCAGTTTGATTGCCACCGTTGTCAAATTCATCTATGTTACATAGATCAAATAATACTTCAATGCTAATTGTACAAAATCAACCTACTTTTCAGTTAAATTTCCGGCCATAGTCCTTTAGCAAGCGGGGTTCCCCTACTTGATCACCGGGGGAGCAACTCCGTCTTAAAAGTATTCCGTCAAGACCAGAGTTGAACGCCTGAGTGGAAGATGAGGAATGGACATGCTCAAAGTAGGGATATATATCTCACAAGTACCATCTTTTTTTTGCGGATAATAGTGAAGTTGAGGGAGTACGCGAGGCAAATCTCTTGGTCCTCGGCTTCTGCCATCCTAATCTCTCCAGAAACTCTTCGATCAACCTACAATTTATAAGAAAGAACAAAATTGAGGTGCTAGGCAAATGTAAAACAAGAAACCAATTCCAGTTGCAAGAGAACTCACATGCTGCAGATGGACTTTTGTGAAGACGCCAGCTCACGGTCTGGGAATGATTCCTCCAGTCGGTAACTCAACCAAACATAGAGATCCAGAACCTTCAATTGTCGCACCAAAAGAGAGGAATTATCATAAGCTCAACCCACATTCCTCAAAATTTTTAGAGATTATTATATTACCTTGTGAATGGACTCAAGATCCTTGAGTTCAGCTTGTGTTTTTGGTATCTTAAGTGTCCCTGGTGTGAATATTTCGCAAAGCCTAACAATGCCGCATTTTGAATAACTTTGAGCGAACTGCACCAGGGCAGACATGTAAGAATGGTTTTCCATTGAGAATAAGCAGTAAACACTCAAAGAACAGTAATTAGTTTTACCTGTGTAAGACCCTGGGATGAGATTTCATCATCCATGTCAACTGGGCTGCAAATCAGAATGGTTAATGAATCTGAATTTAACCAATTAAAGTAAATCTACCCAACATGAAAAGATAAACTCAGGCACAGGTTTATCCTTTATTTACCTTATGCAGAAAAGGTACTTATCATGCAACTTAAGAGGCAACTCATCAATAATAGAAGCAACTTTCTGTTCAACGTGAAGAAGGTGCAAGTAAACAATGAAAATGAGTTACCAAACCAATTGTCATACTTGATTGTCCACAAGAACTACTAGAGTTCCCTGACTGAATCAAAATTAAGCACGAGGCGTAAACATACCAACACTCCTTCACAATCTGCAATGAAATAATTGTCTGATAATTTGGAATTATCTACAAAATGTTCCTGCCAACACGTAGGAGAAGAGAAGGATACATCATTAAAAAGGATGCTTAAACATCGATAAAAGAGAAAGGTAACAATCAAATGAATTCTTGGTTAGTGATAATTCCAATTTTGGTTTAATTTATCCAAACACACCTGAAATGGACAATCTTGGATTCAACTCTAACTATTGTTCAAACAAGATGAGTATGACATCTAAAAAGTCCAAATCCACTTAAAAGATTGACCTTGCTATTGAAATATTTGTATACTTGGTTTCAAATCCAGCAACCAATACCAAATCGCTGTTTGTGTGAACTACAAGTGATATATAACAAGCTTCACCCATGCCCTACATGATACTTATTTTATATGACAAACCAATTTCGTAGAATTGGTCTCTTTGTATCGTTCCTTTATAACGCACACAAACATATGTAGGCTCATATGCATACATTTCAAAGATACATAGCCCATGAATAAACACATACATAGAAAGAGATGCAATATTGCCTCTCGAGCCTCCTGTTGCACCAATCAATATAAAGAACAAACAGGTGATCAAAAGAAAACAAACCAGTATTTGGTAGAGGCCACATTCTGGGTGTAAACGTGAATACATAAACATAAGATCAAAGGTAGGAAATAATCCAGCACTCTGCGTTACCAAAATTGCACCCAGTTAGAAGTCAAGCACGCATCAATATGGTACTAAACCACAAACCGAAATCTGTAAGTGGAACTATTATGAGTCAAATACATGTCCAGTTCACTGGATATTTTCATTACCTCAAGAGCCGGAGAGGAGGATTCTAGTGATGAATGAAGTAAGGACAGATCATCTCTATTTAAACAAGTCACTTCACCAACAGGAAATTTTGATCCGTACCTGCCAGCTCTTCCTGAAAGAAAAAGTATTTTGTTCGTCAAAACATACAAAACCAATCAATTCAAGGTAAGAGAATAACAAGTTACCATTTACACCAAACTATAAGTAGAAATACGAAGTTTTCAACGTACATGCAACAGATATTAAGGAATCTCCAGGATCTCAGCCGATCACAGAAGATTGAGGATCAATCTCCTTGATCTGCTACCTCCAGGATCTCAGCTGATCACAGCACCTCCTTTATCTGCTGTCCATTGTCAACGGAATCTCTTTGATTCCTTCCCATTGTATAGCTTGTTAATTATAAGATCCTTCCCTAGTTTATTTAGCCGCACCTAGTTAAGCTCTCCTAAAGATTGTATAAGTAGGACACTGCTGTATGCTAGAAAGATCAATACAAGAAAACGTTTTACCATACCTTTTTATGGTATCAGAGCACTAAGGCTCTACCGAGCAAACTCGTTCCTTTTTTTTTTCCCTACCCTACCTGCAATGGCCGCAAAAAACACCATCCTTGCCAACCCCATCCCACCAACCACATATACCAACCCTAACCCATCCTCTTTCATCACCATTAACAATGCTGCCCAGCTTCTTAGTAAGCCCACTGCCACAAACTTCTTCCCCTGGCATGCTCAATTCAACGCCCTCCTCATCGGCTATGACCTCATTGGGTATGTGGATGGCACACACCCCTGCCCTTCCAAAACCAACACAACGCTACGCACCTTCTAGATCCATCAGGACTAGCTCCTCCTCCATGCCATCCTAGCATCTGTCTCCCCTCAGGTAATCACCATGATTGCCTACTGCCAAAACCTCAGCAGCCGCCTGGGACCGTCTTACTCGCCTCTATGCGAGCACTGCAGAGCCCGTGTTCTTGGCCTGAAGGAGCATCTCACCCTCCTCCATCGTGATACGCGCCAGGTTTCAAACTAGCTGCAGGAAGTTCGTCTCCTTTCAGATGAACTGGCTGCTATTAACACCCCTCTCAGATGACGACATGCTTCTTCATGTCCTTAATGGGTTGGCCCAGAGTTTATGGACATTGCCACTGCAGCAAGGTCTCGAGACACTTCTGTCTCCTTTGAGAACCTACACGACATGCTGGTTCAGCATGAAGCAGCGTCCAAACGTGAGGAACCTACAGTCCCTACCCCTGCCATCACAGCTAATCTGACTTAGGCCTCCCGTGGCTACAGCTTCAATCGACCCAATCATGGCTCCTCTGGCCAGCGCTATTCGAGCCAGCAATCAGACAACACCCACTCCTCTAGCCAACGATTCTCCTCCCAAAATTCAGACAGAAATCGCCGATCCAACCCACCTAGCAGCGGCTATTGTGGTTTCTGCCAGTGGTGTGGTACACAGGGTCACAGTGCCAAATGCTGCCCTCAACTCCAGCTGTCCTCAGCCCCTCAACCCGTGGCCAATCCCACCACACAGTGCCAAATGCTGCCCTCATCTCCTAGCTAGCTCAAAGACTCAGGCGCCTCTCACCATGTGACCTCCATCTCTCATCGTCTCTCTGATGCCACTTAGTACCATGGACTAGGCGAGATCATCATTGGTAATGGTAAAGGATTAGGTACACTAGCTCTTCATCCTTATCCGCTCCTTCCTCTCCCTCCTTTACTCTTAAAAATGTCCTGTGTACCTTCCATGACCAGAAACCTAATTTCCATTTCTAAATTTAACAAACAAAATCACACATCTATTGAGTTGTTTCCTGATTGTTTCCATTTGAAGGATCTCAACACGGGGGCGGTTCATTTTCAAGGCCGGAGTAAGGATGATGTGTACAGGTGGTCTTCTCCCTCCCTTCAACGGCCTCAAGCCCTGGTGGGTGTAGTAGTTTCCCACAATCTATGGCACCATTGTCTAGGTCATCCCTATTTCAAAACTCTTCAAAGTGTCCTACGTCTTTCTTCTATCAATATTTCTTCTAAGTTATCAAAGTCATTATGTACTTCGTGCTTATGTAATAAAATTCACCGCCTTCCAGTTGGTAGTTCTTCCCTAACTAGCACTCGTCCTCTTCAGTTGCTTCATAGTGATGTTTGGGGTCCTACCCCTTACAAGTCAATGGATGGATTTTGATACTATGTGATCTTTGTTGACCACTTCACAAAGTACACTTGGCTCTATCCTCTGAGAAAAAAAATCAGATGTCTACTCCACTTTCATTGACTTCAAAACGCTAGTTGAAAATTATTTTCACCATACCACTACAATGATGTCGCTAAAAGGCGACATAGCCACGTTGTTGAGATAGGTCTCACCGTCCTCCATCAAGCCTCCCTTCCACTCTCTTACTGGACCTACACATTCAAAACTACCATGTACCTCATTAACCGCCTCCCTGCTACCATCCTTCAAACCGGTGTCCATACGCTGCCCTTTTCCAGCAAGCCCCCAACTACTCCCGTCTTCGCACCTTTGGGCGTCTTCGCTTCCCTTGGCTCAGGCCCTATAATTCCAATAAGCTCATTCCAAGGTCCAAACCGTGATTTTTCCTTTACTACTCCCTAAATCAGAGTGCCTACCTGTGATATGATTCCACCTTCCACAAACTCTGTCTCCCGCATGTCCAATTTGACGAACCCACCATTCCAAGTGCCCAAACCCTCCCCTCATGCCCAAGTGTTTCTCCTGACACCTTCACTTCTTGGCTCTCTACTCTCCCTCTTGTCTCCTCTGTCCCGGTTCAGTCTGCTGCCAGCCCATTAGCAATGGCACCATCTTCCACTCCACCGATAGACTCACTAAATGTATCCTCCTTGCATGGTCTTGCCGCAGAACCCTCCAATGCTCAGGTCCTGCCCCTGCCTCATCCTCCCCCTGCCCCTAGCAGCGTCCCCACCACACAACCAACCACCCCAGCCCCTGCTGTCACATTTCCTATCGCCGACCCTATCCCTCCACCACTCAGCACCTACATTAGAATACAACTTTGCATGCCACCACCCCCAACACCACCATCATGATAAAGATACACAGGAATCCCAGGAGATTGAGGATCAATCTCCCTGATTCCCAGATCTCAGAAGTCAAAGGAATTCATCCGATTCCTTCCTAAAACTGTCCTAGGATCTTTGTAGATACTTCCCTAGTTAGGTCCACGATTTCCTACCTAGTTTATAATTGTTTTCCTACTTAGACTCACCTAGGAACTGTATATATAGGACTCTCCTATTGTAAAGTATTATTCAGTTAATAAACAAGGAAATTCATACCACTTTATGGTATCAGAGCAGTAAAGCTCCACCGAGCAACCCTAGAAAGCAAACCCTAATCCATGGCCGCCCAACCCACTCCTGCCGCCGCCACCCTTAACCCTACTCCCCCACCAACCACCGACACCACCTTTCCCTTTTCATCTCTCATCTCCATCAACGCCGCCCAGTTCCCTGTGAAACTGACCGCCACCAACTTCTTCCCGTGGCGAGCACAATTCAATGCTCTCCTCCTCGGCTACGATCTCATGGGGTATGTTGATGGTACCCGTCCCTGCCCACCCGCAACTGAGACCCTAGCCCGTGCTCTGTGGTTTCGCCAGGATCAGCTCATCCTCCATGCGATCCTTGGCTCTGTCTCTCCCCAGGTAGTAACCCTGATCGCTGCTGCCAAAACTTCAGAGGCAGCCTGGACCCGCCTCACACGGCTCTATGCCAGCAAGGCTCGAGCTCGTGTTCTAGGCCTTAAGGAGCGGTTAACTCTCCTTCGCCGTGACAATCGTCCTGTCACTGACTACCTGCAGGAAGTCCGTCTTCTCTCAGACGAACTGGCTGCAATAGATGCCCCCCTCTCAGACGATGATCTCCTTCTCTACGTCCTTAATGGCGTCGGCTCTGCCTTTAAGGATATTTCTGCTGCTGTTCGTTCTCGAGACACTCCTGTCTCCTTTGAGAACCTGCACGATATGCTGGTACAGCATGAGGCTGCCACCACCCGTGAAGCCCCTGCTTCCCCTCAACCCCCCATCACTGCAAATCCGGCCAACACTGCCCGTGGCACTTCCTATAACCGTCAGCCACGAGGCTCTTCTGACAACCGTGGTTACTCCTCCAACCGATCCTCCCAGCCCTCCACCAGCAATCGCAGGTCCAATCCAAACCAAGGCAGCGGCTATCGAGGGTTCTGTCAATGGTGTGGCATACAGGGGCACAGCGCCAAGCGCTGTCCACAACTTCAACAAACTTCTGGTGCCCAACCGGTAGCCAATCCAACCAACCCGGGCACCACCTCACCTTGGCTCCTCGATTCTGGTGCATCTCACCATGTGACCGCCTCCCCTCACCATCTGTCTGCTGTTTCTGAATACCAGGGCCCAGACGAGATCATCATCGGTAACGGTAAAGGACTTGACATCACCCATGTCGGCTCCACCACTCTATCCTCTCCTTCCAATAAATCTTTTCATCTCTATAATGTTCTCTGTGCACCTCAAATCACCAGAAATATTCTCTATTTCTCAGTTTACCAAACAGCACAATACCTCTATTGAACTCTTTCCCTCTTGTTTTCATGTGAAGGATCTAAGCACGGGGGCGGTTCTCCTTCAAGGCCCGAGTAAGGATGGTGTCTACGAGTGGTCACCTGCAACCTTACATCAACCACAGGCACTGGTAGGCATTGCTGTTTCACCCAATCTCTGGCATCGTCGTCTTGGTCATCCCCACTCCAAAGTCCTCCACAACGTCCTTCGTCAATCCTCCATCAATCTGTCTCCCAAGCTTAAAGAGTCCCCATGTTTGTCATGTCTTTGTAATAAGAGTCACAGGCTGCCATTTGGCACCTCCTCCCTTCACAGTCATCGTCCTTTACAATTAATATATACTGATGTGTGGGGTCCTGCCCCTCACATTTCTATTGACTGTTTTTCTTATTACATTATCTTCGTTGACCACTACACAAAGTATACATGGCTTTATCCTCTAAAGAAAAAATCTGATGTCTTTTCCACATTCATTGATTTCAAAACTCTTGTCGAAAAATACTTTCAACATCCAATTCAAACCCTTTGTTAAGGATCCTGTTACAGATCCTGTAGAATCAGAGGAGATTGCAGATCAATCTCCTCCTTAATACCTAAGTTGTATCTTACCTAGTTAGGCCCTTGTTTATATTTTACCTAGTTAGGACTCTACTAGAATCTTACCTAGTTAGGACTCTCCTAGAACTGTATAAATCTGCCACTACTGTACAATTAAAATTATTGAAATAATATCAGAAAATTCAATACCTTTTATGGTATCAGAGCCCTAAAAGCTCCATCGAGCAAACCCTAGAAAAAAAACCCTAACCCTAATCCATGGCCGCCCAACCTACAGCAGCCGCTGCTCAATCCACAGCCGCCCCTGTCAACCCTACTCTCCCACCACCAACCGACACCACCTCTTCCCCTCCCGCCCTCATCACCATCAACGCCGCCGCCCAGCTCCCTGTCAAACTCACCTCCACCACCTTCTTCCCTTGGCGCGCTCAGTTCAACGCCCTCCTCCGTGGGTATGAACTCATGGGTTACGTGGATGGCACACATCCCTGCCCACCTGCAGAAGAAACAGCCCTTCGGGCCCTCTGGATCCGCCAGGACCAGTTGCTCCTCCATGCCATTTTGGCATCTGTCTCCCCCCAGGTCATCACCCTAATTGCTGCAGCCCCAACATCCGCTGCTGCCTGGACCCGTCTCACCCGCCTCTACGCGAGCACAGCCCGAGCTCGGGTACTAGGACTCAAGGAGCGTTTGACCCTCCTTCGCCAAGACTCCCGGCCAGTCTCTGAATACCTCCAGGAGGTACGCATCATTGCTGATGAACTCGCAGCCATTGATACACCCCTGTCTGATGATGACCTGCTTCTCCATGTCCTCAATGGCATTGGCCCTGACTTCAAAGACCTAGCTGCTGCTGTCAGGTCCAGAGACACATCTGTCCCTTTTGAGAACTTGCATGACATGCTGGTTCAGCATGAAAATGCAGCCAATCGAGCTGCCCCCAACCCCCCTCCCTCTACCATCACTGCTCATGTCACCCAAACAGCACGTGGTTCCAACTACAACCGCCACAACCGTGGTCCCTCCGACCAACGATCCTCCAACCAGGCTTGTGACAGCCGTAGTTCCTCTTACCAGCGCTCTGGTCTGCCCCCCAGCAACCAGCGCAGGTCCAACAGCACCCAAGGCAGTGGCTACCGCGGGTTTTGCCAGTGGTGTGGCACCCAAGGCCACAGTGCTAAGCGCTGCCCCCAGCTCCAGCACCAATCCTCCCAGCCCCCCGTGGCCAATTCCACTATCCAGACTCACTCTTCTCCTTGGCTCCTGGACTCCGGTGCCTCCCATCATGTCACCTCCACTCCTCACCACCTCACGGAGGTCCACAACTACAATGGACCCGATGACATCATCCTCGGCAATGGTAAGGGGATACCCATAACCCACACTGGTACCCTCACACTCTCCTCTTTCTCCTCTCGTCCTTTTCTCCTTAAACATGTTCTCTGTGCTCCTACCATGACCAGAAACCTGCTCTCTATCTCCCAATTTAATGCCACTAACCACACTTCAATTGAATTTTATCCCGACTTTTTCCAGGTGAAGGATCTCAGCACGGGGGCGGTGCTTCTTCAAGGCCCGAGTAAGGACGGTGTGTATGAATGGTCCCCTACCTCCCTGCAACCGCAAGCTATGACTGGTGTGGTGGCATCCCCTACTTAAATTCAATACCTTTTACCCTTTACACTGATGGTGGTGGTGAATTTACCAAACTCAAACCCTTCCTTGCCACCCACGGCATCAATCACCTTCTTACCCCCCCCTCACACTCCCCAACACAATGGTGTGGCTGAACGACGTCATCGTCATCTTGTTGAAACCGGCCTCACCCTCCTTCATCAAGCCAACCTACCTCTAACTTTCTGGACCTATGCCTTCAAAACAGCCGCCTACCTCATCAACCGGCTTCCTACCTCCATTCTCAACAACCAATCACCATATACTGTCCTCTTCCAACAGTCACCCAACTACCACCGTCTCAGAACCTTTGGCTGTCTTTGTTTCCCTTGGCTCCGGCCCTACAACTCCAATAAACTGCAGCCTCGATCTACTCCCTGCCTCTTTCTTGGCTACTCCCTAAATCAAAGTGCATACCTCTGCTATGATACTTCAGCTCACCGTCTCTATGTCTCCCGTCATGTCCAGTTTGATGAGTCCACCTACCCTGGTCTAAGTCTCCCGTCCGCTGTCCCTCATGTTTCCTCCGATGCCTTCCATCAATGGCTCTCCTACCAGCCTCTTGTCTCTACTCTTCCAGTGCCTGCTTCAGCTGCTTCACCAGTGCCTGCACAGTCAACACCTTCCCCTGAAGGCCACTTGGATTCATCCTCCTCACTTGTTCTTGACGCTGCATCTGCCCCTGCCTTAGTTCCAGCACAGCACCTGCCACAAACCACCATCAGCACCACGGCCTCCCCTCCACCTCCTATCCCTCCGCCCCCTGCACCACCTACTCTTCGTACATACACCCGGCGGTCCTCACGGCCGGCCCCCACCCCTGCTCCTCCGCCCCCCCAGCCAGCCCCCACGGCTTCCTCTTCCCCCCTCACCCCTCCACCACCAGCACCCACTCATCCCATGCTCACTCGCAGCAAAACTGGCTGTCTTCCCCAAATTCCCAACTATGCCCTCACGGCAACCGCCCACCCACTTCCTCTCCTTGAACCCACTTGTGTTTCCCAGGCTGTGAAACACCCACAGTGGCGCTCTGCCATGTCCGAAGAACTGAATGCCCTCATCCACAATGGCACATGGGTCCTGGTCCCTCCTCAGCCTACCCAGAATGTCATTGGCAACAAATGGGTCTTCCGGATCAAACGGAAGCCCAATGGTGCAGTGGACCGATTCAAGGCCCGACTTGTGGCTAAGGGCTATCATCAACGCCCAGGCCTGGACTTCACTGCTACTTACAGCCCCGTGGTCAAGCCCACAACTATTCGACTGATTCTCCATCTCAGTGTGACCCATGGTTGGCCCATACGACAGCTGGACGTCAACAATGCATTTCTGCAAGGCACCCTTACCGAGACTGTCTACATGGCACAACCTGCTGGATTTGTGGATCCCCACAACCCCACTTATGTCTGCCAACTGAAAAAGGCCCTATACGGTCTCAAACAAGCACCCCGGGCCTGGTATCAAGAGCTTCACTCTTTCCTTCTGGCCAACGGTTTTGTCAATGCCAAATCTGATGCCTCTCTTTTCCTCTACAGGCAAGGCTCTCAAGTTCTTTACTTCCTCGTTTATGTTGACGATCTTATTGTTACAGGTAGTGACTCTTCCCTCATCTCGACGTTCATCACCACATTGGCCACCCGGTTCTCCATCAAGGATCTCGGCACCTTGAACTACTTCTTGGGCGTGGAGGTTCTACCCACCTCTGACGGTCTCTTTCTCTCCCAGCATCAATATCTGCAGGATATTCTCACCATGGTGCATATGGAGGGGGCCAAACCCGTATCCACACCCTTGGCTGTTTCTCCACCTCTCCTTCTCAATGATGGATCCCCGCCAACTGATGCTACTCTCTTTCGTAGAGTGGTGGGCAGCCTGCAGTACCTAAACTTAACCCGCCCGGATATCTCCTATGCTGTAAACCGCCTCTCCCAATTTATGCATGCTCCCACGGATCTTCATTGGCAGGCCCTAAAACGTGTTCTCCGCTATCTCAAGGGCACTGTTCTATATGGTCTCCCCATCCGCCGCACTGCCACCCATCATCTCCATGCTGTTGCTCACTCATTCAGCACACTCAGTGCCTTTTCAGATGCCGACTGGGCTGGTGACCATGACGACCGCAAGTCCACCACAGCCTATCTTGTTTACCTAGGTGGCAACTTAATATCTTGGAGCTCACGCAAACAACGGTCAGTCTCCCGCTCTTCTACCGAGGCTGAATACAGAGCTGTTGCCTCCACCACTGCAGAATTACTCTGGGTTCAATCCCTCATGCGGGAGCTCAGTTATCAGGCCACAGGAACACCCACAATTTCCTGTGACAACCTCGGCACCACTTTCTACTGTGCCAATCCTGCTCTACACTCCCGGATGAAACATGTGGACATTGACTTCCAGTTTGTCCGTGATCAGGTCACCCGTGGCCTTCTTCATGTCCACCATGTTCCCACTGATGATCAACTCGCAGATGCCCTCACCAAACCCCTGCCGCGCCCACGGTTCCAGCTCCTCCGTGACAAGATTGGCATCGCAGACGGCTCCACCATCTTGCGGGGGCGTGATAAAGATACACAGGAATCCCAGGAGATTGAGGATCAATCTCCCTGATTCCCAGATCTCAGAAGTCAAAGGAATTCATCCGATTCCTTCCTAAAACTGTCCTAGGATCTTTGTAGATACTTCCCTAGTTAGGTCCACGATTTCCTACCTAGTTTATAATTGTTTTCCTACTTAGACTCACCTAGGAACTGTATATATAGGACTCTCCTATTGTAAAGTATTATTCAGTTAATAAACAAGGAAATTCATACCACTTTACATCACAGCCGCCTGCCAAGACCCACCCATGTTCACACGCACCCAAACAAGGACGGTCAAGCCAATTTCTGGCTACGCCCTAACAGCCACCACTCACCCTCTCCCATCCTTGGTAGAACCCACCTCTATGTCTCTAGCTGTCAAGGATCCTCAATGGCGTAGAGCCATGTCGGATGAGAAAAATGCTCATCCGCAATGGTATCTATTTTAACCATAAAGATATAGTTGAATTAGAAGGTATGTTCTTTCCTTTCTTCCGTAAGTAAACCTTATAAGGTTTGTCAATGACACCCTCATCAAAAGATTCATGATGCCTGTTCTTGGCACTTGTGGTTGGAGAAGAAAGGATTAATAGCGCATTTGAAGGAGTTTATTCAAATGACCAAAAGTTACTTAGAAATCGCATAACATAAAAAATTCAAGAAAATGGTTCCTTGAAACTTACAAAAAATCACCAACATAAAAATATGCGATAAGGGAAAGAGTGAACGAGAGTCACAAAGACTTCTAGGGGAAAACAGTTGAGAGCTAAAAACAGTAGCTACAAATTTTAGAGTGGTTGTATTAGTTGATGACGATTCACGAGGTTGGGTTACCTAAGTCACTGACAGGAATGACTAAGGATTTACACCATGATAAAGACTTAGGTTGTGCATCTTGGCTAGGAAATGCCTCACGGATGTCTCACCCTATGAAAGTTAATATATAGGCTTATATAAAACCAGGGCTTTCGGAATGGTTGGGAGATTTCTTGTCTCCATTGAATGGGAAGAAACATTGACTTACATAGGTGGTTGTTTGAAGCTATGGGCTTAATAGAGCTTGGACAAGATCTAAAATTTGGGAAGAGTTATTTTCTCTACCATAATAAAATTCTAAAGAATTGTAATACAGATCTATTTACAAGTAGGCTACCAACATTACTATCAAAATAAAATTAACCATGAGCTGCATGGATTTAAAAGTTTAAAGACCATGCAATATAACTGACCCAAAGAAGAAAGTACCTGCAATTTGTTTGACCTCTGGTACAGAGAGCTTCCGCATCTCAAAACCATCAAATTTCATCATTGTTGAAAATATGATCCGTGAAATGTTCAGATTAAGACCCATCCCAATGGCATCACTTGCCACAAGAACATCAAATTCACTGCTTTCATCATTAAACATTGTTGCCTGCAGTCCTAGAGGGTACAATAACTCAGGAAATGTGGTGATCATAGTAGGTGATTCTCCAATCATCAAGCAATGGCAGTCACCAACACGCATGTAGCATGCTGCAGTGCCCCCAATGAATTATACCATAACAAGAAAAGGAGGCATTTCCACGTTTTACTTTCCAGGTTGTAACTAGAAATCAATAATCAGGACCACAAATATCTACAATTGAGTTCAAATCTGCTTTTCCTTTTTACATTCAAACCAGTGTCTAGACAGTTGCCACTAATGGAAATCATTTGAGAAAAAAGTACCTATCTGCATTAAGCCATGATGAACTAAGGACACAGGAAGGAATTAATACCTGTCTTGTTCGAGTTTCTGGTGGAAGAGAACCATAAACAACTGAGCAAAGATGCTTTCCCTCATTTTCAATTTCTTTCTAGCAAGACCATACAAATGCATTTTAAAATGTTAATACAACAATTATATGGAAAACAGAACCAAGAAAGAAAAACAACACCAATAGAAGTTGAAACAGCATGAGCAATGAAAAGTCAAAAGACTATCCTCTGCGAGCCTAGAAACAAAAGTAAATATTAGCACTGGGACACATTTTCTACCGAGACTACCAAGGTTGAGACTTGAGAAAATTGAATGGTGCTTTATCAACCACTGACAATTTTGATCCTAACTCCCAATTTTCGTTCTAGCGTCCATTCAAAGCCCCATCTCACATGCACCTCAAAGTAGAGAATCTTATTAACAATCATATTTTGAGATCAATTCTTCCCCATCCAAGCAAAAACCATAAGTAGTTGATGTAGGACAAAACATAATAGCAGAAAACTACACCTTAGCGGAAGCAAACTCAAACACAAGCATAACATCTAAAAGATAAGGTCTGGATTCACCCCAGGGATTTCACACCTGAAATTGGCTTCATAGCAAAACTTGGTTTCACACCAAAAAAATCCTATCGCAGGAAATTAATTCTCAGAAACTCTTATTCATAAACTCATAGTCCTCCATTGAATTACAATGGGGTATTTATAGGGAACTAAGCAAACTAGAACTCCTAATTAAAACAGAAATTGAAAAAACGTCCTAATCCTAGTAGAACATGGATAAAAGGTATGAACAGATTTCTGTTATTATGATTGAATAACTTTGTTTACAGTAGTGCCCTATTTATACAAATGTTTGATAGAGTCCTAACTAAGTATATACAAGTAGAGTCCTAACTAGGTATGTAGTGGTAGAGACTAACTAGGAAGAAAATACAGTAGGAAGGAATCAAGAAGGATTCCTGCAGACTTTGGATCAGCCGAATCTGGGAGAAGGATTCTCAATCTCCTGTGATCCGAGAGGGTCCTTAATATGCCCCCGCAAGATGGTGGAGCCGTCAGTGACACCAATCTTGGACCGAAGTAGCTGGAAGCGCGGAAGCGGGAGCGGCTTGGTGAGAGCATCAGCAAGTTGATCATCGGAGGTGACGTGAGAGACCTAGAAGACGTCACGGGTGACATGATCACGAACAAACTGGAAGTCGATGTCAACATGTTTCATGAGAGTGAAGCGCAGGATTGACACAATAGAAGGTGGTGCCAATGTTGTCACAGGAGATGGTAGGCAGGCCAGCAATAGGAAGGCCAAGTTCCTGAAGGAGTGATTGAACCCAGATCAGCTCGTCAGTGGTGGAGGCCACTACACGGTATTCGGCCTCAGTAGAGGACCTGGAAACTGCCTTTTGCTTCCGGGAGCTCCAGGAGATGAGATTGCCTGCAAGATACACGAGATAGGCGGTAGTGGACTTGCGGTCTATAGGGTCTCCAGCCCAATCGGCATCCAAAAAGGAATGGAGATTATAGGCGTGAGAGATGGTGTGGAGACGGTTGGAGGATCTGGAGTGAAGGTGAAGGCCATGGAACATGGTGCCCTTGAGATAGCGCAGGACTCGTTTGAGGGCCTGCCAGTGGAGGTCTGTTGGGGCATGCATGAATTGGGACAGCTTGTTGACAGCATAGGAGAGGTCCGGGCGAGTCATATTGAGATATTGGAAGCTGCCAACCAGACGACGAAACAGTGTGGCATCAGCTGGGAGAGAGCCATCCACAAGGAGAAGTGTGGGAGAGACCGCAAGGGGGGTGGCCACGGGTTTGGCACCATCCATGCGAGCTGTGGTGAGGTCTCGGAGATACTTGTGCTGCAAGAGGAAGAGACCAGTGGAGGTGGGGAGGACTTCCACCCCAAGGAAGTAGTGAAGGTCCCCAAGGTCCTTGACAGAAAATTTGGCAGCCAAGGCGCGGATGAAGCCGGATATGAGATGGGAACTGCTGCCTGTCACAATGAGGTCATCGACATAAACCATAAAATACAGAACATGAGTACCTTTCCGAAGAAGGAACAAGGAGGCATCCGAGAGGGCATTTGTGAACCCTTGAGTGAGAAGAAAGGCGTGCAGCTCATTGTACCAGGCTCGTGGGGACTGTTTGAGGCCGTACAGCGCTTTCTGAAGTTTGCACACGTATGTGGGGTTATTGGGATCAGCAAAGCCGGTGGGTTGGGCCATGTAGACGTCCTCGTGGAGGGTGCCCTGTGTTAAGGACTCAAAGTCAACGGAAGAGATTGCAGATCAATCTCATCCTTAATATCTGTACTTCCTAGTATATACACTTACCTAGTTAGGACTCCTTTATTTTATACCTAGTTAGGACTCTACCTCTTCTGTATATATTTTTCCTAGGCGGTACATCTTTGATTAAAAAGTGAAAATAATATAAAAGTTTTTCATACCTTATATGGTATCAGAGCTGTAAAAGCTCCACCAAGCAACCCTAGAAAATAAACCCTAAATCCATGGCCTGCAACCGCCACCACTTCAGCCGCCCCTACTGCAGCCGCAACTGTTGCAACCGGCATTCTTAGCCCTAATCCCCCTCCCCCCACCGACACACTACCTTCCCTCATCACCAATAATACCGCTACTCAACTCCCCGTCAAACTCACGGCCACCACCTTCTTCCCCTGGCACGCACAGTTCCATGCCCTTCTTCATGGTTATGATCTGATGGGTTTTGTGGATGGCACCCGTCCCTGCCCTCCTCCCACTGAATCCGCCCAGCGAGCTCACTAGTTCCGCCAGGACCAGCTTCTTCTTCACGCCATTTTGGCGTCTGTATCACCGCAGGTGATCACTTTAATTGCCGCTGCCCAGACCTCCGCTGATGCATGGGGTCATCTCAGTCGTCTCTATGCTAGCAAAGCAAGAGCACGGGTTCTTGGTCTCAAGGAGCGGCTTACTCTCCTTCGACAAAATGGCCGCCCTGTTTCAGATTACCTCCAGGAGGTCCGGGTGCTTGCCGATGAACTGGCTGCCATCGATACCCCTCTATCAGATGACGACCACTTTCTCCAGCCGTGTTAACCCCACCCCTGCTGCCCCCATTACGGTTAATGCCACTCAAACATCCCATGGCAACCACCGTTCCTCACGTGGCACCACTTACCGTCCCAGTCATCCTGAACCCACCCGCTCATACTTCAGCCCGCGCCCCTCTACTCCTGCTTCAGACTCCACCCGCCCCTCTTTTTCACATGGCAGTGGCTACCGTGGCACTTTCCAGTGGTGTGGCACTCCAGGGCATAGTACTAAACGCTGCCCACAACTGCAGCCCCAAACCGTACCTCAACATGTGGCTAACTCCCTTATGCCGAGTTCCTCTACTCCTTGGCTGCTTGATTCGGGTGCCTCTCACCATGTCACCTCCACTCCACACCAACTCACTGAAGTGCACAACTACCATGGCCCTGATGAAATCATTCTTGGCAATGGTAAGGGGTTAACCATAACCCACACCGGTACTACCACTCTCCCCTCTTCCTCTTCTCGTCCTTTTACTCTCCAAAATGTAGTGTGTGTTCCCCAAATGACCCGAAACCTGCTTTCTATATCTCAGTTTAATATCACTAACAGCACTTCAACTGAATTCTTTCCTACTTATTTCCAGGTGAAGGATCTCAGCACAAGGGCGGTTCTTCTTTAATAAGGATCCCCCAGAATCCACGGAGATTGAGGATCAATCTCCTTGATCCTGTGTTATCTTAGGCCCAAAGAATCTCCCTGATTCTTTCCTAAACTTGTACATTAAATCCTGTAGATACTTTCCTAGTCTAGGTCTCTGATTTCCTTCCTAGTCTAAGTATTTATTTCCTAGTTAGTTTAACCTAGCATCTGTATAAATACCTCTCTACACTGTAAAGTTATTATTCAAGAAATACAAGGAAATTTCCTACCTCTTTATTCTTCAAGGCCCGAGTAAGGACGGTGTGTACGAATGGTCACCTCCCTCCCCAAACCCTCAAGCTCTAGCTGGTGTGGTGGCATCCCCTACATTGTGGCATCGTCCTCTTGGTCATCCTAGTCAAAAAGTTCTTGAGTCTGTTTTTCGTTCCAATTCCATTCATGTACCTTTCAAATTTCCAGCATCTGTTTGTTCCTCATGTCAATGCAATAAAAGTCATCGTCTCCCATTTGGTGAGACTTCTCTTACAAGCACGCGACCTTTGCAATTACTTTTTTCAGATGTTTGGGGACCTGCCCGCTACATCTCCCCCGAAGGCTATGCCTATTATGTCATCTTTGTCAACCACTTTACAAAGTACACCTGGTTATACCCTCTGAAACGAAAATCAGATGTGTATCCTACGTTCCTTGATTTCAAAAAATTGGTCGAAAACTACTTCCAAACCTCCATTGCTATTATACCATGAAGGAAGGCATTGTTGACATCAAGCTACCGAAGGGGCCAGCCTTTAGTGACAGCACGGTGGAGGACGAGGCGGATGGTGGTGGGCTTAACCACCAAACTGAAAGTGTCCAGAAAATCCACTCTGGGCCGTTGACAGGTCTCCCCCAGCTGAGGGCCTGCCAGTGGAGGTCCGTTGGGGCATGCATGAATTGGGACAGCTTGTTGACAACATAGGAGAGGTCTGGGCGGGTGATATTGAGATATTGGAGGCTGCCAACCAGACGACGAAACAGCGTGGCATCAGCT
This sequence comes from Prinsepia uniflora, assembly GCA_032719365.1. Classification (NCBI taxonomy): domain Eukaryota; kingdom Viridiplantae; phylum Streptophyta; class Magnoliopsida; order Rosales; family Rosaceae; genus Prinsepia; species Prinsepia uniflora. The sequence goes on along the minus strand of CM064863.1, from coordinate 55,743,083 downwards.
GGGGGAGAGCCATCCACAAGGAGAAGTGTGGGAGAGACCGCAAGGGGGGTGGCCATGGGTTTGGCACCATCCATGCAAGCTGTGGTGAGGTCTCGGACATACTTGTGCTGCGAGAGGAAGAGACCAGTGGAGGTGGGGAGGACTTCCACCCCAAGGAAGTAGTGAAGGTCCCCAAGGTCCTTGACAGAAAATTTGGCAGCCAAGGCGCGGATGAAGCCGGATATGAGATGGGAACTGCTGCCGGTCACAATGAGGTCATCGACATAAACCATAAAATATAGAACATGAGTACCTTGCCGAAGAAGGAACAGGGAGGCATCGGAGAGGGCATTGGTGAACCCTTGAGTGAGGAGAAAGGCGTGCAGCTCTTTGTACCAGGCTCGTGGGGCATGTTTAAAACCATACAGGGCTTTCTTAAGTTTGCACACGTATGTGGGGTTATTGGGATCAGCAAAGCCAATGGGTTGGGCCATATAGACGTCCTCATGGAGGGTGCCAAGAAGGAAGGCATTGTTGAAATCAAGCTACCGAAGGGGCCAGCCTTTAGTGAAAGCAAGGTGGAGGACGAGGCGGATGGTGGTGGGCTTGACCACCGAACTGAAAGTGTCCAGAAAATCCACTCCGGGCCGCGGATGGTACCCTTTAGCAACAAGACGAGCCTTAAACCTGTCAACCTCACCTGTAGGGGTTCGTTTGATACGAAAGACCCACTTGTTACCGACCACATTCTGATAAGGGTTGGGAGGTACCAGATCCCATGTGCCATTTCGAATGAGGGCATTGAGTTCATCGGACATTGCATGCCGCCATATGGGGTCTTTGAGGGCTTGGGAATCACAGGTGGGCTCAACCAAGGGGGGTAGGGAATAGGAGGTGGCGGTGAGGACATAAAGAGAAACGGGCTTGATGGTGCCAGTTTGGGTACGGGTGAGCATGGGGTGAGTATGTTCTGGCCGAGAGGGTGGCGGAGGAGGGTGGGAGGGGGTAGGGGGCGCCGGCTATATGTGGGGAGGGGTGCTGGGGAGGGGCCAGGGATGCTGGTGGTGGAGGGAGGGGGGTTGGGGAAAGGTTCTGGAGGGGCAGGGGCAGGGGTAGGGGGCTGGGAACCATGCAGGGAAGGGAAAGGTGATAGGCTGCCTCAAGACGGAGCAGAGATGGTGTGGGATGAGGGTCCTCGAGAGGAGGAGCAACGAGCACAGCTGCTGGTGGAGATGTGGCAGTCGAGACAAGAACAAGGGAAATGGGGGGAAAGGTGGAGAGCCAAGAGGCAGCGAGGTCAGGGGTGACCGTGGGATTGAGAGGGGTGGCGGGGGAACCAGGAAAGGTAGACTCATCAAACTAGACACGACGGGAGACATAAAGTTTATGAGCGGAGGCATCAAAGCAAAGATAGGCACTCTGGTTGAAGGAGTAGCCGAGAAAGACACAGGGTGTGGACCGGGGAAGAAGTTTGTTTTGGTTGTAAGGGCGGAGCCAAGGGAAACAAAGACAGTCAAAGGTGCGTAGACGGGTGTAGTTAGGAGGAAGGTTGAAGAGGAGAGTGTAGGGACATTTATTGTGGATAATGGGAGTGGGGAGCAAGTTGATAAGCTAGACGGCTGCCCGAATGGCATAGGACCAACAGGAGAGCGGAAGGCAAGCCTGATGGAGTAAGGTGAGACCGGATTCAACGATGTGACGGTGTCGCCGTTCAGCGACACAGTTATCCTGAGGGGTGTGAGGGGGTGTGAGGAGGTGATTAATGTCGTGGGTAGCAAGAAAGGGCTTGAGTTTAATGAACTCACCACCGCCATCAGTATAGAGGGAAGTGATGGGTTGCTGGAAATACTTCTCAACCAGCGTTTTGAAATCCTGAAAGGTGGAGTAAACGTCTGATTTTTTTGCGTAAGGGGTACAACCAGGTATATTTAGTGAAGTGGTCCACAAAAATCACATATTATGAAAAACCATCCATGGAGGTGTAAAGGGCAGGACCCTAAACATCACTATATAGTACTTGTAAGGGAAGAGAGGAAGTAAGAGAGGAAATGCCAAATGGAAGGCGGTGACTTTTATTGCAAAGACAAGAAGTACAAACTGACTCAAGATGGTTAGGGGAAACCGAAATGGAAGACTGACGAAGGACACTATGGAGAACATTAGAGCTAGGGTGTCCCAAACGACGATACCACATGTTAAGGATCCTGTTACAGATCCTGTAGAATCAGAGGAGATTGCAGATCAATCTCCTCCTTAATACCTAAGTTGTATCTTACCTAGTTAGGCCCTTGTTTATATTTTACCTAGTTAGGACTCTACTAGAATCTTACCTAGTTAGGACTCTCCTAGAACTGTATAAATCTGCCACTACTGTACAACTAAGATTATTGAAATAATACCAGAAAATTCAATTCTTTATATGGTATCAGAGCCCTAAAAGCTCCATCGAGCAAACCCTAGAAAAAAAAAAACCCTAACCCTAATCCATGGCCGCCCAACCTACAGCCGCCGCTGCTCAATCCACAGCCGCCCCTGTCAACCCTACTCTCCCACCACCAAACGACACCACCTCTACCTTTCCCGCCCTCATCACCATCAACGCCGCCGCCCAGCTCCCTGTCAAACTCACCTCCACCACCTTCTTCCCTTGGCGCGCCCAGTTCAACGCACTCCTCCGTGGGTATGAACTCTTGGGTTACGTGGATGGCACGCATCCCTGCCCACCTGCAGAAGAAACAGCCCTTCGGGCCCTCTGGATCCGCCAGGACCAGTTGCTCCTCCATGCCATTTTGGCATCTGTCTCCCCCCATGTCATCACCCTAATTGCTGCAGCCCCAACATCAGCTGCTGCCTGGACCCGTCTCACCCGCCTCTACGCGAGCAAAGCCAGAGCTCGGGTACTAGGACTCAAGGAGCGTTTGACCCTCCTCCGCCAGGACTCACGGCCAGTCTCTGAATACCTCCAGGAGGTACGCATCATTGCTGATGAACTCGCAGCCATTGATACACCCCTGTCTGACGATGACCTGCTTCTCCATGTCCTCAATGGCATTGGCCCTGACTTCAAAGACCTAGCTGCTGCTGTCAGGTCCAGAGACACATCTGTCCCTTTTGAGAACTTGCATGACATGCTGGTTCAGCATGAAAATGCAGCCAATCGAGCTGCCCCCAACCCCCCTCCATCTACCATCACTGCTCATGTAACCCAGACAGCACGTGGTCCCAACTACAACCGCCACAATCGTGGCCCCTCTGACCAACGATCCTCCAACCAGGCTTTTGACAGCCGTAGTTCCTCTTACCAGCGCTCTGGTCTGCCCTCCAGCAACCAGCGCAGGTCCAACAGCACCCAAGGAAGTGGCTACCGCGGGTTTTGCCAGTGGTGTGGCACCCAAGGCCACAGTGCTAAGCGCTGCCCCCAGCTTCAGCAACAATCCTTCCAGCCCCCCGTGGCAAATTCCACTATCCAGACTCACTCTTCTCCTTGGCTCCTGGACTCCGGTGCCTCCCATCATGTCACCTCCACTCCTCACCACCTCACGGAGGTCCACAACTACAATGGACCCGATGAAATCATCCTTGGCAATGGTAAGGGGTTACCCATAACCCACACTGGTACCCTCACACTCTCCTCTCCCTCCTCTCGTCCTTTTCTCCTTAAACATGTTCTCTGTGCTCCTACCATGACCAGAAACCTGCTCTCTATCTCCCAATTTAATGTCACTAACCACACTTCAATTGAATTTTATCCTGAATTTTTCCAGGTAAAGGATCTCAGCACGGGGGCGGTGCTTCTTCAAGGCCCGAGTAAGGACGGTGTGTATGAATGGTCCCCTACCTCCCTGCAACCTCAAGCTATGACTGGTGTGGTGGCATCCCCTACTTTGTGGCATCGTCGTCTTGGTCATCCTAGTGTTAGAGTCTTAGAGTCTGTTTTTCGTTCTGCTGCTATTTCAGTACCTTTAAAATCCAACCTCTCTGTATGTTCCTCTTGTCAATGCAATAAAAGTCATCGTCTCCCCTTTGGGGAGACTTCTCTTACAAGCACACGGCCTCTCCAATTAATTTTCTCAGATGTCTGGGGCCCTGCCCCCTACAAATCTCCTGAAGGTTTTACTTATTATGTCATATTTGTTGATCATTACACCAGATATACATGGCTTTACCCACTCAAAAAGAAATCTGATGTTTTTCCTACCTTCCTTGATTTCAAAAAAACTGGTTGAAAATTATTTCCAAACCTCCATTGTCACTCTTTACACTGATGGCGGTGGAGAGTTTATCAAACTCAAAGCCTTCCTAGCCACCCAGGGTATTCACCATCTTCTCACCCCCCCTCACACACCTCAACATAATGGGGTGGCAGAACGGCGTCACCGCCATGTAGTGGACACGGGTCTTACTCTTCTTCATCAAGCTCATCTCCCTCTCTCCTACTGGCCGTATGCCTTTAAGGCTGCTGTCTATCTCATCAATCGCTTACCCACCCCCACTCTCCAGAACTCTACTCCCTACTCTACCCTCTTTCACCAGCCCCCAAATTACTCACGTCTCAAAGTCTTTGGTTGCCTCTGTTTTCCCTGGCTGCGTCCCTACACCACCAACAAAATGCAACCAAAATCCACCCCATGTGTCTTCCTCGGCTACTCCCTCAATCAGAGTGCCTACCTCTGTTTTGACCCCTCCTCTAGTCGTCTTTATGTGTCTAGGCATGTTCAGTTTGATGAGTCTTCCTTCCCGGGTATCCCTTCTCACTCTACTGCCCCTCAAGTCAATTCTGATCATTTTGACCAGTGGATGTCCACCCTTCCTTTCGTAACTACTCTTCCCCCATCCCCTGCCACCACACCAGCACCACCACCGGCGCCTGCAGCATTACTGGACCACACTGACACACTGCCCCTGCCTGGTCTTGGCGTTGCACCGTCTCCAGCCCCAGATCCCTCCCTGCCCCAGCACCAACCCGCCATCAGCAACCTCCCTGCTTCCTCCTCTGCTGCCTCACCTGCTCCCGCTGCTGTCAGCCCCTCCCCTCCCCAGATCCTCTTTGGCGCACCGCTATGTCCGCAGAATTCAATGCCCTGATCCAAAATGGTACCTGGGAGTTGGTACCTTCTCACCCACACCAGAATCTGGTTGGCAATAAATGGGTATTCAGGATCAAAAGACACCCGGATGGCACTGTTGACCGCTACAAAGCCCGGCTAGTAGCAAAGGGCTACCACCAGCGCCCAGGCCTAGACTTCACAGAGACCTACAGCCCTGTAGTAAAGCCCACTACTATACGAATTGTGCTCCATCTTGCTGTGACTCATGGCTGGCCCATCCGGCAGTTGGATGTAAACAATGCTTTCCTACAGGGCACCCTCCATGAAGATGTCTACATGGAACAGCCCAAGGGGTTTGTGGACAAACAAACTCCCACCTATGTGTGCAAGCTCAAAAAGGCCCTCTATGGTCTAAAACAAGCCCCACGGGCCTGGTATCAGGAACTTAATCGTTTCCTCCTTCAACAGGGGTTTGTTACTATTCACTCTGATGCATCTCTCTTTGTTCTTAAGCAGGGACCTCATGTTCTTTACTTTCTGGCCTATGTGGATGACCTGATCCTTACGGGTAATGACCCCCCACTCCTCAACTCCTTCATCCACAACTTGGCTGCCCGGTTCTCTGTCAAGGATCTTGGACCCCTTCATTATTTCCTTGGTGTGGAAGTAACCAACACCCCCACGGGTCTGTTTCTCTCCCAGCATCGCTACATCAACGATCTACTTCACATGGCGGGTATGGAGGGAGCCAAACCAGTCTCAACCCCCCTGGCCGTGAGCCCTACATTGGCTCTTCAGGATGGCTCCCCCCCGGCTGATCCTACCAGATTCCGCCGCATCATTGGCAGCCTTCAATATCTCAGCCTTACTCGCCCTGATGTTTCCTATGCTGTCAACAAGCTCTCCCAGTTCATGCATGCCCCTACAGATCTACACTGGCAAGCACTTAAACGGGTCCTACGTTACCTACGGGGCACCATTCTCTACGGACTTCACCTCCACAAGCAGTCCACCCATCAACTTCGTGCTGTCACTCATGCATTCAACACATTAGCTGCCTTCTCTGATGCTGATTGGGCTGCTGATCGAGATGATCGCAAATCCACCACAGCTTACCTAGTTTACCTGGGTGGGAACCTCATTTCCTGGAGCTCCCGGAAACAAAAGTCCGTCTCCAGATCATCTACAGAGGCTGAATATCGCGCAGTTGCAGCAACTGCAGCAGAACTCACGTGGGTGCAGTCCCTCCTCACAGAACTAGGCCTCTCCATCTCGGCCTGCCCCAATATCTCATGTGACAACATTGGCACCACCTTCTACTGTGCCAATCCAGCCCTACACTCTTGTATGAAACACGTGGACATTGACTTTCAGTTTGTCCGTGATCATGTCTCCCGTGGCCTACTCACTGTCTCCCATGTTGCCACTGATGATCAGCTTGCTGATGCCCTCACCAAGCCCTTATCCAGACCCCGGTTTCAGCTCCTACGTGACAAGATTGGTGTCGCAGATGGCTCCACCTTCTTGCGGAGGCGTGTTAAGGATCCTGTTACAGATCCTGTAGAATCAGAGGAGATTGCAGATCAATCTCCTCCTTAATACCTAAGTTGTATCTTACCTAGTTAGGCCCTTGTTTATATTTTACCTAGTTAGGACTCTACTAGAATCTTACCTAGTTAGGACTCTCCTAGAACTGTATAAATCTGCCACTACTGTACAACTAAGATTATTGAAATAATACCAGAAAATTCAATTCTTTATACCACATACTAGGAGAGACCACCACACCCACCAGAGCTTGAGGCCGTTGAAGTGAGGGAGAGGACCACTCGTAGATGTAAAGTATGAATAATACTTGTGGTTTTAATTGATTTACTGAGTATACAGAGAAGCCTATTTATACAAGTGGAATTAGAGTCCTATCTAGGATAGAAAAGTAGAGTCCTAACTAGGAAAGGCAAATAGAGATTAACTAGGAAGTAATTACAAGAGGAAGGAATCAAAGAGGATTCCTAGATACAGCAGATCACTTAGAGATGACTGTGATCTCTTGGGATCGGTTGGGATCCTGTATAGGATCCGTAGGACCCTTAATACGCCCCCGCAAGACGGTGGAGCCGTCAGCGACACCGATCTTGGATCGTAGGAGCTGAAAGCGAGGTCTGGGAAGGGCCTTGGTGAGGGCGTCAGCCAGCTGATCGTCGGTGGAGATGTGAGAGACTTGGAGGAGACCACAGCTGACCTGATCCCTGACAAAGTTGTAGTCAATGGCAACATGCTTCATGCGAGAATGAAGTGTGGGGTTGGAGCAGTAGAAGGTGGTACCAATATTATCACACGAGATGCTGGGCGGTCGGGGGATGGAAAGGCCCAGTTCACGAAGAAGAGACTGCACCCAGAGAAGTTCAGCAGTCGTGGAAGCAACAGCACGGTACTCGGCCTCAGTGGAGGATCGGGAAACTGCCCGTTGTTTGCGAGAGCTCCAAGAAATCAGGTTGCCACCTAAGTAGACAAGATAGGCCGTGGTGGACTTACGGTCGTCTGGGTCACCGGCCCAGTCGGCATCAGAGAAGGCATGAAGAGTGTGGAAGGAATGAGCAACCGCATGAAGGTGGCTGGCGGTGTGGCGGTGGAGATGGAGTCCATAAGTGAGGGTACCCTTCAAGTACCGTAGGACCCGCTTGAGTGCTTGCCAATGCTGGTCAGTGGGAGCATGCATGAACTGAGAGAGCTTATTCACAGCATAGGACACATCAGGCCGAGTGAGGTTGAGATACTGCAAGCTGCCCACAAGACGGCGGAATAGGGTAGCATCGGCTGGGGGGGAGCCATCACGAAGCTGAAGTGTAGGGGAAACAGCCAGAGGGGTGGCCACGGGTTTGGCACCATCCATACGGGCCAGGGTGAGAAGGTCGTGAATGTACTTGTGCTGGGACAGGAACAGACCAGAGGCAGTAGGGAGGACCTCAACACCAAGGAAGTAGTGAAGGGATCCTAGGTCCTTGACAGAGAACCGGGCTGCCAAAGTGTGAATGAAGGTGGAGATGAGCGCAGGGGTGGTTCCTGTCACAATGAGATCATCAACATAAACTAGAAAATACAGCACATGAGGACCCTTGCGGAGTATAAAAAGGGAGGCATCAGACTGAGTGTTAACAAAGCCATGAGAGTGGAGAAAGGTAGTGAGCTCCTGGTACCAGGCCCGGGGGGCTTGTTTGAGACCATAGATGGCCTTGCGCAGCTTGCAAACATATGTGGGATGCTGGGGATCAACAAAGCCGGCGGGCTGAGCCATATGAACATCGTCATGGAGAGTGCCTTGGAGGAAGGCATTGTTGACGTCCAATTGGCGGAGGGGCCAGCCATGAGTGACAGCCATGTGGAGGACAGTCCGAATGGTAGTAGGTTTGACCACCGGGCTGAATGTGGCAGTGAAGTCCACGCCAGGACGCTGGTGGTAGCCTTTAGCAACTAGCCTCGCCTTGTAACGGTCAACAGCACCCGTAGGAGTACGCTTGATTCTGAACACCCACTTATTACCAACAATATTCTGGGAGGGGTGAGGAGGCACCAAGTCCCAAGTACCATTCTGAATCAGAGCATTGAGCTCAAGGGACATGGCCTGACGCCACTGAGGATCTTTGGCAGCCTGGGACACACACGTTGGCTCAACCCAAGGGGGGAGAGGGAACCGGGTAGTGGCTGTGAGAGCATAGGAGGGAACAGGGGGGACAGTACCTGTTTGGGTGCGGGTAAGCATCGGGTGAGTGCGGGTGGGGGGAGGGGGAGGGGGAGGGGGGGAGGAGGGGGTGATGGGGGCAGGGTGTCTAGGGGGCCGCCGGGAGTAGGTGCGGAGAGGTGGAGGTTCAGTGGTGAGAGGCAAGGCAGCAGGGGCTGGGTCTGGCAGAGGGGAGCAGCCAGAAGTAGGTGGAGCCGAGGCAGGCAGGGGCAGGACCTGAGCCGGGGAAGGTCCAACCTCAAGAGCGTGCAAGGACGGTGTGTCGAGGGGTTCCAGTGCAGGGGGAGGAGCAGCGGTGGACGGAGCAGAGGATAGTGAGGAGACCAGGGGAAGGGTAGAGAGCCAGGAGTCAAAGGTTGCCGAGGTGATGGAGAGAGAGGAGGGGCTGTCATTGTGACCAGGAAAGCTGGACTCATCAAACTGAACATGACGAGAGATGTACAGGCGGTTAGTGCTGGTGTCAAGGCAGAGGTAGGCACTCTGTTGGAGTGAGTAGCCAAGAAAGAGACAGGGGGTAGACCGGGGGTGCAGTTTGGAGGGTGCATAAGGGCGAAGCCAGGGAAAGCATAGGCAACCAAAGGTGCGAAGGCGGGAATAGTTAGGAGGCTGATGGAAGAGGGCAGTGTAGGGGGATTGATTGTGGAGAATGGTCGTGGGGAGTCGGTTGATAAGATAAACCGCAGCGCGAAAAGCATAAGACCAGTAGGACTGAGGAAGATGGGCAGTGTGAAGTAGGGTGAGACCGGTTTCAACAATGTGACGGTGTCGCCGTTCAACAACACCATTGTGCTGAGGGGTGTGAGGGGGGGTGAGGTAATGGTTTATGCCGTGAGTAGCAAGATAGGGCTTGAGTTTGATGAATTCCCCACCGCCATCGGTGTAGAGAGAGGCAATGGGTTGGTTAAAGAATTTTTCAACCAGGACTTTGAAATCAATGAAAGTGGAATAGACATCAGATTTTTTGCGTAGGGGATAAAGCCAGGAGTATTTAGTGAAGTGATCAATGAACAAAACATAATAGGAAAAGCCATCAATGGAAATAGAGGGGGCAGGCCCCCAGACATCAGTGTAAATTAACGAAGGGGCCGAGAGCTATGTAAGGAAGAGACACCAAATGGAAGTTTATGACTTTTATTGCATAAGCAGGAATTACATAGAGTAGAAGATAAATGAGGGGAAATAGAGACATTGGATTGATTAAGAACAGTTTGAAGAACTTTAAAATGGGGATGACCTAGACGACGATGCCAAAGAGTAGGGGAGACAACCACGCCCACCAAAGCATGAGGTTGGGAAGGGAGGGAGGAGGACCATTCGTACACACCGTCCTTACTCGGGCCTTGAAGGAGAACCGCCCCCGTGCTGAGATCCTTCACAAGAAAAGAATGAGGAAAGAATTCAATAGAGATATTATTTTGCTGGGTAAATTTAGATATGGAAATAAGATTGCGAGACATAGAGGGAGCACAGAGAACATTGTGAAGGGAAAGGGGGTGGGAGGGAGGGGAAGGTAACCGGAAAGAGCCCGTGTGAGTGATACCGAGTCCCTTACCATTCCCGATGATGATTTCATCAGGGCCGTGATAGTGAGTGGCGTCAGACAGGTGTTGAGGACTGGAGGCAACATGATGAGAGGCACCGAAGTCTAGAAGCCAGCTGGAGGAGCTTGCTTGAGTTGCAGAATTGGCGACCCACCCCGGAGGAGCCACCGGAGTCTCAAAAGACACGGAAGTGTCCCTGGACCAGACAGCAGCAGTGAGATCATTGAACTGGGGACCCACCCCGTTGAGAACATAGAGGAGCAAGTCGTCATCGGAGAGGGGAGTGTCAATGGCGGCAAGCTCATCAGAGATGAGGTGAACCTCCAGCAGGTAATCGCAGACAGGGCGGTCACCACGGCGGAGGAGGGTTAGTCGCTCTTTGAGACCAAGAACACGGCCACGGGCCTTGCTGGCATAGATATGGGTGAGACGCTGCCATGCAGCGGCAGAGGTAGGAGCAACGACAATTAGGGTTATCACCTAGAGGAGACGGAGGCCATAATGCCATGGAGGAGGAGCTGGTCTTGGCGGAGCCAGAAGGTGCGTTGTGTAAGCTCAGTTTAAGGGGGGCAGAGATGAAAGCCATCCACGAACCCCATGAGATCATACCCACGTAGGAGGGCATGAAATTGGGCACGCCAAGAGAAATAGTTATTTGTAGTGAGCTTAACCGGAAGCTGGGCAGCGGCATTGATGGTGATGAGGGAGGGTGGAAAGGTGGGGTCGACTAAGGGTAGTGATGGTAGTGGTGGGAGGGGGTTGGCAGAGGCGGTGTTGTGTGGGGCGGCCATGGAAACTGAGGATCGGGAATTAAGGAGAAAGATTATCAATCTCCTGTGATTCGGAAGGGTCCTTAATAATGGAAACATGTCTTTCCTACTTGAAAACAAGAATTATAATAAAACTGTAATTCCTAAACTAATTGGTAAACTGCTGCGAAACAGATTATTCTTTTCAACCACATAGACATGATTGAATTAAGTGGTCTATTCTTCCTTGTCTTCTGTTAAGAAACCCTAAATGGTTTGTCAACGATGTCCTCGTTAGTAATGCATCTCATAGATATACCCAGTCATCTCAGTATTACAAAATCTATACTTTAGGTTAAAACAGGCTTACAGAAACTTGGATCCTACAATTTACTTTCCCCACCCCTGAAGAGATATAGGTTTTAGAAACGCTTCCTCTTTGGGGCATAAAGCATACCTAAATAGTTATGCATCGGTACACCAAAATAGTTAAAAAGTTCCATACTGTCCAAAGATAATCTCTTCCATACTGTCCAAAGATAATCTCACACTTCATAGACAAAACATCAAACATGAACCAGTTAAGGTAAAAAAGAATAGATAGCTACTAAATATGTTGAATTTTCTTTCCTTTTTGTTGTATGGGTTGAAAACATGTCTTTGACTAAACATAAACCTCACACACATGCACCAGTATACTTCATGACATACATAAACAAATCCAAGAGATTTCCAATCACTACCTTGAATTTGTATATTTCACGGCGTGAAAAGGTTACAATGCAGTCGCCTGTCCTTATATTAGAGAATGAACCCAAAGGAACCTTCATTGAAACAAGAGGTGAAAGCCTCTCATAGAAGTGAACCTATATCAAAAGTCCAAAAAGAATAAATTGAGAGGAAGAAAAAGGTTAACATGAGACATAGAAGGAAATTGGAATATTGGCTCATCATAGGCTCGCAAAGCACTAAACCAATACAACTAATCTAAGTAGATACAAATCATGACCTAGTGATTTGCTAAATGGAAATATCACCAATCAGCTGAATATGATATCCTCAAAATAATAGGCAAATCAACGATGTTCCTGATAAATACTATTGTAAAATGACCCAAGGAAAACATGGGGTCCATGGGGTCACTCATAAAATTTATCGGAATAATATTCAGATTCTTTCTTCTGTCCCTCATGCGCATATAACAGACTTTCATATGTGCAAACCAGAATAAATACAAAGAAAATCCTCGGCAAACACCTACCATCGGGCTGAAAATACAGTAAACATATCATGGATGTTGCAGTAGCCAGGCTTCTCATTATGTCTGTCTTTCTGAAACAATAAATGAACTTACCATATGGACATTATAGTTTGGGATCACCAAATATACAACTTTATTAATCGTTCAAATGAATGAAATTCAAGTAAGAAGTGGAAAATACCTAACAAAGAACTACATAGCATCCTTATATCTCTAATTCAATACAACCTAATTTACTAAAACAAGAAAAAACTTAGTCAATTCTGGCTGAAAAAATTTCCTATTACCTCAACATGATCGCCAGTCACTTTTAGTATTTCCCGAATAAGAGGAACAGCAGCTGGGTCTCCACAAAGGTGAAGTTCATCGGCAGAAATTCCTAATAGAGCACGTGTAAATGAAAAACCCCTAGTCTTACACCCCAACATCTGACCAAAAGAAAAAAGAAAGAAAATTAGTCTATATAATATACATAAAGCAACGTTCAGGATATAGTATTTCAAATATCTTTATGTGAAAGAATGTATGTTGGCTCACAACCATAAGAAATATCTGCTACCTTAACATATACCTATCTTAAATTGTAGTAGGCTTGATTCACAGCTATTTTAGAAAATTTAGTTCATTTAAATCAGCCTTTTATGGTTGGAAATTTTTTTTTCTTTCAGATTGGCGGTATGCCTAATTATAATTTATTTAATTGATTAAATTTGACCTGATAATAAGGTTATTTAAGAGGTCTACCACAACTATGCCAAGAAGATCAAAAACCAACCACCTGAGCATTGTTCCCTCATGCACTACATAGTTCTACTTTAGAGCTGAATTCAAAGAAGGTTACATTCTATGCTCTTGCTTTTCAACATTCAAGAGACCTATGGGTTACTGCAAATCACTTTCAATTTAATTGGTTTTATAGACCTTCACTAGTCCAGCCAAATAAACTTTTACTTTGTCATCCATTTAAATTAATTAGGTTCATAAAGAGGACTAAAGGTTCCTAAAGCTTTTTGTTATTACAGAATGAACTCATGTAAAAGTGGGATGTCACGATGACATGCTATATGTGTATACAACTTTTGTCAACTTAGTATATATGGAAGAATGTCTAAGGTTATTAAACTCCTAATTTTAATTGAATTATGTTCTTTATTTGTACGTTCATATAAAAGATTTGTTCCATCTAGTATTTAAATCAATGCATTATACATAGATTATCATACTGCAGAACATCATGAAACAGATTCCATGTGATATTAAATCTACCATACAAGGGTAATGGTATTTAAGAAAGAAGTATTTGTAGTCGCCATTTAGCAATTATGTAAGATTACTCGGGGCTAGCAAAGCCTAGCTATCCAGTCACTCGGGGCTCGCTCCACAAATTTTACTGTCCCTAGGCTCAGGAGCGTCTTCAAAAAAGCTGATTCATATTCAGATCCAAAATCATCATTTTATTGCAATGTGCACAAGTCTAAATGCCTCAATAACTATTAATTATACATTTCTACCAAACACAACTTCTCAATTTAAATAACAGACTGTTCTATAAAACCATTCTAAATATGGTAGGAGAAATCACTACACATAAGAAAATATCAACTTGCCTGAATTTCGTCAACAACGGCACATTGGTAGTTGGAGGTTACATCAGCCATCTCAACTGTCACAGCCTGGTGTTTTGCACCATCAACCTCCTCTCTCTCTTGTCCAGTTATTAGATCACAAGGCACTTTTGCCCTGTTCAACCGTTTTGAAACCTCCCAAGCCAACAATCTCAAAGGACCACAGTATATGCCTGCAGATAAGGGCAAACATACGGAGCTATACTCAAATGTTTACTTGGATTGTTATAGGATCTTCTCATTAATTTCCTAAGTAAACTGAATAATCCAAACCCCAGCAAGCTTAGCACCCACAACATACCAGATGCACTTGATTCGAGCCGCTTTAGAGCATTGTACGTTTTACCACTATTCGTGGGACCCATGTGCAGGATGATCTTGCGCTGCTTACTTCGAGCTTTTGGATACCATGTATGAGGAGAACTGAAATCGGCCAGATTCAATTATGAAGATGAATCAAAAGGATGCCTTTTCATGGAAAATAAGAATATAACAATCAAAACTAGAATGCAAAAGGAAAATGATGCATTGTTAGATCCCCAGTTCTAATTTCGAAGCTTTGAACCTGTACTAATAACTGAATGTAAGCTCCAAGCCTTGTCTTCATTTTATCCACATAATGTATACTAGGAGTTACCCAAAGTTAAAGAAAGAGTGAGAGGTTGAGAGATCACATTTGATCAAATCCTAAGAATGTCACAGCACATAATACATATGAATTTTCTTAAAATTACTATCTACATGTCTAAATTGAACCTACAAAAGAAAAAATATAAAACTAATTTTGAAAGGCGGAAAAAGAATATAGAAATAGGAAGAAATTTCTTACGTCAGGTCTGTAAAATCAAACTGCGTTGCACCACTGAAGCTGCTATACTGCTTTGTATAAAAAACATCAACCAAAGCTGCAACCTTTAAATCCAAATGAAGGGAAAAGGGCACCATATTACTTGCTAGGCCTGTGGAGATGTAACAATAGGAAGCAACATCAAAACAACAAACTAGCTAATAGTTACAATCAGATGATATAATCACACATGAATCAATCAAGAAACTCAGCTGAAACTAGCAAATAGAAATTACTCAGAACGTCCTTTTTACAAGTAAAACATGCCAACTTATATACAGCCACCTGAAATCTACAAGTTTTAGTGCACATATCCGGTATATTAAAAGGTAAACAAACAACCCATATCTCCTTAGCCTTTGGAGATAAAGGAAAGTAGGCTACAAGAGAAAATGAGGCCCTAACCACATTCTCTCAAACCAAACATAGATTGCACACATGCCCTCCATGTTAAACGACCAAATGGACTAAAGAGCAATACATAATCTAGGATATTTGTATAAGCCATATAATTGAACATAATTTTAGCGATTCCCTTTCCTTCGTTACTTAACAAAGTTGGTAAAACAAAAATGCTAAAATTTCTGGTAACCAGAAGAGAATTGGAGAACAGGAATACTATTCCATTGTTCACACTAAGTCCACAGATTTTAAGTATTAACATCCGAAACAAACTAAAAATGGTATATAAGATGACCCTGCAATTGAATACTTTGAATTTTATTATTAGAATACTTGACGTCATCAAATCATCTCAATCAAGCGGTTGTATTATCCTCAGGAATGCAGTGAATTATAGATTTTTCAAATTACGCAAATGAAACATAAGGTCCAAAAATCGAACTGTCATGTAGTTTCTAGGCCAACAGATTCAACTCAGATTACAATGTAGAATCCAAAGTTCAATACTTAAGCCCAATTTAACCCGACTATAATCAAATTTTTAACTTGGGTTGACATTATTCATCCTCAATGAAGAAGATCCCAACACCAGAGAAAGAACAACATAAAGCTTGCGCTATTCTCCACCATTTTCTCAGAAATCAAACACCTTATAAATACAAAAGAAAAGACACTACATATTCTTCTTTAGAAAAAGTGAATTTGAAGGAACGTACCGTGGAGAGTGCGAGAAACGCCCACAGATACAGCTCTTCGGGAAAGTATCAGCGAGGCTGCCATTGTTTTGAGCTGAAAATTTTTCTAGAACCAAAAACTGATGACAAAAGTAACAAAAACTAGAGGGGAAGCAACAGTGAGTAATGAGCCATGATTATGGTATTGGCTTTGCCGCTTTAGAATGGAAACAAACGAAAAAGTTTGGTTGCTCTCTCTCGAGCAGTCAACGTGCCAAACTCATTGTTCGGGTTCGCTTCACGACTTGGTGGGTTTCAATTCTTTTACATCCTCGACTTTCATTTTGATCCTATAACTAAAAGTAGAAATTTTTATACTTGGCAGTTAAATTACTCCACTAGAAACCCTCGTTATCGTTGAAGCTTGGAATTTGGAGGTCAACGTACCCAACGAAAACGGCTTGAAGTCTCCAATCTTATTCCCCCTATAAATATCACTAAACTAAAAAATAGTTTAAAATGGAGCGTATTTGAAGTACGGTTTGAAGCTTGAATTACCCAACTACATTAATGGACAAAGTGGCCCATTTCGTAGCTGAATGGCCGATAGAACCCAGTTGATCTCTAGGCGGGCTATGAAACCCATGTTGTATCATTGGGCTTCGTAGTCTACTCAAGTTTTGACATGTGCCGTCGCAATTACAGGACCATCTATTTCATGTTCCCATAATTCTATCCACACCTTCTCTCCTAAAAACACACTGCCGGCCCAAGTTGTTTTTGGGGTAGGGGTATTCTGGACCTCTACCGCTTGGTGGTGGCTTTGGAGTTACTTTCACTTTCAAATCTCCAAGATTTCTTTCTTGCATTCCTCTTGGTTCCCTTCTCCCACTTGGCTTTCAGATCCCTCTCCTTCTCTCTTCTTCTTCGTGGGCTTGTTGGACGGAGGCATGGGCATAGTGCAACATCTTCGGCACAATAAAAGGAAAATAAGAATACCACTAGACCACAATAGTAAACAGTATAGAAATTTCCTTTTCAGATACCATATTTCTAATAGATCACATATTCAACATGAATATAAGCCTTCTTCGTAATCATTATTTTAGCTTGTAAATCAAAAAGGGGAGACCGGAGACATAAGACTTGTGTTTCACAATCCATAGTGTCTAGCGTGAGAACAATCCTCTCGTCCTGGGAGCTTCTTCTCCTTGTGAGAATTCCTGCAACTTCGTTTGCATCAAGTTTCCCAAAATCACCCACCCATCTCCAATCCCGGCCTGCATTCAATTCACTCAACCATCCACAAACCACCCATAGACTCTCTCATCAATTAAGCCAACCAACTCATATCTTTACCTGCAGCAATTTAAACCATCCCATTAATCTCTCCCTGGGTTCAGCCTGGTCTTCTGTCATCCTCCCCTACTGCAATTAGTTTATTGCTTAGTCCTTGGTTTTTTTGAGGTTTTCTCCCTGCAACAAGATCAATCAATGAGCATTCAATATTGCAGACTATATTACTTACCCCCATCAAGGAACTTGTCCTATGCCCACTGCGATACAGATGAGATGAAGTGGGGTAGCCTTCCCTCTCCCTATACTGAGGTACCTCCCAGGAGAATTAACTCAACCCAACCGCTTGCGGCCTTCGCCGCACTCTACCCCCTACCTGTTCCAAGAGATTATACCAGTGACAGAGATAGAAGCTATGGCGACAAGACCTCTCAATATGAGTTAATGCAGAAGCATGAAATCTGGGGGCTGGGTAGGAGTTTCGTCCCTCACCCGGAGAACTATAAATTGGATCCGCCACTGGAAGTCCTAGCCTGCCCTGGATCCCAAATTAATTTAAGGAAGAGACCTAACCCAAAACCTCCCTTTAAAAGAACTTGTCCCCCGTGTTCCCTAACAACCAAAATGGCCCAGATTCTCACCGATGAACTCATCATCAAACTGGAAGGTGCAATGGGACTCTCTGACCTGGAAAGTGGACTGAGACTTGTGGGAATGGTGATTGCAAACAAGGCCTCGAACAGGAGTGCGGTGAAGAAGATCTTGGCCACTGCTTGGGCCAGTTTCGGGCAATCCCATATCACCCACACCAAGGAGAATGTTTACACGGTTATGGTCCAGGATGAATATATGGCAAGTAGGATAATTAAGGGTGGCCCTTGTTCTGTGATGGGGTATTTCTTCTCCATCCAGCGGTGGCCCGCCAACTTGTCTATAGAGGAGCTCCCCCTTCAACTCGTATCCTACTGGGTTCAGGCACATGGTGTGCCCCTGAAACTCTTGTCTGAGGACAACGCTAGGATGGTGGGGGATAATTTGGGCATGGTGGAAGTAGCGGAAGATCCCTGGTCGCATGGGTCGCATGGGTCGCGTGGGTACCTCCGGTTCCGGGTCAAGATCGACTCCTCCAAGCCCCTTTCACTGGGCTTCTAGTTGCCTCAGGAGGATGAGGATAGCACTTGGGTTGAATTCAAGATGGAGAGGTTTTCGGACTTCTACTATAACTGTGGCCGTCTGGGGCACTCCTAACGTGGCTGCCCCTATCCACCTATTGGCGTTAAAAAACTACAGGCTGCAGGATATGGGGAGTGGTTGCGGACCAGACCCACGCAAGATGACAACACTCTGACCACTCCGCCTGTACCGCGAGGGGTCAGAAGAGCAGCAGGGACACCCGGTGTGCAGCACGCTCAGGAATCGAGCGTAACTGGTGCGACCTCCGAGGAACTAAGTAAAGGGGTTGAGCCCGTGCAGAGGCCGTTCAATCACGTCCATAGGGGCAGTGCGCAAATTCAGAGGTCTGCTACTAGGCTATTTCCTCTCTCCCCTCCCTGTCTCAGCCCTGCGGATAAAAATGGAGGTTCCAAACATGATCGCTCTGTCAGTCTGAGCTCTTCAACTGCTTTGTTGTCCCTCAATGATGAAGATCAGGGTACTAGGAAGGGGACGAGCCCTGGGTCGCTTTATGGATCAGGATCTGAGTGGTTTTCCAGTGCAGCTAAAAGTGGTTGGGCTTTTAATCACTGCAACCCATTTCAAGCCCTCCCCGTTATGTCATGGACCAGGCCATACGGCCCAAGCAGGCCAGATGTCCAGGTATCGGCCCAGACATGGACCCAATAATTTTTCCCCTTGGAGGAACCGATTGCCCAAAAATAGATTGTGGGGGACAGGACCACGTCATTTTTGGGCCAGCTGCTCATGGACCCGTTTATAGGACCAGTCCCCGAAAAACTTTGATAATTGTATCCGGTCCTGCTCCCGTCTGACAAGTCAACTGAAGTTACGAATTTACCCTCAGCACTTGTCAAACAAAGGATAACCGCACCTGTGCCCACTCATGCCTCCACCTCCCGATCAGCCTCGATCATCGCGCCCAAAACAATGTAAAATAATATAATATTCCCAAAATCCAGAAATCATCATATCGAAACAATAATTATGCCAAATAATTTCAAATCATATAATAAAGCATTTAAAACATATATGCATGTATTCTTGGTAGAAAACAAAACTCCACTCACACACCGTCCATATCACTAGTTTTCCGAGCTGCACGTCTTTCCGTAATTTCTGATACTTTCCAGGAATCCCAAGTCTTGTCCAAAATCATTCTTAAGGGTCACTATTGACTCAATTAAGATCATATTAACTTCCCATAATTTTTTCGGGAATTAAATACGAATTTAAAACAAAACATAACACTTCGGACCCTCGAAACTATATCGAAACGGTGTCCGATCGACTCGAAACGAATGCCAAAATGTTCGTTACATTAAAAGGAGCAAGTTTCATGTTGAACTCACCTCGAGAAAAGCTACCACGTGCCCTCACACGCTGCCATGAGTGGCTGCGAGTGGGTGCCACGAGCCTGCTACAGTGCAGGGCACTGTTCATCTTCTCAACTCGATTGCATGTTAAATGGGTCCTACAACCTGCAATATAACCCGACTCAATTCCTGTCAATTTCAACTCGATTTAGTCAATTGATTCAGCCAGTAGCATCGCCATGAATCTAATTGAGGCTCTATAACCTCAATTCCGTAAAAACTTACCTCAATCTAAACGAATTCGAATTCGAAAATTCGAAGAACAGGTGGGCACTGTTCATCCTGAAATTGCTTCGAATTCAACCCGTTTCTTCAAATTAATTCACTTAGAAGCTTCGCAGGGTTCATCCAAACACACTTCCAGGTTCAATTTCATCGTTCAACGCCTCTAATTCCACAACTCAATCTTGTGGATGTGGAAGTGGTCTTAGCTGGAGGTGATGGTAATGCTGGATGTAATCAAGTTCCTAGTGTTGATCCTTGCAACAATCGTGGCAGCGACAACGCTGGAGGTGGCTGGTCGGGGCTAGCTGCCGGGACAAAATGAGGCTTATGAGTTGGAACTGTCAGGGCCTTGGGATGAACCTAACATGCCAATGTTTTCGGGAGATGGTCCGAAAACATAAGCCCTCGGTTGTCTTTTTGATGGAAACTAAAATGAAAACTAGTAGAATTGTGTCTTGTAGTCGTGCTGCGAATCTCCAACATTGTTATTGTGTTGCCCCAGTCGGGTCTGTTGGTGGCCTGGCCCTAAAATGGAATGATTTGGTTGATGTTTGCATTTATTCCTCGTCTAAATTCTTAATTGACTCCATTATATATGACAAGTGCTCTGGTTCAGTCTTCCAAGCTTCTTGGGTTTATGGCACTCCTTACCGGGCAGAGAAGGTTGATATGTGGGAATAGCTTGGTAGAACCCTTACCCCCATGGATATCCCTTGGATTTGTGTAGGTGACTTCAATTAGTATCTCTGGTCTTATGAGAAGCAAGGGGGTAGGCTGGCTTTCCCGACTCGCAGGAGATTCCTCCTTGAGTTCATGGAATCGACCAACCTTATGGACATGGGTTTTATGGGTCAAAAATTTACTTGGAGGAGGAATCAGGGAGAAGATATGCTGATCCAAGAAAGTCTTGATAGAGGCCTCATAAATTCACAGTGGCAATTGTGATGGCCAGCCTCTACACTCACCTACCTCCCGACCCTTGGCTCTGAACACTGCCCCCTTCCAATTGATATTGCTCCTACTCTGAAGAAAGGTCGAAAGTTTTTCAATTTTGAGTCCTGTTGGGCTAAGGAACCCGAATGTGCTGAGCTCGTGAGAGCTAGCTGGGCGAGGGATTCGAGGAGTTTGCCCTGGGTTGGGGAAAAAAGCTCTACTCGTGTAAGACTGCCCTGGTGAGATGGAGTACGCAGAAGTTCCCAAATAATAAGGTGAAAATTGAATCCTTGCTGAGTAATCTGGAACTACTACAATTGGATTGGGATTAGAACTCTAGTGAAATCGAGCGCACTAATGCTGAATTAGGTAGACTTTGGGACTACGAGGAAAAGTACTAGCACCAGCTCTCTCGGGTGAAGTGGTTGACGGTTGAGGATTCAAACAATGCCCTCTTCCATCACTCTACTATTCAAAGAAGATGTCAGAACTCGATCTCCAAGATTAAAAAAAACGATGGCTCGTGGGCTGAGGAGAGCTCGGAGGTATGGAAAACAGTGGACGCTCACTTCCAGGACATCATCCGGAGCTCCGACCAAAGAGAGTGGGGGATATCCTCTCATTTGTTACCCCTATTGTCCCTGAAGCAGTGAATTCAGCCCTATCAGCACCTTTCTCAGAAGATGAGGTTAAACTGGCAGCTTTCCAGATGAGACCCCTTAAAGCTCCAAGTCCTGACGGCTTCTCGGGGGTATTCTATCAATCTTATTGGGATACCATCAAGGATGACGTGTTGGCACTTATGAGTAGCCAGCTTGATGGTTCGTTACCAATTCATCGGTTGAACGGCTCTAGCATCGCCCTGGTTCCCAAGATCCCCAATCCAGAGTGTGTTTCTCAATTCCAGCCCATCGCCCTTTGCAATTACTTCTACAAGATCTTATCAAAGGCTCTCTCGAACCGTCTCAAGCCTTTCCTTGATGGTGTGATCACTCCGCAACAGAGTGCTTTTATCTTCGGAAGACAAATCCAAGACAATATCTGCATTGCTCATGAGGCCTTTCACGCGCTTAAGCTTAGAAAGACCACAAAGAAGCACGAGATGGGCTTGAAACTTGATATGAATAAAGCCTATGACCGGATTGAGTGGGATTTTTTGGAGGCAGTGCTTATTAGAATGGGGTTTGTCGATATTTGGGTCCGTATGGTCATAGGGTGTGTGAAGTTGGTACAGTTTTCAGTTCTCCTTAATAGGCAATCAGGAAGGAACTTCTCGCCTTCTAGGGGTTTGCGACAAGGGGACCCAATCTCCCCATACCTCTTCATTATTGTCTGCAATGTGCTCTCAAGAATGATGTTACATGCG
This sequence comes from Prinsepia uniflora, assembly GCA_032719365.1. Lineage (NCBI taxonomy): Eukaryota > Viridiplantae > Streptophyta > Magnoliopsida > Rosales > Rosaceae > Prinsepia > Prinsepia uniflora. Next base: position 55,720,849 of record CM064863.1, on the reverse strand, counting down.
GTGAATCATGGAGTGGTGGAAGGGCTCAGATTCAATGATAACGACCCTATTCTCTCTCATTTGTTTTTTGCTGACGATTCGTTGTTTTTTCTAAAGGCCTCAGAGGGAAATTGCAGGGCAGTAAAATCCATTCTGGAGGTGTATTGTCGGGCTTTGGGTCAGGTAGTCAACTTTGACAAGTCCAACATGTTTTGTAGCCCTAATACTCCCCAGTGCTTCAATATCAACTCAAGGACATTCTTGGTGTCCAAGTCACTCAAAATCCTGGTCTGTATTTGGGACTGCCGACTCTTTGGGGTCGTTCTAAAAAGGAAGCCCTTCTCTTTGTGAAAGAAAAGATTTTGAGGAAGGTGCATGGATGGAAAAATGGTCTCCTCTCACAGGCTGGTAAGAAGGTTCTCATCAAGGTTGTGGCAACTGCTATCCCAACTTATTCCATGTCGGTGTTTCAGTTCCCCAAAACTCTTTGTAAGGAAATTGATGCCTTTCTTGCTAATTTCTGGTGGGGTCAGAACCAGGATCGTAATAAGCTTCACTAGATCAGCTGGAAGGAGTTGGGGCTTCCAAAGGCCCAAAGGGGTATTATTTTTCGAAATAGGGATGATTTTAATACTGCCTTTCTAGCGAAGTAGTGCTGGAGGCTTATTTGTGAACCCAGTTCCTTTTGGGCTCCAATGCTTAAAAGCAGATACTTCCCGGATTCTTGTTTCTTAAGGGCGACGCGTGGGGCCCGGGGGTCCTAGGGTTGGGCGAGCATCCTTGAGGGCAGAGACTTAATTCTTTCTGGTGCCTGTTGACAAGTTATTGATGGCCACACTATTAAGTTTTGGACAAACCACTGGATTTTAAGTATTCCCAATCTCTGTGCTGTGGTCCCTGAGATTGTGGCGGTGAACCTAGAAGCTCCTGTGGCAAAATTTATTGATGGACACTAAAGAGACTAGGATTAGGCTAGGCTGAATGAGTTTCTTGATCAGGAATGGGTGGATTTAATTTCCAGCATGCCTATAGGTGACTTACAGGGATTGGATCGCCTTATATGGCCGCATACTGCCGATGGTACCTACTCGGTTCGGATTTGCGTACGGCAGGTTAAAGGACCCCCCCCCCCCCCCCCCCCCCCCCCCACCTTGAATCATCCCTCATTTTCCTATTACATCCCCTAGGACACTTGGAATTTAATTTGGAGCCTTGATACCCCTCCAAAGATCCGAAACTTCCTTTGGCGAGTCGTGTGGGGCTGCATTCCGACTAGGGAAGCCCTCTATCGTCGTCATTTGGGTGAGTCCCCACTGTGCTCAATCTGCTGGGAGTATCCCAAATCGGTGAAGCATATGCTATTGCAATGTGATAGTTCCAGAAGCGTTTGGTTTGGTTGCTCCTTGGGGTTTTAGGTGACTCTTCTTAATATATCTTAACAGGACCCACCCTCAATCCCCCGGATTAAGGGCTAAGTCCTGCTCCCATCTAACTTACGCATGACACGAAGGCTAAACCGACGTCCAACCCTCATCTGTCATGTAAGTCGGACAAGGGATTTCCAAACGCACCGCTCAAAACGTCCAGACATTCCCAGAGCGCGTAGACACTACTATGGATCGTGTGTGTGATGTCTCCGTCCCTTTCTATCAACAGCCTCCACCGCAACAACCTAGAAGGTATCGAAAACATGAAAAGACTGTGAGTGGACAAAAATAAATAGTAATTTCATAAAACAGTTTAGCAGAAAGACATTTTACCCTCCACGCAAAAACCAATGCATGCATATAAAATCCATGTCATGAAACCATTTCATATTCAAAATCATCAATGAAAACCAGAATCATTTCTTTCTTCAAATCCGCAATTTAAATCCAGGGCCTCAGCCCAAAATCACACATCAATCTCAAAGTATGGGAACTCATCCCCAAAACTCATCAAATCCAATTCATCCGGGCCACTGCTCAAAACATCTAAAAACTAGTGAAAAACTAGTGAAAACATCAATCATGCGAGTTATTGGATCTCAAGTGCGCCCGAGTCCTTAAACTCGAAACTATGCGCATAATCAGGTCTTCCCGGGATATCAACGAGTCTTTAAACTCAAAACACAATCAACAGGCCTCGGGGGGTATCATAACCGAGTAACATATACCGAGTCTTTAAACTCAAAACATATCAATCCAGGGCCCTCCCCCCATCAATCAACCGAGCCTTTGAACTCAAAATCAGATCCAACGATTGTTCTTTTTCTTTCCGGGTCTTTAAACCCAAAATCATTTTTCAATCAAGTGAAAACCATAGAAAATTCATATCTGAATTCGCAACAATGATTCCGTAAGCTAGCATCCCGAACCCAAATCCAGAGTTTCACTTTCAAGTTCCAAAACCAAATCCAAAACATCATTTCCGAAATCAGTTCCAAAACCGAAATCTAGTTTATCGAAATCAGATGAACAGGGCTCCAAGCCCGAAATCACTTTCCAAAATCCATTATAAAACATTGAAATAAAATCATATTTTAAATTCCAAAATCCAATCATCAAGACCATGGTCAAATCACAACGTAATCGAAAGCTCGTAAAACGTGCAAATACGTCATAATCTCGAAATATGTGCAAAACTATAAATCATCATAATAATAATCATAATCATAACCATAAAATCACGTATAAAAACATACATGTATGCATCATAAGTTCGAAAGCAAAGTCCACTCACAAACCATTTCGCCGCTGCCTCTATACGCGCACACTTACGCCATTTCCAACCAATCCACTATCACCCGGCTTTCCCGAACCTGTCCAAATCTCCTAATAAGGTCACTAACTACTTTATTAAGCTTCTACTAAAGCCCCGTAATTTTCCTGAATTTTTAACTATTTTTAACCGAGTCCTAAAACCTTCGGACATCCCGAAGCATATCGAGACGATGTCCAATCGACTCGAAACCAGTGCCAAAATGTTTGTTACATCGAATACTTAAAAAGTCGTGTTGGAACCATCCTCGAAATACTTGCCACGCGCCCACACGCGTCGCCCAAAGGGGCTGCGCGTGGGCCTCACGCGCCAGACACCTATCATCTTCTTCCTCGGGTAAACCTGGTCCGACAGGTTCACGGTTCAGCCCGAACCAGCGTGGCCGGTTCTCCCTCATTTTTCACCTATTTTCTTTCCTTTTAATCCCAGTAGCATTATCATAATGTATATAATCGATCTACCTACTAAAACTTGAACAACAAGATAGGAAAGTACCTTCTTGATCTACCAATAGTCCTTCGATTTCCTCGACTCTGTTTTCCTAGTTTCTGGCCATCTCAGTCCCTCTTTCCATGTCCATTAGCATCCTTTTGACGCCCAAAACCTTACGCAAATAACTAAATTACTTCGTAGTCACTATAATTCATTTTGCCATTATCGACTTCAAATTCCAACGTCATGGGAACTCACCTGGCGTCGCCGTCGTACCCTCCCATGATCACCACCATTCTAGTTTCAACCCTGCCTCTCATTTTCAGGTCAACACCATGATCTAAAACCCTTGTTTGTGTGCAATCCATTTCTTCACAGTCACGGTCCCCTGTTTCTCCCCTATGCCTCACGGGTTTCAGGGAGCCACCATCACCCACCGTCTATAGCCACACCCTATGGCGGCACCACCACTTCGCCCATCCTCCTGTCTCTCACTTCCATGCTCAACAACTATAAAAATGCTGAAAATCGAAGGAAGTGGAGGAGAATTTCTCAAGCCCTGTTTTCTGTTTTGTCCCTAAAACCATGCACAAACATTTAACCCGTTTAAACCGACTTGTGCAAGGTTCTACCACCATCCAGAGAAGGACATGTGTTCTCTTCTCTATGTTTAGAACTCCCCAGAACAGCCAAGTGTCCTGATATCACTGGGCACACATTCCAAGATAGCAAATTGACTAAAATGCCCCTTTCCGCACAAATGACCATTTTACCCCTCGTGTTCCTAGACCCGTAACTTTGTCGTCCGAACTCCAATCGACATGTGTCGCTTGTCGTTGTATTCAAGAGATGGAGATCTACCTAACAGTCCTAGAATTTCGTGAAAAGTCCATTTCGTATGAAAAGTCAACAAATTGCCCATTTTTAACCAAATTACCAAAGTACCCTCGAACTTCCAAACGTCATAACTTTTTCCCCGAATGTCAGAATCGGACGTGCCACCTGTCTATGAACTCGTAACGTCCCGAACTACGTCACGGTCATCAGTCAAAGTCCATTTGACCACCCGAACGAAAAGTCAACTGTTTGCCCAATTCCAAGTGCAAAATCGTCCTTTCGCACCGTCCGTCCGAACTCAGCTAACTAATCACCGATTTACTTCATTAATCCATCATTAATCAATAATCTAATCTCGATTTCCAGGATGGGTCGTTACATATCTACCTTTGAAGACTAGTTCTCTCATGTTGTTGCCCCCTTCTCTGGTTGGTCTATGGAAAAGCCGAGGTTTCTAGCTATGATTGCTAGTTATTGTTGGGCCATTTGGAAAGAGCGATGCAGAGCCACGTTCGAGGGTTGTACCTTCAACCCTGGGCGTGTGATTATGGCTGGGAGGTCCCTACAGTTAGATTACTGGTGTGCGAATTCCCTGGTTTCCTCCAGTAGTGAAGTGGAATCAGTGGTTGTTGGTTCTCCCATTGGTTGGTCCCCACCTAGTCGAAACATTGTGAAAATCAACTCTGATGCCTCCTAGTCGCCCTCCTCTTCTCAAGAGGGCCTCGATGTTGTCGTGTGAAATGCAGATGGATGCTTCTTACCTGGTGGATGCTCGGCTAGGAATGCGGGTTCTGCCATTGCGGCGGAGGCCTGGGCAATGCTAAATGGGGTCGAATTGGCAGTTCGAGAGGGTTACAACAATGTGGTATTCGAGTCTGACTCGCAGGAGCTCGTGAGGGCGGTTAGGGGCTAAATTCAGAAAGGCAGGTGGGAAATCTATCCTATTCTTCGTCGGATGAGGGCTGCCATCGAAAAATTTAACTCTGTGGCATTTTCTTGGGTTCCTCGTTCCGCTAATTCGGCAGCTGATGCCTTTGCTTCCTATGCACAACGATTGATGCATCAGGACGTCTAGATTGACCACCCCCAATCTGCCCTAGTGCATGTGTTATCTCGTGATGATCTCCCCTACCCATCGCCCACTGCTGATATCTAGATGCCCCATTGGGGCGGTGGTGTCGCTCTGCTATTGTTTCGGCTCTTGCGACCCTTGGCCTTGTTGGTTTCTTGTTTGTTCTGTGTGTTTGTTTATGTTCTTCCTGCTCTGTGAGCATTGATAAAAAAAAAATCAAAATTATTCTTGCCCTAATTATATATAGCTTTCCTGAGCCTACATGTCCATGCGGACCATTAGAATGATGAGAGCCTCTCATATATGATACATTAATTTGTATTTGATAAGACAATAATAATATGGGAGACAAGAGGAGATGATATATAGAGCTAACAAATACTGCGTGGAGGGAAGAGGATCGATGAGATGAACACCACAAATGTCATCATGTGATTGTAAATGCAAGGTGGTTGTGGGTGTGGGTGTGGGTATGGGTATGGGTATGGGCCGGCGCTTTTCATGATATATTACACAATATTTACATCTATTGCGAATTGATATTTTTGAACCATATATCTTCAGCATATATGAATAAGGGTGTTGTCATAACTAGTCATGCACGTTTTTCTTTCTTGGATAGTAAGGTAAATGTGTGTGTATTATCAATGATTCTAGTGTACAATAATTCAAGATTATCATTGAATAAAATTAATAAAATTGGAAGTTGTTACTAATTAATACATATGTATTCAATAAATCAATGACAATATAAAAATTAAGATCCTTATATATAAAGTGAACAATTCGTTGGAAAATATGAATAATTTGACGATCTTCAAATTGATTAATCGTTGCATAAATGATTTCGAAACGATGATGATCATTTAAAAGTTGGACGATTTAGGAAAACTCAATAAATAAGAAGAGAAGTGGAAGTAGAACGAGGAAGATGTAATGCAAATATTATCCATAAAATAATTACGATTTGTTGGATAATAATTAACCTTTATCTCCTAGGTAGTTTAATTTTGACATCGATCTCCAGAAAGCTATATATACTTACCAAATTCAGATATAATCAATTGAATCTGGGAATATGTCCACAAGAAACAAAATAAAGTTTTCTCTAAATTCCCAAAAGGTAGCTGTGGAAAACTGCGGAAAGAAAGGAATACCAATAGTCTACCTAGAATATATCTCTGTCCAAACTTTTTACTATATATGGCCTTATGAGTTTGGTTAAAATGAAAATGAATTAACATTAGATATCAAAGCAATAATACACCGATGCACGCTCTTATTTAAATCTTAACTTGATCAATTAATCACAGAAAGAATTGCATACATAATTTTGTTGATCAAGTAAACACAAATCTACTCTAATCACTAAATTACTCCACGGTGTGTATACTATATCCGAAGAGTATTATTGTCGGAGATTTGCTAAACTCCCTTTAGTGTGGGATGATGATAAACGTAAGTGAGAGGTCCGTCTACATCATATTAATAATACATATAATATTTGATGTTGGCTGAGGTAAAATGAACTTTACTTAGATGAGATAGAATATGAGAGAAAGCTTTGTCACATTTTGAAAATCAATAAAGAACAAAACCGCCAGTCTGTCTTAAAAACGGATACAAAACTCTCGCCAAAGAAAAAAGAAGAACCCTAGATGAGAAGGACCGGTGATGGGCGGGTCTCAATAAAATTCTGAAAGGTAGAGGAACCCAAAAAACAAAAGCAACAAAGAACCTTTGACTGCCTCGTAAATCCTTCATTATTGATTTTAGCCCTAGATTTAGATTTAGATTTAGATTCACCAAGGAGGGTGTGGTTTGGGAAACAAAAAAGATAAAGTTGCAGTACCAAATCTTCTTTAAGTTACTTTATGTTTTTATTTTATTTTAATTCACTACACCAAAACTAAATTTTTAGGGCGTGTTTTAAGGCGCACAAACACGCGTCTTAAAAGTCTATGTCGTAAAAGACTCATTTTTTTCAAGGCACATATTATGCGCTATAAATATTGACGTTTAAAGCGTGCATTGCGTGCCTTAAATATTTTTTTTAGGGCACGCAAATGCACGCCCTAAATACTTTTTTAGAGAGCGCAAATGTACGCCCTAAATACTCTTTTAGGACGCGCAAATGTACGTCCTAAATAATCTATTTAAGGCGCGCAATGCACGCCCTAAATACTATTTTAAGGCGCACAATGCATGCCTTAAATTGATTTCGTACAATTTATGAAGGCGCTCAATGCACGCCCTTGTAATATTTTTTTAACATCCATTTAGTTATTCTTTTAAATTTTCATTTGTAACCTCAATACATATATTGTATAGTAGATTCAATAAGAAATAAAGAATCAATTTACACATCGATATTCAATAGAAAAAAAAATATATCAAAACTCAAAGAGAATAATTCATAGATAGCAACTTGACGAAGAAAATTAGCATAAATTACTAGCAAAAGTAGGAGGCAACTTAGGTTTTTGAATTAACCGGAGTAAATTCCGAGTATGGTAAACAGGGTTCAATAATGTCAATACAGACTGCTCTTTGAATAAACTAATCATCCCAGAACGATATTACATGCTAAAATTTGGGCCGCCAGATGCAAAGAGCTTGAATTCTGTAATCATTTTCCCGAGGATCCTCCAATTACTTATATTCAGAACAAAAGATTGTTAGTATGAACCGAGACTTTTTACAACTAAACTATGGTGCATTCTGACGATTGATTACTGCAACGGCGATAATGAAATTTAAGAAAAGCTCTTCCTTCTTACATACTTTCTCTTAAGGTCAAATGACACTTTTACTGGGACTAGGAAGTATCGGAGGGGGCAAACTTCTTGCCTTGCTGCCTGGGATATGGATGTACTGCAGCCAGCTCACGAATGCAGGGTATCAAACACTTTGGTATGGTGCGCACCTCTTTTTGCTCAACCTGTGTTAGCCAAACCACACAAACACATGTTGAGTTTACATGGAAGTTTTGACATGTCCTAAATATGAAAGTATAAATAGATAGAAGTCTAGCGTCTTTCTTCATTCTGGTTCCACAGCTAGTTCTTAAAAGATTTCTCCATTTGTCCTGCAGCACGCATAATTAGTGAAGAGAATTAGAAAGTAAAAACTATAAAACAGACAGAGAAATACGGTTTAACTAAAATCCAGTTGCTCCCCAGCACAGCGAAATGGAGAAAGCCAATTAGAGCCTGAGGCGGTTTCAGTTAAACTGGTTCTCCACATTTTATGTGCAAATGGAGAGCATATATACTAGTCTGAACTATGATGTACCCTTATATCCATTGGTGTGCAATAATCAGAAGATGCAAACAGGGTTCAATAATCCTAATTCTTTTAAGAGGGTGATCAAGAGACCACGGTACCTCGTGGGCCACCTGTATACTTAAAGTTCACTGTCCATCGCAGATAACTACTAAGAGAAATTAAAGCAAACATGGAAAGAGAAACATTGATACAACTAGAGGGACGAAGAAATTTTTTCTGGAAAACCAATATCTGCATCCGGAAAGGAAAAAAGGCATCAGAAAACAAAAGGAAAGATTGTAAATTTCACTATAAACCAGACAATATAGAAATAGCATATCACCTAAAAGATAATCATCACAGGGATTTCAAGACCATCAGTCGCATGAACATCTTCATCTCCTTATGTGATTTATCACATGAGAAAAAGAGAGTCAACGAAGCAGGCCATGAAATCCAATAAGAAACTGAAAGAAATATGCAATGCTTCCATTAAAATAAAACTTGATCATTATTCAATGATTTGATCAAATGGGGAAGTAAAGAGGAGAACAGATGGGTAGGGTAACTAAAGGCTTCTTTTCTCCTTTGAAAATGATATGCGTTGTGGTTTTGACATCCTTACATGAATGAGGAGACATTAATAGGCCCCAAAAGAACCCACTGCAAAATAAAACACCTACTAGTGATCTAGTGGACATGGTAGATAGATACAGTGGAGTCCATATGAGAATGCTAAAGTCAGTCGGGCACTTAAAAAACTTAGAAGCATGACTGATTTCTAGACGGTATTTTAAGACTTCATTGTGAACAGACCCACAATATATATCATCAAGAATCATCATGAGTAAAAGGAACATATGCAACACTGTGCAAACATTCTAGCCTGATCCCGTGGATTCCCAAGTCAAAATAATGAAAAACTTCCATTCAATTCTAGAAGGAATCGGAGTTTTGCAAAGTCCCCAGAACCGGACTTTCAACTTCTTAGCAAGCCTACCATAATTGCTATATACTAACATGAAGCAAATCAAAGAATGAGGAACACTCCCAGAGAAACATACAGTCCCAAGTTTTCTTTTAAGTTCTTCCTTCTTCTTGTTGCCCACTTCAATCCCAAAAGTGCCACACCGATATCTATAATCAATGAAAAGAAGGTACTCATACAATTCTATGTAAAATAAAAATATAATGAATGAGCACCTAAAAGGCTTAGACTACACACAGAAACCTTCTAGGTGAATTGCCACCCACACAAACTGGCTTGAAGAAACTCCAAACCCAAGCAAGGCATCAAGCAACTCCTCCACCTGAAAGTTATTATGCCTTTCATAAAATGTTGATTAGCAGTTTCCTCTACTTAAAACGCTACCTATAAAACAGCGATCAACCGCAAAGGCTTAGAGGCTCACACATATAACCAAGTTTACCACTCAACTCATGGTAGTTCTTGTACAGTAATCTATCAACAACATCTTCAGTATCAAACGATATGAAACCAAAACCACGAGGACGTTGAGTATTCTGGTCATACATTATTACTATATCAGTGACGGTACCATAATTTTCAAAGAATTGACGAAATCCATCTTCTGTCAATGAAGAAGGAAATCCTCCAACAAAGATTTTCTTGGTCCTAAAATTTCCTCCCCCTCCAGTGCTTCTGTTGGTGTTAAAATTTCCACTTCTATTCGATGTCTGCTGTTCTTCTCTTGATAAAGACTTTTTTGCTTCCACCTGTGTACTCAAAGTAGAACATTCAACTGCTGAAGAGACAAACGAATTTTTAAAAAGCCAATAAATATATTAAAGTAGCCTACCCTTATCCAAAAATGCAAGTGGTAGATCTGTCAAGTTTGAACTTTGTTTCATGCACAAATCAGCCCCAAACTTTTAGTAAGGAGAAACATAAAAGAAATATTTGAATCTCGAACAAGCTAGAAGTGAATCATTTTGAGACTAGAAGGTAAAAGCTTGTATTTGGTGAATCTTACAATTGAAAACCATGAAAAAATAAATATGAACCTCCCTATTTGTGTTTTTATACGAAATTTTAAACCTGTACCCATCAAGCCATGCTTAGAAGAACTAAAAATCAACATAAGTTGGTATTGTTATTAATAGATTTTGGGATTGAAGAGTCAAAATTTCTAAAGATTGTCGGCTTATTGTGTGTTTCCATGAAGCAATCTATGCCTATAATTTCAACTCAATGAGCACGCTATTTATATGAAAGTATATGCACAAATCTCCACTAAGGAATACGACAATGCATCTTGAAAAGATGTCATATAAAATAAATATTTCTAACAGAGTCAATCAGCAGTGGAAATTACGTTATCACCCTAATGAACTTGGTTTTCATCTCACAAGTGCAATTACTTCAGTAAAGATCCCAACAGGGAGTTTAAACAAACATAAAATCAATAGAGACATATAATGAAGTCAAGACAAATAAAAAAAACCAACAAAAAGATAGACCCTTTTAAGAAAAACTAGCACAGAGATACGCATTATAAGCCAAAAAAACTGATTCTTTCCCAAACTCTTATTGTAGATGCAAGCTCAATTTGAAATTAACATTACCCGGTACACATTAACACATTACCCGGTACGCATGACATACTGAGTATCTATAATTTGCCCGTGTACCTCAACCACGTGAAAGCTTGGTATTACGCATCGTCAACACATGTTGTAATAACCTGTCCCTGATTTTAAGGACTAATTAAGAATTAATGACGGATTAGCGAGGCTAATCGGGGATTAGTCGAGAATTATCGGACGTTCAGGGCGAAATTACGATTTTTCCCCTAGACGAGGGCAAAAAGTAGACTTTTGACCCAGGAGGTTCGATGGCCAAGGGCCAAGGACCGTTAGGTAGATCGTGTCGATACGAATCCGTAGACAGGTGGCACATCGAAATCGGACGTTCGACAAAAAATTTATGGTTCACGGAAGTTCAGGGGAAGTATTTGAAATGGCACATTTTACGAGGCAGTTGACTTCTGTTTTGTCTGAGGTAGGCCCAGATATTTGTGCAGGCCTAATGGATGAGTGACAAGTGTCACTCATCTATTGCCCACTCCTTTACATACATGCATATCCCTTCCCTTCCATTTTCATTCGATCATCTCGACACCCGAAGCCCAAATCGACCCCTTCCCCATTTTTATTCCGTTTGAGGCCATGAGTGGGAGGTAGAGGGTGATGATCGCAGTTGGGTGATGACAAGACCGCCGTGGACAGCGGCGAGGGCACAGGAACAGGGTAAACGGAAGACCCCCTTTTCTGATTTCAAATTCCAAGCTTTTGTTTGAACGTTTAGAGGCCCTTTCTGATGAGTGAATGATGTTTTGGAGGGTCGTACGAGCATGTAGAGGGGATTTTGGCTGTTGGGTGGTGGCTGAACGACCCAGGAAGTTGGCCGGAAAAACTGAGCGACATTCTTTCAATTCAAAGGTGTGGTTTTTATCGATTCTCACGGGTTTATGGACATAGATGGATAGGAAACATTGAGACAGAGAGATTACGATTGAAAGGGAAGAAAACGGACGAAAAATGATGAAGGAATGGACTTGGTCCGCCGGTCTGGTCAGACTGGAATTCCAGGTGGACCGATCGGATCCGGTCCGTCGAAGGTAGAGGACAACTGTGCAGGGCGCGTGGGCCACACGCGCAGCCCCTTTAGGCACCGCGTGGGGGCGCGTGAAGAATTTTATGGGGGTGGTTCCAACATGTGAAATCATTTGTTCGATGTAAAGAACATTTTGGGACTGGTTTCAAGTCGATCGGACATCGTCTCGATATAGTTCGGGAGGCCCGAAAATTTAGGATTGGGTTTAAAAATAATTAAAAATTACAAAAAATTACGAGGCTTTAATGAGGGGTTATTTAAGTAGTTAGTAACCCTCTATTACAATTTGGAAAGGTTTGGAAGCCCCAGTGACAGTAATTGGCCCGTGAGAGGCTTATGGTGTGCGTATCGGCGTGGCTTCAGACGGTTTGTGAGTGGACTTGTTTTATGAATTCTATGCATGCATAAATGTTTTATATGCTTTAATGAACATGTTTTATGATGCCATGAGTGCATTTGTTTGTGGTAGCTAGCATTGACGTGTTTACACGCTTTGAGAGGTTTTCAGCTTAAGGTTGTGCTTATACGTACTATGTTTTCAACGATGATTTGATGAAATGATTTCAAATTTAGAAATATGGAATCGAGCATGAGACCCATTTGATTTACAAACCATCGGACTTAGAGTCCAATTGATTTCACGAGAATTCGGGTTGGAGACCCATTTGAGTTATACGATCGGTCCGGGGGCCCCGTTGGTTTACGAATTCAGGCTTGAGACCCAGTTGATTCTAGTATTGGGCTTGAAGCCTAGTTAAGTGTGAAATTGGGCTCGAGGCTCCATTAGTTATGATATCGGGCTAGAGGCCCATTTGATTTTGAAATTATTCTCGAGGCCCCGTTAACTGTGGTATCGGGCTTGAGGCCCTGTTGGTTGTGAAATCGGGCTTGAGGCCCTGTTGATTTATGGTATCGGGCATGAGGCCCTGTTGATCGTGAAATTGGGCTTGAGGCCCTGTTGGATTGTGAAATCGGGCTTAAGTCCCAGTTGGTTTATGAAATGAGAATTTGGGTTTGAGACTCTATTGAACTGTGGATTTAGGTCGATGCCTGTGAAAGTGATTTTGAATCGGATTCGAGGAATCTCGTTTAGATTCGAGCATGAGACCTAGTTGAATTGAGATTTGAAAGAAAGTATTTTGAAAATGTATATACCTTCCGACATGAGTTGTTTGGTCTCCTCCAGACGTCAACCTGGAGAGTCACGATCCATTACCTGGAATGAGTATCCCAATAGGGAGCACATTCCAGGAGTAAGAGTTAGGATATGGTCTTGGACTGGGCCCAGAGATAGCCATCCAGACGTCGTAGATCCTGGATGTTGGACAAAGCCTCCCAGATGTGGAATTTCTGGGGGTAGACTCAGAGTGAGACCCCGAGTAGTATGCATACTTATAGATGTGAATCGTGACAGATATCGAGGATTTGTTCTCTAGGGACTGTGTGCCCCAAGTTGGCATCGAAGATGCTGAGGATGGGTTTTATATATGTATATGTGTATGAGATTTCATGGAAAAAGGTTTGGGGCGGAGACCCTGTGTTCTATGTTTTGGATATGGATTTGGGCTGAGACCCTACTAATTTATGGCTTCGAATGAGAAGCGGTTTGCAAACGTGTTAGGGTCATCCCCGATAGAAGTGCAAGGATTGGAGATTGTGCTGCTAGGAGTAGTCAGAAGCGCGATGACTTTAGTTGAGATTGGTTAGAATAGGAATGCTTGATCCTGTTGGATGTGAGTTGCCATGTTTTGGTGTGTCGAATCCGGAAGGATGTCAACTGGCAGGAGATGTCCAAAGCGTGTTTTGTGGCATGGTAGGATGCAGTTGAGACACGTAATTCTTGTTCCGTGTTGGGCACGGAGTATGGCCAAGTTCTTGTGGAGGCCAGCGGCTAGGAGCCATAGAGTTTCGAGGGGACGAGAACCTCAGATTGTGGTTACTGTTTAGTTGGACACCAGTATTGGAGTATGACGACTCTTCAAAGTCGAGCGCGAAGGATCACTCGAGATGGACTTGCTGTAGGGAGCAGCCGAGTTCGCAATAACCCTAGTTGGTGATTGATCGGACGAGTAACCAGGAGAGTGGTACTTGTCGACTGAATCCTGAGGTGGACCAATCGGTGGATGTCATGTGTTGAGCGGTTGGTGCCAGCGATGAGATGACCGCTTAGGTTTGGAGTCTCGGTAGTGATGTGTATGGGTTGTGTCTACACAAAATCATGGTAGGTACCACCATCGAGGCTGGTTTTGGTGTTGGTTGGTAAGAATCGGAGGACGTTCGGGGAACGTTCATGTTCTCGTATGGATTGTCGGAATGGTCATACCCGGAGTCGTGGGGTACGAGGGAGGTAGGGGCCCTCCGACCCAAGCTAAGTGGTGATTGCTCGGTTTGAGCAACATTTAGGATTGGTTTGATTCGCACTCTGCGTGGCGGTAGTGCGATGATAATAACGAGGAGAGACGACGAGCCACAAGCTGAGGGTAGCTCAGTCATGATGTGCTCATGGTTGGTTTCTACCCTTATACGAAGAGAAGGATTCGTTACCTAGTGTAGATTCTTGGGTTTTGTGTGGAGATGACTGATACGATAGAGATGAATTGGGTAGAACCCAACGATGATTGAATTGGGCGGGGACTCTGTCCCAATAGCGTTTGAGATGACTAAGATTGGACGACACGAGTAATGTAGTGGGGATTATGACCGGTTGGTCAGGTATGGTGTTAGGCAGAGGCTTGACTGCGGATCACAGTAAGAGCCTGTTGTGACTCCTCAATCAAACGGTACATTAGATTAGGATGAAGTGACATCCTTTTGGATGGGCATAAACGGCCGCAGACGGATAGGCGGGTTGGATTGCTTACGGACATATGGATAATGTCTGAGTGAGTGGAATTCTTAGGTTGTGACTGAGTGGGTAGACGTGTGGTAGACGTGCCCTACAGTTGTAAACATGTGAGTTCGATAGGCACTGAGCGGGACAGAAAGGATCTCGAGTGGCTCAAAACGAGGTATGGGGTATACTTCGATTGGCGAGTTATGGCCTATACCTGGATGGGTGATAGGTACCCTAGGTCGTTGTGGACTAACGACACGAGTGTTCGGTGCTAGAATTTGATCCCATAAGGGTTGGGACGTGCAAACCAGTATACCGACGGGAACAGTGGTGGAAGAAGCCGAAGAGAATCCATGGAAGTGCTTAGTTCGAAAGGAAAGGATTAAGCATTACATTAATTATCAGAGAATACTCTTAGTCGGAGAAGGAGACTTCTCGTTTTCTGCTCTTTAGAAGATAGTGCTTGGTGCTGCAGGATGACATAGGATGAACTTTGATGTCATCATCTTCGACTTTCCTCATGTGGGTTGATGAGGAAGGAGATAATAGATAGATGGTCTAAGGAAGGTGTAAGAACGAGAAACCTAGACGGTGTGTGAAATCTAGATTGACTGGAAAAGGCAGATGGTACTAGAGTCACCGGATGTGGTGAGTAAGAGTCCAAGGTAGTTGGACCCACAGCGGACCCACGGTGGATCGAGATGAATTTGGAGTGAGGTGATTGTGGCAACCTTGAGGCGAGTAGACCGAGGTTTGGTCGTCATTGGAGTGTAATTCCTTGCTGATTATGCTAAGTTGGGAGCAGAGGAGAATTTTGCAAGACTATTGAAGGATCCCTTAGCATAGTTGGTGAGATGATAAGACAGAGATTGGATATGGGAATAATATGAGACAAGGATGATACTTGGATATCAATCAAGAAGAGATGAATAACCGATGCCTCGAGTTGGACTTGAGGATGAAGATTGTGGTGGATTGAGACTGGCTCGTGACGAACGGGTGAGTTCCGAACCACGTTTGGAGTGTGGAAGGTATGTGGTTGGACGTTGCCAGAGTGCAAACCTTGAGCAGGCCATGAATCGCCTTGATGATTGATGTGATGGTGGTACACCGGTATGTTGTGCATGTTGGACGATGAGATTGACTACGGTCAATCGGTATGTCAGGTTGAGAGTTTCCTGAGAGTATGAGTGTGTTGTCGGTTGGATAGAGTCCTAGATGGACATGAGATAGCAATCAGATTAGATCCGATAGTGACAGTTCGATGAGTACCATGATCAGATGTGTTCCGATATGATGATAGGATGACTGGAAGTCGACTACTGTGTGCTTGAAATGAATGGATTGGTAGGGTTCAGTGATTGAGGTGAGTGGGGACTCAAGTCGTGGATGTCTAAGGGAACCCTACAATGCAGACGTGTGATTCCTACTGAGACAAGTATTCGATTTAGGATCCAGGTACACCCAGGATGGGTGAAACGTCAATTATGTGTCGACAGGATGAGTAGTACAACAGTTGAGACTCGAGGTGAGTCCAGATGTCAGCGGAGATCGCTGAGTGATGTGAGATGCGATACGAGGACTCGAGAGTGAGTTGAGATCAGAGTACCGCAGTGGAGCTGGGAGTTGTTGGCTGGTCACGATGGTTGTGACCTATAGTGGTAATGGATTTAATCGGTATCCGAAGCGTTCGGATTGGTATGGATTGATGAGACTCTAAGGAGAGTCATCTTTGAGTATAGGAAAATGAGAGTTGATTCGTGTGAGTATCAAAGTCGATTAAACCTACGGCATGGGTTTGGGGATGATCTGTGAGATGGGATTCGTGCCATAGGGATGGAAGGATCTAGAGGATGTTGTCAGAATCGGAGGCTGAATAGGATATCAGCCCGATTGTCGGATAAGAAAGGTCATCAGGCTGAAAATCCGATTGGACGACAACTTGGTAGGAGTGACCTGGCAGAGTGAGTGACAGGCGAGGTCGACGAGTGTCGACATCTAGAGTGAGACGTACGAGCTGACGTGTAGTTCTCGAGAATGAATTGGAGCTATGGAGGCTCTGGTGACAGTGCGTATTGACAAGTATGGCGTTTGAGACAGATGTGTACGTTACATGAGAGTACCTGAGTAGAGGGGACATGGTTGGATTCCACAGTTTAGTTGTGGAATCGGGTCAGTTTGAATTTCGAGGACAAAATTCCTGAAGGTGGAAGTTTGTAACGACCTGTCCATGATTTTAAGGACTAATTAAGACTTAATGATGGATTAGCAAGGCTAATCGGGGATTAGCCGAGGATTATCGGACGTTCAAGCTGAAATTAAGATTTTTCCCCTAGACGAGGGCAAAAAGTAGACTTTTGACCCAGGAGGTTCGATGGCCAAGGGCCAAGGACCGTTAGGTAGATCGTGTCGATACGAATCCGTAGACAAATGGCACATCGAAATCGGACGTTCGACAAAAAATTTATGGTTCACGGAAGTTCAGGGGAAGTATTTGAAATGACACATTTTACGAGGCAGTTGACTTCTGTTTTGTCTGAGGTAGGCCCAGATATTTGTGCAGGCCTGATGGATGAGTGACAAGTGTCACTCATCTATTGCCCACTCCTTTACATACATGCATATCCTTTCCCTTCCATTTTCATTCGATCATCTCGACACCCGAAGCCCAAATCTACCCCTTCCCCATTTTTATTCCGTTTGAGGCCATGCGTGGGAGGTAGAGGGTGATGATGGCGGCTAGGTGATGACAAGACTGTTATGGACGGCGCTGAGGGCACATGAACCAGGTAAAACGAAGACCCATTTGATGAAATGATTTCTGATTTAGAAATATGGAATCGAGCATGAGACCCATTTGATTTACAAACCATCGGACTTAGAGTCCATTTGATTTCACGAGAATTCGGGATGGAGGCCCATTTGAGTTATACGATCGGGCCGGGGGCCCCGTTGTTTTACGAATTCGTGCTTGAGGCCTAGTTGATTTTAGTATAGGGCTTGAGGCCCAGTTAAGCGCGAAATCGGGCTCAAGACCCCGTTAGTTGTGATATCGGGCTAGAGGCCCATTTGATTTTGAAATCAAGCTCGAGGCACCGTTGACTGTGGTATCGGGCTTGAGGCCCTGTTGATTGTGAAATCCGGCTTGAGGCCTCGCTGATTTATGGTATCAAGCGTGAGGCCTTGTTGATCGTGAAATCGGGCTTAAGTCCCAAGGTGTTTATGAAATGAGAATTCGGGTTTGAGACCCTATTGAAATGTGGATTTAGGCTGATGCCCGTGAAAGTGGTTTTGAATCAGATTCGAGGAATCCAGTTGAGATTCGGGTATGAGACCCAGTTTAATTGAGATTTGAAAGAAAGTATTTTGAAAATGTATATACCCTCCGACATGAGTTGTTTAGTCTCCTCCAGACGTTGACCTGAAGAGTCACGATCCACTACCCGGAATGAGTATCCCCATAAGGAGCACATTCAAGG